>JAWHQI010000080.1:7290279-8505325 GCA_033032865.1 Dactylorhiza incarnata
ATAAATTACTACAAAGCACCTGATAGTGAGGCGGTGAGTTTGTCCCAGTAATCTTCATCTGATTTCCATTTACAAAAGAAGTAAGTTCATTTTGATTCTGTGACTTTTATATGAAAAGAGGTCATCATATGATTGTCAAATAGTAAGAGTCTAGACCTAGCTACTTGTATAACATAACTACAGATGCTGGATTTCCAAAGTACTTACCTCCGTCGGTAAATCAACACCATTTGGGATGCCCTGAGAGCTGAAGTTTTCAACCTTCTCTTGTCCACTTAAAGAAGAAATGCCTGCATATGGTGGCCAGAGAGTTGAAACTGAAGTTACATTCCCCATGATATGATCTGACGACATCATTGGCATGGCTGAGTTTCTAGCATTGCCTTGAAATGACTCCATGGAGTCGTTACATAAGCTATCTGTTTGAGAGGCACTATTTCCAACCCATGATCGGCTTGCAGATTCATTCATATCTGACCATGATGGCGATGAGAGGAGCGAGTTAAGAAAATTATCCATGGCTTCTCGCATGGTCAATTATGGATTTGCTAAACTGAATATATCATACTGCAACTCCAATTGTTTCTCCCAAAAATTTCACACCAGGAAAGAAACAGTCAACCCTTGGAAATTATGGCCTCATCATGTCGAGTACAAAGGAGTTGGATAGATCATCTGCTGATAATATTCACAAATATCTATGCATTAATCAATTCATATTCTATTCCCTTGTCCTCTATCAGATATATAAGACTATTAGACAGTTAGTTGCATAACAAAATTAGTTGAACATCATCTAACAATTCATTATTTGGGACTCTAAATCACTAAGAAAATAAATAAAATGAACAGCATCAAAGTTGAAGTACATTTAATACACATTATCAAGAAAAACTAAGATTTTAAAAGAAAAAAAAGATGCGAATAGAATTACTGCACCATGCACATATAAATAAATGGAAATGCTATAAGTAACTCTATGAAACCAACTACTACCATTTTGCATAACTTAAAGAAGCTACCTCGGTGGATCTAAAAGCTTCATCTTGGTTTGGATAATGGAAGTTTATCAAACCACCAGCTTTTCAGCTCTTGCCACGTCCACTTGATGTACATAAAATACTAACAGAATAAACAAACTTACTTTCTACTATCGATACTCTGTTGTACTTGGGTGCTTCCCATCCTAATCTCTGGCACAACTTCTGAAGCACAGACTTAGGAATTCTTGTTGGATCACCCTGTAATCAAGAAAGTAAGCTGATCTGGGTAGTTCAATATATATAATGCATGGGCAATGATCAACAAATTCAAACTGCATCTTGAAATACACCAATTAAAGTACTTTTTAACATAATCACTATTGAAATTATTGAAGTGAAGTGGAAGGTGGTCGGCGGTCTGATATTGGTGATCGCAGAGATCGCGTGGTCTCTGTGTTGGTGTTCTGCCGGTCTGGCTCTGGCTGTCCGTTGTGTTGGCCGGTTTGTTCTAGCTTGTTTTGGTCTCTTTCCGGTCTGCCCTGCTTGGTCGGTCTTGATCCTTTGTAAGAAGACCGGGCGGTCTGTTCTTGTGTAACCGATATGACCGGGCGGCTTATGCAGGTTGGTCTGGCGACTTGTCTGAAGTCGACCAGATGTTCTTGGTTTGCTCTTGGTGATCTAAGGAAGGAGTGTTCTTGTGTCCGCGCGGCTTGTGCGCAGTCTTGTGTTCGCGCGGCTTGTGCGCGGTCTGCTGCTGATCTGCGGTCTTGGACAGAATGTTGTACATGTGGTGTAATCGCGCGTTCTGCTCTGTGAGACCGCTGGGGATCTGACGGGTGGTGACTGTATCTCTCTTGCAGCGGTGACGACATCCGTCTTGTCGCTATAAATAGGGGTGCATGGCCCGTCATTCATAACGAGAACTGTTTGTGGTCAGCAGGTTGCGGTCTCCTTCCTTGGTGATTTCCCAGCGGCTTGAATAAATAGTTCGGCAGCGGCTTGTCTGCGGACTGGTTTATGTTGTTCTTGTGCTGTTCGTAGCGAGCTCAGCGATCAGGCGACCTTCGGCGGTTAGGCGGTCTGAGTTGCAGTCTGGTGACAGCTTCTGTTCTTCGTTCAATTCAACAAGCTCCAGTTCGTGCGGTCTGAGGTGGCGGTCTTGCAGTGCAGGCAACATGTCTGCTTTCTGTTCGTGCGGTCTCAGGTCAAGCCGAGCGATCTCTGGAGTTCAGCGGTCTGTGCGGTCTCTGCTTGTCAAGCCGCCAGTTTTGTTTTTTGGTGTGTTTTGTTCTTCTCTCCTTCGTGATTCTTATAAATCATGTCTCGCCATGTATGTCTCAAATTGTAAAGAAGTTTTGTGATTCAATAAAGTCTTTTGTGTTGCTATGTGGCATTGTGGTTGTTTGGCTATAACTCAGTTGATGCAACTCCTGCTTACTCCTAAACGATTCAAATCAAAAATTTTAACATGGTATCAGAGGTAGGTTGTTGGAGTGGATAAGCAGTGTTCAACTTGAGTTGCCATCGTCTTTGTCAAGAAGAGACCACATAGTTTGCCATGGAAGCTGGATAAGCAAGAGGGCTTGGTATTGAACTCCTCACATCGACTAACTACAAGAAATGGAGGTCGTGTATGGAGAGTTACTTACTTGGCGAGGATCTATGCGAGATAGTTGGAGGAGAAGACACACAAGAAGTGTTTTTGGCAGGAGATAATATGGAAGAGGTGAGACTTTGGAGGAGGACTAATGCAAAGGCAGAGTTCACACTCAAGAGGGCTATCTCACCAGAGTTATTCGATCACATCATTGGATGTAAATCTGCTGCTGAGATTTGGATGTCTTTGGACGGGCTGTTCAATAAGAGAAATGTAGCTCGTCTACAGTTTCTTGAAAATAAGTTGGCAAAGGCCTCTCAAGGTGATCTTTCTATCTCTACCTTCTTTCTCAAGATGCAGAACATCACAACAGAGATTTCTGCATTGGACCCTGATGAGCCCATCTCGGAGGCAAAACTGAAGAGGCATATCATCCGCGGGTTGCGGAAGGAGTATCTTGCTTTTGTGACATCAGTTCAGGGTTGGGCAAATCAGCCATCTCTGTTGGAGCTGGAAAACTTACTTGCCTCGCAGGAAAGTTTGGCAAGACAGATGGCGGGGACTTCTATCTCTTGGGGAGATATTGATGTGTTGTTCTCTGGGAAGAAGAAGAAGAAGTGGGAGAAGAAGAAGTCAGGTCATGATGGCCCTCTACTTCAGGTCAGCAGGATAGGGGTTATGCTTCCAAGTCTGATGGGAAGAAGAAGGGAGAGGGACCAAGGTGCTTCAGGTGCAATAAGACCGGAAGGATTGTCGGGTTAATCTTCAGCCGTGACATGTAGCGGAGAAGGAGAAGACAAAGTCTGATGAAGCTGGATGGGGAGGAGCCTTTGCGGCTAAGATGATGGCCATGCCCATTAAGGCCTTGGATTCTATCAACTTCGAAGAGGATTGGATCGTGGATTTAGGGTGTGGGCATCACCTCACCGGGGATGAATCAAAGTTCTCTTCTTTGGCGCCTTACTCAGGTAACGATGCAATTATTACGGCTGATAATTCTGTTCATGCAGTAGAACAAGAAGGTGTTGTCTCTCTGAGCAGTGATAAGGGTCCACTCACATTGAGGAGTGTTTATTACGTGCCTAGTATGAAGAATAATCTCTTCTATGTGACCAATACGGTCGATGATGGTTATCACGTTCTGTTTAGCCCAACATAAGTGAAGTTTCTTAAAACTCAATCGGAGATAAAGGGAGATGTTATTCATGTTGGAAAGCGGGTGAAGGACTTGTTCATTTTATCGACAAGTACCTATGTTGACAAGATGAAGACCAATGATAGCGCGGCTATTTGGCATGAAAGGTTGGGGCATGTAGGCATGGACAAATTGAAGGCTATGACGGTAAGGGGCCTTGTCAAGGGCTTGACTAGCTTGTCCTCCTATGTAGACGGTCATGTTTGTGCGGGATGTCAGTTTGGTAAGTCTCATCGACTTCCATTTGATAAATCGCAAACAAGATGCAAAGCGCCGTTGGAGTGCATTCACGGTGATTTGATGGGACCGACTGCCACCCCAAGCCTTGGAGGCAACAGATATATGTTGGTGTTGATTGACGATTATACCAGATATGTCTGGGTATATTTTTTGAAAGAAAAGTCGGAAGCTTTTGCGAAGTTCATGGAGTTCAAGGAGCTGGTGGAAGGTCGGTTAGGCCTGCGGGTGAAAAAATTGAGAACTGACAATGGTGGGGAGTTCACCTTTGGTGAGTTCTCAAGTTTTTGCAGGAAGCACGGCGTCCGGAGAGAGCTCACTTGTGCCCATACTCCACAGCAAAATGGCATTGCGGAGAGGAAGATCCGTCATCTGACGGAAACCTGCAAATGCTGGCTTCATGCCAAGAGTATCCCAAAGTCCTTTTGGGCCGAGGGAATGTCTTGTGCGGCATACGTCATAAACAGGATGCCTCTAAGTCCTATCAACATGAAGACCCCTCACGAACTGATGTTCAAGGAGAAGTCGAGTGTTGTACACCTTCGGGTGTTCGGGTCAACCTGTTATGTGCATATCCATGATGCTCTTCGGACAAAGCTAGATGCGAAAGCAAGGAAGCTAGTCTTCGTTGGATATGATGAGCGGAAGAAGGGATGGAGATGCATGGATCCTGAGACACGGAGATCAGTGGTATCTCGGGATGTGGTGTTCGATGAGGTAACTTCCTACAAGGGGAGTTCAGGAGTTGAACTACCAGATAGCAGGGTTGATGAAAAAGGGAAGGCTGCGGAAAATCTTCAAGTGGAGTTTCCTGTTTCACCAGGAGCTCCAGCTGTGTCAAGCTCTGAGATGGAGGCTTTAGGTTCTGGAAGTAGGGGGGGCGATGCTCCAAGTTCGTCTGGAAGAGGAGCTAGCACAGAAGAAGTAGCTGAGGAGGTGGTTAGTCAGGAGCAACCTCTTAGGAGGTCGAAGAGGACTATCAAGCCACCTGATTGATACACAGGAGGAAACATGGTGAGCTTTGTCTCATGTTTCTTTGCTGGTCCCTTGGATGAGAGGGATCCATCGAGATTTGAGAAGGCCCAAGGCGTGAAGTAATGGGACATTGCTATGCAGGAGGAGATGGATGCTCTCAAGAAGAATAAGACTTGGTCTCTAGTGCCCAGGCCCAAGGGCATTACCCCTATGACATGCAAATGGGTTTATAAACTCAAGAAGAAAGCTGACGGCACGATCGAGCGATACAAGGCTTGCCTTGTGGCTCGCAGGTTCTCACAACAGTACGGAGAATATTATGATGAGATGTTCAGTCCAGTGGCAAAGATGACTTCGGTTCGATTTGTTATTGCTTTGGCGGCGTCCAGTGGATGGGAGATTTGGCAGCTCGATGTGAAGAATGCTTTCTTATACGGAGAGATTGACAAGGTTATCTTCATGATCCAACCACCGGGCTTCATCTCGGACGATTGTCCGGACTACGTCTGCAAACTGAAGAAAGCCCTGTATGGGTTGAAGCAAGCGCCTCAGGCATGGTATGGAAAGATCGCAGAGTATCTCCTATTCTGCGGGTTCTTTGCTTCAGACTCTGATTCTAGCTTGTTCATCAAGAAGGAGGGGGTGCTTCGGGTTATTGTTCTGCTGTATGTTGATGACATGATTGTCACCGGTAACTCGAAGGAGGCAGTAGCAAGGCTGAGAGCCGAGCTTGCTATCAGGTTTGAAATAAAGGATCTGGGTGAGCTCCACCATTTCCTTCGACTCAAGGTTTAGAGGTGGGAGAGCGGAGTGCTCGTTTCTCAGGCTGGATATGTGGAGCGGATCGTTCAAGGATTCTGCATGGAGGAAGGGAAGAGCAGCTCTATACCTCTGGAACAGCATCATAAACTTCGGAAGGATGAGAGGGGAGAGTTCTATCTGATCCGTTGGTGTTCCGAGCTCTAGTTGGGAGCTTGATCTACTTTACCATCACGAGGCCAAATATTGCTTATGTAGTTGGCAAAGTGAGGTGGTACATGGCGGAACCACTGAAGCCTCATCTTCTGGCGGCAAAAGGAATTTTGAAATATGTGGAGTCGACCTCTGATCTGGGTCTCCTATATAGAAGAGGGTCAAGCTTGGAGTTGCTTGGATACATGGATGCTGATTACGGCGGAGACATGGATGATTGAAGATCAACGTCTGGTTTTGTCTTTATGATGGGCCCCATAGCTATTTCTTGGTGCAGCAAAAAGCAGGACTCGGTGTCCGTACCTACCACAGAAGCGGAATACAAGGCTTCAGCCTTGGCAGCTCAGGAAGCCGTTTGGCTCAGGAGGTTTGTGGAGGACGTTCATGAGGAGGTTCGAGGTCCCACTATGCTACGCGGGGACAATGAGAGTGCTCTCAAGCTGGTTAATAATCCAGTCTGTCACGCGAGAACCAAGCACATTGAGATTGAACACCATTTCATTCGTGAGAAGGTGTTGGGAGGATCTCTTATGGTCGAGCACGTTTGAAGTGCGGACAATGTTGCAGACATCTTCACAAAGCCACTGGCAAAGGGACTGTTTACTCGGTTGCGGAGTTTACTTGGGCTAGTTTCCACTTCCCACTTCAAGGGGGAGTGTTGAAATTATTGAAGTGAAGTGGAAGGTGGCCGGCGGTCTGATATTGGTGATTGCAGAGACCGCGCGATCTCTGTGTTGGTGTTCTGCCGGTATGGCTCTGGCGGTCTGTTGTGTTGGCCGGTTTGTTCTAGCTTGTTCCAGTCTCTTTCCGGTCTGCCCTGCTTGGTCGGTCTTGCTCCTTTGTAAGAAGACCTGGCGATCTGTTCTTGTGTAACCGCTGTGACCGGGCGGCTTATGCAGGTTGGTCTGGCAACTTGTCTGAAGTCGACCAGATGTTCTTGGTTTTCTCTTTGTGATATAAGGAAGGAGTGTTCTTGTGTCCGCGCGGCTTGTGCGCGGTCTTGTGTTCGCGCGGCTTGTGCGCAGTCTGCTACTTATCTGCGGTCTTGGATAGAATATTGTCCAAGTGGTGTAATCACGCGGTCTGCTCTGTGAGACCGTTGGCGATCTGACGGGTTGTGACTGTATCTCTCTTGCAGCGGTGACGACATCCATCTTGTCGCCTATAAATAGGGGTGCATGACCCGTCATTCATAACGAGAACTGTTTGCCGTCAGGAGGTTGCGGTCTCCTTCCTTGGTGATTTCCCAGCGGCTTGAATGAACAGTTCGGCATCGGCTTATCTGCAGACTGGTTTATGTTGTTCTTATGCTGTTCGCAGCGAGCTCAGCGATCAGGCGACCTTCGGCGGTTAGGCGATCTGAGTTGCAGTCTGGCGACAGCTTATGTTCTTCGTTCAATTCAATAAGCTCCAGTTCGTGCGGTCTGAGGTGGCGGTCTTGCAGTGCAGGCATCCTGTATGTTTTCTGTTCGTGTGGTCTCAGGTCAAGCCGGGCGATCTCTGGAGTTCAGCGGTCTGTGCGGTCTCTACTTGTCAAGCCGCCAATTTTGTTTTTTGGTGTGTTCTGTTCTTCTCTCCTTCGTGATTCTTATGAATCATGTCTCGCCATGTATGTCTCAAATTGTAAAGAAGTTTTGTGATTCAATAAAGTCTTTTGTGTTGTTGTGTGGCATTGTGGTTGTTTGGCTATAACTTAGTTGATGCAACTCCTGCTTAATCTTAAACGATTCAAATAAAAAATTTTAACAATCACAAATATTTTCAATAAATAGAGTCTCAAACACTTTTTGTAATAATCGTAGAATGAAAAAAACAATAATTGCATGTAGAAAAGTAGACAAGCACATCCATGTCAACGAAGCCACACAAGAATTAGCAAACATGCACATCCATGACAACGTAGCCCCACATAAGAATTGGTGATAAGCAAGAAATTCCATGCATATACCAATATAAAAAGAAATGGATGCTAAGTTCAGGTATCTCTTTACATTTGACATGCTTACAATTTTGTTTTATTCATTTTTTGTATGTCTTCTGGATAAGTAAATGTGCTCAGTTTATGTATGGACACCTTCACATGCATAAGCAAATAGGGACAAGCATGTAACATTATGAAGACAGGTATTAAAAGATAATAATGCTATGGATTTTCTGAGGAACCACTTGGCATCACCTGCATCTTCAAACTAGCAATTTCATCGTGCAACTATGATTCTAAATCTTTTTCAGATAGTCCTGCATGAAAGCAAAACCCAAGAACATTATGTGTAATATGCAAACTTAGAGAATATAAGCATGAGATTAAAGCTCTGAGCGTGCAAATGTGAAACCTAAAGATGTGAGTTCTTGCTTAAGTTTGCTAATGATTTCATTACATTTTTTGGCTCATCTTGTTTCTCTTTTGCTTTGCTTCTAAAGCTCCCAATCTTGATAGACGATGCTCTTTAGCAACTGAATCTGCATGAGAGCATGGATCAACCTCCTGAAATTGATAACATTATTGAAACCTTCGTGGCATTGTATAATTGCACATTATATAGAACTTTAATTGACCAATAAAATTAGACTATCTAAATGGAGATCTACATACCTTTTCTTTCTCCTTGTCTTCATCTTCCTTCTCTTCTTCTTCTTACTCCAGATACTGCCTTATCCACACAGCTTGTGAAGATTTTCCAAAATCTATAGATTCACTTGACTGGTGGACGGGGAAGCTGAGAAAGAAAATTTTAGAGGTTGCCAAACTGATTTTCTTGCAAGCACGACTCCAGCATTTCTGTTGGAGGGGGTTTAGATTACCGCCTATAGTAAATTCATTGAACACATAAATGGAGATGAAGAGGGGTGATGATTAGAAGAGGAATCGAGTTGTAGAGGCGGAGTCATATATGCATCAGATTTGTAACAATAAAAAAGAGGAAGGAGACAAAGATTTTTGACATTGAAGCCCTAGGCGTCGGCGAGTTGAATTAGCTGCAATTTTCCCAAACTGCACATGCAGTTTGCGCAAACTGCACATGAAGTTTGCCCAAACTGCACATGAAGTTTGCCCAAACTGCACATGCAGTTTGCCCATACCTGCACATGCAGTTTGCCCATACCCGCAGTTTGTATAAAAGCAAAGTACACAATCAACCATAGACATTATGTGGGGTCTTCAAGCTTCAAACAAACTGAGCAATGCAGAATGCACAAGAATAAAACAACTGAAAAACAACCCAAAAATTTCAGATATAACTGAGCAAATGCAGAATGCAAAAAGGAGCACTGTCAGATATAGCATCAATTAAAAACCATATCAGATTGTGTAGGAACAGCCCAACAATTTCAAGTATAGCTCTTTCAAATCGCTGCATAATAAAATACTAGTCTCTACATTTCAGATATAGCACAATTCAGATATAACACTTTAGATATTGTTGAAACCAAGCAGAAGTAATAAAATAGTAACAAAGTAGTAAACCAAAATACTAATAGTCATAAACCACTTGACAACAAAAAAGTGCACCAAAAAGTAAATGGTGTGTGCATCAATTAGTCAAGGATATGCCACAAATTATGTAGAACATAAGACAGCTGCTCTTTCAGCTCATTTTGCCCCTCTTTTAATCCTGCAATCCCTGCATCGTGAGTTTGAATCAAAGCTTCCTGTTTATCCATAAGCTCTGTTTGTGCTGTTAGACGAGTCGTGGCATTGCGCAATTCTTCTTCCGCTACATTCAACTTCTCTTTCAACTGAGTGGACTCTGTCAATGTCTTCTTCATTCGTTTTGAAGGCACAACACCATAGCCTAATCCTTTGTCATAACCAGACTTATTTCCAAGTGCAGTCCTTATAATTTCTCTCTCAGAGCTTAAGAGATCACTGTCAGAATCTGTTGATATTGTCCTCAGCCTTTCCATTTCACGCTGTAAAATATAGTGTTATAATAGAAACGTATGTTATCAATCAATTTTGTGAAAGTTTCAAATATATTTTGACTTACGTATGCCGCTTCTGCTTTCTTGCTGACAAACACCCCATTCTTCTTATGGGTGTTCGCAAAGTTCTCAACCCGGCTTTGATTAACCTGTATATCAAAAAAATATTTGAGAATATGTCATAGTAATCAATAACTCACATGTAATTATTGCATTACCATTTCCAGCAGTTGGGAATGGTAGGATTTAGAACCCGACGTATGAGTAAATGGCATGTGTGATCTATTATCAGCATTTGTCTTGTACCTTTTCTGCAAGCAAACAAAAGTATTGGATTCTAGTCATTGAATGTGTGATTAATAACATATATATTAAACAGAATTTACTTAAGTAGTCACAATCACCTTAAAAGTCTCACACTCGAATAGATCGCACAACTGACACCAATTCTCAATTGAGATCCACTCAAATGGGCTACTAGCTCTTGGATTCTTTCCTGCCAAAATATAATCTCTATGCGTTGCAGATTATCTTCCTCTCCAATGTGTATAGCTACGTTGAAACATCTCCTCCATGAACTCTTACACACTTTTATCTGTTTCCCAATTCTTTATCACAAACCATTGCTACAAAAGAATAAATTATTTGGTTATCCCAAACAAATTCACATATATGGTATATAAATATTAATTACTTACACCTAATGCAGCATATAAAGTAAGTTTCAGCTCTTCCCCCAATTCGCTCCATGGGGTCAAAAAATCCAAACCCGCACTGTGTCTTACAATAACACCTACACCATTTGCAAGGTGCTTTGCAAAGCGATGTGGCTTCTTAAAACCTTCAGGGAACTCAATCTCAAGTAGTTTCTTGTCCTAACAAAACAAATAAAAGTATGTTAACATATAGTAAGTGTATCTAAGTTTTAATATACCTAAATAAAGCATACATTTTCTAGTATTGCTTTCTCAATCGACCTTCCGGTGGTCACCCCACGACCTCTTCTTATAGATGAGCTTCCCACTGCATAATTAAAAACCCTTAATAAATATGTGATTCAAGTAAATCATACAAACTTGTGAAATAAAATAAGGTATACTTACTAGTATTATCAGAACCCTGTATTGGACTTTCATCATTTACTTCATTAATAGTGGTATCATCATTAATGGTGGCAAATGAACCACTTTGTGATTGCTGCAGATTAGGTGTAGGTGTATTTTGTGTATTTGGACTTTCAACAACCTCAGTATTTGTTGGTTTTTCAGCAACAAACAGTTGTTTGCTACTCCTTGTCGTAGGGCACCCTAGAATAACATTTTTTGGAGGCATATTACTGTGAAGTAAATAAGATGCAAACGTTAAACATCACATTAAATTATTTAGAGAAATCATAAAAGGAAGAATTGCATTACTGTTTCGATCTAATGAATAAGAAAAAACTTAACGTACCGTTTGCATTAGCTTTACATGTTATGATCACTGTCATCACAATATTGCGCTAGTGTTTCATCATCCTCATCTATTGACTCATCTCCGTCAACAATATTATTAATTTCTCATGTAGCATATCTTATTGCGCTAGGGTTTTGAACGTGTTTCTGACTTTCCATCGAACAATTTACTCCTTCGATAAGGGTGATCATTATGTAGATAATGATGATGTCCCATGTAGCATATCATACTTTGAATTCTTTTAGAATCTATATCATATAAACAAGTTGGGCATGCCCCGTAACCCTTTGTGGTCCACCCAAATAAATTACTAAGAGCTGGAAAATCATTGATTGTCCACATAAGAGCAGCATGCATTTTAAAAGTCTCTTTGGTGTATGTGTCATAAGTCTCAACACCATTCCATAATTCTTTTAATTCTTCTATCAGTGGTCTAAGATAAACATCAATATCTTTTCCAGGCGCAAGTGGGCCAGGAATTAATAATGACATCATAAGAAACTCATCTTTCGTACCTTTGTATAACGGCATATTATATGGAATTAGCACAACTGGCCACATACTATAAGAAGTACTCTTATTTCCAAACGGATTGAACCCATCAGTAGCCAATCCAAGCCTAACATTGCGTGGATCTGCAGCAAAACTGGGATAGGGTGCTTCAAAACTCTTCCATGCAAGTGAATCTACCGGATGACTCAAAGTACCTTCTATCTCTATATGCTTCTCAGTATTCCACCTCATGTAAGCTGCTGTTTTAGAAGACATATAAAGTCTTTGTATCCTTAGTGTTAAGGGGAAATGCCACAAAACCTTTTGAGCAATTAATTTTCCTTTTCCTTCATTATATTTCCAACGTGGTTCTTCACACACAGGACACACATCTTTCTTCTCATTCTCTTTCCAAAATAGTGCACAATCATGTCTACATGCATCTATCTTCTTATAGCCCAAACCTAAACCAGAAAGAAGTTTCCTAGCCCAGTAAATAGATTTTGGAATAAGATTACCTTCTGGCATCACGTCCTTTAGCAATTCAAGAAGCATGTTAACTGACTTATCTGACATCTTGTTCATTACTTTGATATGCAGCAGTTTAACAATGAATGCTAACAAAGAGTATTTTTTGCAACCTGGGTATAGTTCACGTCTGGCATTACATAATAGACTTGAAAAAGTTCCAGTACTATCTTCATTAGAATGTTCAGGAAATTCTGCATCTCCAATCTCATGTATCAAATCAACTAAATCATCGATGGCTTCAATATCATCGTTACTTTCATGACTTTGAGAAGGTCCACTATTGTTACTATTAGAACTGAACACAAAAGAACTAGTCATTTTAGCTTCTCCATGATGTATCCATTCCTTATAATATTTGTAAAACCCTTTCAAATGCAAGTCTGCTTTAACTTCAATGAGGCTCTTTGTTTTAGTGTTTCGACATATATTATAAGAGAGAGGGGGAGAGGAAGAAAATTTTTTATAAAAATATTTCTAAAGTCTTATAAAAACTTTATATAACAGTTTTTCTAAAATTTTATAAAAAATCTATATAAAGAAACTTTATATATCTTTAACTATTGTATATAAAGAAACTTTAAAATGATTTTTTGTTAAAATATAAATGTTTTAGAAAAAAATAATTATAAAATATTGATGTATATTTTTTACGGTCATTTTGAGTACTCATATGTATATGTTGCGGGCGAAGCCCGCCGGGGGCGGGCGAAGCCCGCCGTCGCCGGCCGGGTATTGTAGAATGCGGGCGCAGCCCGCTCGAATGCGAGTGCAGCCCACTAAGAGTCAGCGAGCACGGGCAAAGCCCGTGCGGAGCTGCTCGTAAAGTTTTATATAAAATCTTTATATGAAATTTTTATAAAAATGTTTTATAAAGTTTTACATAAAATTTTATACACGTTTATATATAATTAAATTTATAATTATAATTTATTATATATTTAACCGGTTATATATATATATATTAATTATAAAGGTATGGCTGTGCTCGATACTTTCCGCTGTGACCACCGTACACCGGCATCGACGGTATCTCCGCCAAAACTGTACTCTCCCACTCTCAGACGCTCGATCGATCAACTAACAATGCATAGGAAAAGCGCGCGTGCCCCACACGACATTAATTACCCCCGCCTCGATAGTGTCCCAGTGCGATGACGCTCATGCAGCTCGCAAACCCCTGCGCGCGAAAATACGCAAAATTTAAAATCTTTAGTCTTGTTTTTTTAAAACGCTACAAAAAACGTCGTTGTAGACGTCTCCTTATGTGGTGATAATAAATAAATAAAATTATTTTTTAGAATTTCTATTTATACAAAAATTTAAAAGATACATTAGATATTTTTCCTATTACGATATTTTTCATGTTATGAGACAATGCGCTAGGGCAAAAATGCATGCTAGTGCAAAAACACGCCACCGGACAAAAAATGCGCGCATAACTGAAAAACACATGTTCGAGCAAAAAAATACGCTCTATGGCCTAAAATGCGCGCTCATGTTTTAAAACTTAATATATTTATTGTAACAAAATTTTGGTTACAAAAAAATACTGATTGTAAGGAAATTCTAGTTGTTACAAATACTTTCAAGGTGTTGTTACAATTGCTGTTTATTGTGAGGATATTTTACTATTTGTAATGTAAAACTAGTTTTGTTACAAATACCTGCACTTATTGTAACAAATATTTAGTTATTGTAACAAAATATAAAATACTTGTTACAAGAAACTAATATTTTGTAACGATAGAAAAATTTCGTTACCAAATGTAGTTATTAGTAACAAATTTCTTATTCGTTGCAATTTAGTCCTTACTATAGGTGCAGTTTGTTGTAGTGACAGTACATTCATTACAACATAGACATAACATAGGACAGACTGAAATCACATGACAGACTGAAATCATATGAAGTTCTATTTACTTGACAGGCAATAAAGTTGTATAACATTTGTTCTTCCCAGAATATATTTGTGTTCAAAATGAATAGTCATAGAATACCTAAATGAGCAAAAATTTAGGAACCCTTCTCAGGTCTCAGGAGTCTTCCTTTTTCTTGAGAATACTACTGGGGTGACTTTCCTTGGAACTATCTTCAGAGGCTCATCATCATCAAGGGACAATGTTGGATTTTCAGCAACATTGGCTTTGTCATGCTCCCCATGTGCTTGTGCATTCTGCTCAGCATCCACAACAACTTCCTTGGCAATCTTGGCCACCTCATCTAACAGATTCTCATCTTGAGGCTTCCCCTGATCCCCTACTATGCTTAGAGCTTCCAATTCCATATCCAAATTTCTCTGGATATCTGGAGCAGGCTCCTCCTGAATTGTTGCGTTTATTTGTTCATCATTTACTTTTTCTGGGAGCTCCCCCTAATCTGCAGGCTCCCCCTAGATTTGTGCTACCTGGAAGTTAGTCACTTTGTCAGGGGCAGGCTCATTATCAGCATTTCCTTGATCCTGTCCACTCAAGTCAAGGGCAGGTCTCTCTTCCTCTAAGATATTCTCCCCTTCTTGACCTTACTGGTCAGTGACGTTAAGAACTCTTTTGACACCATAGAGGAAGACACAAATTCTTTTAAGCTCTGAAAGGATCTTTGAAATCTTAATAACTCACCCTCCATCTGTGAGTATTTTTTATCAAACTTCCTAGCCTGAGAGGCCACTTGATCTGCAAAGGTGGAGGAGGCAATGGCCACAGTCTTAGAAATGATCTGCTCAAGATCAATTGTGGGTGGATGTGATGCAGATGGAGGAGGTGATGGAGGGAGTTCTTCTTGGATGGGAGAGAGAGGCTGATAGAACTCTGGTGAGACATGAATAAGTGGAGGAGATGGAGCATGCTGATGATCTGGAATGTGGGTGGATGGTAGATGGGATGATTGTGAAGATGGCTCAGGTAATGAGGTGGATGGGAACTGATGTTGTTGTTGAGAAGGGTGTTGAGCTGGGATATCCTCCTAATGGGGCTCTAGACTAGTGTCCATTGAGGTAAGACCATCCCTTGGGGGATCTGGTATCTCTCTATTTGGCTCTAGAGGAGGAGATGGGGGAGGAGATTGATGCAGGCCAACGGATTTCGAGTCAATCTACGCTAGCGCACCAACACGACAAACCAAATAAGTCAAAAAACAATCAGCCCCAAATCAAACCAATACGAAGGTATACCAAATCTCGAGACGCAACGCAAAATCAAGGATTAAACAATCCGATTTCGCAAGGCTTCAAGAGACCTACCCGATGCAAGTTTACGGAAGCGATTCGGACAATAATGATGCTTTAAATTTCAGAAATATAACGTGCAACCATTCAATGATTAGGATAATTATTCAGCCCCAAATTCCACCACAAACTCACTTGATTTAGATGAAACACACAAGCGAGAGGGGAAGGGATTACCCAAAACCAGCGAACAAATGCACAAAACATTAGTGGAGTAGTCGCTCTTCCACGGAGGCCGTTGGTGTCTTGCCGGATGGAGGATTAAAGTCGCCTTTCACCAAAGTTGTCGGATAGGAGTCGACAAAGCCAAGATGGGCCTTTTTGTCTTGGCCGAACTTGAGAAGGAAAGGGTGAAGGGAGGGGCGGCCTCCCCTTGACTGGTCGAGAGAAAGAGAGGGCTGTAGGGGGCGACCTCCTTGGCCGATCGAGAGAAAGAGAGGGAAAGGGAGGGAGACGGCCGTATGTGGCCGAATAGAGAAGGGGGGAGAGAGGAGGGGGCTGTGTGTGGCCGAATTGAGAAGGAGGGAGAGAGGAGGGGTTCAGCCTCACCTTGGTCGAACGAGAGAAAGAGAGGGAGAGGTAGGGTCGGCCTCCTTGCTGATCGAGAAAAGAGAGAGGGAGCGGTGAAGAGCGAGAGGAAGAGAAGATCGGCAGCAGCTAGAGAGATTAATTAGGGTTTTGTTTTTCTTTTCATCAAAATCTGTCCACCTTTCATTACCCATAATAATGTATATATAAGGTTACAACACTCCATCCTCACCTCTCATCAAGCAAAAATAACGATGGCTAAACGCAGTCCGATAATAACATGAAATTTAAGACGATAATAAAGTCTTCATGCTACTTAAATAATTAATAATTATAATCAATTAATTATAATTATTAATGATTAAATTTGTGCCTCGGGTGGAGGTGGTAACGGCGATGGCGTTCTCCATTACTGTCACGGCGGTGGCGGCGAGCATCGACGGTGATCGTCGCGGCAACGTCCCAATCTTCAAGCGGGCGGCAACGCCCATCACAATCATCAAACTCCAAGAGGCGGACAGCTTCCGCATCATCAGCAACGTCATCACGAACAAGTGGCGGGACCGCGTCGCCATCAGAGATGATGTAGCTTGACCAGGCTTTAAAATCTGCCTGGTCCATTTTGAGAGTACCCTTATGTTGATCCTTTTTCCAGGAGGAATGGGCACTCCTTTTGATTTACAGACATTTGGGTAATGCTGGAAGAGCACCTAGCTCATTACCCTCACGTATGCATTCTCTTTATGAGCATGATTGTGCCCAATCAACTTTAGTAGGCATCTTCCCCAATTGATCTTCTTTTTCAGGACAAGAGCTCCCATAATCTGCAACTGTTGCTTTGGAACAGCATCATGTGCAAAAATCTTACATAACAAAACATTTCCTACTATGTCTGCTAGGAATCTATATTCCTCTCCAAAATTCATTTTCTTCAGATTGATTTGCTTGTCCTTTTTGAACTGCATTAGTTCTAGGGCCCTCTTAGCCTCCTCCCCTGTTAGTTCATCTGTCTCATTTCTAGGAACAAGATCATATGTTTGGCTCAAGATATCCTTTGTTATCAGTATGTTTGTGTCATTAATTTTCCCTTTGATGAAACCATCCTCTCCTATCTGGATGTTGTCTCTGAGTTTAGTCAACTCAGCATTAAGGATCTTGCATCTTGTTGAGATAAGCTTGGTCAGACCAGCTTCTTGAAACAAGCCAAGAATGGCTATGAAACTTTTTGCCGCTGAGCTAAAGGAGTCCACGTCCACATCGAACCCAGAGTTAATCTTAGGAGGGGCCATTGATTAGATGTAACTGCACAGGAGGAGAAAATGAGAGAAAGAGAGAGAGACACACAGAAGAGCTAGAGAGCAAGAAGGCAAGAAAGCAAGAGAGTAAGAGAATTCAAAAGCGCAATGATTTCGAAGCTGATGTTGTTTAAAAGCGGATGAATCGTCGCCACTTAGAGTTTAGATCGACGCATCGTCGATATTACTTATTATTTGGCGCGCAAAGTTGTGTCGAGATTGCTTCTAGAAGTAATTCTATGTGCGCTGATATATCGATGTTGCGTCGACTAGTACTCAGCGTAGCTTCGAGATTATTCAGATACCATAAGTCGATGTTGTCATGTCGACGTTACGTCAAATTCCAATCGATGTGACTTCGAACTTAATCAATAATTTGTAAGATGACGTATGCGTCGATACGAACTTGATGCTGCGTCGAATTATATTCGAATTGTCTGCTCTGTGTGCTTCTCGACGCTGGTGACGAGTAGAAGTCAATGGTACGTCGACTTCTATTCGACGCATCTCTTAATAAATATATCTATTTCTCTTATAATGTTTTTGTTGTTTTTCCCAGGAATTTTATTTATTGAAAATAGATCATAATATGATGTTATACGTGTTAAGGAGGATTCAAGATAGAAATTACTCCCTTGAATGACTCTTGTTCCTTATTCATGACCTACATCATTCTTCCCACTAATTTTCTCCTAAGTAGGATCCTTCCCAACTCTACACAAGTAATTCAAACATTAAAAGGAACCCAGGTTACCTTGGGCCTTTTGCTTTTACCATTATAGGTTTCAATGAAAGAATAAGAGGGTCTTTCATGATACCCTTTGGGATGATAAGGAATGGTTCTCCCAAACCTTTTGTTTTGATGCTTTAGATGAGTATAAAATATGCCTAAATGCAATAGATCAACAGAGTGTCTTATTATCTTAGATTTTGTTTTTACTTTTAGGTGATTGTTATTTGACTTCTCTAAATTGTTCTTTCCTAAATGTTCTTCTTTCTTATTCAGATGGATTTTGTTGGGTTTATTTAACCTATCTGAATAACTAGCAGCCTTGTCCTTAATTGATACTCTTCTCACTGGGTTGATGATCACTAGGTCTTACAAAGGAAACTGGATTTTTCCAGGCAGGTTTCCTAGATGCTTCTGAGCTGGTGGAGGGCTCTGCTCCTAACCCTAAGTGGTTAAACCTCATAGAGAGATTTTCAGTGATGTCTTTGAGCTTCTGACTCCTCCCATTGAGTGAGTCCTCAAAGGCCTTTGCCTTTGCTAGCTCTTCTTTTAAATTTGTATTTTCTTCTCTAAGTTTTATCAATATTAGTTCTTTATCATTAATTTCATTTGTTAGTTTTTGATTTATTAGATACATTTCATCTTTCTTAAGGTTTTCTAGTTCAGTAGTAGCTGTGTTTAATTCTTTATCTACCCTAAGATGTTCAATGCAGAAATCTTTAAAACAAGTTTTGAAATCATCAGAAGTGAAGTCATATTCATCAAAAACTGATACATGATCATCTTCATCATCTGAATCCATACCAAGAGCCATCATGCAGGCTTCTACTGCTTCTTCTTCATCATCACTCTCAGATGATGATGAGCTCTCTTCCACTTCTGAATCACTCCAGGTTTCAGCAATGAAACCCTTTGCTTTCTTCTTGTCCTTCCCTCTGTAGGACTTCCTCTTCTTCTTCTCATCTTTAGTGCTTCTCCTGTTCCTTTGCTCTTGAGGTCACTTAGGAGCAATGTGCCCTGGCTTGTTGCAGGTAAAGCAGATGATCTCCTTCCTTGGAGTCTTATCATATCTAGGCTTTGAGTCTCTATCTCTTCTCCTTGAGTCTTCGGTCTTGACCCACTTCTTGAATCTCCTTGCTAGGAGATTGAACAACTCATCTTCTGGAGTAGAGGGCTCTCCTTCAGTATCTTTCAGAGCTAAGTTCCTTTGGACAGGGACTGGAGTAGTTTCCCTCTCTTCTGACTCTGCCCTGGTCTTTAGTAGCATCTCATAGGACTTAAGCTTTCCTAGCAAAGCTTCAGTGGAGATCTCTCTATGGCATCTGGATTCTCTAATTGTCTAGGTTCTTGAATCCCATGAGCTAGGGAAGCACATAAGGATTTTATCATTTATCTCAGTTAGAGATATCTCCTTGCCCAAGCCTCTAAGCTCATTAATAATGATGTTGAATCTGTCATACATATCAACAACAGATTCTTCAGCCTTATTTTGAAAGTTCTCATACTGAGATATGAGAAGGGACTTTCTGTCCTTCCTTTCATCAGCACTTCCTTCAACCATTGTGGTGAGGGAATCCCAGATTTCTTTTGCTGATTGGCATTCAGCAACTTTCTGAAAAATGTCATCTGATATTTTTGACACCAGAATATTCATGGCCTTGGCATCATATGCCTTTACCTTCTTCTCAGCCTCTGTCCATTCCTTTCTTGGAACAGCCTCAGTTGTTGAGGTTTCTCCTTCCTTTTGTCTGACTGGAGTAGGAGGACCTATGAGAAGAACATTATATATGTCTTCATCAATTGAATTCATATAAAGTCTTATCCTGGCCTTCCAGAGTGTGAACTTGTTTAAGTTACACATTGGGGGTCTTGTGGAAGCATAATCCTTAGAACTCATTTTTCTTTATGAAATATATTTGTATTTAAGAAATAAGAGTAGGAGGTCTTTTTGATCAAAGTGTTAACCTCTTAATGATCAACCTCCCTCTGATACCAATTGAAAGTGGACAGTGTGCCTCTGAGAATCCTCTAGAGGGGGTGAATAGGGATTTAAATTTTATTTATATCCTAACTGTGAAAATAATAAAATTAATCTAAGGATTTATGCTCACAAAAGAACTCAGGCAGAATAAACTTATGCTAGAATGAAAAGCAGAGACAATAGAATAAACTAGCTATAGAGACAACACAGAAAATTGACAACCAGAAGACACAGATTTTTTTATAGAGGTTCCCCAAAATGTGGGTACTCCCCTCTTCTACCACCTGGTAGGGATGCACCACTGCGCATGAGTCTTTTGATAAGGAGACTCTTAGAACTACTGATCTTTTGATAAGGAGATCATGAACCACCAAATCTTTTGATAAGGAGATCTTGAACCACCAGATCTTTTGATAAGGAGATCTTGAACCACTGAATCCTTTGAAGAGGGAATAATAAAACTCTTTTACAGAATGAGAAAGAAGGAGAAGAAAGAAGGTTGTAGGAATTCTGTTCTCAGAATTCTTGAGAGGACTGTATGAAGAACAACCTATAATGTTCTACAGAATCTGCTCTTGATTATCCCCTACTTTAGATAGTGATGAATTGCAGTTGCTTTGTATGTCAGATCCTTTGTGCTTCTGCTGATTGAGATCTGGCTGCTATGAGATTGTGATGATGAGAAGCTATCAGATCCTCTGTTCTATTAGATGAAGATCAGCAGAGTTTTTCTTTTCTTTTATCTTTTCTGCGTTGGGGTTCCTGCGAGAGAGAGAAAAGGAAGCCCTAGCAAGAAGAAGAATAGCCCATGGTGATTAATGCTCTCTTTGATTTTATCTTCTCTTCTCCTTTTATTCTCTCTATTCAATTTCAAATTTCTTTCCCTTTCTGGTATGCCTTGAAAAGGTAATCTTCTGATGACATTCTCTTTCTTTTCTCTTTAATTCTCGGCCCGTCCACCTACAAGGAATATGATTCCAAGAAACCTTTTGTGTCCTTCTTTAATGATCCTTTCTATTTCAAGCAATTATTGAGCCATTGGGGAACGGTCTTGAAGGATGTGGGCCATGAAAGAAGGATCAGAGCGACAAATGAAAAGATATACTTTTACAGACTGTATTCGACGTAGCGTCGAATTCATTTCTTCTCTAATCGATGTAACTTCGAGTTCTTGTAGAAGTAGCTTCGATTTCATCTCTGCTCTGATTGAACTCTGCTAGTCATCGTTACGTCGACATCTTATCGACTTGTACGTCGAGTTGATCTGCCTGGCTCTGAACTTCATCTACTGCGTCGAGATGAAGTCGACGTTGCGTCGACTTTAGACGGCTTCGATAGATGACATCTTCTGCGTCGAGTTGAAGTAGAACCTGCGTCGACTTCACTAGTTACTCCGACAAGTCCTTGAACTCTACGTCAACATTCATTCGACGTAGCGTCGACTTGGGTTACTTCGAAAGAGGGGTTGAATCACATGGACTTCTAGTCAGAGCAGCGTTAATATGGACTCGATGTTGCGTTGAATTCTATTCAACGCAAATATTAACTTAGCCCAATTTTGCTTCCCTTAATCTGGTCCTGATACCCTATGTTGAATATGACATTCTAAGACATCTAATGACCAGATTACCCTCACTATACAATGGGGAATTTACTCCTAGAGGATAAAATCACTTTTAGTTAATTTGTTAAGTTAAATCAAGGGTTTTTCCCAACAGGTAGCAATCCTTGGGGCATGATTTATTAAGCAAAGAAAAGTCAACGCACATTCTCCACTTACCTCCTCCCTTCTTTACCATTGCCACATTAGAGACCCAGCCGGGATACTGGATCTCTGATACAAACCCTTCGTGGAGGAGCTTGCCCACCTCCTCTCGGATGGGCCCTTCCATCTTGTCAGCTATGACCCTCTTCTTTTGACGGATGGGGCGAGTGACGGGATCGAGGTTGAGGCGATGGCAAGCCACATCCGCATCAATCCTGGGCATCTCCGCGACACTCCATGCAAAGACATCCACATTCTCCTGGACGCAGGCCAGGATTTGCTTCTGCTCCTCTGGGTTGATCTCTCCGCTGATTTTTGTTTTTTCTACCACCCCCGCTCGGGTGGTGACTTCAAGCTCCACAACCTCATCCACGGCCTCCAATCGGGACTGCTCCCCACAATCACCCTCTCCTCCTCGTCGCAAACTAGCGCTTCGACCTCCTCCTTTCTCCCTTCTCGAACCTCCATCAGCTCTTCCGCCCCTTCCTCCTGGGCCTCCACTTCCTCTTCTCTTTTCTCCTCTCCTCCCTCTTCAAGCCTCGCTGGCTCCTCCATCTCCCGATCACATTATTATGCTTCGGCCATCCAAGAGATGGTGTTCACGGCCGTCACATAGCACTGCTGGTCCATCTTCGGATCTCCCCTTATCAGGACTTAGACTCCTCCCGCGTTGAACTTAAGGCATTTTTGGAAGGTGGAGGGGACGCAGTGGAACGAACTGATGAGCGGCCGTCCAATGATGGCACTGTAGCTGCTGGTAGCATCCACTATGACGAAACAGCAATTCCTGGACTGCCCCCCCCCCCCAGACTACATGGAGCCCCACTCCTCCTTCTACCTCCTTCCTTTCCCCGGAGAATCCAAACAACGGGCCATCCGAGGCCAACACCCTCCGTGCCTCCACCTGCATCTCGTTAAACGCCTTTTTGAAGATGACGTTGACTGAGCTGCCATTATCCACAAGGTCTAGGAGACGGTGAAGTTCTCGATCGCTATCTGAATGACCAGCGTATCGCAGAATGTGTCCTCATGACCCGGCATATCCTTCTGAGTGAACGAGATCTTCTCCACTGGGGATGGGGCTAGGGACGTCAAAGCCATGCTACAACGATAGATGGTATGGAGGCTGGCCTTCCGGGTCGCCTCCATCCTACCCCCCCCCCCCCCCCCCCCCCATGGATGAACCCTATCCCTCCTTGGGTCCCCACGCCGACCCAGTCTTCACACCTCTCATCCTCCTCATCCTGAGGCAGGACCTCCGCAATCCTCACCGCCCGTTGTTTCTGCGGCGTCGGTGCCCTAGCCCCTCTCACCTCTAGGAACTCCGGGCAGGTGGTCATTGCATGCCCTTCCTCCTGATGGAAGTCACAATACGGCAATGCCAACCCCCCCCCCCCCCTCTCGGCCTCTGCCACCCTATTCCACCTTCTTGCTCCTGCTCCTGCTCCCACTCTCCTTCCTCTTCTTCCTCTTCCTCGCTTGATTGTCATGGCTTACTGAGGCGGGGGAGGCATCTGCCTCGGACCCTGCCTCCCCTTAACTGAGGGGGTCTTCCCTGACCCCCTTGGAAGTTACCCCCTCCCGAGACGTAACCTCTCCCTTGAACCTGCGCTCCACCGCCTTGCTGCCTCCACCCCACCTCTGGGGCCCTAGGCTCTTCTCTTCTCTGCACCTCCTGTTTCTTGGCTTCCGACTCACTGAGCTTTGTTAGCCTCCTAGTGAGCTCCAGATTAGCCTCCTCTCCCTCAATCTCCTTTGCCACCCTCTCCATCAACTCCTCGTAGGATACGGGGGCCTTCCTCTTCAAGCTCATCTTGAAGAAACTCTCCCTTATCCCTACCGTGAAGGCGAGCTGGAGGGCAAACCCGGACATCTCCTGGGTAAGCAGAACCTCCTCCTGGAATCGGTCCACGTAGTGGGCCAGCGACTCCCCCGGTTCATGCTTGACCTTGAAAAGTGAATCGGCGTCCCTCTTACTCTTCTTCAAAGTCGAGAAGCGCAACAAGAAGCCTCGATGCAAGTCTTCAAATTGGTACATTGACCTAGCCGGGAGTTGATGGAACCAGTCCCTAGCCTTCTCCTTTAGAGTGACGGCGAAGAGCTGACACTTGAAAGAATCTGACATCGGCTGGATGGAGACCGAGTCCTCGAACGACTACAAGTGCTAGATAGGGTCATCCTTTCCGCAGTAGTAGACCATGTCCCACTCCCTGAACCCTTCCGGGACCGATGCGGAAAGAACCAGCTCGCAAAAAGTGCTGCTACCGCTCGCTGTCCTCTCCTGCTCGACTCGCCCTATGAGTTCTCTCGCAGGATCCGAGCTCGCCAGGGCTACTCTCGCCGAAGCCGCGCTCGCCAAGACTGTGCTCGTCGGAGCCGCGCTCATCAGGACTGCGCTCGTCGGAGCAGCGCTCGCCGGAACTGGACCTGTCGGGGCGGCGCTCGCTGGGATGGCAAAAAGATCTCGCCCGACGAGATCTCGTCCTACCCCTGCCACCTCCTTCCTTGCCCTTCCCCCCGGGGCACACTCGCCGACCTCCGGAGGGGGAGCACCTAAGGTGCTGGGGTCGCAAACTCGCTTCGCACCGCGGCGAAGGTGAGATCGATGCTCTCGAGGAACTCCCTCCTAAAGTTCGCGAACATCCCCAGCATCACCACCGATTGCGAGCCGCCAAACTCGTCACCCTACTCTTCGTCTCCCTCCATGTTGCTTCCTTGAAACTTTCTTGCACTAGCTGCTCTCCATGCTCACCGCAACAAAAATGCTGGAAATGGGATTCAGCCCAACGAGGAGTTCGGACCCCAAAGATGGGTGCAACTCACGCTTACTGATCCCTCAGAGCAACTTGACCGAAGACTTAGAATCTAGACCATTGGCGACAGTGTCGAGGTCCCACCACACACCCGGAAGATCTTAGAGCACTTCCCCTCCGAAGACAAAAACTGAAGCCGAGCACCATGGAGAGCTCTAAGAACACTAACCAAAGATGACCTGAGGAGAGAGAAGCCCAAAAGAAAACCTCCCTCCAAAGGTGCCCTTAGGGTCTTATTTATAGCTTTTCAAAATCGGTCTGCTGATAGCGGGATTCCACCTTTTGGTTTCACTAAACGCACCCCAATTTGGTCTGCTAATAGCCAAACTCTATTGTTCCGAAGGGCTGCCGGCAGCCCACCAGGGGCAGAAGGGTAATTTCACCTCCTTACCCCCTGGGCGAGTGGCCTGTGAGAGTACCACTCGCGAGTCTTCTCGCGAGTCTTACTCGCAAAACTTCCCTAGGCGAACAGCCCGCGAAGGCACTGCTCGCCTTCCTTCTGACTACAACCACCCAGGATAGGCCTCGCATTATCCCCTGCGAGATCGCACTGGCTCGCCTTGCCTGGCTCTCGCGACTCCTTAGTGGCGAGATGACGACTTCCTACCTAATTTACTCATCTCCGGTACTTACCCCCTTAGGCGAACACGGGGTTGTAACCGCACCAAAAATGTTGGAACTGAGATTCGGCCCAACGAGGAGTTTAGACCCCAAAGATGGGTGCAACTCGCGCTTACTGATCCCTCGGAGCAACTTGACCGAAGACTTAGAACCTAGACCCTTGGCAACAGTGTGAAGGTCCCACCACACACCCGGAAGATCTTAGAGCACTTTCCCTCCCAAGCCAAAAACTGAAGACAGACACCTTGGAGAGCTCTGAGAATACTAACCAAAAATGACCTGAGGAGAGAGAAGCACAAAAGAAAACCTCCCTCCAAAGGTGCCTTTAGGGTCTTATTTATAGTTTTTCTGAACTGGTCTGTTGATAGCGGGATTCCACCTTTTGGTTTCACTAAACGCACCCCAATTTGGTCTGCTAACAGCCAAACTCCGCTGTTCCAAAGGGCTACTAGCAGCCCACCAGACGCGGAAGGGTAATTTCACCTCCTTACCCCCTGGGTGAGTGGCCTTGTAGAGCTCCACTCGCAAGACTTCTCTCGATTCTTGCTCATGAAACTTCCCTAGGCGAGCAGCCCGCGAAGGCACTGTTCGCCTTCCTTCTGATGACAACCACCTAGGCTAGGCCTCACATTCTCCCCTGCGAGATTGCCCTGGCTCGCCTTGCCTGGCTCTCGCGACTCCTTAGTGGCGAGATGACCACTTCCTGCATATTTTACTCATCTCTGGTCCTTACCCCCTCTAGCGAACACGGGGTTGTACATGCCTCCTTTTTTTGGCTGCACTGGCATGAAAGTGGTCATCTGCCTAGCAAAGTTCCCAACTGGACCGAACGGTTCTTGATTTTTCAAGGAGACTTCGACGGTCTGACCGTGAGACCAGAAGACTATAACAATTTTGTGTTCAAATCTCCAAGGGAGTTATCAAGACATTGAGGACGAGATTGTAAAATTTCTAGTTGATGAACGGTTAGATATTCAACATTATGTTCCATTACTCACTGAGGTCACTGATATATCGAGTGAAGACAGTAAGTTATATCTTGCAAGCAATCTTTAGATAACGATATTTAACCACAAGTTTATAACATAATTCTTATCTTATTTTTTCAGCAATCTTATAAGTACCCAAAAACAAGTCGCAGAGACCGCAAGGAGAAGTACTAACTCAAAGGTAAATGAGGAAGAAAAGAAATAATGAGAGGGCTTCCCAGGAGACCACCAGTGAGACGAGCTCTTCAGCTGGGGCTTACCGCTTTTCTAATGTCGGCAATGGGGTCAAGGATCTTGTCGGCAAGCCTCTTCTGCATCGGGACCAAAAAGGCAAGAAGGTCTCAACAACTCTACCCGCATGGAAGAGTGACCACGTTAGCCTCCATGCCACTGTAATGACAAATGTTCTATATGGGAAAAAGAACTTGGAAGACATGCAGGAGATCCCCCAAGAAGATTTTGCCTCAGCAGACGATCAAGCCACACAAAGGAGCACTGTTATGAACCATTAAATGGGTCATCTACAATGGAAATATAAGATTATTGTTGAATTAGAAGAGAAGCTAGAGGTAAGAAAATGACTTTCTACTCACGCGGTCAGCATTTTATCCTAATCGGTCGAAGTAATTAAGCCTTACTTGCAGAAAGCTTATGATCCAGACAATCCCATCTTCCAGAAAGTAATGTTTACGCATTGTCGGGAAAGTGTTGACAATGCGATCTCGCGAATAAAAGACCGTGATACTATTAAAGAAGGTTTTGAAGATGTCAACTTTGCGGACTTGTTTCCAAATTTGGCAGACTTTGAGACCAAACTAGTTATTGCAGTCTCAGAAAGGGAAGACGCGAGTGAAGCAGTTAATGTGGAAGAAGGCGGTCAGGGAAATGAAGAGCTTCAAGAAGAAGAAAATGAAGGAGATGAAGTTGAAGAAGGGGAGAAACCAGAGGACATAGAAAACAATGAGGGCTCGCGGTCAGCAAGTGAAAGTAAGTATGTTGCTTCTCACTCTAGCTCAAGCTCTTCCTCTAGCTCTAGCTCTGGCTCTGGCTCTTCAAGTTCATCTGATAGTTCATCTGAGAAACCTCCAGCAAAGAAGAAGAAGAAAGAAAGAAAAAAGTGACAAGTGAAGTTGTACTTAGATAGGATTACAATATGTAATTTATATTTAGAAAAAGACTCGGATTGATTTTTTATTAGCCACGCGATTAGACATTTTGTTGGAACCTTAGTTTTGATTTGAGTTAGGATCCATCTTTAATGTCTAAGTTTCTATCATAACACATCTTATAACTTAGATCAAATCTCATTAAGATAGAAGGCAAAATATATATAATTAATAGGCTCAGAAAATAAGAGAAAGATAAAAATAATATATGTTCTCTGCGTTCGACGAACGAATATCGGCGTTCGACGAATGGCGCTCTGCGGTCGATGAAAAATGTTCATTCTGCGGTCGACGAAATCCAGCTATCTCAGCGGTCGACGATCCCGTCTCAGCGGTTCAGAGGTCGGCGAACAGATTATCTCAGCGGTCGATGATCCAGCCCGTCTCAGTGGTCGACGAAAAGCTGCGTTCGACGATCTCAAGTCTGCGTTCGACGAATATTCAGCAGAAGCACAGAACGACGAAATAAATGTTCAGATCGACGAACTTGAAGCTGAGCTCAACGAATTTCTACCAGCTTTATAATTTAGATATTCTCAGTTCAACTAATATTCTTATATCTGATTAAAGCAATATTTTATCATTTCTATTTATATATTGCTATATATTGCTGCCTTAACATTATAGCCGTTGCAGCACTAAATGTTATAGCTGTTGCAGAAAAGCTTAAAGACAGTAGTTTATCTTCTCGAGGAGTCAAGATAATTAAAGAGACTTTATCTCTTTCCTTTTCCCAAAGAGGAATTCAAAATAAGAGAGAAGCTCTTCAGATTATATAAAGATAGAGAAAACAAAAGAAAAGGAGAGAGACACAACACACAGATACAATATACAAAACAGAGAACAACATTATTATCAATCTTGTTTTGTTAACTCTTCTCTGCAGATCATCTTCATCCTGAGACACTTAAACAAGATCATTTGCTCAGGATCTCTATTGCAGAAGAAGAAAAAAAAGAGTTACCACATTCTAGAGAAGAAGCTTAATCAAACTGTCATCTAATCTCAATCAGAAAGGGGGAGCTCTTCAACATCATATTCAAAGATCCAATCTCAACAACCCATCAGGATCATCAAGAGTCTTCTCAGAAAAGAGAAGAACAATATATATATTTTTGCTTTCTTTATTCCCCTCTTGTACAGGGTTATAACTCCCTTCAAAAGTTAACTCTCGGTGACAGGGCACCTTAGCAAAAACCTGTGATTTGGTCTTTGAGTTACCTGATCAAAAGTTGATATGGTGGCAGGGCACCTGATCAAAAACCTGTAGTGGATTCCTACTAGTGGGTAGAAGAGTAGATGTACCCAGGTTGATTGGGGAACTACTATAGCTCTTTATGTCCTTTGGTTGCTTGCTTGTTTATGCTTTTAATTCTTTATGTGCTGTGATGAAAATCAGTGATTTGTGTTTTATTTAGTTTTCATAACTCACTTAATTACACACATATATATATCACTATTTCGAAATAACCCAAAGAGTTTTAATTTAAGAATTAAACTCACCTTCAATTGGTATCAAAGCAAGGCTGATTACATTAATCACCTTCAACTGATATTCAATTGCACTTTCAATTGGTATCAGAGGGTAGTTAATTTTATATACAGGCTAACACCTGAATCATAAAGATCTCTTAGTTCTTAATTTTTTTTTAAAAAGGTTTTTCTAAAGACTAATGGGACAAGAAGGTTTTGTAATCACTAGTCCACCAATCTGTAATTTGGATAGATTTTCTTTATGACAAGTTAGAATTAAATTATATATGAATTCCATAGATGAAGATATTTACAAATCTATTTTGCCAGGACCTCCATCTTCAATTTCTTCAACAGATGATCAAGAGAAGCTGAAAAGTGTTGATGCAAAGGCCATGGACATATTGGCTCAATCAATGTCAAAAGACATTCTTCAAAGAGTTGCTGATTGCACTTCAGCAAGGGGCATCTGGAACTCCCTCTCAAGGATGGTAAATGAATCTTCTTCCACTAACTGTATTTATGATGCAGAACCATCATCTAGTCTAAGTGAAGAAAAAGAAGAAGAAGAACAAAAAGCTAGAGCTTTCTGCATGTTGGCCATATATGGCTCAAACCACATCTTAGATGCAGAAAAGGTAAATGAGGTAACTTCAAATCCCAACTCGACCTCTGAAAATTACAAATCAGATTTTAAAATTCTATATATAGATATAATAAAATCTGAGAAGGAAATTATAAAAGAGTTAATAGAAATAAATATTTTAATTCCTGAAAATAATAAACTTAAGGAAAATTTGAAAAACTCAGAAAAACAAAATATTTCTTTAAAAATTAAGTTAATTAAGGCTAAAAAGTTTAAACAATCTTGTAAGGAAAAAGAAATTATTTATGTTCAACAAAATCAGAAAAAGTTTTCAAATTTATATTTTAATGAAGTAAAAAGGCTAATATATTTCAAATGCTTAACCTTTTTAAGTCTTTTAACTCAAATAATAATTAATCAAGCAGTTGATTCATTTGAATTTTCTATCTTAAAAACAAAGTCAGGTAACTTCATGTTCTTACAGTTCTTCTCCAAAATCATGTTGAGCATTCTACTCAGATTGCATAGATCAGAAATGATCAGAGCACCGAGTGCGAGTCTCTTCTGATAAGGGGATTCTATAGAAGGAAGGTATCAGACAATGTTTTTCTGATCTTAAAATTCCTTAGAATCCAATGAACACTTGTAAAAATTAAAAGAAGAGGAATTAAAAGAAGATGAAATTTTAGCATCCTAAACCAAATAGGGGAAGATTACCAGACCACTAGTTTTGATCGCTGTTTACTTTAGGGGAAACAATAAATCTGTATCCTAACCTAAATAGGGGGAGATTGTTAGAACACATAGTCTTGATTTGGATTAGGATCCCAACTCAAATAGCGGGAGATTGTTGGAACCTTAGTTTTGATTTGAGTTAGGATCCATCTTTAATGTCTAAGTTTATATCATAACACATCTTATAACTTAGATCAAATCCCATTAAGATAGAAGGCAAAATATATATAATTAATAGGCTGAGAAAATAAGAGAAAGATAAAAATTATATATGTTCTTTGCGTTCGACGAACGACTATCGACGTTCGACGAATGGTGCTCTACGGACGACGAAAGATGTTCATTCTGCGGTCGATGAAATCCAGCTATCTCAGCGGACGACGACCCCGTCTCAGCGGTTCAGCGGTCGACGAATAGATTATCTCAGCGATCGATGATCCAGCCCGTCTCAGCGATCGACGAAAAGTTGCGTTCGACGATCTCAAGTCTGCGTTCGACGATTATTCAGCAGAAGCTCATAACGACGAAATAAATGTTCAGATCGACGAACTTGAAGCTGAGCTCGACGAATTTCTACCATCTTTATAATTTAGATATTCTCAGTTCGACTAATATTCTTATATCTGATTAAAGCAATATTTTATCATTTCTATTTACATATTGCTATATATTGCTGCCTTAACATTATAGTCGTTGCAGCACTAAATGTTATAGCCGTTGCAGAAAAGCTTAAAGACAGTAGTTTATCTTCTCGAGGAGTCAAGATAATTAAAGAGACTTTATCTTTTTCCTTTTCCCAAAGAGGAATTCAAAATAAGAGAGAAGCTCTTCAGAATATATAAAGACAGAGAAAACAAAAGAAAAGGAGAGAGACACAACACACAGATATAATATACAGAACAGAGAACAACATTATTATCAATCTTGTTTTGCTAACTCTTCTCTGCAGATTATCTTCATCCTGAGACACTTAAACAAGATCATTTGCTCAGGATCTCTACTGCAGAAGAAGAAGAAAAAGAGTTACCACATTCTAGAGAAGAAGCTTACTCAAATTGTCATCTAATCTCAATCAGACAGGGGGAGCTCTTCAACATCACATTCAAAGATCCAATCTCAACAACCCATCAGGATCATCAAGAGTCTTCTCAGAAAAGAGAAGAGCAATATATATATATTTTTTTGCTTTCTTTATTCCCCTCTTGTACAGGGTTATAACTCCCTTCAAAAGTTAACTCTCGGTGATAAGGCACCTTAGCAAAAACCTGTGATTTGGTCTTTGAGTTACCTGATCAAAAGCTCATATGGTGGCAGGGCACCTGATCAAAAACCTATAGTGGATTCCTACCAGTGGGTAGAAGAGTAGATGTACCCAGGTTGATTGGGGAACTACTATAGCTCTTTGTGTCCTCTGGTTTCTTGCATGTTTATGCTTTTAATTCTTTATGTGCTGTGATGAAAATCTGTGATTTGTGTTTTATTTAGTTTTCATAACTCACTTAATTACACATATATATCACTATTTTGAAATAACCCAAAGAGTTTTAATTTAAGAACTAAACTCACCTTCAATTGGTATCAAAGCAAGGCTGATTACATTAATCACCTTCAACTGATATTAATCACATTTGTAATATGATTTTGACATGAAATGAAATAGTTTTTTTTTTGTTACCTCTTTTGGTGTGATTGCACTTTCTTAATTACCTTTGCCGTGTTTTTCAGATATCTTCGATCATAAATACTCTAATATAATCGGTCACATCTCATTTTAATCGCATAACTGCTACACTTTAGACTTTGAAGATTTTTTTTCTTAGATGTTTTTGTGAATCATACAATCTACCCGCAGAGACGAAACGTTAACCTTTATATGGTAGATAATAAGATGAACTGATAGCGCGGTCAATGATAAAAGAAGTTATCACCTTCATAAGAATTAACTTGGAAAAAAATATTCTTCTAACTCCCATATAGTTTGCTTGATACCTTCTTGATAGGTCAAACTGCGTGGTCAGATACTTGAGCATTTGCCAATATATTATATGAATCTCCCATGTCAAAATGTTTATAAGCTTCATGAAGCAGAATATCATCATTATGAATAGAAAACCTATTATGAGTCATAACTGTCAGAGAGAATATGGTGAGGTTATGCAGTCTCAGACCGCTAATCATTTTCAAAATTCCAATTCATAATTTTTAGTTGCATTATGAGTTCTTGAAGACATCCAAGATGATAGATCTTCAGTAGTTACTCCTGACCGCAAATGTAGAGCAATATACTGGGAAATCCAGAAATTTTTGAGACCATCAATAGAGAGATCCTTTTTATCGCATATATAGAGGTTTCAAACTATGCTATAAGGAAATCCAGAGTTGTATTATTATAAGTAGAAATCCGAAGCAATATTTCTAACTGCACGATTAGAAGCTTATAAAAACATTCAGATAACACTTTTAACTGCATAGAAAGGAAATCCAAAAGGGTAACTAACATTTTTCAGCGTGAGGTACATAGACTAAGATGACCAATAGAGCAGGTGCACGTTTAAGAGCAGCGTCATTGCTTTCCTCAGAGAGGTCATCAAAGTTGTAATAGCTCCCTAAGGACCTTGGTGGTCAGAAAACAGAAAAGAGGTGCACAAGCCAAGATGATTAGTTGGGCAGGTGCGCGCAAAATAAAAGTGCAGTGTCATTGCTTTCCTTAGAGAGATCATCAAGGCTGTGACAACCCTAAAAAGAATGACCTCGACGGTCAACAAAAATAGAAAAGAGGTGTATAATCTAAGATGATCAATTGGGCAGGTGCACTCTAAAGAGCAGCGCCATTGCTTTCCTCAGAGAGATCATCAAAGTTGTGATAACCAAGAGAAAAATGACTCGACGGTTAACAATTTCCCGCCCATAGATGTTGCAGGGCTTAGGTGGCGGTCAAAATGCTCCTGACCGTTCCTTTCACAAAGAATTACTTTCCACAAGCCAAGGAGTATTCGAGGGTCATAGGATAAGATGACCAATTGGGAAGGTGCGTGCTAAAGAGCAACGTCATTGCTTTACTCAAAGAGGTCATCGAAGCTATAACACTATCTGGATGCAAGACAGAGCTGGACATTCACTTAGACCTCCCTTGATGCAAAGGATTGTCAGACGTCGACAAGCATCTGGTATCCTAAAGATCCTCCGCATGAGATTGTTGAGCCACTGCTACACGGATGTGAAATCTCTCTTCTATCTGTGGTCTTTGTAGGTTTTTCATCTCATGCTACAATTCATAGGGGAAACAAGTCCATCAATATCTCACTTGGAACGAGTCAGCCTCGCAAACAAGCCATCAGAACATTCTTCTCATGAAATATGGAAAAATTTTAGTATGTGTATTAATGATGGTAAATAAACAATGAAGTAAATGAAAGTAGAAATTTTGTATTAAGAGAAAAATCGCTTCAAATCATCACCACTCCAAGTGTGGAATATTTCCTCCCCATCATATGTCTGGAGGTGGTAACCACCATTTTGTAATACTTCCTTTATAATGAATGGCCCTGCTTAGTTGGGGTTTAATTTTTCGATTGAGCCAGATCTTGCTGCTGCATCAACTTTTTTCAGAAATAATTCTCCAACTGCAAATTGTTTCACCTCCTCTTGCCTGATTGTAGCTTTTTCTCTTAATTCTTCAATGAGGTCAAAATTACACTTCATTTCTTCGTCATTCATTTCCATCCATTCATCATCTTTCTGCTTAGACAGTAGTACCCTTGGGATCATCACTTCAAATTCAACTGGGATAAGAGCTTTTGACCCATGAGATAGCTTGAAAGGTGTTTCTCTACTAGCTGACGTCAGAGTTGTTCTTTGAGTCCAAAGAACTAATGGTAATTGTTCTGCCCAATTACCTTGAATATTTTCACCTTTCTTCTTCATGAGATTTAAGATCAACTTATTTGTTGCTTCAACTTGCCAATTACTCATTGGATTATGTACTGAAGCAAATCGCAACTCAGTTCCTATCTGATCACAGAATTTATCAGTTCAGAGTTATTGAATTGAGGGCCATTATTGGTGATGATAGCCATCGGAATTCCATGCATGCACACAGTTTTCCTTAAATGAAGTTCATTACTATCTTAATGGTAGTCTTAGCCAATGCCTTAGCCTCGATCCACTTACTAAAGTAATCAATCATAACCAAGATGAAATGGTGTTTCCCACTAGCCATTGAAAAGGGGCCAAAAAGATCCAACCCCCAAACCAAAAACAACCAAGGTGTTGTTATCGATCTTAGTTATTGTGCTGGTTGATGTTGCAAAGGAGCAAACTTCTGACATTGCACACATTTCTTTGCAAACTTTTTTTCATCCTTTCTCATTTGGGCCCAAAAATATCCTTGCCTCTGAATTCTCTTCTCCAAAGTTCTAGCTCTTGAATGACTGCCACATTCTTCGGAATGAACTTCTTGAAGTATCACCGAAATCTCTTCCACTAAAACACATCTTGCCAACGGTGAGAGAAAAGTTTTCCTATACAAAACTTTTGAGATAAGATATTAATGGGCAGCTATCAACTTGAACCTTTTCTTATCCTTCACAGATGGATGAAACTCTCCAGTTGAGAGGTAAAGAATAAAAGGATCCATCCAAGACGGATGCTGATCTATCTGCATAACCTCCCCCTCTTCAATTGTTGGATTAAATAGTTTTGAAGTACTTCCCCCTGAGAGAATCCAAAAAAAAAATTGGCCTATTCTTCTGTTTCTGAGTTTTCTGATCGCGGTATATGCTGAATGGTAAAATTTTTGAATCTTCCAATCTCATTTTTTAATAACATCTGATACGGCTTCAAAATTGAATCTCTGGTTTCGAAAGTCCCATTAACCTGTAAATCCATGAGTAGTGAATATCTTTTTACCTCAACATATTCAATGCCTAACTCCTTTGTGAACCGGAGAGCTGCAAGTAATGCCTCATATTCTGCTTGGTTGTTGGTAGTAGGAAAATAAAACTTCAATGCTTGGTCCAATCTGACTCTGTTAGGATTGATCAAAACAATTCATACTCCAAAAGAATTTTTGCCAGAAGCACCATCTACATAGATGGTCCAAGCCATGGGGTGCTCCGATCTCTCTTTATGTGCTGCTTTCAGATGTATCTACCATGAAATCTGCTAGAACTTGAGCTTTGATCGCCACCATTGGCACATAAGAGATATCAAACTCAATAAGCTCAATTGCCCACTTTGCTAATCTGCTGGAATGTTCTGGCATTTCTAGCACATTTTTATTGGCAAATTTGTTACTTGAATTTAATGAGCTTGGAAATATGGCCTAAGCATGCAGGTCGAGATGATAAGTGCAAATGCTAGCTTCTCAAGAATTGGATATCTAGTTTCTGCATCTTTAAGGATCTTGCTAACATAGTAAACTGAGAACTACTTCTTTTTCTCTTCTCTGACTAGAACCAAACTGACTGCATCTGAACTGACACCAAGATAAAGGAAAAGATCTTCGCCTTCCCGAGGACTCTGAAATAATGGAGTTGATGTCAATTGCTTTTTCAGCTGATCAAAAGCAACATCACACTCCTTGGTCCATTTTAACTTCATTCCTCCACGCATGGTTTTGAAAAATGGGGCACTCTTATCTCCTGAATGAGATATGAATCTGCTTAGTCCTGTCATTCTTTTCATAAAACTCAATAAACTTATTTGGGGCGACCTTGGAGGTGTAATATCTAAGCTCGCTTTCATTTTTTTCAGTATTTGGCTCAAGTCTTTCCAGAGTAAGGAGATGAACATGCAATTTCCCCTAACTCACTCTGAAAACACATTTTATAGGATTTAACTTCATGTTAAAGGCTCGTAGAGTTGCGAACATCTGTATGAGATTATTTAGATGAGCAAAAAAAGACTTGATATTTATTAAGAGATCAATGAGGTAAACTTCTAAGTTTCTGACTTTTTGCTTTTTGAAAATAGAATCCATCTTTTGTTGATACGTCGTACCATAATTTTTAGCCTGAAAGGCATCACGCGATAACAAAAATAACCATCGTTTGTCATGAATGAGGTATGAGTGAAATCGGGCTTATGCATTCTAATTTGATGATAGCTAGAGAATGTATCTAAAAAAGTCATACAAGAGTACCCTACCACAGAATCAACTAAAGAACCTATCTGCGGCAAGGGGTAGCAATCTTTTGGGCAGGCATTATTAAGTTTAGTGAAGTCTATACACATTCTCCACTTACCACCCATTTTTTTTCACCATTACAACATTTGAAACCCACTTGGGGTATTGAACCTTAGATGAAATTTTCCTTGAGGAGCTTGAGGACTTCCTCGCTTATTGGTTGAGCAAGAGTCACAACCACTGCCCGCTTCTTCTGCTTGATTGGTCTGAAGCTTGGGTTGATATTCAGATGGTGGCAGGCAATGTCAGGATTGACTCCTAGCATGTCATCCTCTAACAAAGCGAACACATCCAGGTTCTTCAAAAGGAAACCGATCATCTCCTCCTTCTCCTCTCTAGAAAGCTATGCATTGATAGAGAGCTCTTTATGTTCATCTGCAGCAACAACTAGGACACTTTGAATTACCTGGGCAGGTTCCAGGTGAGCTCCTTCATCTTTCACTATGGCAGATTTTTCTTCCACTTCCTAGGTTGGCACTTCCATTTCCTCTTCTACAACTTCTGCGCAGCAATCAACTTGGAACAGCGGCATATTAACCTCAATTTCTGACCGCAAGGAACATGATTCGGTGACATTTATCATCTTGACATAACATTCTCTTGCATGCTTGGGGTCACTCTGAACCCTATACCACTTCCCCTTCGCGGCAAACTTCAGAGCAAAATGAAAGAACAATGGCTATGTGCTCATTTAGAATGGGTCTCCCAGAGATCGCATAGTAGCTACTTGGAGCATCTACTACGATGAATTGGGCCTGCTTGACCACTCCTCTCACTATTACTACAAGAGTAACACTTCTTTCCACTTCCTTCTTCTCTCTGGCGAAGCCATATAGGGGCCCTTCAGTGGAAAGGAGATTCTTTCCATTCTTAAGGGCCTCAATGGCTTACTTGAACAAGAGATTTACGGAGCTTCCAGTGTCGATCAAGATTCTTTCCACTGTGAAATTTTTTTGCACTACTTTGAAAATGACTGCATCGTTGAATGGGTTAGCATTTGGGGGCAGATCATATGGGCCAAAGACAATGACCTCTTGAAAATGAGTTGAGGAGGAGGAGGTTACAACTTCTGAGCGAAAAATACGGGACATGCTTGCTTTCTTGGAGGACTAGCCCATCTCCTCCATGGATGCAGAAGAGATGACCAAAATCTCATTCATCATCAGGCTCAATGCATTCATTGTCATAATGAATGTTTCCCAGGAGACCAACATCATCCACCTCTTCACACTTCCATTGTAAGGACCCAGTTTTTAAAACCATTGGAGATTCTTATGCCCAAGGCGAATGTCCCACCAAAAGGTTCGTGTTCGGTAGAGGATCCACCCCTCTCACCCGACCAATGACCCAATTGTCGGAACCTTCGCCTTGTAAGGCTATACATCATTACAAAAGGATTCACAGAGTATAAAAAATTATGGAAGCAAAACATCACAGAACATCCCAGCATGATATATATAATTAAGAAAAAAATAGAACCCACGATGGGGCACAAAATGTCCACAAAGATAATCATCCTAATTGGTGATGACAAAATAACATAAATGAATAAAAGAGATCTCTCATCCTCTCCTCAAGATAGTACTCTTACGTTCTCGTAAATCTTCTGAGCTGGCTCAAGGAACTCCTCGTCATCATGGGTACGTCTACGCTCGTCCATTCGCTCCTGCTCTGTCGATAGGCGCATCGTTTCCTAAAATGATAATGTACAAAAGTACGTTAGCCAGGATGGACCAAGTAAATCCCATGCTCCTCCCCAGACCCCTAATGCGTACCAGGAAGGACACCTGCAAGGAGAGTTAGCGCAATAGCCAAAGCAAATGTATATATAAACTAACAAGTAACATCAACAGTTCATAAATCAAAGGAAAGCATTAAAGTCTTAAATTCACCCGCCATCGTATAACTCCTCCTTACGGTGGTTATACGATGTCGGCCCAAGGTGAGAGTATAGGTAAACACATGTATATATATGATATGATGAACATGTATGTTTGTCCTCCCTATCACTCGAATGTTGTGTCTCAATCACTTTCCCCTATGTCGACATTGTGACCTGTTTAGAGAAGGAACTCACTTCTCAGGCTTCACCGTCGTGGCCAGACAATGACAGTGGGTCGGCCTCTCCCACTTCTAGGTTATGGATACACACCAACTTCCTAGGCCTTCGTACCTCTATGAAGAATAGGTACTTTCGGTGAGAACACATCCTCACCTCGTGGAAGGGGTAGCTAGCCCACAGTCCTCTTCTCTACCAAATCAAAAGTGTTTGCCATTACAACTTCTCCCATAGTGTATATTATGGGGAAGCCGACGAACCCGCCACATCGATAACCATGCACCCTCCCATATTCCCATGAGTTAGGTAATGAATGAACTGAATGTATGAAATACTTATAAAATTAACAAGTAATTAAAAATCGACTTGAAATTATGAGACACCTGTGATTCGATATTCATCGGGTGGATAAGCTAGCGATGAAAAATTGTAAGATTGAAGAATCATATTTTCATGCACATAATCTTGTGAATCACTTAGACATGTTCATTGCAAATTTTAATTTACTTAAATGCTCCAATTCAGAAATATTAAATCATTAAAGTTGTAGAGGGAACATCCATAAATAATAGTGTGTCTCACAAGCATCCCCTAAATCATGGCATAAAGTCTCCAAAATAGAGGTTGAAGTTCACTAAAAATAACTGTTTGCAAGCCAAAACAGTAATCTGGAACAATTTTGAAATGTTTGAGGCCAGATTTAATTTATCTGGAGACTCCAAATCAGAAACATTAAAACATGAAAGGTGTTTATAAAACTCCATGAATAATAGAATGTCTCACATGCATTCCCTAAATCATAACCTAAATTCTCCAAAACAGGTCTCAAAGTTCACTGCAAATAACTATTGCAAGCAAAACAGCAATCTACACTTATTTTGAAATGTTTGAGGCCAAATTAAATTTGCCTAGAGACTCCAAATTAGAAACATTAAAACATGAAAGTTGTTTATAAAACATCCATGAATAATAGAGTGTCTCATATGCACTCCATAAATCATAACCTAAGGTCTCCAAATTTGTGCTCGAAATTCACTGAAAATAACTATTGCAAGCAAAAACAGTAATCTACAATTATTTTGAATTGTTTTAGGGCAAATTAAATTTATCTAGAGACTCCAAATCAAAAATATTAAAACATGAAAGTTGTTTATAAAACATCTTTGAATAATATAGTGTCTTACATACATGGATTAAATCGACCTCTAAAGGGTAGAAAAAGAGCCCCAAAGTTTGTTGAAACTATACAATTTAAATTGATCCTGGATTGTGTTTTCAAGGGAGGAATGTGCTGCACGAATCTCATTGCAGACCGGTGGCTGCATGCGAGCCGGACAATAAATCCGTGCAACGGGGCTTGCACCGGATTATATTTCTGTTTAAATATGTATATATTATATATATTTATATATACATATATAAATATGTATAAAAATATATATACATTTATACATATATATTCAAGAAGCTACAGGCCACATGCATGACCCCACACCCCCCCCCCCCCGGCGGTGGGTTAGCTCCATCCACCGCCCCAGATGGGAACGCCCCCAGGGGGGCTCCGGTAGAGGAACTTATCGGCGGCCGCCGACGAAGGCCGAAAAATATGCATATATAAATATATATATATATTCTTTATGTTTCTTTTCTTTTTGGAAGGAGAAGGCCGTCGGAACGGCTTCCAGCGACGCTCCTCTGCCTCAAGGGCCATGAGGTAGGATCATGGAGACCCTCCCTGGGAACACCCCGAGGGGGGCTCCGGTTGGGGCACTTGCCGGCGGTCGGCCGCCGCCGGCGATGGCCAAAAAATATGCATATATAAATATATATTTTGTGTTTATGTTTCTTTTTTTGGAAGGAGAAGGACGCCAGAACGGCTTCCAGCGACGCTCCTCTGCCTCAAGGGCCATGAGGGAGGGTCATGGAGACCGTCCCTCCCCTTCACACCTCTCATGCGAGGCTGAAACTCGCAACAGAGACGGAGGTTGGTGGGGGTTGTATGAAGCTTCCAAGGCTGGGATCGCCGTCTCCGGTGATCGGAGTCAGCGGGGGTCGATGAGAAATACATCTAAGGGTGGAGAGGAGTCGGAGGAACTTACTCATGTGTCGTTTAGGCGAGTAGATTGTCGTGCGGCCATTGTTGGTGGAGATTGCCTGAGGTTCGTAGAAGAGGCTTGTCGGGTGATCGTCGGTGTTCTTCTATGGCGGGTTGGGGGTTGTGGAGGTAGGAAAAATGAAATCACAATCCGCCAAGAGGTGTATATAGAGGTAGGGGTTGGTTTTAGGGTTTGGGGAGGAGTTAACCCCTCCTCCCTTGGTGAATCCCCCCCCCCCCCACCCACCCCCTTCAGCTTCCAGCCGACCCACCTTAGCCATCTATGGCATTGGGTGAGTGATGAGTCCATTAATGGGGGGGGGGGGGGGGGGGGTTATTTATTTAATTAATCATTAAAACATTATATCTTATTAAATTTAATGTAATTTTCGTTTAAATTTTTATGACAGCATCCTTAGGTCTCCCATATTTTATATAAATTATTTAATAATTTTTGGATAATGTTTTCTATTTGTAATATTTATTTGGTTTTTTAATATAATTAAATTAAAATAATTCAACTTTATTTTAAATATTAAATTTTAATTTTTATATCTCCTTCATATATTTTAGTACCCTATGATAAAAATTTAGGAGAAAAATAAGGTTATTAGCTATTTTTCTTTAATCTTTCTATTATTTAAATAATTTATCACTCAATTAATAAATTTGATTAAATGCATTTAATTGATTTTTAATTGTCCATCTTACTCCAAATATTCTTGAGGTGTCTTGTTAAAAAATTGGAGTCGATAGGATTTTATTTGTCACGATTCTTATCTAGCATTATTTAATAATTTGTCAATTATTTAAACAATTAAATAAATCATTTAAATATAATTTAATACTTCAGAGGTGTCTACTCTAATCATGACCCATAATGCTTCCCCTTGGATGTGTTGGTGAGTCACCGCATCTCTAGTAGGCAATTTGATTGAGTTAGCTAATTTGGTGCGGGTTTACACTAATTAGGGTAATTTTATTTTGTGTGATTCATGTTGATCAAATTGATGAGTATGTGTCATAATAGGTCAATTTGATTTGTTTAGAGTATCTGTGCACTTTTATGTTTTAATTGGGCTCACTAAGACTTAACAGGTCAATTCATACACCTAGGAGGGGTCTATTATTTACCTAAGTCAGAAAATATTCATGTAGCCCGGTGGGTGAATTTAGTGACTTATTGGGTCAATAACACTCAATAGGCTGTCAACCCACCATTTGGGTGCCAACCAAGCCCACTAACTCTAGTGGGTCAAATAATACACAAGGGGTCTATGTTCGATATTGGGATGTTACAAATCCAAAAAGTCAAACAAAATTTTTGTCCTCGAAAATTCAATTGGGCCATAGTATTTTCAAAGATGAGCAAAATCACTATACTTAAAATAAGAAGTCCAAAAAGATTTATGTGTTACCTGACATAGATAGTTCAGGGTATAGTTCTTGCATTTGATCCTCAGGTTCCCAAGTAGATTCATCAGTCCCGCAGTTGTCCCATTGCACTCAAACAAGGGGAACTCTCTTTCTCCATAAGACCTTTGTCTCGGTATCCATAATCTGTACTGGCTTGAGGGATACAGATCGGTCGGGTTCTACCGGTCCGGGAGCCTCCTGAATAACATGATCGGGGCACAGTAGTTAACGCCTCAAGGAAGAGACATGGAATACGTCGTGCAGCTCCTATAGCTTTCGGGGTAGCTCCAACCGATACGCCACTTCACCGATCCGCTATGTGATGGTATATGGCCCCATGTATCTTGGGCTCAACTTTCGTTGAGGACAGTGTCAAAATACTCCATGGCGAGGGCGAATTTTCAAGTAAACCTTATCACCCACTATAAACTCAATATGTCGATGGTGGGCATTGTAGTACTTGGCTTGCCAGCTCTTGGCTTCACGCAATCGTTCTTGTATCATCCGGACAATTTATGTGTCATTCTCCATGAAAACAGGCCCCAAGGCTCTTGGATTCTTGTCTCGGGCCCAAGAAGTGGTGTTCGGCATTTCTGATTGTACAAGGATTCGTATGGAGCCATGCCAATACTTGCCTGATACGTTTTGTTGTATGAGAATTCAACCAAAGGTAGAAGCCGCTCCTGCATTTCCTTTTTATCCACCAAGAACAACTGCAGAAGATCCACCAATGTCTGGTTTGTGTGTTCCATTTACCCATCCATCTAGGTGTGAAAAGTTGTGTTGAATGTCAATTTGGTCCCCAAATATGCTTGTACCCTCTGCCACTCGTTGGCGGTGAATCAACCATCTCGATCTGAAACTATGCTCTTTGGCACATTGTGGCATCAAACAACATTTTCAAAGAAGAGCCATACTATTACCCGTGTTGTCGTCTCAGCAATTCGGAATGAACCTTGCCACTTTCATCAATTTGTCGACCACTACCCAAATAGAGTCATTCCAGGTCCGAGAGCGAGGTAGATCATGTATGAAATCCATAGATATGTCCTCGAATTTCCACTCGAGGATAGGGAGTGGCTGTAATAACCCAACAGGGCTCTTGCACTCTATCTTGACAAGCGGACATGTCAGGCAATGCGTCACGAAAGAGACTACATCTCGCATCATTCCTAGCCACCAAAATGTCTTCTTTAGGTCTGCATGCATCTTTTTTTGATGCCTGGGTGGATCAAGTAACAGGTGTGATGGCTCTTGTACAGAATCTCATGACGAAGCTGCCCACCAGAAGGAACAAAGATTCTATTTCAGAAATAGAGGATTTCTTCCCTTATCTGAAACTCTGAGTGCTCCATCCCCTCCTTCAAGCGAGCAATACCATCCTCGAATAAGGGATCATCGGGCTGGGCATCCCTAATTCTGTCCCGAAGATCGTATTTGATCTCCATCCAATACAAATGATGTGCTGCCGCAACTGAATCTCTTGGGGCGATCTCCATAATTCCCATCTTCTCGAGAGCATGCACAAGGTCCCTCGGTATACCGATAATCCAACTAGCTGAGGCTGTAGGGTTCCTGCATAGATAATTCGCGACAGTGTTTGCCTTGCCCTGATGATACTAGAGGTCAAAATCATAGTCGCATAAGAATTCCAACTATCATCTCTGTCGTAGATTCAACTCCTTCTGCTTGAAGACGCACTTGAGGCTCTTATGGTCCGAGAACACCTCACCTCGGTCACCATATAAATAATGCCTCCATATTTTTAGGGCGAAGAAAACCGCACCTAACTCCAAGTCATGTGTGGCATAGTTTCGCTCATGCACTTTTAGTTGTCTAGAGGCATAGGCAACCACCTTGTTGTTCTGCATCAAGACTGCTCCTAGGCCTTGTTAAGAGGCATCTGTGTAAACCCGGAAGCCTTTTGGCCCGATTGTATGGTTAGTATAGGATTCGAGGTAAGCTTCCCCTTCAACTCTTAGAAGGCCTCTTTGCACTACGGTGTCCATATGAATGGTGCATCCTTCTTTGTCACTGAAGTCAGTGGTAGCGCTATCTTGGAGAATCCCTCAACAAACTTACTGTAATATCCCGCAAGCCTGAGGAAGCTTCTCACATCTATCGCGGAGCGAAGCTGTGGTCAATCCTTGACAGCCTGAATCTTTTTTAGGTCTACTATGATGCCATCAACACTGATAATGTGGCCCAAGAAGCCAACCTCCTTAAGCCAAAATTCACACTTTGAGAACTTTGAGTACAATTGGTGCTCTCGTCCAATTCTTGGATCTGCACTCTGTAGGACCCCATTTTTTCGCTACAAAAACCTGGGTCTTATGCCCAGAACCGCCGCTTTGCAGTGACACCCTCGCACGGGAAGGTCGCCACTATAAAGCACCGATTCTGCCAGCCAGATCGATCACAAAGAAGAAAAGAATACTTGAACAAATATAAATCCAAGTCCACAATCACATGCTATATATAAATATAAATGTCCACATTATATTAACTGGATACAAAGATAACAATAATAAGAAGAAGGGCTCATGCCCAGTACATCATAACCTCACTACAAGATCACTCGCGGAAGCTAACTACTAATCACTCTCTGATCCTGTGACTGGTGCTCATGTACTAGACTTGTCCTCCTTCGTCTGCACCGGCCTCTGGTGTTGCTGCGTCTCCTCGATCCCCTAAAATGATATGGTCCACCGACCGTTAGTCAGAAAGACTAAGCCAATCCCCCACCCCTCCCCCGGTGACTCCTAGGCACCGAGCGGGAAGGATGAAGCGGAGGACAACAAGGGGTATAATCAAAAAGCAGATGACGGGGCATGATCTACAGGAAGAGTTCTACCACTACTCAAGTATATATATACATAATCGAAGCAGTTAATAAAGCATAGTAAGAGCAGGTAATGAGTAAGTAAAGACAATAATAATAGAAAAGTAACCATTGATTTATAGGAATGCCCATACAAACTTATAGACCAAGGGGTCGTTTAGCAAGGCCTGTCGTATAAGAAGTCCCATAACCGACTTATACGATATGGGTAGGGATTGAAATGCAATGTTTATGCTATGACATGCAAGGTATGCAGTTTATGCTATGTTCACACAAGTGCAACTCACACACTTCGACTCTATGCACACAGACCTTTAGTTCCCCCTTTTTGGAGCTAGCTAGACTCCCAGGATACTCCCGTAGTGGTAAACGGATGCGGTGGGTTGGGCCTCGCCCACCTCTAGGTTGGTATTCACACTACCTAACCTAGACCTATCGTACGCCTCAACGCAAAACCGCGAAGCATCTGCGTACTCTTACTGGCTGAACCACCAGACTTTTATGGCTAAGTGCAAATTCCACACTTGCCGAGTCAACGTATTGATGGTGGTGTGAACGACCGTCCAATACCAAAGACCCACCACCTTCGTGCACATGCAAACATGTTCTACTATCTATCTCTGAGCCATAAGCTCCCCGGGCTTATCCCGCCCGTGACCATAACCTTCCGAGCCACCGGCTCGCCGGACCAACCCGTCCATACCAACAAACCTTACTGAGTCACAAGCTCACCAGACTAATTAGTCTACTGCTACAACCACCGAGCCTACTGCTCAAAAACCAAACCAACTAACATACCCGTGACAACGGAGTTTGAGTGAGTATATTACTGAATTATTCTTGTATACAACTTATGTAACACCTCCCCTGTAATGACCATATAATATGGGTCCGGCCGGGACCCCACAGCATACAATCGCCACAGCTTTAGTATTAGAAGATGATATTAACTACCCAATCTCATAACTCAGACAACACAGCGGAAACAAACTAAGCCACAGAGATTGTCCATACTACAAAGGAGTCCAACTGGCCTTAAGGCCTTACAAAACAATGTCCAAAACATCAAACATTCCATAATAAAAGACATCCCAACAAAAGGGGAAAGATAGTTTTTCCCTAAACTACCTCGGCATGCAAGCCGGATATAACAAAGTACGAAGAAAGTGATGCAGGAAATCAACTAAGCACTTCGTGAGGCTTTAGGCCTTTTTGGCCGGCGCGCTGGGTCCAGCCTGCTATTCGTGCCCTGCAACCAAATCACAAAGAGCGGTAAACGAGGGTCAGCTATGGTTGACCAGAAGCGGTGTAACAACATCCCTCCTCCCGGCCGTCCTAGCGGACCCCGGGGAACTACTTCACCCTGCAAGTCAGCACTTCGTATGCAAATGTACATAAAGGAGAGCAACATAAATACTGGTATGAGTGTCACAAGCATCATCCACGTTTCTATGTTGAGCAGGTAATAAAAGGGGCCTAACAATGCAAAATGAGTGCAAGCCCGGGTTTCACCCAAGGCGCCCTAAAGCGTATGAATCTAACACATCATCATACATCACCAACACAAGGGTACTCATTACTTCCCCACAAGGGCATCAAAACCCAAGGCCAAGCGCTCTCGCTGAGACCCACCTCGCCTGGCCCACCATGCCATCGGGCTTGTCTGACAGCTCACACGCTCGGGCCGCCAACAACGCACCAAGACCGATTCTAAGAATTCTGGCCAATCAAAACGTCCCAAGGCCCTGGGCTTACTCTCGGGACAACGTCCACCGATTGCCTCGCCTGGCGACCGTCAACGGACTCAACCGTAGCACAGACATTCTCGTCAGTCAACAATCGAAGGGACTAATCTTGCCGGGACACTCTCCACACGTGAATCTCAGTCTTCACGGGATAGCCAGCCGACCACAAAGACCAATCGCGCCTTCGCACAACACTAGGCATCACAAGCCCCAAAATCCGCACATTATTTCTCCGCCCTAAACCCAACATTCGTTACCACACGAAGCTACAAGGGCATCACAACGACGAGTTCGCCGTAATCGGATTTCTAACAAAACCCCTAAAATGTACGTAAATCAACATCACCGGATCGGACCAACGGCCACAAATCCGGCTTCACCCACAATGCCTAATCCGCTAGCGGAGCGGATCTCTAGTGCAAAACATGCCGGGGACGGACACAATCAACCCGGTGGTTTCTCTTGAACCAAGGCGACCCGGATCCCTCTCACTCGACGGATCCGGTGCCAAAATGCAGAAAAAGAAGAGATGCCAAACACGCATCCTAAAGACCGGGAGGAGAAATGTCGTTACCTTTTGAGATCTCCTCCTAGCCATGAGAAGCTTGCAAACAAACGGTGGAGAAGAAGCGCCTTGATGCCCTCTACGCACTGCCGGTCTCGGATCGGCGAACGGAGCTCCGAAGCTCCGGCAATGGCGGATTCCCCTTCTTCTTCCTCCTTGCCTCCTCCTCCTTTCTCCAACCTAAGAGAGAGAAAGCCTTGGAAATAATGAGGGTTTAACTCCTCTACCAAGCCCTAAACCCCCCCAGCCATCCATCGCAGCCGTTGGATCAAATTCCAATAGATTTGGACGGACCGATCTCCTTCTCCGCTCAAAATCGCAGAGCAGAATAAACAGGGCGCACGATCACATGTGCACGGTCACTGGTCGTGCGCGAAGAGGACACTGGTCGTGCGCACTATTCGAGACAGAACTCCGAATCCTTGCGACTAACGCACGATCATATGCGCACGGTCACTGGTCGTGCGCGAAGAGGATACTGGTCGTGCGCACTGTTCGAGACAGAACTCCGAATCCTTGCGACTAATGCACGATCATATGCGCACGGTCACTGGTCGTGCGCGAAGAGGACACTGGTCGTGCGCGAAGAGGACACTGGTATGGAATTCCTAGCCTATCCCGAGCGCAGCACTACCACCCCGCCTACCTCGCTGAACTACGATTTTTGGGGTGTTACAACTCCACCCCCCTTAAAAAAATTTCGTCCTCGAAATTTCAGAATTTAAACAGGAAATTCATAACGCATACCTGGAGCGAAAAGTTCCGGGAAATCCTCCCGCATCGCTTGCTCACGCTCCCAAGAGAATTCGTCTCGCCCGCAGTTGTCCCATCGCACCTTTACAAGTTTGACTTGCTTGTTACGCAACTGCCGGACTTCTGAATCCTCCACGCACACCGGGCGAACCCTCGCCCCCAAGTTCTCCATCACCGGCACCGCCGCCGCTTCGACCACGACACTCGGCTCTACCAAAGCTTTCCTCAGCACGGAGACATGGAAAACGTCATGTAATCCACTCAGCTCTGCGGACAACGCCAAACGGTAGGCTGCTTCGCCTATACGCTCCGTAACCTCGAACGGACCCAAATATCTCGGACTCAACTTCTTGAGTCGCCGCAACCACGAAACACCCTTGAACGGCTTGATCTTCAAGTAGACCATGTCGCCCACTACAAACTCCACATTTCTGTGGCGCGCATTAAAATACTTCGCTTGTCGATCCTGAGCAACCTTCATGCGCTCCTGAATCATCCGCACAATCTCGCAAGCATCTTCCACCGCTTGCTTTCCCAAAAGCTTAGTGTCTCCCACCTCTGCCCAAGACATCGGCGTTCGACACTTCCTTCCATACAAAGCTTCGTATGGCGCCATCTTGATACTCGCCTGGAAGCTATTATTATAGGCGAACTCCACCATGAAAAGGTGGTCCTCCCAACCTTTGCCAAAGTCGAGAGCACACATCCTCAACATGTCTTCCAACGTACGGTTCGTTCGCTCCGTCTGACCATCGGTCTGCGGATGGAACGCGGTGCTAAACTTGAGCTTCGTGCCTAGACTTTTTTGCACTAATCTCCAGTCCTTCGATGTGAATCGCCCATCGCGATCACTAACGATGCTCTTCGGAATCCCGTGCAACCGCACAATGTTTCGAACATAAAGCTCCACGAGCTTTTCCACGCCATCGTTCTTCTGATTCGGAATGAAGTGGGCCACCTTCGTCAGGCGATCCACTATCACCCAAATCGCATCGTTACCCTGCTGCGATCGAGGCAAACCATGCACAAAATCCATAGAGATGTCATCAAATTTCCATTCGGGGATGGGGAGAGGCTTCAAGAACCCGCCGGGCCTTTGGCACTCAGCCTTCACCAAGGCACAAGTCTGACATCGGCTCACGTACTCGGCTACATCCCGCTTCATCCCAGGCCACCAAAAAGATTTCTTCAAATCCGCGTACATCTTTGTACTTCCTGGATGAACGGAGTACTTCGTAAAGTGAGCTTCAAACATCAACTCCTCGCGAAGCTTGCCGAAGCGCGGAACACAGATCCTTCCGTCTCTCCTCAGAATTCCACCAACCATCTCCAAAGCAGTGCCTTCGCTTTGTTGAGCCTCCAACACCAACTGTTGGCACTCCTCGTCCGCACTGGTCGCCTCTCGGATTCGATCTGTTATATCACACTGCATTTCAATCCAGTTCAAACGGGCTATGCTAGACTCACCTCTAGCCACACAAGAAATGTCAAGAGACTCCAAGTCTCAAATCAAACGCTCGTTATGCGCCTCCATCCAATTACCTTGCCCGGAGTACTTCCTACTCAAAGCATCCGCCACCACGTTGGCTTTACCCGGCGTATACTGAATCTCCACGTCGTAGTCCCCAAGGAACTCGACCCACCTACGCTGCCGCATATTCAGATCCTTTTGGTCAAGGAGATACCTCAGGCTTTTGTGATCCGTGAAGATCTCCACCTTCGCACCATAAACATAGTGTCTCCACAGTTTTAGCGCAAAGATTACCGCCGCCAACTCCAGATCATTGACGGGATAATTCCTCTCATGAGTCTTTAACTGCCTTGACCCATACGCTATCACCTTGCCGTGCTGCACCAGCACGCAACCCAACCCGCAACCTGACGCGTCGCTAAAGATCTGAAATCCTTTCATCCCACTAGGAAGATTAAGGATTGGGGCAGACATCAATCTTTCCTTCAAATTCTCGAATGCCCGGGCACACTCCGGTGTCCAAACAAACCTCTGGTCCTTGCGAGTGAGTGTGGTGAGGGGCAACGCCATCCGCGAAAAGTTCTCCACGAACCTTCTATAATAACCGGCTAGTCCAAGGAAACTCCGGACTTCCGCCACGGTCCTCAAGACAGGCCAATCTCTAATGGCTTCAATCTTCGCTGGATCTACCGCCACCCCATCTCCACTAATTAAGTGCCCCAAGAAAGCCACCTTCTCGATCCAAAACTCACATTTTGAGAACTTAGCATAAAGCTGATTCTCCCTTAGAGTCTGCAATACTTGCCTCAAGTGAGACTCATGCTCTGCCTCCGATTTTGAATACACCAAGATATCATCTATAAACACCACCACGAACGAATCTAAGAACGGGCGAAAGACCCTGTTCATCAAATCCATGAACACAGATGGCGCGTTCGTCAAACCGAACGGCATCACCGAAAACTCGTAGTGGCCATACCGAGTCCCAAACGCTGTCTTGGCAACGTCCTCTTCTCGAATCTTCAACTGGTAGTACCCCGATTTCAAATCCAACTTGGAGTACACCACCGACCCCACTAACTGGTCGAACAAATCATCGATTCGGGGAATCGGATATTTATTCTTAACGGTCAATTTATTCAATTCACGGTAATCGATACACAACCGCATACTTCCGTCTTTCTTCTTCACAAACAAAACCGGCGCGCTCCACGGCGAAGAGCTGGGCCTAATGTACCCTTGCTCTAACAACTCCTGCAACTGAACCTTTAACTCGGCCAGTTCCTTCGGTGCCATCCTAAACGGAGGACGCGACACTGGCCTCGCACCCGGTACCAACTCTATCGAGAAATCAATTTCACGCTGAGGAGGTGCTCCCGGAAGCTCCTCGGGGAATACATCCTCAAATTCTTCCACCACCGGAACTTCTCTAATAGCCAACTTTGTGGAGTGAGTCTCCAACAAAGCTAAGAACGCCTCGCCTCCTTGGTTTACCGCACGCCTCATTTGCATAGCAGAAATCAGGGAGTAAGCCACTCCGCTTAGGCCTTCGAACTTGACCTCTGCTCTACCTTCACCTCTCAGGGTTACCACCTTCAACTGGCAGTCGATACTAGCTCGCTGCTCCGCAAGCCAGTCCATTCCCAAGATAACATCGAATTCAGCTAGTGGCAGAATCGCTGCTACCAACACGAAATCACAATCGCCAATTTGCATCACAATGCGTCCCTTCCTCATGGTAGTCATGAAAGACCCATTCGGCATACGCACACTCAGCTCCACTCCCGCCACTACGGGCTCAGCACCAATCTTCCGGATAAAACTTTCCGCAAGAAAAGAGTGTGACGCCCCTGTGTCGAACAACACTCGAGAGGGGTAGCCCGAAACTAGCACGAAACCTAACCACGTGCAAAACAAACATGAAAGGCCGCAAACTACATTATAGTAACAAACGAAACTTAAACCTTTCGTACCTGTCACCACATCAGGTTGACGTATCGCTTCCTGTTGCCCAAGATTATAGGCCCTAGGCTGCACTGGAGGGAACCGCGAAGCACTCGACTCCGCCGCTTTCCCCTTCTCTGCAACACTGGGACCCGAACGCACCGATTGTTCTTGTCTCGGCTCTGGCCCAGCTCCGCCCTCGGTACAAAAACGACTAATGTGACCCACCTTGCCACACTGGTAACAAGTAACCGGACCCTTGGGACGGAAATCTCCCGAAGGTGCGCCACTTCTCTCCCCAGGCCAATTAGGACGGGGCTTCTTCTTCCATCGGCTGCCCTCGGACTTCCACTGGGACTGAGACTTAGGAGGCTTTCCTTCTCCCTGCCTTGCCGCAACACCCTTTCGTCGTTGAGTTCGCTCCAAGTCGCTCTCCAGCGTGCGAGCGGCTTCGACCAACTCATTGAATCCCGTATTCTTCAAGGCTATGAGTGGTTGCCTTAAATTTTCCCTCAACCCTTGATAAAAGAGGTTATCTCTCTCTTCATCATCTGCCATTGTCGTGCCCGCATACCGACCCAACCGAGTGAACTCTTGCAGATATTCATCCACCGTCTTCTCCCGCTGCACCAAATGCAGAAACTGCCGCTACAGTGCTAACCTTGTTGAAGCCGGAATGTAACGCTTTAGGAAAGCGTTTCCGAACTCCTCCATGGACGGAACACGCCCAACAAAAAGTCGACCGTTATGGTTCACCCACCACAACTTCGCATCGCCCTCTAACATGAAGCTCGCAAAGTGAGACTGCCTCTCAGCTGGGGTCTCAGCTGCCTTCAAGAGCTCCTGGATCCTCGAAAGCCAATCCTCGGCATCCGTTGGAGTGCCCACTCCCTTGAATGTCGGAGGGTGGAAACTCAAGAAATACTTCATGAATCGATCACCCATCGGAAAAGCTCTCTCCGCTAGAGGCTCTGCTTGCCTTACTTCGACATCCGGTGTATCCGGCGTAGCCGCCGGAGTGACAGGGGTCGCAACTTGCACCACCGGCGTAGGAACCCGTGGCATCGCTCCAGCTTGAGCCGCTACCATTGCCTCCGCTAGCATGCGATAGAAATCAGCCGGGGACATGCCCACATTCATGAGGCCTGGAGCAGTAGCACTACTCCCCGAAGGCTCCTCTTGCCTCCTCGATGTCCCCGCATCGTCGCCAACATCCTAGAATAAGCAAGGAAACAAATAAACGCTCATCAGGATCTAAATGCAAGACCCGAACGCAGGGATACTCATGATCCCGCACTATACTCCTATGTGAACAATCTCTTACGCGATCCAAAAACACTAGACCTCGCAAGAATACTAGAACAAACCTAGCTCTGATACCAAATTGTAACACCTCCCCTGTAATGACCATATAATATGGGTCCGGCCGGGACCCCACAGCATACAACCGCCACAGCTTTAGTATTAGAAGATGATATTAACTACCCAATCTCATAACTCAGACAACACAGCGGAAATAAACTAAGCCACAGAGATTGTCCATACTACAAAGGAGTCCAACTGGCCTTAAGGCCTTACAAAACAATGTCCAAAACATCAAACATTCCATAATAAAAGACATCCCAACAAAAGGGGAAAGATAGTTTTTCCCTAAACTACCTCGGCATGCAAGTCGGATATAACAAAGTACGAAGAAAGTGATGCAGGAAATCAACTATGCACTTCGTGAGGCTTTAGGCCTTTTTGGCCGGCGCGCTGGGTCCAGCCTGCGATTCGTGCCCTGCAACCAAATCACAAAGAGCGGTAAACGAGGGTCAGCTATGGCTGACCACAAGCGGTGTAACAACATCCCTCCTCCCGGCCGTCCTAGCGGACCCCGGGGAACTACTTCACCCTGCAAGTCAGCACTTCGTATGCAAATGTACATAAAGGAGAGCAACATAAATACTGGTATGAGTGTCACAGGCATCATCCACGTTTCTATGTTGAGCAGGTAATAAAAGGGGCCTAACAATGCAAAATGAGTGCAAGCCCGGGTTTCACCCAAGACGCCCTAAAGCGTATGAATCTAACACATCATCATACATCACCAACACAAGGGTACTCATTACTTCCCCACAAGGGCATCAAAACCCAAGGCCAAGCGCTCTCGCTGAGACCCACCTCGCCTGGCCCACCATGCCATCGGGCTTGTCTGACAGCTCACACGCTCGGGCCGCCAACAATGCACCAAGACCGATTCTAAGAATTCTGGCCAATCAAAACGTCCCAAGGCCCTGGGCTTACTCTCGGGACAACGTCCACCGATTACCTCGCCTGGCGACCGTCAACGGACTCAACCGTAGCACAGACATTCTCGTCAGTCAACAATCGAAGGGACTAATCTTGCCGGGACACTCTCCACATGTGAATCTCAGTCTTCACGGGATAGCCAGCCGACCACAAAGACCAATCGCGCCTTCGCACAACACTAGGCATCACAAGCCCCAAAATCCGCACATTATTTCTCCGCCCTAAACCCAACATTCGTTACCACACGAAGCTACAAGGGCATCACAACGACGAGTTCGCCGTAATCGGATTTCTAACAAAACCCCTAAAATGTGCGTAAATCAACATCACCGGATCGGACCAACGGCCACAAATCCGGCTTCACCCACAATGCCTAATCCGCTAGCGGAGCGGATCTCTAGTGCAAAACATGTCGGGGACGGACACAATCAACCCGGTGGTTTCTCTTGAACCAAGGCGACCCGGATGCCTCTCACTCGACAGATCCGGTGCCAAAATGCAGAAAAAGAAGAGATGCCAAACATGCATCCTAAAGACCGGGAGGAGAAATGTCGTTACCTTTTGAGATCTCCTCCTAGCCATGAGAAGCTTGCAAACAAACGGTGGAGAAGAAGCGCCTTGATGCCCTCTACGCACTGCCGGTCTCGGATCGGCGAACGGAGCTCCGAAGCTCCGGCAATGGCGGATTCCCCTTCTTCTTCCTCCTTGCCTCCTCCTCCTTTCTCCAACCTAAGAGAGAGAAAGCCTTGGAAATAATGAGGGTTTAACTCCTCTACCAAGCCCTAAACCCCCCCAGCCATCCATCGCAGCCGTTGGATCAAATTCCAATAGATTTGGACGGACCGATCTCCTTCTCCGCTCAAAATCGCGGAGCAGAATAAACAGGGCGCACGATCACATGCTCACGGTCACTGGTCGTGCGCGAAGAGGACACTGGTCGTGCGCACTATTCGAGACAGAACTCTGAATCCTTGCGACTAACGCACGATCATATGCGCGCGGTCACTGGTCGTGCGCGAAGAGGACACTGGTCGTGCGCACTGTTCGAGACAGAACTCCGAATCCTTGCGACTAACGCACGATCATATGCGCACGGTCACTGGTCGTGCGCGAAGAGGACACTGGTCGTGCGCGAAGAGGACACTGGTATGGAATTCCTAGCCTATCCCGAGCGCAGCACTACCACCCCGCCTACCTCGCTGAACTACGATTTTTGGGGTGTTACAACTTAACCCTACAATTTATGGTTAATCTTGGACTTCCCGAGGATTACCATGTAAGGGGCTCGCTACGGTACTAGGAACTATAATGGGATGACACCCCCAAAGTTCCCTTTCTCAAGAAACTTAGTGTTATTGGTATCTACCCATAAGAATACCTCTCTTATCATTTCACTTGAGCTAAACCTAAGTGCTTTATGACACGCTAGGGAAAAGACGATCCTTCGTCAATCCCAAGCACAACCTTACCCTTAACTCACCAACACTCTTAATACATAACTCCTTTTTGGTGACCTCAATCTCTTCATCTTAACCATGTATACAAACTACGTGCCATTTCCACTTAGTAGGCCACTAGTTACCCAAGTTTCACAGTTTTACTATACGCAGACCAAACTAATTATATGAAGCTTATAACTAGAGGTACTCCAAATATTCATCCAACTGACTCAAGATATTTACTGGAGATCTATCATGATGTTATATGACTAAATCCAGATAATCATATTTTTCCTTAATTACTTAGCATTTATTTTAATTTCCCCAAACATTTGCCAAGTATGAAAATGAACATGAAGTGTAAGGAATTCTTATGATATGGCTCTCCAAAAATTATGATAAATCTATGATACTAAATAACAGCAAATACAGCATATCAAAATTTTACAGTAAGAAATTGTCCTCTATTTTTATTATTTGTCATCTATCCAAACTTGTAGATTTATGAAGAAACCACCAAAAATATCTACACCAAAATTATGGGAAAAATCCCAAGCTCTTGTATTCATCAGAAAAGTCTACTGACTAAGTTTCAGGATTTATGAAAATCATTGTCTCACTTAAATAAATACTTTAAGTAAACCTCAAATAAGATAAGTTGTGAAGTAGCTTACTGATTTAAGTCTCCAAAAATTATATAAAAAATCACAGAGTTTCCTAATGCTCTTAAATGTCCTATCACCAATTTTCACAATTTAACAAAGAGTATTGGACCCTCAATTATTTTTCTTAAGCCTAAGACTAAATAAATGCCTTGTGAATGAAGTATTGGTTAAATCATTCAATTAAATACACAAAAATTACCAAAGGTGTATATCATGATAACAAAGACACTACCAAAGTTTAATCATCATTCAAGGCCATTTAAGTATGTAAATTTCTCTTATAAGAAATTTCCCTAAATGGGTTATGACCTATCTCAAAGGGAATAATTGCTCCTAAAATTCTTATAAAATTACTTAGGGCCTATTTACACCATATGAATGTATCCACCAAGTTTCATGACCATTCTATAGCTTTTGACCACATGTCCTTCACAAAGCTCTACATGCACCCCAAGGGGTAAATCTAGGGTCCTAGGGCATATCCACCTCCACACCACCCCAACTCACTCATGGGGGTGTTTTAGGTGATCCTAAACCAGTGTCCAAGGTTTCACCTCATGGTGAGGAGATTTGACTACAATATCCCAAGATAAACACCATGCCCTAATTTTGACCTAATTAGACCCAACTTAGTCTAACCAAAATTCAAACTAAAACAGTCCCAATTGGGATGACATTTTTACCAGGGCCATAACATAACCCTAAGGAGCACCCACCAAAATTTGGAGGGCATTGGAGGTCATTTGACCCACTAATTAATTAATATATGATATATGAAATTATCTCAAAAACCTTAGAAAAAGGTTCTCCTAAAAATCCCATCTTTTAGTATGTTGTGTGGGTGTATATAACTAGCCTAGGTTTTAAATATCAAGACCATAGCATCTACCTATAAATATGAAGGAAAGAGTGACTGCTCTACCCTAGGGACCAGTCCCACCATCTTGACTCTACAGGGAGCTACAGAACTCCTTCTGGGGTGAAATCAATTTTAAAACACAGTAGACTCCAAGGGCTACAACTTTGATGTTGACCACTTTTTCATCAGAGGGCCCTAAGTATTTTTAATAATTAAATCTAGGTACAGCAAAATATGTGACAGAAATTACATAAACATTTATTTATATAAGGGATTCTGCGTTCGATGAAATGATTACTGCGCTCGACAAATTGTGAACAGCGTTCGATGAAATCTTATATAAGCTGCGTTCGACGAATTAAACTCTGCGTTCGACAAAATCAAACAGCGCTCGATGAAAGCAGAACAAATCTGCGTTCGACGAAATACTGACTGCGCCGGACGAAAATAGATTAAATCTGCGTTCGACTAAGTAAAGCCAGCGTTCGACGAAGTGAATTCCATTCGACGAACTCTAATATCAGTTCGTCGAACTCAACTATCAGATCGACGAAGTCTAAAACGCGATCGACGAACCAGTTCCGTTCAACGAATCCAGGATTCCGTTCGACGAACTCATACTTGCGTTCGACGAATGAAATGATATAAATGAAAACAAATAAAACTAATCTGACGGCTCTCTATCATCGTCCCCAAGGAATGAACGGCGCACGACAGCCCGACCTGGGCTTCTTTGCGGGATGATTTCCCGGCCACATGAACCTCTTTCCGGCCAGCCAATGCCACCACCACCTCTGTTGAGGTGGTGGCCGGCGATAGGGGTGGTTGGTCGGCCGGAGGTGGTCGGATCAAGTTTTTAAAGGAGGGAAAAAGAGTACGAAACGTACCCTTTTGGAAGCACAATCCGAGCCCTATTGAGCACGAATCAAGCCCCAAATTAAGAAAAGATCTAGCACTAAGGGAGAGGAGGCGGATCGGACCTGTGTGGGGGCTTGGTGGCGTGAATTTCGGCGAGTTGCCATTGACGGTGCTGGAGCTTTTGGTGCCGTGCCGATCCTTGCTCCTAGTGCTCGATTTCTTCGGGGAAGAGGGGAGTTTCACTCCTTTCCAACCTCTGAAGATGTTAAAAGGGTCGATTGAGGCTAAGGGTGGGGAGTTACTCGGATTGCCATTAATGGCCATAAGTGGAGATTTCGGTTACACTTAGGGGGGATGAATTGGCCATCAATTAATCCGGGAAGAAGCTGAAAACTTCTCCTCTCCCCAAGGGGAGATGAATGGAGCCATTAATTGCTCAGATTGGGGGGTTTCTCCTTCTCCTCCATTAATTCCCCCTTCTTTCTCTCTCTCTTCCAAATTGGGCTCTCTCTCCTGGCCGATTTCTAAAATTGAATGGCCAACTCAGCAGAATTCAATCCCCAATAGGGGGTGGACCACACCAATTGGGTCTATCTCAAGTGTAATGGGTTCAATTTGGGTAAAGTAGGTCATGTTGACCTAAATTTAGGATAATGTTGACTTTAGTCAAATTGACCAATTGGGTTGACCACAGTGGGTGGCTTAGGCTCCAATGGCCTCCCTTAAGGGTTAGGAAGGTGTAGGTGGAGCCAATTTGGCAAGGTGAGGGTGAATTGCCCCTTAATAGGGTACTTTGACCAAAATAGGGCTAGGGTTGACTTAGGGTAAATTGGTCAAATTGGAGGTCCCGTGATGGGGCTTTTTGGTCCATTAGGTTCCTAGTACCCATACATGGGTAGGGACAGGGTCAATTTGGCATAGTGAGGGCCAATTGACCTTAATTGAGTTAGTTTGACCAATTTAGGGTTAAGGTTAACTTTAGTCAAATTGGCCGCTTAGGTTGACCCCAATGGGTCCCTGGGGATCCAAGGAGACCCCTAATGCGTTAGGGATGATATGGTATAGTCAAGGATCAAGGTGGTTCCCTAAAGTCCAACCCTAGGCTTGGTATCTGAAAATTACTATTTGCAGACCACTTGGGTTTTCTCCTTCTCACCTAAATTCACATGGTCTTGGGCTCTTCCTATGGTTTTGTCATGACCTAGTCATGACAAAACCAACTTAGGGGTCTAGCTATTTGGGGGATGTTACATACTCTGAATTTCGCTAACTCCATTGGTGTCATCCTGTAAGGATCTCTCGAAACTGGACGAGCTCTCGACACGAGCTTGATATGAAATTTCACCTCCCAGTTTGGAGGTAATCCCGGGAGCTTCTCTGGAAAGACATCTAGAAAGTCCTTCTACTTTGGATATGTACCGGGCATAAGCCCTTTTACTCTTTCATTTATTGTACTCATTGATGGACAGTTTACATTTGGATATATATATATATATACAGATGCGTGTGATTATGGACTTGTTTACTTTTTCTTCTCATTCTTGTTGGCCTAGTTGATCGTTCTTGCAGGCAGGATTGGCGTCTTGCGGAGGCGGCTAACTCATGTGTTAGCGTCACCGTAAGGAGGCGGTTCTGGGCATAAGATCCAGGAACTCTCCTGGTGCGGGAGGGGGGTCTTACATCTACTGCTCCCGCTGGCTGAGTTGTCTTGAGTCTTGAACTTCTCGCTTCTGCTTTGACCTTTGGCTTTGGCTTCTGCCTACATGGCTTTAAATGGGCCCCATCCTCAGAGAATAAAGGTTGTACACAATCCCCGCTCTTTGCGAGCAATGCAGTTGCTCGAAAAGAATCATCCAACCTTTATTCGACGAGCTGTCAAACTGGCGAGCATCAGGCTATAGTCGGTATCTCGTTGGCCGATGCCTCGAGAAGAGGGAGGGGTCTCTGATGGGGACCGCTTTTTTGATCTCGCTCAAGATGTCACGCAGTGTTGTTGAGGAAGCTGTCGCTGATATGGCCGACCTCCTGGGCTTGTTAATGCCCCTTCAGGCACCTGCTTGCGTCGATACCAAGCTTGAGGACTTCCTCGCCTCTAAGAAGAGGAAGAAGCTCGCTAAGAATAAGAAGAACGCTCCAGCTGAGGGTGTCGTCGATCCTCCAGCCGAGCAGTAAGAGGTTCCAGCGAGCATCCGGCAGCTGCTCAGCGACCTGAGCCTCTCTAACGAGGGCGAGCAGCTTACCTCCGAGCATGTTGCGCCTGAGGTCGCCCCTAAGGAGGGCGCCACTGGGTCCCAGAACCAGACTCAACCTGATCTCGCTCCTTTGCGAGGTAGGAGTTCCATACTTGCCTCCTTGATATGTCGCTATCCTGGTGTTGTTGGCGGTGTTTTGACGTCTCTTTCTTCTATTCGCAGATCTGCCGTCTACTAGAGTGTCGGACGAGCATTTGGACATCACTCCTCTACAATCATCGCCGATGATCACGCCTGAAGCTAGGGGGATATCGACGTGGGCTCCCAGTGTGGAACCTTCACTGCTCTTGTTCAGAGAAGATGCCTATGAGCGAGCAAGGAGCCCCCTCAACGAGTAGCATACCTCCACTGCCACCGCCTTCATTGCGACCAGAACTGTTGAGCAGCTCACAGCTGCCCGTGGGTGGGCTTCCTCCACCACCTCCAATGCTGCCTCCTGTCGATGTTCTGGGTGATCATTTCCCTCCATCTTCCACTGCTCCCCCAAACCATCCTGCGGAGTCCTCGCATCGAGGCGGGATTGGGGGCTCTTCTGGATTCTTCGGCCCGAGGGGGGAGGGCGACCAGTGGATGGTCGCGGCCAGGGTAATGTGCCTTCAAGCATGGAGCACACCGGAGGATCTCACTCTGGCCGACGAGATGTTGGCCAATGTAGCCTATCTCCGCATCGGGGAAGGAGCTCTCCTCGCCGGTGATCTCACAGTCCCCGTTGTGATACGAGGAACGAAGCTCACCGGCCTGGTAATTGGTCACTTCTTATGGTGGTTGTTGTGATCTTCATTCTATGCTTGTCACTAATGCTCTTCCGCTCCTCTCTCTTTGCAGCTCACGCCCATACTCTGGTAGGGGCCTTGATCGATGCCATCGGGCTCTCTTCTTGCGAGTACCAGGAGAGAGCAACTTGAGCCATTCTAGAGCTGGAGGCAAAGATTGAGCGTCTGGCGATTAGCGAGCCTCATCATTGCCTGACCGAGCTGGAGGTGTGGGTATCTAGGCTGGAAGAGTTTGATACTCGACTGGATGGTGAGGAATCTCGCCTTCAGTATGTCAGCGACATGGACCGTCAGGTAGCTAGGATTGAGCATCACCAAAAGCTGCACTACGATGAGCTAGTCGGGATGCGTGCTAGCATTGGCTCAATTGGATGGTTGGCGAGGATCGAGGACCAGCTACGATAGGGCGAGGAAACGATGACCCTGGCCTTCATGCATTTCAAGGAGCTTGCCGCATGGGTTGGGTTGGGCGACATCTACAACCACCCCCCCTGCCCCCCCCCCCCCCCCCCCCCCCGATTCCCAGGCGAACCTCCAGGGCCCTCAGTAGCCATCCTTTTTTTATTTGTAGTCGAGTTGCCGCCTTTTGAAGAGTAGTTGTAATCTGAACAAGTTTATTTATGTAATATTATTTGGCGAGTATTCAAATCTCTCCCTTCATTTCTTGCTTGTTTGTTGTGATGATGTCTGAATTTTTCCCATCTTCTTTATTTCTGCGAGTAATGGTTGAATGTCGTGTATATTTGGCGAGCTACTTTGTTTTCTGATGCAAGTCCTCGCGCACTGTATGTCAGCGGGTTTGACGGGTACAGCGGGTATGGCAACTTCCCTTGATGCTCGCCACCCCTTCTTTCTATTCGCGGTGGCATAGCCGATACGTTGGGTCTCCTCGATCCCTATAAATAGGGGGTGGGTGAGTATTAATTACGCTTTTGGCGATCATCCCTTCTTACCAACGAGTATCTCCCGATTACTTCTCTTCTCGCCTTTTCGAGACTCACTCGTTTATTCTTTCTTCTTTAGGATGTCGGACGATGCGACTATCCGACGTGCGAATCATGCGAAGAACTTCGCGACGACGTCCTTCAATAAGCCCATTACTCGACAGAAGGAATTAGATGGGTTCTCTGAGAACTACTAGTCCCCAGGGTATGTCGCTAGGCTTCCTCGTCAAGGCGAGCGACTAAACACCTTCTCGACTACTGAGATGGTCTTCCTAATTCGTCACTTCGAAGTTGGCCTACGACTACCATTGTGGTCAGAATTATGCCAGATTTTGCGCTACTTCGGGGTAGTCCCCGCCAAGATTATCCCCAATGGCATGGCGATGATCAGTGGGTTTCTCTGCTTCCTGCGAGAAGAGGGGATCGCCTTTGATCGCTCTATCTTCAGGAGGCTCTTCTCTTTCATGGCGACCGGCGAGGGCGTCATCTTCCTCTACAACCATGTCAGCATGCTAGTCGGCATAGCAAATAAGAACCACCGCTGGGGCGAGTGCCTGGTCATCGTCAGTGGCGACTTTGAGGCCATCCCAAGCTCGCCCTTCCAGCCGTCGGAGAGTGTCTTCGCGACTCCATACCTGGAGGAATCTCGGGAGAAACTTATCGATTCCTTCCGAGGTCGCCGCTTCGACGTGGTCTTTTGGAGGAGGCGAGTAGATGTACTCGCGGAGGTCTTCTCTGGTGAAGTTAGTCTTCTGAGCGAGTATCGGTTGTACTCGCCTCTTCGTCTTCGGTTGGCAACTAGTCGCTTTATATTCTGTCTTTTGCAGCTATTCGCACTTTGCCGCGCGAGCCTCTCCCCGTGGCGAAGGTGGCAGCTCCTTCCCAAGGGGGCGCGGGGACCTCGACGGCTGAGGTTCGGAACGCCTCCCCAATAGGCTTGTCGTAGGGTGGCGATGATCTAGTGGTCACCGGCGCGGGGGCCGGGTCCTCGAAGAAAAGGAAGGGCAAAGGCCCGGCTAAGGAGCCGGCAAGGAAGAAGCAGGTCGCGAGCAAGGACCTGAATGCGAAGGCGGATCCTCACTCTTCATCTTAGATACTTGGGGGGTCCTGAGAGACACACGCTCTCAAGGACTTTTCTTGTACCTGGTAACGAGGACGAAGATGAAGGTGAGGATGAAGTATAGTCACCAGGGGCTCTTTTTTGATGGCTCGAGATTATGTAAAGAATTTTTTAAAGATGTAATTCAGAACATACAAACGAAATGAAGACAGATTATTTGCTCGCCTTTTTTCTTCCATACTTGCTTTCTTGCTTGTGCGTCAATTAGGCTCTTAGGATCGAGGCGAGGTTGAGTGCTCGCTATGCTCTTAGACTCGAGGCGAAGTTGAGTGCTCGCTATTGTGGCTAGTGCGACCTTGGAAGATACTCGCTGCAGTAGACGATCATACCTTACTCGCACGCAGCTGCCCGCTCGTTAGTGCTCGCACCTGCATACTCACACAAACATACTCGCACCTGCATGCTCGCCTCTTTCGAAATCCTGGATAGAGCCAAGCTGTGAAGGATACTTGGGGGGTCCTGAGAGACACACGCTCTCAAGGACTTTTCTTGTACATGGTGAAGAGTTGCCAAGATGTTACGATAATAATGGAGTTAAGAGGAAAGAAGTAGGAGTGGTAGTCGGGGAGATCTGAGGGGACACACCATCCCGAGGCCTCCATCCTACCACCATGTTGAGTGCTGATTAGGAGATTGACAAGTTGGGAATGATAGTCGAGGAGGTCCAAGGGGACACACCGTCCCGAGGCCTCCATCCTACTTGGATGTTGATGCTGATGAGATGAACTTTTTCCTGATATACTCAACAATCAGAGGGGATTAAGCACACCAACTCAAATGATTGGATGAAATAATCGGAAATGAAATGCTTTGCTACAAGCTTTCAGATCTCGAGGTCACACGGCTCCTTTATTCAAGGGTCCCCTGGTAGGTTAAGTCGATCATCCCTTCGTTGAATTGGGAGGTCGGCGTCCAGACTTTTTCCTGATAATCTCTCCAGTCGAATGAGAAATGCGGTCGGATAGTATCTATGGCCAACGTGCAAGGTGGGAGATGATCTCGACCATCAATGCAGAGGCTTGGTCTTAAGAGAACGCACTACCGAGGCACTTTCCCATCATCCGTTCTGGGTTTTATGAGAATCAAGTCGGAGGCCCGTTGCCCAACCTGTCGTGGAGATCGACTTTACCTGCTTCCTTTTCTTTTGAAAACTTTTGCAGATATAAATAAAAGAACCACTTTAGCCTCTCGAGGGTATACAACACATTTATTCAAGGGTACCCTGATAGGTTAAGTCGACAATCTCTTCGTTGAATTGGGAGGATGGCGTATAGACTTCTTCCTGATAATCTCTCCAATCGTATGAGAAATGCAGTTGGAGGGTATCTATGGCCAACGTGTAAGGGGGGAGCTGATCTCGACCGTCAATGCATAGGCTTGGTCTTAAGAGAACGCACTACTGAGGCATTGTCCCATCATCCGTTTTGGGTTTTACGAGAATCAAGTTGGAGGCCCATTTCCCAACCGGCCGTGGAGATCGACTTCACATGCTTCTTTTTCTTTTGAAAACTTTTTGCTGAAAGGGACAAAAAACTCACTCCATCCCATGTTTCAGGGGGTGAGGGATTTTATTGAAGAAAATGGTGTTATAGAAGAGGGGCATACATACTCCCGCTAGGGGTAGAACGTTTTCAGGTCATCACCGCTCCAGATATTCCCTAGCAGCTCTCCTTCAAGATTCTGCAGACGATAGCCGCCGGATGCCAGTGACTCGTGGATGATGAAGGGACCTTCCCAATTTGGGTTAAGCTTTCTGATGGCGGCTAATCTCCCTGCTGCATCCACCTTCTTCAGGACGAGGTCACCCGCTTGGAAGTGCTTGAGGTGAACATGCTTGTCAAAATATTTCGTCATTCGCTGCTTGATCTCATCCTGCCGAGTCGAGGCCAGGTCTCGGAGCTCTTCGAAGTAGTCGAGAGAAAGCCTCTGAGCTTCTTCGTTCTCTAGTCGCCATTCTTCATTTTCGTCTTCGGTAGCAATCACTCTGGAGCTTCTGACTTTGAACTCCACAAGGATGAGTGCTTCGGACCCATGAGAGAACTTGAAGGGAGTCTCTCCTGTGGCAGAGTTAGGAGTGGTCCTTAGAGCCCATAGGACCGAAGGGTGCTATTCCGCCCAGTTACCTCTTAAATTCTCGGCCTTCTTCTTTAGGAGGTTGATGATCAGCTTGTTGGCAGTCTCTACCTGCCCATTGCTCCTAGGATGATGCACGGAAGCGAACCGAAGATCAGTTCCGAGCTGCCTGCAAAAATCTTCCAGCTCCAAGATGGCAAACTAGGGACCATTGTCCGTGACGATGGTGAGAGGGATCCCAAATCTGCAGATGATCTCCCCCCAAATAAAGTTATTCACGACCTGAGAGGTGGTCTTGGCCAGATCTTTAGCCTCGATCCACTTGGAGAAGTGGTCGATCATGACGAAAATGAACTTCCTCTGACCACTAGCTTGGGGTAAAGGGCCAATGAGGTCCATCCCCCAGATGGCGAACATCCATGGGGCGGTGATCGAACGAAGTTGCTGGGCTGGCAGCAACTGAAGGGGGGCGAATAGCTGACACTTTTGGCACTTCTTCGAGAAGACCTCCGCATCCTTTCGGATAGTAGGCCAGAAGTAACCATGCCCCAAGACTCTTTGCTCCAAAGTGCGAGTCCCAGAATGACTTCCGCACTCTCCTGAGTGGATCTCTTCCAACACTCAAGGTACTTCAACTTCAGAGACGCATCTGGCCAGGGGGCCGAGATGGTCTTATGATACAACTCCCCATCATGCAAAAAGGTAATACGTCGCCTTGTAACAAAACTTCTTCTGATCTCCGTCATCTGCTGGGAGTTGACCGGTAGTCAGGAACACCACGAACGGGTCCATCCAGGAAGGACGTTGTTCGATCTCCATCATCTCCCCCTCTTTGATTGACGGTCGAAACAACTCCGTGACGGTTCCTTTGGCACACGGCCCGTACTTGGCCAAACAATCAGCCGCCCAGTTCTCCTCCCTCGATACATGCTCGACGAAGAAGGACTGGAAACCTCCGATCAACCCTTTCACCTTGATCATGTACTTTTGCAAGACGGCGTCGCGCACTTCAAACTCTCCCCGAATCTGCGATGCGACCACCATCGAGTTTGTGAAAGCTCGAATATCCTGGATGCCCAACTCTTTGGCAAGGCGCAAGCCTGCCACTGCGGCCTCATACTCCGCTTAATTGTTCATGACGGGGAAGAGGATCTCACCGGCTTGCTCGATCCTGGTTCCCCGCGAGCTGACAAACATGATGCCCACTCCCATAGAGCTTCTTCCCGAAGCTCCATCCACGAACATCTTCCAAGGAACTGTATTAGAAGCTCCCTCTCCCAGCTCTGCTTCCACAGAGAAGTCGGCTAAGAAATCCGCCACTGCCTGCGCTTTGATTGCCACCCGGGGCGAGAAAGAAATGTCGAACTCACTGAGTTCTACTGACCATTTCGCCAGCCTTCCTGAATGCTCCACTCCTTCTAGGATACTTCGAAGAGGGTGATCAATCACGACCCTGATGGAGTGAGCTTGAAAATTAGGTCGGAGCTTCCGCGCCGACACCACCAAGTCGAAGGAAAGCTTCTCCAGGATTGGATACCTTAACTCCGCCTTCTTCAGCACCTGGCTAACATAGTAGATGTGTAGCTGTTTCTTCCCTTCTTCTTGGACTAGCACAGAACTTACTGCTTCCGCCCCTACTCCTAGGTAGATGAGTAGATCTTCGCCCTCTCTCGGTCTTTAAAGGAGTGGTGTCTGGATTAACTGCAGCTTTAGTCATTCGAACACCTTCTCGCATTCCTCAGACCACTCAAAGCCTTCATTCTTCCAGAGTGTTTTGAAGAATGGAGAGCACTTCTCCCCGGCTTTTGAAGGGAAGCAGCTAAGACCCGCCATCCTTCCAGTCAATCTTTGCACTTCCTTTGCGGTCTTTGGCGAGGTCGTCTCTAGGATTGCCTTAACCTTGTCGGGGTTGGGCACTACTCCTTTCGAGGTGAGGAGATGCCCCAAGAACTTTCTCATGCTTTCTCCAAACACGCACTTTGCAGGATTGAGCCTCATCTTGAATCTTCTGAGCATCGTGAAGTGATAAGTAATATTTATATAAGTTTTTAATAGAAATTTTTGTAATTATTTAAAATGAATTTTTCCTTTTCATGTCAATTTTAGGTTATAAGTAGTTCTTTTTGTAATTTTGATTCTAACTTAGCTTAATTCCAATATTTACAAAATTTTGGGAGAAATTAGTGAAATTTACAAGTCACGCCCAAGGTCACGCCCGTGACCAAGGGGCGTGTAACCTGAAGATCAAACCAGAGTCGATGTCGCGCTGATTGAGCTAGCCCACAGCGAGTCACGCCCTCGGTCACGCCCGTGACCCAAAGTCACGCCCGTGACCAAAGGGCGTGTAAACTTAGAATCTTTCCAGCGAGCTGCCGTCAAGACGTGGAGCTGTTGTCGAGAAGTCAACAAGAGTCACGCCTGTGACACATATGTCATGGCCGTGACTTTCCCGTGTGATCCCTGCACACCGTCGCGCCGCAAGAAAGATCCATGCCGCATTAAATGAAGCCGTCCAAGTACACGCCCGTGTGCCAAGTTACACGGGCGTGTAATGTCCGAATTTGTCCCCTCATCATGCAAAGCCCACGCCACTGTCCCAGCCGTACAGATCAGTGATTACACGCCCCTAGGTCACGCCCGTGACCAAGGGGCGTGTAACTTGAAAATTTTTCCTATAAATTCCAGGGCTCTCCTTGAGTCCAGGGTTCAGAAATTTTGAGAGGGGAGGTGTTGCTAAAGCTGATAGTGAGTTTTTCCTATTCATGTTCATGTCTTTTTAAACTTTCATGTTCTCTTTTTCTTCTCATGCAATGTACTAGATTTCTTCCATGCACTAGTTTATTAAGCTTGTAATCCTTATTTTTCTAGCTTGCAATCTTGCTTAAAGAATTGTAATAGTTTTTTCATTTCAATAAAAGTTGGCATAGTTTTCTTCGCCTCTCTTTCTACTTAGTAATTTTCTTTCATGCAAATTAATTATTCTTTTTCTTTCCCCTCCACCATGATTAACTAATTCTCATTAGTGCTCGATCGAAATGATCCAAGGATGAAATAATCAAGTTATGATTTCTTAAAGCTCTCTTATTCCGTTTTTATAAAACACTTGAATTACCCTTGAATTTTAAATAGTGAGGCCATATTATCGATGTATGGTTTTCGCTTAAGTTTTCATACTTAGTTAGCCGAGAGGCTCAAAGTATGAATCGATCACTCAAGGGTAAAGACAGTTGCACGCACCCCTCGAGAGAGGATGACGTAAATCTCCCAGATTGGAGTCAAATCCAATAGCGGGGTTCACAGCGTAAAGCAAGTCTTAGGTAATCAATTATAGGACGAGAGTCCGGTTGATTTTTCCTAAACTTAGTTGGGCATTAACCTCGAGAGAGGCATGTCCGAGCTTTAGGAACCTCCATGGTCAAGTAGTTTAAATTAAACGGAATTAGATTTATTTTCCTTTCACTTGATTATTCTTACTCTAAGGTGATTTTTGATTGAGCACTAATCTCTTTTACCATCGTTTAATCCCTTTCATTTAGCTTGCAACTTATCTTCTCTTTATCTAAGTAACCAAAACCTCAAAAATCATTAGATAAGATAATAGCGATTTTTCTCGAAGTAGAAGTAATCAACGCGCCCCGTGGAATACGACCTTGGTATTTCTAAATATCTTATATTATAGACGATAAGGTACACTTGCCTTTATCGGATATAGTTTTGGAGAAAATCTTTAACCATTTAACTTTGCAAAACCCTACATTTTTATATTAAGTTTTTGCCGCCGTTGCCGGGGACTTGCATAGATATTTTGAAAAGAGGATAGCTATTGATTTTATCATGCTTCTTTTTATATTATTTTGCTTTTTCTAAATTTCAAAAAAAAAATATAATAGTCTTGTTTTCCTCTTTCTTTCTTTTCTTTTCATTATCCGCTCTTTTTCTTCATTCCCTTTTTATCTTTTTTTTAGTGTATGACCCGATGTAGCGCTTCGAATATTCCTTTTGATCCAGAGATCGAGCGAACCCTTTGGCGGCGCCGCCGTTCTCATTATAAGGATAATCAATTAGAATTCGAAGAGTCGATCGGGGGCACTAACACAGCGAATATGAATCTTAATCCTCCTAATCCTAACGCGCCAAATCCTAATGAGGCCGCGCAACAGACCATGTCCTATTATGCGCGGCCGAATGTGGAAGGCACACAATCAAGTATTGTTCGCCCCGCGGTGGCGAACAATAACTTTTAGATCAAGTCCAGCATCATACAAATGGTGCAGCAATCAGTGACCTTCGATGGTCAGCCGGACGAAGATCCAAACTGTCATATTTCTAATTTTCTCAAAATTTACGACACATTTAAAATCAATGGCGTCACGAATTACGCCATTTGATTGTGTCTTTTTCCTTTTTCTTTGCGGTCTAAGGCCAAGCATTGGTTGGGCTCACTTCCTAGGGAGTCCATCACTACATGGGCCGATATGGCGGAAAAATTTCTCACTAAATATTTTCCGCCTGCAAAGACCGCCAAAATGCGAACAGATATTGCGTCATTTATGCAAATTGACTCGGAGACTCTCTATGATACATGGGAGCGCTTCAAGGAGCTTTTGTGTAGATGCCCTCACCACGTACTTCCCACTTGGCAACAAGTGCAAATTTTTTATAATGGCTTGAATTTCCAAACAAAGCAAGTGATTGATGCGGCCGCCGGGGGAACATTAAATAAAAAGACCTCGGAGGCCGCTCAAGAGCTTTTTGAGGAAATGGCAATGAATGCGTACCAATGGAATATGCCCCGAGCGCGGCCTAACAAGCCAGCCAGAATTTTTGAAATAAACACAAACGCAAATTTGGCTTTACAAGTTGATCGCTTAACAAAGCAAGTGGCGGAGATGTCTGCTTCCTCCGTCACTCCTCCTTGGGCTAATAATATTTTAATTGAAGAGCAGGTTGACTACATGGGAAATCCGCCTCGGCCTTCCTATAACCCCAACACCGCTCCGTACAACAACACTTACAATGCGGGTTATAGGAACCATCCGAATTTCTCGTGGAGCAACCAAGGAAATGCTCAGCATCCAATGAATCTAAATCACCCCCCCCCCCATTAACTTTTTAACTTAACTCCACCTCTAAATTGTAATCCTCCCGGTTTTCCACCGCAACAACAAAAGCTCTTTCCGCTTGAAGAGATTTTTGCAAAATATGTTGCTACAAATGAAACGAACATCCAGAACCTTACCGGATCGATCAAAAATTTAGAGAATTAAGTGGGCCAGCTGGCAAAGATTATTTCCGAGCGTCAGCAAGGAGCACTACTGGTTATTATGGAGCAAAATCCTAGGGAGAGAGCAAATGTGATTACACTCCGAAGCGGGAAGGAGGTGGTTTCAAAACAGGACGAACCAAAGGTAACTTCTTCTCCTCCTCCTCTTATTTTATCTTCGAATTTGCCCGCTACGTTAGCTCCGCACGCTTCTACTTCCAATATTCTGTATCCGTCTAAGTTTAAAAGCGAGTGCGCCGAAAACAATTATAAAAAGTTTTTAGATATTTTAAAACAAATTCATATTAATGTACCCTTCTGTGAGGCTATCTCTCAAATGCCTAAATATGCAAAATATCTTAAGGAGTTGATCTCCAATAAGAATAAATTAGAAGATATTTCGCATATTTCTTTAAACGCCGAATGCTCCGTGGTTGTACTCAACAAATTTCCTCAAAAAGCAAATGACCCGGGACGGTTCTCCATCCCGTGTCTATTTGGCAATTCGTTAGTAAAACACGCCTTAGCAGATCTTGGAGCAAGCATCAATCTCATGCCTTTTTCGTTATTTAAAAAGTTAGGTTTAGGAAATCCTAACCACACTCGAATGAGTATTCAATTAGCGGATCGTTCTTTAAAATATCCGGTAGGGATAGTGGAGGATGTGCTCGTTAAGGTTGACAAGTTCATCTTCCCGGTGGACTTTGTCATTCTTGACATCGAAGAGGATGTCGAAGTACCCCTCATACTCGGCCGCCCCTTCCTTGCCACCTCTCGTGCAATTATCGGCGTAAGTGACGGAAAGCTCCTCCTACGGGTTGGAGACGATGAAGTTACTTTTAGTATAAATCCCTCGATGTGAAACACCTTAGAGAATGACGATTCATGCTTCTATTTAGAAGAATGTTTTGAGAATGGATTTTATTCACTTCCCGAGTTAGTCTTCACATCAAGTCACGAATCTGAGCTCGCCGAGCTCTTGTATTTAGAAGAAGAAGTCTCTCGCTCCACAATATCGGAACCACTTTTTTTAGAAAAATTAAAAATCAAAACTTCTTATGAAGAGCCACCCATGTTAGAGTTAAAACAACTCCCCCTCACCTAAAATATTTATTTTTAGAAAAAGAATCTAAGCTACCCGTCATCGTTTCATCTGAACTTAGCAATTCAGAAATTTCTGAGTTGACTATTGTCTTAAGCAAGCACCGCCACGCAATTGTGTGGCAAATTTCAGATATTAAGGGTATTAACCCTTCCTTCTGCACTCACAAAATCTTCCTCGAAGATAATTCTTCCCACAACACGGTCCATCCTCGACGACGACTAAACCCGAATATGAAAGAAGTCGTTAAGGCCGAAGTTATTAAACTTTTGGACGCGGGAATCATCTACCTGATATCGGATAGTACTTGGGATATCCCGGTACAAGTCGTACCGAAGAAAGGTGGTGTTACGGTAGTTGCGAACGAAAATAACGAATTAATCCCAACCCGTACTGTTATGGGCTGGCGGATGTGCATTGATTATCAAAAACTAAATGATGCCACCCATAAGGATCACTTCCCGCTACCTTTTATCAATCAAATCTTAGAGCGCCTTTCAGGTCACTCCTACTACTGTTTTCTCAATGGTTTGTCGAGATATTTCCAAATCCCGATTTCGCCCGACGACCAAGAGAAAACAACTTTCACCTGCCCCTTTGGCACCTTCGCTTATCGAAGGATGTCATTTGGTCTTTGTAACGCGCAAGCTACATTCCAAAGATGTATGTTGGCAATATTTGATGAGTAAGTAGAGGAGGTGATGGAAGTGTTCATGGACGACTTCTCCGTGTTCGGAAACTCATTTAAAAATTGTTTAAAAAATCTCGAGCGCGTGTTGCAGCGTTGTGAGGAAACGAATTTGCGCTTAATTGGGAGAAATGCCATTTTATGGTCAAAGAAGGATTAGTCCCTGGCCATAAAATTTCGGGCAAAGGAATCAAGGTCGACAGGGCCAAGATCAAAGTTATTGAAAAACTCCCCCCTCCAACAAACGTAAATGTTATTAGAAGTTTCCTAGGCCACGCAGGGTGTTGAATTTTTGAAGTGAAGTGGAGGTGTCCGGGCGGTCTGATTTTGGGAGACCGCCGAGACCGCGCGGCCTATGTTTGTATTCTGCCGGACTGGCTCTACCAGTTTGTTCTGGCGAACTGCTGGTTCTGCCGGGTTGTTCTTTGTAAGCCGCGGTCTGTTCCCGAGTTGATCTTCTGGTTGGCCTGTCTTCTGTGTTAGAAGACCGGGCGGTCTATTCCTATATGTGACCGCCTGTCCGGGCGGTTTGTGCTTGGTGATCTAGCGACTTGTTCTAAGTCGGCCAGATGGTTCCTGGTTTGCTCCTGGTGGTCTAAGGAAGGAGTACCCTTATGACCGCGCGACTTATGCGCGGTCTCGTGTTCGCGTGACCTGTGCGCGATCTTGTCTACTGATCTGCGTCTTGGTTGGACGATTGTCCAAGTGGTCTGATCGCGCGGTCTTCCTTATGAGACCGCTGGCGATCTGACGGGTGGTGATTGTATCTCTCCTGTGCGGTGAGGACATCCGTCTACCCGCCTATAAATAGAGGTGCAAGGCCCGTCATTAAAAACGAGAACTGTAAGAACTGAGCCTGGGTTAATTCGTGCGGTCTCACTTTGAGGTCGGGCGGTCTCGGAAGCGAGCTGGCTATTTATTGTGTTCGCAGGTTTGCGATCAGCAGGTTGTGGTCTTCTTCCTTGGTGATTCCCAGCGGCTTGAATAAACAGTTCGGCAGCGTCTGTCTACGAACTGGTTTATGTTCGTTCTTGTGCTGTTCACAGCGAGCTCAGCGGTCAGGCGATCTTCAGTGGTTAGGCGATCTGAGTTGCGGTCTGGCGACAGCTTCAGTTCTTCGTTCCAATAAAGCTCCAGTTTGTGCGGTCTGAGGTGCGGTCTTGCAGTGCTAGCAGTCTGTCCAGTTTCTGTTCGTGCGATCTCAGGTAAAGTCGGGCAACTTCTAGAGTCGAGCAGTCTGTGCAGTCTCAATTTGTCTAGCCGCCAGATTTGTTTTGGTGTGTTTTGTTCTTCTCGTCTCTGTGATTCTGATGAATCATGTCTCGCCATGTATACCACGCACTGTAAATGAAGTTTGTATTGCAATAAAGTTTCTTGTATTGCTGTGTGGCATTTTGGTTGTTTGGCTTTAACTCAGTTGATGCAACTCCTTCTTACTCCTAAACGGTCCAATTTCAAAAAATTTAACATGGTATCAAAGCGAGGTTCTTGGAGTGGATAAGCAGTGATCAACTTGAGTTTCCATCATCTTTGTGAAGAAGAGACCACATAGATTGCCATGGAAGGCGGATTCGCAAGAGGGCTTGGTATTGAACTCCTTACATCGACTAACTATAAGAAATGGAGGTCATGTATGGAGAGTTATTTACTTGGCGAGGATCTATGGGAGATAGTTGGAGGAGAAGACACACAAGAGGTATTTCTAGCAGGAGATAATATGGCAGAGGTGAGAATTTGGAGGAGGACTAATGCTAAGGCAGAGTTCACACTCAAGAGGGCTATCTCACCGGAGCTGTTTGACCACATCATTGGATGTAAATCTGCTGCTGAGATTTGGACGTCTTTGGACGGTCTGTTTAATAAGAAGAATGTAGCTCGGCTACAGTTTCTTGAAAATGAGTTGGCGAAGGCCTCTCAAGGCGATCTTTCTATTTCTACCTTCTTTCTCAAGATGAAGAACCTCACTGCAGAGATTTCTGCATTGGACCCTGATGAGCCCATCTCGGAGGCAAAATTGAAGAGGCATATCATCCGCGGGTTGCGGAAGGAGTATCTTGCCTTTGTGACTTCAGTTCAAGGTTGGGCAATCTCTGTTGGAGCTGGAGAACTTACTTGCTTCGCAAGAAAGTTTGGCAAGACAGGTGGCGGGGACTTCTATCTCTGGGAGAGATAGTGATGTGTTGTTCTCTGGAAAGAAGAAGAAGAAGTCGGGTTATGATGGACCCTCTACTTTAGGTCAGCAGGATAGGGGTTATGCTCCTAAGTCTGATGGGAAGAAGAAGGGAGAGGGACCAAGGTGCTTCAGGTGCAATAAGACCGGCCACTTCAAGAAGGATTGTCGGGTTAATCTTCAGTCGGTAGCAGAGAAGGAGAAGCCAAAGTCTGATGAAGCTGGATGGGGAGGAGCCTTTGTGGCTAATATGATGGCGATGCCCGTTAAGGCCTTGGCTGCCATCAACTTCGAAGAGGATTGGATTGTTGATTCAGGGTGTGGACATCATCACACCGGGGATGAATCAAAGTTCTCCTCTTTGGCGCCTTACACAGGTAACGATGCTATCATTACGGATGATAATTCTGTTCATGCTGTCGAACAAGAAGGTGTTGTCTCCCTGAGCAGTGATAAGGGTCCACTCACCTTGAGGAGTATTTATGAAAGTGCACAGTTAACCTCACTAGAATTCTCTAGAGGGGGGTGAATAGAGATTTAAAAATACTTTGTGTTATTATATATATATATATGTGTGTGTAATAATCACAGATTTAGGCTTCCCACACACCAACAAGAATTAAGCAAGTAAAGAAGAAAAATGACAACAAGAAAATCACAGCACAACATAAGGAAATATAGTGGTTCCCCAAACTTTGGGTAGTCCACTCTTCTACCCCCTTGGTAGGAATTCACTAACTTGCATTGAGACTTTTGATAAGGAGACTCTTAGAACCAGACTGAGTCTTTTGATAAGGAGACTCTTAGAATCAAACTGAGTCTTTTGGTAAGGAGACTCTTAGAACCACGACAACTGAATTTTTTGAAGAGAGATTCTAAAAACTCTTTTACACAGTTTAAAAGTGAAATAAGAAAGAGAAGTAGAAGTAGAACAAGTAGAAGAATAGAAGACAATATATATAAGAAGGAATCTTCTTCCTAGGAAGAAGATTAGAAGCACAAGTATAGTGAATATGATCTCTCTTCTATAGTGAGAAGGAGATTTGTAAGCTTTTCTCTCTTTTGTGAGAGCTTTCAGAATTTGCAGCAGAATGGCTTCAGAAGAAGGAGAAGATGAAGGCTTTTTCTTTTGCTGCAGCACACTATCTCTTTTCTCAACTTTCTCACTCTTCACTTGGGAGCTCTTCCTCTTTTTCAAATGTATGGTGGATCACACCCTTTTCACACCCTTAACCGCATTCCCTCCAATATACTTCGGGGCTCCACACCCTTTTCTCTCTTATATCCAACCTCAAAACCTTTCTCTTTACCTCCCAAGGTCTTCGGTTGTACTGCGTTTGTCCATACTCCTTCACCAGGTTGGGACAAACTCTCCCCTCGGGAAATTAAGTGTATCTTTGTTGGTTACTTTCCAACTCAGAAAGGTTACAGGTGTTATGATCCTCTTCTTCGCAAACAATATGTCTCAGCTGATATCACCTTCTTTGAGACTGTACCATATTTCTCGAACTCCTCCACCTTTCTGCCTCCTAACCCTCATCCCTCACCACCTCTCATTTATGCCCTACTGCCGCCACCAACCTATACTATAACTCCCATTCCAACCCACCTCCTCTTCCTTTACCTCCACCACCTACAGAGTCTCCTACCACCTATCCTCCTACACTGGGGCCTCCTCTCCCAGCTCTTGGGCCAGCTCTATCTTCTTCAGATGATGACTCTCCTGCCAATACAGAAATCGTTGATGATCTCCCTATTTCTCTTCGAAAGGGAGTTCGCTCATGTACGCAACATTCTATTTCATGATGTTGTGACCTATGTTCAACTCACTCCTTCTGCTAGGGCTTTTATTATTGTTATTTAAGATACTGTCACACCAGTTAATTATCAGGAAGCTCTTGCTATACCACAGTGGAAGGCTGCCATGGATGAAGAAATCTCCACCCTTCAGGATCGTGGCACTTGGACACTTGTTCGTCCTCTTGGAATAAATGTTGTTGGGTGTAGATGGGTCTTTGTGATCAAATACCATGTCGATGGCTCTGTCGATCGATACAAATATCGATTGGTTGCCAAAGGTTTTTCTCAGACATATGGGGTTGACTTTATTGAAACTTTCTCACTTGTTGCTCGTCTTACCACCATTCGCGTTCTCTTCTCTGTGGCCATCAACAAAGGTTGGTAAATTTCTCAATTAGACATCAAGAATGCCTTCCTCTTTGGTGATCTTCAAGAGGTTGTTTTCTTGGAGCAACCTCCAGGGTATGTTTCTCCGGGGGAGACTCGTGTATGTAAGCTAAAGAAGACCATCTATGGTCTCAAACAAAGTCCTCGCGCCTGGTTTGAAAAGTTTAATGAAGTGATCAAAATCATTGGATTTGTCCGCAGTTCTGCAGATCACTCTCTCTTCATACTCAAGACCTCTCATGGAATGGTGGTTCTGGTTGTCTATGTTGATGACATCCTTCTCACTGGTGATGACATTGAACAGAGAAGAGAAACATTGAGATCTCCTTTAACAATTTGTGACCAAAGATATGGGAACTCCCAAGTACTTTCTGGGCATTGAGATCTCAAGGAAGCATAGCTCCATTGTTCTCTCACAACTTAAGTATGATATTGACCTTCTGAAGGAAATAGATCTTCTTGGTGCTAAACCTGCTAAGTATCCAATGGCAGTAGGAGACGACAAACTCTGGAATGACAACTCTCCTCCTCTTCCTGATAGCACAAGATATCGTCGTCTTGTAGGCAAGCTCATCTACCTAACTGTAACAAGACCTGACATTTGCTATGATGTTGGGAAGGTCAGCCAATTCATGCAAGCTCCAAGGGAATGTCATCTTCAAGCTGCTCTAAAGATATTGGAATACGTTAAGGGGTCTCCAGGGAAGGGACTTCTATTCCAAAGAAACAATCATCTCAAGTTAGAAGCCTATTCAGATGCTAGGTATGCTGATGATAAAGGAGATAGGAAGTCCACATCTGGGTTCTGTACCTTTGTGGGAGGAAATCTTATGAGCTGGAAGAGCAAGAAACAAGCAGTGGTATCTAGATCGAGTGTGGAGGCCGAGTACATAAGCATGACCCAAACTACATGTGAATTGAAGTAGTTACGAACTCTCCTACTAGACTTAGGAGAAGTTTACAACCATTCCTTACCAATGTTCTGTGACAACAATGTTGCAATCTACATATCTCAAAACCCAGTCTTTCATGAGAGAACCAAACACATTGAAGTGGACTGTCATTTCATCAGGGAAGAAATCTTGAAGAAACAAATCTGCACTCCCTTCGTGACTTCAGATAAAGAGCTGGCTAATATCTTCACCAAACCCATATCTTCATCCTTCACCGATGTGTGTAACAAGCTAGGCATGATTGATATATATGCTCCATCTTGCGAGGGAGTGTTGAAGTCGAGCGGTCTCATCTCGGCGGTCTCAAGTCCGTGAACTACGCGGTCTCAAACTCCGTCGAACAGCGGTCTGGTATCCGCGGTCTCGATGGTCTCCGATCAACCGTCTCCCACTTCCTCTCAGATATGACAGGCCGCTTCTAGTGAAGTTCAGCGGTCTCCAGCTCCATCAAACGACAGTCTGTTAACCGCGGTCGTTGCGGTCTCCCAGCAGCAGACCGTCGCTTCTCCTCAAATGTGCCAGTTTGCTTCTTGTGAAGAGAAGCGGTCTGGTAGCCTTGATCTGCCCCTTACGAGGGAGTGTTGGCCAGCGCGGTCTCACAGTCAGCTTGCTCACTGCCTTCAAGATGATTGTAAATTGGCGGTCTCCTCAATCACATGACCTACCTCCTATCGTGTGACCGCCAATCTCCTCTCTAGACAGCAAAGGTCGCTGCCGTCGGGTTCTTCCCGACCGCCTGACTACCCAGCTTTCTTTGTATATTGCATTTGTATTTAGTCCCACATTGTGTATTTGTATTTTCCTCTTTCCCTCCTAGTCTATATAAAGGAGGCAATACTCATGTAATTCTTAGTTTTTGGAAATATAAATTTCTATTATTTTCAATTTCTCACACCAGTGATGAAGGAGACATCGCGACAATCGGGGGATGAATCCGGATCTGGTGGTATCCTGAAAATGCATCGAGAATGCTCATTAGAAAAACCGACGGTTGAATCAACCAGCGCGTCGATTCGAGGCAAGGGATAATAATCCTTCGGGCAGCTTTTATTTAACAACAAAAAGTCAACACACATCCTCCAGCTGCCCCAGGCTTTCTTCACCATTACAACATTTGAGACCCAGCCTGGATACTGGATCTCTGACACAAAGCCTGCGTCAAGCAGCTTTTTCTCCTCTTCTCTGATAGGCACGACCAACATCGTGGCACTTGACCTCTTCTTTTGGTGGACAGACTTGACCGCGGGGTCTAGATTGAGGCGATGGCAGGCAACCTCCGCATCAATCCCAGGCATCTCAGCAGCACTCTAGGCGAAGAAGTCGACATTCTCTTACAGACATGCCACCACCTCGATCTTTTCTTCGATCTTCAGCGATCCTCCCATCTTCAGCAATCCAAGCACTCCTATCTCGGAGAGTACCTCGATCTCTTTGACCTCCTCGGCTGCTCCCAGCCTGGCTGCTCCCTTCAGCGCTTTCTCCAGCTCCTCTGTTATAAAATTTTGGAGGAAAGGAATGAAGTAATAAAGCGAAACACTTCAACACAATCCACAAGAATAGCAATCAGTGACAATGGGAAGACGGAATAGTGCTATTGTATTAACTATCTCATACAGCTCGAGACATACAATGGCGAGACATGATTCATAAGAATCACAAAGGAGAGAAGCACAAGACAAAAAACAAGTCTCCAGCAAACTGCCAAAGCAGTGATCGCCAGACCACTCGAACAGCTAGACCGCACGGCTATCCCTGAGACCGCGCGAATAGAGCAAGCTTGATGACCTACGAACTGTCAGACTGCAACCGCAGACCACACAACCTGCTGCCTTATTAGACTGCTGAAAACAAATAACCTATCTGCACTTTGAGACCACCTGACCGCGAGGTCGCCTGATCACAGAAGCTTTAGCGAACACACAAGAACCGAACTGCACTGTTGCCAGACAACAACTCCTGATCGCCTAACCACTAGGTCGCATGATCCCTGAGTTCAGTGCAACCAGTCAAGCAACTCACACAGCCACACCAGACTGCTGGACTTGAAAATGAGACTGACAAAGTTAGACCGCTACAGAGACCACCTGAGCTGCGAGTTCAAAAGTTCTCTGTCTGTGTCTATGTATGTCTACAAATGACGAGCCCTGCACCTCTATTTATAAGCAAACTGGCGGATATAATCACCGCCCAAATGGAGATACAATAACTGCCCATCAGATCACGTGCGGTCTCACAAGATAGACCGCCCAATCAGCAGTGCTTGGACAACAATCCGTCCAAGGCAAAACTCAAACAGAACACCCGCACAGACTGCGCGGTCACTGCGATCTCTTTTCTTCAGACCGCCCAGACCCTTCCACTTCTACTTCAAAAAATTCAACACTCCTCCTTGAAGTGGGAAGTGGAAGTCAATCCAAGCAAACTCCGTAACCGACCAAATGGTCCCTTTGACAACGGCTTCGTAAAGATGTTAGCAATATTATTCATGCTCTGCACATGCTCCACCATCAGAGATCCCTCTAACACTTTCTCCCGAATGAAGTGGTGATGAACCTCTATGTGCTTGGTACGCGCGTGACAAACTGGATTGTTCGCCAGTTTGAGAGCACTCTCATTGTCACCCCGTAGCAGAGTAGGACCACGCACCTCCCCATGAATGTCCTCCACTAGCCTCCTAAGCCAGATGGCTTCCTGAGCTGCCAAAGCAGAAGCTTTGTACTCTGCTTCAGTAGTAGAGATGGACACAGAATCTTGCTTCTTACTACACCACTAGATAGCTGAATAGCCTGTCATAAAGACATATCCAGAAGTCGACTTTCGATCATCTGAATCTCCTCCATAATCAGCATCTATGTATCCATGTAAACAGAATCCCGAGTCTCTCACATACAAGAGACTCAAATCTTCCATCAAATGAGGTTTCCGCAGCTCTGCTATATATCGACTCACTCGACCAACCACATAAGTAATATCTGGCCTTGTGATTGTTAAATATATCAAACTTCCGACTAGAGCCCGGAAGACCAAAGGATCAGAAATAACCTTTCCCTCATCACGCCGAAGATGAACTCCAACCTCCAGTGGAGTAGAGCTGCTCTTCCCTACTTCCATGTTGAATCTCCTCACGATCCGATCTGCATAGCCTTTCTGGGAAACAAGCATACCGCACTCTTTCCTCTCCACTTCGAGTCCAAGGAAATGGTGGAGCTCACCCAAATCCTTCATCTCAAACCTGATGGCTAGCTCGGCCCGAAGTCTAGCTACCTCCATCTCAGAATTTCATGTGACGATCATGTCGTCAACATATAACAGCACCAAGACCTGAAGCTCCCCCATCTTCTTTACGAATAAGCTCGAATCAGAATCAGAAGCAAAATCCGCAGAACTGGAGGTATTCTGCAATCTTCCAATACCACGCTCGAGGCGTCTGTTTCAAGCCGTAAAGAGCCTTCTTGAGCTTACACACATGTCTTGGGTGCTCTTCGGAAACATAACCAGGTGGCTGATCCATGAAAATATCCTTGTCAATCTCGCCGTACAAGAAAGCATTCTTCACGTCGAGTTGCCAAATATTCCACCCTAGGCAAGCTGCCAATGCGATCACCACCCGAACTGAAGTCATCTTGGCAACAGGGCTAAAAATTTCTTCATAATACTCCCCATACTTCTGAGAGAAAACCTCGAGTTATATGGCGAGCCTTGTACCGCTCATTGCTACCATCAGCCTTCTTCTTCAGCTTGAAAACCCACTTGCAAGTCACAAGAGTAACACCCTCAACCTTAGGCATCAAGTCCCAAGTCTCATTTTTCCTGAGGGCAGCCATCTCTTCATCCATGGCCTCTTCCCACTCCTTGATTCCAACGACGTTTTCAAAATAAGATGGCTCTCTCTCATCCAAGGGACCTGCGAAGAAACATGAAACGAATCTCACCAGATTTCCCCCTGTATACCGATTTGGTGGAATGATAGTCCTTTTGGACCTCCTCAGAGCTTTACTCTGATCCACCTCTTCAGCTACCTGTTCTAAACTAGCTCTCCTTTCAGGCGTACTTGGAGCATTTCTTCCCCTGCTTCCAGAACCTGAAGCACCTGACCTAGAGCTAGAATCACTTGGAGCACCTGGAGAAACAGGCAACTCCACTAGAACTTCCTAAGTAGCTTCTCCTTGTCCTCCATCTGACCTGCTTTCTTGTAACTCCAAAGAAGAGCTACCCCGGTATGATGTTAACTCATCAAATACCACATCCCTTGAGACCACATATCTCCGTGACTCAGGATCCATGCTTCTCCATCCCTTCTTTTAGTCATCATAACCGACAAACACTAGCTTCCTTGCTTTCGCATCTAGCTTCATTCTAAGAGCATCTGGAACATGCACGTAGCGGGTAGATCCGAACACTCGAAAGTGTTCCACGCTTGGCTTCTCCTTAAACATCAGCTCATATGGAGTCTTCATGTTGATAGGACTGAGAGGCATCCGATTGATGACATAAGTTGCACAAGACATTCCATCTGCCTAGAAGGATTTTCGGATGCTCTTGGCATGAATCCAACACTTGCAGGTCTCCATCAGATGACGGATCTTCCGCTCTGCAACTCCGTTTTGTTGTAGAGTATGATCACAAGAGAGCTCTCTGAATGCCATGCTTCGTACAGAAGTTGAAGAACGCATTTGAGGTGAACTCTCCTCCATTGTCGGTTCTGAACTTCTTGATCCGCAGGTTAACCCGACCTTCCACTAACTCCTTGAACTCCACAAATCTTTCGAACGCCTATGACTTCTCCTTTAGAATATATACCGAAGTATATCTGGTGAAGTCATCAATCAAGACAAGCATATACCTGCTACCTCCAATACTAGCAGTTGCGGTTGGTCCGAACTGATCACCATGAATACATTCCAGTGGTGCTTTACATCTGCTTTGTAATTTGTCAAATGGAAGATGATGAGCCTTACCAAACTGACAACCTGAACAAACGTGACCATCACCAAAAGATGATAGACTAGGCAGACCTCTCACAAGGCCTCTTCCTGCCATAGCCTTCAGCTTATCCATCCCAACATGCCCAAATCTTTCATGCCAAATAGCACGCTGTCCTTAGCCCTCATCTTATCAACATAGGAACTTGTTGATAGAACAAACAAGTCCTTCACCCATCTCCCTACATGAGTGACCTCAGCCTTTACGGCTGACACATTTCGGAGAAATTTCACTTCTGTTGGACCAAACAGAACGTGATAGCCAGCATCAACAGCATTAGTCATTGAGAAGAGGTTCTTCTTCATTCCCAGCACATAATAAACACTCCTCAACATGAGTGGACCTCTATCATTGCCTAAGGAATCAACTCCCTCCTTCTCTACTGCATGAACAGTATCATCAGCTGTAATAATAACATCATTACCTGAGTATGTCTGCAAAGAAGAGAACTCTGACTCATCCCCGGTAAGGTGATGACCACACCCTGAGTCCACTATCCAATCATCTTGATAGTTGATGGAGGCCAATGCCCGGACACAAGTGCATGCCATGAAAGCACCTCCACCACCCCAACTACCTTCAGCATTGGAACCAGCCTCCTCCTAACCTGCAGCATGCCCTGGCTGAAGGTTGACTTTGCAGTCTCTCTTGAAGTGACCAAGCTTCTTGCACCTGTAACACCTTGGCCCTTCCGTCTTCTTCCCATCAGACTTAGAAGCATAACTTATCTCCTACTTATATGAAGTAGATAGACCATCTCCAACAGGTGACTTCTTCTCTTATCTTATCTCTTCTTCTTGCCAGAATAGAGAACCTCACTTTCTCCTCCAGAGACAGATATCCCTGCCATTTGCTTAGCTAAACTCTCTTGCGAAGCAAGCAAGTTTTCCAGCTCCAACAATTATGGCTGATTGGCCCATCCTTGAACATAAGTGAAAAAGGACACATACTCCCTCTACAAACCACGGATTATGTTCCTCTTCAGCCTTGCTTCTGAGATAGGCTCATCCGGTCCAAAGCTGATATCTCAGCACAGAGGTTCTTCATCTTCAAGAAGAAAGATGAAATGGACAACTCTCCCTGAGTTGCTTTAGCCAACTCATTTTCAAGAAACTGTAGCTGAGCTACGTTCTTCTTGTTGAACAAGCCATCCAAGGCTGTCCAAATCTCGGCAGCTGGCCTACATCCAACTATGTGGTCAAACAGCTCAGGAATGATAGCACGCTTGAGAGTGAACTCTGCCTTAGCATTTGCTCTCTTCCAAGCCTTCACCTACTCAACATTCACTTCAGCAGCTACCACTGCTTGTCTCGCATCTCCTCCGACTACCTCCCATAAATCTTTGCCAAGAAGATAGCTCTCCATGCATGACTTCCACTTTTAAAGTTAGTCTGCGTAAGGAGCTCAATACCAAGTCCTCTAGCATATCCTCATTCCATTACTATCGCACTGATTGACAACTGACTTGCAGAAACCCAAGCAGAAGATAAAGCTGATTACTGCTCAGAAACCTGGCTCTGATACCATGTTAAAATTTTAGAGGCAATGAATGAAGTAATAAAGTGAAACACTTCAACACAATCCATAAGATTAGCAATCAGTGACAATGGGAAGATAGAATATTGCTCTTGTATTAACTATCTCTTACAGCTCGAGACATACAATGGCGAGACATGATTCATAAGAATCACAAAGGAGAGAAGCACAAGACAAAAAACAAGTCGCCAGCAAACTGCCGAAGCAGTGATCGCCAGACAGCTCGAATAGCTAGACCGCACGGCTATCCCTAAGACCGCGCAAACAGAGCAAGGTTGATGACCAGCAAACTGTCAGACCGCAACCGCAAACCGCACAACCTACTGCCTTATTAGACAACTGAAAACAAATAACCTGTCCACACTTTGAGACCACCTGACTGCTAAGTCGCCTGATCACAGAAGCTTCAGCGAATACACAAGAACCGAACTGCACTGTTGCCAGGCCACAACTTCTGATCGCCTAACCGCTAGGTCACCTGATCCCTGAGTTCGTTGTATCCAGTCAAGGAACTCACACAGCCATGCACCTCTATTTATAGGCAAACTAACAGATGTCATCACTGCCCAAAAGGAGATATAATAACCGCCCATCAGATCATGTGCGGTCTCACAAGACAGACCGTCGGATCAACAGCACTTGGACAACAATCCGTCTAATGCAAAACCCGGCCAGAACACCCGCGCAGACCGCGCGGTCACTGCGGTATCTTTTCTTCAGACCGTCGAGGCCCTTTCACTTCTAGTTCAAAAAATTCAACACTCTGCGTCAGCCATCCAGCAGATGGTACTGACCACACTGAGGTAGCACTCGTGGGCGGCTCTTGGATCACTCCTGATCCTCACCTGGACATCTACCTAGCAGTACTTGAGGCACTGATGGTAGGAGGATGGGACGGCCTTGAAGATGTTGATAAGAGGCCTCCAGAAGATCGCTTTGTAACAGCTCGGGACGTCGACGATGATGAACCGGCACTTGAGCAAGGTGCCGCCGAGGGTTACTAGGAGATCCACTCCTCCTTCCACCTTTTTCATCTCTCCTGAGAAGCCAAAGATGGTACCATCCAGGGCCATCACTCTTCCTGCCTCGACTCCAAGCCTGTCTAACATTTTCTTGAAGATAACATTCACAGAGCTCTCGTTATCAACCAGAATCTGGTCAATGGTGAAGTCCTCTACTGCTGCCTGGATCATGAGGGCATCATGAAAGGGATTCTCATTCCCCAACATGTCCTCCTCTGAGAAAGTGATCTCCTCCAATGGGGGCATTGCTTGCGAGCTCGAGGCGATGCTCCTTCTGTAGATTTGATGGAGACTGCCCTTGCGAGAAGCTCCCAGCCTAGATCCCCCATGGATCACTCTGACGGCTGCTCCTCCTCCTCCTCCGTTCCCCTGAATGACTTCTCTTCGACCTCCCTGGTCGACTCTATCTCCATTCCTCCTTCGAGCGGAGGCTTGGGCTACCAACGGCTCGACAGTGACTTCTAGCCTCCGCGGCTCTCCTCCCACTTCTCCAGCAGCTAGCCTTCTCCGGGCTTCCCAAAAATCTGGGCAAGCCATCGTCCCATGGCCTGCTATCTGATGCAGCTCGCAATAAAGGGGGATTTCCTCTGCTTGCGGTCTCCTCCTCTGAACTCTCAGGGCTGGCCTTCTTCTCAGATATTTTGAAATGTTTGAGGTCAGATTTAATTTATTTGGAGACTCCAAATCAGAAACATTAAAACATGAAAGTTGTTTATAAAACGTCCATGAATAATAGAGTGTCTCACATGCATGCCCTAAATTATAACCTAAATTCTCCAAAACAGGGCTCGAAGTTCACTGAAAATAACTATTGCAAGCAAAATAGTAATCTACAATTATTTTGAAATGTTTGAGGCCAAATTAAATTTGTCTAGACACTCCAAATCAGAAACATTAAAACATACAAGTTGTTTATAAAACTCCATGAATAATAGAGTGAGACTCATATGCATTCCATAAATCATAACCCAAGGTCTCAAAATCAGGGCTCGAAGTTCACTGAAAATAACTATTGCAAACAAAAACAGCAATCTACAATTATTTTGAAATGTTTGAGACCAAATTAAATTTGTCTAGAGACTGTAAATCAGAAACATTAAAACATAAAAGTTATTTATAAGACATCCATGAATAATAGAGTGTCTCACATGCAAGGACTAAATCGGCCTCTAAAGGGTCAAAAAAGAGGCACATAGTTTGCCGAAACTATAAAATTTAAATTGATCCCGAATTGTGTTTTCAAGGGAGGAATGCGCACACGAATCTCAATGTAGACCAGTGGCCGCATGCGAGCCAGACAATAAATTCGTGCAGCGGGGCTTGCACCGGTATATATATATAATGGAAACTGACGGTGGCAATTATAGCCATCGTTGGCCTCCCCTTACGGGGTCTCCCCATAATCGCCAGTGGGGAGACCTGGGCGGTCGCCGCCTCCGGTGGGAGCACCCCGGGTGGGCACTCCGGCGAAGCCTCCATCGGCGGCCTACCGTCATCGGCGGCGGCCAGATTCCTGGAGCAAGAAGCTCCAGGCTACATGCATGGCCCATACGTATGGCTTGAGCCCTTCCGGTTCCCCCGCCACCCATGCCGGCGGTGGGTTAGCTCCGGCCACCTCCCCCGATGGGAATGCCTCGGGGGTGGGGGGCTCCTGTGGGGCACTTGAAGGCGGTGGGTCTCCCCATCAATATATATTTTTTGTTTGTCTCTTTTTTGGAAGGAGAAGGTCGTCGGAACGACTTCCAGCGACGCTCCTCCGCCTCAAGAGCCATGAGGAAGGGTCATGGAGACCCTCCCTCCCCTTCACACGTCCCATGTGAGGCCGAAACACGCAACGGCGATGAAGGTTGATGGGCTGGTACGAAGCTTCCAAGGCTGGGATCGCCGTCTCCGGAGATCGGATTCGGCGGGGGTCGACGAGAAATAGATCTAAGGGCGGAGAGGAGTCAGAGGAACTTACTTGTGTGCCGCTTAGGCGAGGGGATCATCGTGCGGCCATTGTTGGTTGAGATTGCCAAAGGTTCATGGAAGAGGCTCATCGGGTGATCGTCGGGGCTCTTCTATGGTTGATTGGAAACTGTGGTGGCAGGAAAAATGAAATCTCAAACCCCCAAGAGGTTTATATAGAGGTAGGGTTGGTTTTAGGGTTTGGGGAGGTGTTAACCCCTCCTCCCTTGGTGAATCCTCCCCCTTCAGCTTCCAGCCAACCCATCACCTCCCAAGATATTGGGAGTGGGATAAATTAACTCCCCTAGCCGGCAATGGCATTGGGGGAGTGATGACATCATTAATTGTGGGGGGTATTTACTTAATTAAGCATTAAAAACATTATATCTTATTAAATTTAATGTGTTTTTTGTTTAAATTTTTATGACAGCATCCTTATGTTTTTGATATTTTATAGAAATTATTTCATAATTTTTGGATAATGTTTTCTATTTTATTTTATTTATTTGGTATTTTAATATAATTAAATTAAAATAATTCAACTTTGTTTTAAATATTAAATTTAAATTTGTAGATCTCATTCATATATTTTTAGTACCCTATGATAAAAATTTGGGAGAAAAATAAAGTTATTAGCTATTTTTCTTTAATCTTCCTATTATTTAAATAATTTATTACTCAATTAATAAATTTGATTAAATGCAATTAATTGATTTTTAATTGTCCACCTTACTCCAAATATTCTTGAGGTGTCTTGCTAAAAATTTGGAGTTGATTGGAGTTCATTCTTCATGATTCTTATCTAGCATTACTTAAAATTTGTCAATTATTTAAACAATTAAATAAATCATTTAAATATAATTTAATACTTCATATGTGTCTACTCTAATCATGGCCCATAATGCACCCCCTTGGGTGTGTTGGTGAGTCACCGCATCTCTAGTCTGCAATTTGATCGAGTCGGATAATTTGGTGTGTGTTTACACAAATTAGGGTAATTTGAATTTTGTGTGATTCATGTTGATCAAATTGACGAGTATGTATCATAATAGGTCAAATTAATTTGTTTAGAGTATTTGTGCACTTTTATATATTAATTGGGCTCAATAAGACCGAACAGGTAATTCATACATCTAGGAGGGGTCTATTATTTGCCTAAGTAAGAAAATATTCATGTAGCCCGGTGGGTGAATTGAGTGACTTATTGGGTCAATAGCCATTTGGGTGCCAACCAAGCCCACTAACACTAGTGGGTCAAATAATACCTAAGGGGTCTAGAAGTTTGATATTGGGATGTTACACCTAGTGAACTTCGGAAACTTCCTTTCCCTTGGAATCTACTTCCTTTTCACCCACCTTCCGGATGACTAAATCTTGGAGCTTTCCCTCCTTCAGCAGCCTCTCGATTAAGAAATGGAGGGCTCGATAATTCTCGGCCAGATGCCCACCCTCCTAATGGTATTCGTATAAAAGAGTGGGATTTCTGGTTCTGATGTCCGATCTCATCGGAGTTGGTTTCCTGAAATATGGCCGCTTCTGGATGATATGCAGTGCATCAGTCATAGGAAAAGTGAGCTTAGTGAATGACTCTTGAGAGTCATCAAATTGTTGTTGAGGCCAAAGGACTGTCGGAGGAGGTTGATATAATTGGGGATGCTGGGCCTGGATGACTTGCTGATGATTGTAAAACAGTTGGTGATGACGGAAATTTCTTCCTTTCTGAGATGGAGGATTATACTCTTGGCAGGCTAGACGCTGAGGGCGCTGAGGGGGTAGCATAAGAACAAGCAACAACAACTTTCTACTGGGCTAACTCAGACAAAGAAGAGATGTAACTGGTGTTAGAGATCTCCCTTTGATTGGCAACCGTGATCAATTATTGATAAGAACTGGGCTCTTTGGTTGTCACTTAAAACTTGAGGGGGCCTTCCTGGAGGCCACTGATGAAGGCAACTTGGTAGAGAGAGGGATCCACATTTTGGATGCCAAATATTTCTTCCTGATATCTATCAACAAAGTGAGATATAGTCTCACTTTCACCTTCCTTTATCCTGAAAAGGGCCACAGGGCCACTCTTCCGCTTCTTGGAGGTTGCAAACCTCAAGAGAAGCTCCTTCCTTAGGTATCCTAAGATGGAAAAAGACTAGAAATGCATCTTATATAACCACTCTCTAGCTTCACCCCCTAAAGATGTTACTTGGAGTTTGCAGCGAGGACTTTCAGACAGAGTCCTCATAGAGACTGCTGACTTAAAATCTTGGAGATGGGAGAAAGGATAATCCCTCCTAGTGAAGAGTGGGAGATGGGACTCTCTGAAGCCATTGTGAAAGGCTCCCAACTAATTTGAGCAATGAAAGGAGATGGCTCCTCCCAGTTGTCAGTTGGACTACTACCACTGGTCTTCTAGAAGTTTAGCACTATGGTTGGACCTTCCAGAGTAGCTGTCCTGAAGAAATAACGGCGAGGAGTTGCGAACTCATCAGCTTGAGGTCGTAGAGGAGCTACGGACTGAACAGCTTGGAGGACAGGAGCTGGGAGACTGCCCGGGGCTGGAGGTCTTACTGAAGGAGTCGCGGTCGGGGTAGTCTGAGGAGCTAACCACTGGCTATTGCAACTAAAGCTTGATTATTGACCGTCTCCAACTGCTGGGCAGTCTCATGATGAGACTTCTCGAGTCGAAGCTCCATGCGGATCTCAAGAGCTTCCAAAGTGAGCACATTGCTTGAATGGCTTGATCCCCTATGGGAGGACACTGCTGGATATCGCGATCTGCAATACTTAACCACACGGTTCGCCGAACAACTCAATCTGAAGGTCACGTGCTCATTCTTTTGGTACAAAAATTATACCTCCACAACTTCACGCTAAGGGATATCGGGGGAGGACTGTGAGTTTTCAGTTACTTATCGGTTGAAAAATCACAAAAAATAAGGTCGTAGGGCGGCGAGACCAGACTTACCCACTGCAGCAAATACCACTTGTGGTGGGCAATTAATAGATCAAAATAAGCGGTTACAAGAGAAAAAAGCTAATTGGCAATCAAGTGACCGGGAAGGCACTAGGTTCGAGATCGCTTCCACAGATGGCGAGCCTGAAGATTAGAATCATCGTCCCTTCTGGGTACTGTTCACCCTTATTTATAGTTGTGGTGGCATGCCCAAATGGGCAAGCTTTAAAATTATGGGCTGCCCCAGGGTATAGGAGAATGGGGCAGGGATGAGATGTTACATGAGTTGCAAATAGCAAGAAAAAGAAAATAGACACATGGCCATGCGGTCTGGCGGTCAACATGGTGCATGGTCTCTGCTTTGGAACATGCTTTCCATATATCTTAGTTTGAGAATAAAAAATCTCATTGTATTTGATCATACATGCCATGTGTATATAGTGTGTAGGAAATTTAGCTCTCAATCCCCTATGAGTACAAAAAAGAAAGATGACGATCCTCTATCGATACGATGCTCTGTTTGTTATCGCGGTGCGCTAAGGCTACCGCTGGCGGTAGCATTTGCAAACTTGGAAACATCGTCGAGAAAGGAATGTCGATGGGACTCATATATATCAAGTTCTGCTACGGCGCGTTAACTCTATCGTCGAGCAGTAGCTTTAGAAAACCCCAATCAATCATGATTTGATTGAGAAACCAAAAGGAGCATCCAATATCATTGTGAAGGCAAGAATATATCATATTTTTGTGGGGAGTAATTTATTTCCAAAGATAAAGCCTAATCCATGAAATTGAAGAGAAGATAAGGGAGGAAATTGAAGACAATGCGCTACCGCTTAGCTATAGCGCTACCTCCTGGTGGTAACTTCCTACACATCAACCTCTATTTAAAACATCCCGAAAATGAGTTCCCCTGATGTTTTTTGACGAAATTTTCGAGGGCTGAAAGCCCTAGCCGTCTAGAGAAAAGTGAGGGGTGTTTCCCACTCATCTAAAGAGAGAGTTATTCAGAGGAGATCAAAAAGTAACTCATGTGCAAGGATTGAAAGCTATCAAAACAGCGATCAAGAAGCTTCTCTCAACATACACATGGAGTGTTCTCGCTGCAACAAATTCTATTTAATTGGAGACATCCAAGGATCTAAAGAACATCAAAGAGGAAGACTGTCAAGCCACAAAGATCGAACATTTGCAAGTGAAATGACATCTGCATCAAGGGTTCTATTTAGAGGGTATTTTTCTTTTATCTTATCTTATAATTCTTATCCTTTTTATCGATAGGGAAATTCGCCCATGTTGGCAACTAGGGCCTTGCGAGGACTAGGGAGAATTCGCCTCGTGGGTATGTCGACTAAGTCTTGGGATTAGCTTTATGGGGTGCTCGAGGCCTTACTAGGGGTAGAGAGGCTAGAGCGGGTTGAGGTTGTATCTGGGGATAGGTCGGCTAAAGTCGACTAGTTCATAGGGAGAAGAGTCAGTGTTGAAAAAAAAAGAGTTTTCATATTATTCGCCTTGATTTCTAGCGTGATAGAAATATTATTTTGTAATCAATTTTATAAATGATAATCATGTCTTTACTTGTTCAATAAAATTAATTTGATTTTCAATTTCTAACACTATGCTTTTGCTTCAATTTATTTCTAATAAAATATCAAAAGTCTTCTATTAAAGCTAAAAGTTTTTAAAACCCTTACTCACCCCACCCCATCTAAGGACGCCTATGGATCCAACAAGTGGTGTCAGAGCCAGGTTATTCTAAAATGGCTTCACAACCGAGAATAATGGCGCTTCATGATCTCGCTTCCACCAGATAGGATGAAATTTTATTACATGAAAAATAATTACGACCACCTTTATTTATGGGCAAAATTTATAAAAGGTGGAAAATATTAATGAAAATTTTTCTTAAATCTTTAGATGAAAAAGTTTGGAATATTACTATTGAAAAGCCATCAAGCGTATTAAATAGAAATGAAATAGTTTTAAATGCAAAATCAATAAATAGTTTATTTTGTGCCCTAGATTAAAATATTTTCAAACTTGTTTATACTTTATCTACTGCTTATGAGATTTAGATTTTTCTTGAAAAAACTTATGATTCTCCTTCTACAGGCACGGTACAAATGCAAGAACTGGAGAATAAGCAAGCTTGCATAGGCAATCAAGAAAAATCCTCTCCTGAAGGATTCATGGAATGCTCATCAAGCGGAAGGGAAGTTGTCAACTCATCTATGGGAGAGGACGAAAAAAATTTCAACAAAACTTTATGTCCAAACCATGCCTCATCCAAAAGCACTGTAAGGAAATCAAATTGTCTTCTTATTTGTAATTCTATTTCTACATTACAATTGCTACAAATTGTTAAGCGTAAAATTGAGAAATTGAAAAATACTGTAAGCCCAGTTTTCATGTGCAAAGAATTCGTGACGTTCTAAGATAAGGAGCTAGGTGCCAGCGCTAGGGATAGCTCTTGCTGGAGTGCCTCTTTTCTTCTTTGTCTTTTTTCTTTTCCTTCTTTTGATTCTCTGGACACTCTGGTAGAATGTGTTCAGGTTTCCTGCAACCAAAACAGATAATTTCTTTAGAATTTGATTTATCATACCTTGGCTTTTCTCTTGATCTGGAATCCTTCTTTCTGAAGTCCTTTTTAGCCATTTTATAAAATCTCTTGGCTAGAAGATTCATGAACTCCATATCTACTGGAGCTTTTTCTTGTTCTTCAGTAGCTTGGAAAGATATACTTCTCTCCTTCTTGGATGCTGGAGATGAAGTAGATTGTTCAGCTTCTCTGGACTTGATAAGTTGCTCATAGGATTTGAGTTTGCCTAACAAGCTCTCAGTGGAGATCTCATTAAGGCTTCTGGCTTCCTTGATTGGCCAGATCCTAGAGTCCCATGTGCTGGGGAAGCACATAAGGATCTTATCATTGACCTCAGTGATGGAGATCACTTTGTCCAAGGTCTTCAGCTCATTGATTATGAGGCTGAGCCTGTTGTACATATCAGCTACTGTCTCATTTTCTCCTTTCTTGAAATTTTCATACTGGGAGATTAGGGGGGAAAGAGTGCTAGGTTAAGTTTTTGTCTAGTGTTTGCATATGGGATTAACACCCCAACCTACGGCATGTTTGCAGGTCCTCATGCCCATCCGTCACTTAGTACGGGGCTAGGGTGTTGACATATTGTCTGGATAGATTGGTTACTTGGAAATCATGATTGTTTTTAGGCTTAAAACTCTTATTTAAAGGGGAAATCATTATTTTTTTGCTTAAACTCTGATATATAAAAGGGGGAGAACTACAAACAAAAGGGATAAAATAAGTCATAACTCTGATCATTTTCAATGAAAGACAAGTCAAAAATTCCTTATCATTTACTTAAAAAGCTCAATCATGCCTTCTCTTTTATTTACACATTTTTAGTGCTTTGTTTCCCTACCCACTTTTGCTAATAACAAAGGGGGAGAACTAACATGATAAAATGCAAAAGGGGGAGAACTAACAATGATAAGTGTAACCCGCTATCATAAACCCAACATGACAAATTCAGTTGATAGCATACATATTAAGGGAGCATTCACATAGGGGGAGCATATATTTAGGGGGAGCAATTCTAAATGCTAAAATCAATAATCATCATAAAGTCATCACTCTCACACACACACAAGTATAGTCTCATCATGCTTATTTATTAATGCTTTGATTTATCATTAATGGATTTGTTATTATCAAAAGGGGGAGTTTGTTGGAACACGGTCTTCCGCATCTCCTAGGTTTGAGAATAACAAATCCTATGTGTATTTGATCTTGTGTGTTCAAGTGTGCAGGTTAGCATAGTCCACATGACTCAAGGAGTACTCATGATGTCTGCCCCCAAAATTGAGGCCAAAATTCGAACAAGCTCACTAGCGCCGGCGGTAGCGATAGCGCCCGGCGCTAGCATTGATTAGCTCGATTCCGGCGGCATTTTTAGAAGGAGCTAGCACCCGGCGGTAGCTACTAGCGCTGGCGGTAGCATGGCGCACAAGAGGCATAGAGCAAATTGTTGCCACGGATGGGAGATTCGGCCGCGCAAGATCATTCCTAATCCGGGCTAGCGCCGGCGGTAGCGCTAGCACCGGCGGTAGCGTGAAGGCTATAAATTGGATGATTTGGCTCCGAATTCTTCATCCTCCTCCAATCCCAAACTCCAGAGCTTCGTGCCACAGCAGAGAGAGGAAGATTCAGAGCGATACTCCCACAATTCCATAAAGCCTTAAGGAGATCCGTGGAGAAGATTTCAACACGCGTCATCATCGTGACGAAAGGCTGCATCGACTACGATCATACTCTGCGGGCCTTCGTCCACTTCTCCAAGAGATCCACATAGAGGGATTTTTTATATTAATGTCTTTTCATTTCATATCTTTTCTGTAAACGGTAGTGAAATCGCCTCGTGTTGGCGACTAGGTCTGGGGTAGGACTTAGGGCTGAAATTCGCCTCGTGTTGGCGACTAGATCTAGGTTAGGTCTAGGGGGTGCTCGAGGCCTTTCTGGGGATAGATCGACTAGAGCGGCTTGAGGCCGTATCTGGGGAGAGATCGGCTAAAGCCAACCGATTCGTGGGGATACGAGTCGGTATAGAAAACGAAAAAGAATTTTTATTAGTCGCCTCCGATTTCTAGCGTCATAGAATTCAAGTTTTGTAAAACATTATTTGATATTAATAAATCATATCTCTTTATTATTGTTTTACTTGATGTCTCTTTATTAATCTTGCAATATTCCTAAGTTTTTCTAAATATAATCTAAAGTTTTTGAAAACCCTTATTCACCCCCCCCCCCCCCCCTCTAAGGGCGCCGACTGATCCAACAAGTGGTATCAGAGGGGTTTTATTCCAATCGGCTTAACAACCGGGAATAATGGCGTCTCATGATCTCGCTTCAACTAGTGGGGCAAATTTCTGTGAAGATGAAATATCACATAAACCACCCTTGTTTGAAGGAACAAATTATAAAGGATGGAAAATTTTAATGGGAAAATTTATTAAAACTTTAGACATCGAAGTATGGAACTTAGCAATTATAAGACGAGCGGATGAATCGAATAAAAAAGAATGTCAGCTAAATGCCAAAGCCAAACACTATTTATTTTGTGCACTATCTAATGAAATTTTCAAACTCATATATTGCTTTTCTAATGCATACAAAATATGGCGCTTTCTTGAAGAAATGTATGATCTTCCTCTCGCAGGTGTGGAACAAACACAGGAGGAAAAGAACGTACAAGCATCCATTATCATTCAAGAAGATCTCTCTCGGAGCGAAGCCATGGAGAATATTGAAATAGAAAAGGAGAACAATACACCAAGAGAAAAAGAAGAAGAAATCTTACTTTTGGAAGAGGAATGCCAAGAAGAAGACAAAGGAACAATATGTTCAAATCCTCCCTCATCCAAAAGCAATGTAAGGAAATCAAATTCTATCTCTTGTACTTCTATCTCTTCATTACAATTGTTACAAAATACTAGGCGCAAAATTGAGAAATTAAAGAATGCTAATAAACTATTGCGCTTAGAAAATAAAAATTTAAAAGCAAAAGTTAAAGTAATATCAAAATCTGATTTATCTAGCTTTACTCATGTCACTTCAATTGAAAATACAAAACCTTGTCTTGATTGTAATGATATTTAAGAAAAATTTAAGGAACTTGAAAAAGAAATTATTTTTATAAGAGAACAAAATGAAAAATTATGTTTAGAAAATTCATCTATAAAAATTAATTGTGCTAAGTGTAAGGACTATGAAATTGAAATAAAAGAGATGGATGAAACATTTGATGAGTATAGGGATAAATATGAAAAACATATTGACTCAATTGTTACCACTCTCAAAAATAGCACAATAAATTATAATAAAGCTAGACATAATTTAAAAATCAAGAATGATGAACTAAAATAAAAAATCAACTTGCTTAAGGAAATCATTAAGAAAAATGCTCAAAACATTCATTCACAATCTCAAGGTATATCTAAAAGCAAGTTGAATATAATTTCTCAAAATGTTGATAAATCCAACAAAGGAAATAAAGAATATCAAATGCTTGAAAATAAAATTCCAAATCATTATCATTTACAAAATAACCACTCTCCCAACATAAATTTAAAGATAAACAAATTTCCTATAAAGAATGTTTTGCAAAATCATCATGGAAATTTGATAAATAAGAATAATATTAAACCAATGTTTGAATGGCGTCCAAAAGTTAAAGATGAAACACAAACTCAAATCAAAAGGGCCCATTAAATCACATCTCCCCAAAAGAAAACACGATGTATTTGGGTACCCAAAGGAACCGTCACTCCCGGTCCTCTTTGGATACCTAAATCTCTTATTCATTAGTATCCCATCATTTGCATGAAGTAGAAATCAATTAAAATGAAATACACAAATTTCTACTTCATGATGTGCTTTAATGTCTTTTCTATCTTTTTCTTTTTGTTTTCTTTTAAACTATCATGTCATGGTCATCCTATATAATATTGAAAATATGATTTTATTTCTTAAAAGCTTAATATGGTTTTATAAAACAAATTGATCAAAATTCAAAATCATATTTTGATGACCTATCTTTTATTATTATATTCGTTGCTTCTAAATATCTTATATTATCCATATGAATCAAACTCTAAATTTGCTATAAGATATTTCAAATTAAATCCGGTTACTAGATTTTTAGCCTTCACCAACAAGTGGATAAAATTCTGAATTTGCTATGAGATATTTATCTAATTTAAAAAGAAAAACACATAAGACATATTGAAAGATTAATTGTCATAAATATTGATGCCATACGCACCACCATGATCTATTGATATCTTTTGCTAAAACTTTCTAAAATCATAATTCATATCAAGAATCATTTATCACATTTTATATAATGACAATTGGTATTATAATTGCTTACTATGGTTGGTATATTATGTGTGTATTGTGATTTATTTCTAGTTTAGACCTTTGAATCATTTTGATATCAAATCAAATAGAATTGTCACTCCATTCTAGGTCTCTAAGTTGAAACACAATCAAAACTTGGTATAACATTAATCTCAAATTTATCATTCTAACATTACCACCTAAAGAATATTTGTGTCTATGTTAGGTTTTATTTGTTTACCAAGATATACAGGCTGGGTATTCTCATCTAGGGCTTATCCATAGTATGATTGTGCATGAACATTATTGTTAATCTCTAAAATCATGCATATTTGATTTGTTCAAACATGATATCTTGGGTTTTCATTTCCTATTTTTTCAAGTTATAAGCACAAGTCTTTAGAAAATCAAAATGAAAACATAAGTAAATATATCTCATGTAATGATTATTTTGTCAAGTATATAAGAAATCGCTAACGTTTCGTGCAATTTGGACCATCCAAAACATCTCCTAAAAATCTGCAACTTCAGCATGGAACTACTATTGGGACACCTAATCAAGTTCAAGCATCAAAATTTTCAAAACCCTAAAAAATTACTTACTATTTCCCGTGCTAGCGCTAGCGCCGGCGCTAGCGTCGAGTTCATTTTTCTATATTTTTTAAATTTCTTAAAAACCCTTAAAATATATAAATCTATATTTTCTACTTAGTTTTGCACTTCTGTGTTTCTTTATTTTTTGAAAAATCAAATACAAAACTACAAAAACCAAAATTACAAAAAATATGTTTTGTTTTTTCGCTTGTGTTGTTTCCTTTATTTAAAGTTCATCTTTATGCAAAAAACAAATATAAAATTTACAAAAGCAAAAATTACAAAAATATGCTTTTATTTGTAAAAATCAAATACAAAAATATAAAATAAAACAAAAACAAATATCAAAATTATTCTTCTGAACTTAACTTTTTTATGTATCTTGCGAAAGGGTGATTTGGGCTATCATCCCATCATATCACCTAGTACCGGGCGAACCTCTCACAAGGTAGCCCTCGGGAAGTCCAAGATCAATTTTATGAGTTCAAACTTTAAATAAAAATTACTCTTTAAAAATATCAAAAATATTGTATGAACTTCATTGAAAATCAAGCATGATTTAATCTATTATTTAGAACTTCTATAATGTTGCAATTTATCTTTTCAAACTACTTTGAACATTGCCTTCATCATGCTTTGATACATCTATTAATATGTGCATAATTTATATTGAAAAAGTTATGTAGAACTATGCGTAGCATGCCTCTAAGTATGAGTAATGTTTTATGTTTGATAATGATCGCAATTCACTCACTTATTTTGGCATTGTCTACTTATGTGTTTAATCTAAAAATGTTTGTGTATGTTTTGTAATAGTACAATGAATTAAAATTGCACAAGTATATTACCTACACAACCTTTATTTGCACTTTTAAAAGTTAAGAAAACTGGTTATCTTTTTCATAAATTATATTGGTTTGCAAAACAAGTGTATTCGGAGAACTTTGTACAAAACAAAATCATAAAATAAAGTGACAAAGATAACTCCACCAAGCACTACTTGAACCTCCTGATAAGTCTTAATAAGCGTTGTGAGGTTGAGCACCTTGGAAAGAATAATAAAGTATCTTGTGCAAACCATAACTTTCTTTCAAAATAAAAACCACTTATTCTTAAGTACACCGGATCACAATAAAAATCAATCTTGAAGAATAAAACTATGTGATCCCCCAAGCACTACTTTGCACCCTGATAAGTCTTGATGAGCATTGTGTGTGCAGAGCACCTTGGTAGTTGTACATTTTTCTTTGTGCATTGAAGTGAGTGGAAGTAAAATTATTTGTGTTTTATTGTGCTCTTTACTTTACATATTACTTGTATTTTTGATTAAAACATTTGTTTACTCTATTCAAAATACACTTTTATGCACATCATTATCTTCCATAACACTTCTTCTCATGAGTATTGGATCCTAATGCTAATTCTATACTACTCTTTATTTATGAAATGCACTAGATAACCTAGCATGCTTTCTACAATGTTTGGTATGTTTTGAAATTGTGAATTAAAGTAACATTGTAGTAATCTCTTTTTGATAAGATTATTTCATGCTTGGTTACTGTATTGTCAAAACAAAAATTTAAATGCAAAATGATTTACAAAAACATCTTCTTTTTGAAATTGAACTCATATATCTTTTTATGAACCATCATTGATTACCATAAGATGTTTTTTGTACTTCTATATGTCTTCTGCATCATAACCATATAATTGTTTTACCTTGCACTTTAATACTTATTTAAAATCTTTCATCTTGTGTGCATCATCACTTGAATCTTCAAATTCCTTTCTTGCAATAAGTGGTAGACTTGCTTGGTAAACTTTATATTGGTTGAATTTTTTTTTTGCCTATAACTCTGATCTATTTCTATTCTAAACACTCCTCCAACAAGTGGAATATTGTTTATAAAACATCTCGTTTTAACTTAAACTCTTATTTAGTATTATGATGTTTCTTTTTCGAAATCTTCCGCAATACTCAAACTCTGATTCATTCATGAATTTCAATATAGCTATGTGAGTTTTATTTCAAAAATTCAAATAAAAATATAAACCCATATGCTATGATATTTCCCATTAGATTTAAATGCTTAATGTTTCCAATAATTGTTATCCATGACTTCATTTCTCACCATAGCAGGGGCGTAGGGTTGTAGACATTAGATAACCTTATCTCAGTCATGTCTTGTCCTTAACCGGGGTGGGTTCCAGTGGGGCCTTGCGAGGCACTGGGGGGAAAGAGTGCTAGGTTAAGTTTTTGTCTAGTGTTTGCATATGGGATTAACACCCCAACCTACGGCATGTTTGCAGGTCTTCATGCCCATCCGTCACTTAGTACGGGGCTAGGGTGTTGACATATTGTCTGGATAGATTGGTTACTTGGAAATCATGATTGTTTTTAGGCTTAAAACTCTTATTTAAAGGGGAAATCATTATTTTTTTGCTTAAACTCTGATATATAAAAGGGGGAGAACTACAAACAAAAGGGATAAAATCAGTCATAACTCTGATCATTTTCAATGAAAGACAAGTCTAAAATTTCTTATCATTTACTTAAAAAGCTCGATCATGCCTTCTCTTTTATTTACACATTTTTAGTGCTTTATTTCCCTACCCACTTTTGCTAATAACAAAGGGGGAGAACTAACATGATAAAATGCAAAAGGGGGAGAACTAACAATGATAAATGTAACCCGCTATCATAAACCCAACATGACAAATTCAGTTGATAGCATACATATTAAGGGAGCATTCACATAGGGGGAGCATATATTTAGGGGGAGCAATTCTAAATGCTAAAATCAATAATCATCCTAAAGTAATCACTCACACACACACACAAGTATAGTCTCATCATGCTTATTTATTAATGCTTTGATTTATCATTAATGGATTTGTTATTATCAAAAGGGGGAGTTTGTTGGAACACGGTCTTCCGCATCTCCTAGGTTTGAGAATAACAAATCCTATGTGTATTTGATCTTGTGTGTTCAAGTGTGCAGGTTAGCATAGTCCACATGACTCAAGGAGTACTCATGATGTCTGCCCCCAAAATTGAGGCCAAAATTCGAAGAAGCTCACTAGCGCCGGCGGTAGCGATAGCGCCCGGCGCTAGCATTGATTAGCTCGATTCCAGCGGCATTTTTAGAAGGAGCTAGCGCCCGGCGGTAGCTACTAGCGATGGCGGTAGCATGGCGCACAAGAGGCATAGAGCAAATTGTTGCCACGGATGGGAGATTCGGCCGCGCAAGATCATTCCTAATCCGGGCTAGCGTCGGCGGTAGCGCTAGCGCCGGCGGTAGCGTGAAGGCTATAAATTGGATGCTTTGGCTCTGAATTCTTCAGCCTCCTCCAATCCCAATCTTCAGAGCTTCGTGCCACAGCAGAGAGAGGAAGATTCAGAGCGATACTCCCACAATTCCATAAAGCCTTAAGGAGATCCATGGAGAAGATTTCAACACGCATCATCATCGTGACGAAAGGCTGCATCGACTACGATCATACTCTGCGGGCCTTCGTCCACTTCTCCAAGAGATCCACTTAGAGGGAGTTTTTATATTAATGTCTTTTCATTTCATATCTTTTCTGTAAACGGTAGTGAAATCGCCTCGTGTTGGCGACTAGGTCTGGGGTAGGACTTAGGGCTGAAATTCGCCTCGTGTTGGCGACTAGATGTAGGTTAGGTCTAGGGGGTGCTCGAGGCCTTTCTGGGGATAGATCGGCTAGAGCGGCTTGAGGCCGTATCTGGGGAGAGATCGGCTAAAGCCAACCGGTTCGTGGGGATACGAGTCGGTATAGAAAACGAAAAAGAATTTTAATTAGTCGCCTCCGATTTCTAGCGTCATAGAAATCAAGTTTTGTAAAACATTATTTGATATTAATAAATCATATCTCTTTATTATTGTTTTACTTGATGTCTCTTTATTAATCTTGCAATATTCCTAAGTTTTTCTAAATATAATCTAAAGTTTTTGAAAACCCTTATTCCCCCCCCCCCCCCCCCCCTCTAAGGGCGCCGACCGATCCAACACTTCTCTGTCAATAATCTGAGAGAAGACTCTAGTGGAATGTGATGTTGTAAAGCTCCCCCTGTCTGATTGAAATTTGTTGACAATTGAGGATGGAGCTTTCACTTGAATGTAGTATCTTCCTGTAGCTAAATCTGAGAGACAAAATGTTTCTCAGATTGTTTGTTGCTCTTTTGAAGATTTGAACTTGCAGCAGAGATCTGAGATAAGTATGTTGATGTTGTTCTCAGAGAATAAGATGGTGCTGCTGTAGAAGATGAAGATCTGTGAAGCTTTTTCTTTTCTTCTTTCTGTATATTTTCTCTCAACAGTATTCTTTCTCTCTTCTTCCTATATGTTGTCCTGCTGTAATGTAATAATACTGTATATATTCTTCTTCCTTATTTCTTTTGAAAAATCTCTATCTGATTTAAAATTCAAATCCTCTGTATAAGTAATATAATAATCTGGAGGATTATTTCTTGGAACTGCAAGCGAGACTTTAATTCCTTTTCCAGTACGCCAAACGGCAATATTCTCGGGAGAAGACAATGGAAAGGAATAAATAAATGGAAAGATATAATCCTTGACTTATTTGGAATAGATAGTGTCGTTGCTGATAAATCTGAGTTCAGAGAATGAAATAAAATGATCTGTCTGAAATTCTGAACTGAGAAGAAATTTTGTCGAACTGAATACTGAATTCATCGAACAGAATGTTGAGTTCGTCGACCTCAACTGAATCTGGCTGGAAGAATTGAATTAGTCGATCTGAATGATATTTCATCGAATGCAGAGATTTGGCAAATTCGTCGACCGCTGAACTGAGAGGTTCGTCGAACGCTGAGACTTGGTCAACAGCTGAGACTCAAGTTCATCAACCACTGAGACGAGCTTTCGTCGACCGCTGAGAGCATTTTGTCAAATGCAGAGAGGAGTTTGTCGAATGCAGAATGAGTTCGTCGAACCCAGAACCTTGGCAAGTTCGTCGAACGCAGGAGCCTGCCGTTCATTGAACGCAGGATAAAGTTCATCGAACGCAGTATGGAGTTCGTCGAACGCAGAAAACTTATCTTTTCCTAAGTTCTGATAGCCTAAAACCTTGACCCTTTGGACTATACATTGGGGTCAACTTAGTCCTAATAAATAGATAGTGATCCTAGCCCAAATCAGTAATAGGGTTGTTCCAACACAACCATATTTGAAGAAGTGTGTTCAATTCAAAACTCTATATTTGCAAAAACAAGTGAATTCAGAGAACTTTGTCACAAAACTAAAATTCAAATGAATAAATGACAAAGATAACTCCACCAAGCACTACTCACCCTACTGATAAGTCTTAATGAGCATTGTGAGGTTGAGCAGCTTGGAGAGAATTGTAAAGTATCTTGTGCAAACTCTTCTATACAATACTTCTTCTTATACACTTGGATCACAAATAAATCAAAGAAAACATAATATATGTGATCCCCAAGCACTACTTTCCACCCTGATAAGTCTTAATGAGCATTGTGTGTGCAGAGCACCTTGGTAGTTGTACTTTCTTTTATGTGCATTGAAATAAAATTTAGCTTTGTGGGTGGAAGTAATTCTAAAAATGCATTTTCAATAATGTTGTGATTATTCCATTATACATGTCATGTGTTTTGATTAAAACATTTGTGTACTCTTATCAAAAACACTATTTATACACATCATTATCTCTTATAAAACTTCTACTCATGAGTATTGGACTTTAATGCATATCTACATTTTTTTAAACTCTTTAGCAGATACACTAGATAACATTGAATGATCTCTACAATATTTAAGTCTACTTGAATTATGAATTTAAAACATTATATCTTTCAATCTTGCCTTGATAAAGTGAATCATACTAACATTCTTTGTGAATCTATTTTCCGCTACGCCTTGTATACTCAATCTTGATAAATTTACTTTCTAAACAAGTGTTATTATGTTTTATTACAAAGTGATATTTGATCTTGAACTTCATTTACTAAAACATCTATTTTTCCTAGACTAAAACTCTTACTCATTTACTATGCTTCAAGCTCCTATAATGATGTTTCTTTACAAAATCCTTCAACATGCTTTCCACTATATTATTACTTGTACGCTCGATCATGACTATTTTTTCCAAGTGGTCTTATTTCTACACTAATGGTACCTCACTCGTCCAAATCAACTTTTTTACTAACCAAGTGGTATCACTAAGTGGGCAATCTATGTTATGCACATTCCCATCTCTACATTAAATATTATATTAAACCCTAAACGATATCTTTTCTCTCCACCCTCTTTTGATAATACCAAAAGGGGGAGAATAACATTGAAAGAAATTCACACTTAAGGGGAGTAAAATACATAGGATGCATTGATGTAGGGGGGCACTCATATAAGGGGAGCATATGCATTCTATCACGCTTGTCCTTTACTATAAACACTAATCTTATATGTGCATGTTTTCTTTCTAAGTGGATTTGTTATTATCAAAAGGGGGAGTTTGTTGGAACATCTATCCACATCTCTTGGTTTAAGAATAACAAATCTCATTGTATTTGATCATAATTGTCATGTGTTTATAGTGTGCAGGAACTTCAGCTCTCAAGCCCTAAGAGTACATAAAAGAAAGATGACGATCCTCTATCAATATTGTGCTCTGTTTGTTATCACAGTGTGCTAACACTACCGTTGGCAGTAGCTTCTGCATACTTGGAAACATCGTCGAGATGGAAACATCGTCAAGAAAGGAATGTCGACGGGACTCATATATACCAAGTTCTACCGCAGCGCGTTAACTATATCGTCGAGTGGTAGCTTTAAAGAAACTCCAATAAATCATGATGATTGAGAAACCAAAAGGAGCATCCAATATCATTGTGAAGGCAAGAATATATCATATTTTCGTGGGGAATAACTTATTTCCAAAGATAAAAGCCAAATCCACAAAATTGAAGAGAAGATAAGGAAATTAAAGAGTGCGCGCTACCGCTCAGCTATAGAGATACCGCCTGGTGGTAACTTCCTGCACGGTAACCTCTATTTAAAATAGCCCGAAAATGAGTTTCCTCTGATAGTTTTTGAAGACATTTTCGAGGGCTGAAAGCCCTAGCCGTATAGAGAAAAGTGATGGGTATTTCCCACTCATCTAAAGAGATACTTCTTCAAAGGAGATCAAAAATTAATTCATGCGCAAGGATTTAAAGCTATCAAAATGGCGATCAAGAAGCTCTCTGTCAACATACTGATGAGTCCTGATCATATACACATTTATGGACTCATCCGGGCCGTTATTCAGTCATTTCACCGCACTTCAGCCTTGTTATAGTTTATATTTGATAATCCATGCTAGGTGCACTTCTACGCCCACTTTGGTGTGAATTCGTGCTTATCGTTATTAGTAGTTTTCATGCGCTGTTAAGTGCCACTTTCCGTGGCTAGATTCGTGGTTGTGCTGGAATAGGAGACGTGCAAGTGTTCCCGGTGCAATTCTGCACAGAAACACTGCGCACGATCACTGGTTCTATTGCGCACGACCACTGGTCGTGCGCCACTGCTCGTGCGCACTTACCATTAAATTTCTGAGTTCTGTTTGCTGTAGTGTGCACGACCATCAACGCCAGTGCGCACGACCACCGGTCGTGCGCTACTATTCGTGCGCACTTAACAGTAATTTTATGAGTTCTGTTTCATCTAATGCGCACGACCACCGACGATAGTGTGCACGACCACCGGTCGTGCGCCACTGGTCGTGCGAACATTTTATTTTATAAATTTCGTGTCTTGCAGGTTCCACCCAGTCAAACGCACGATCACAGGATTCTAGTGCGCACGACCACTGGTCGTGCGCCAATGACCGTGCGCACTGTTTAATTCAGCGCCTATTTAATGACCTGTTCGCGAATTAGGTCGGGATTACGCTTTGGAGTTCCGTTCAGTCCGCCGTTTTCACCATTTTCAGAGGGCTTTCACACCCTAGGCCTCCTCCATCATCCAAGGGCTTAAAGGAAGGGATTCTACACTCATCTTGATCGCTAAGGAAGAGGTTCTTCGCATGAGACGTGGCCGGATGGTAAATCGCTGGAGAAGACGGGTCCATTGGGAGGTGTGACAGCCCTCCTCTACCCCGGACGCAATTGGGACCGAGCTAGGACGTGGATTGACAACCCGGTGCTTCCTACCGTGAATCTACAACGAGACTCCGGATTCGGTCATATCTCTTGCCTTTTTCTTCTACTTATGTGGTTGTATTTGTTTGTATTCTCTTTATCTTGATGATGAACGCTATGAACCATGTTTAATATTGTTTATTTCATGTTTATGAAATCGATTTGTTCATTGGTGTTAATGAGGTGCGCCCCCATCGATTTTCCGCTCCACCGTCATGTTCGGTGCCGCACTAGCAATTGCTAGTGGCGTGCTTGTCGAAGAGGTGCTTGCGACCCTCAATCCGTAAGCCTACTCGCCCATCCGCCTACCGAAGCGTGGCATCGCGGCCCGTATTCCACTCGCCTAACGAAGCAGCGCGCTCAAGGCCTGCATAGTTCGATTCCGTTAGCCTTCTCGTCCATCCTCCCTTTCGACGCAGCGCGCTCAAGGCCTGCCTAGTCTCCATCCCGCCAATCGAAGCATTGCATAGCGGCATTGCATAGGAGTAGGCATAGTATTTCCTTTTATTTGCAAACCTCAAAGCCCCTTTCGTTCGCATTCCACCTACCGCAGGACTTCGATCTCAAGTCCTTCCTCGATATTAAACTCCACCTTACTGTGTTCCTCAAGAGACCGACACTCGGGGATTTTCCCCATTATTATTACTTGCGCGACCGGTGCACTTGCCGAAATTATCGCACCAAGTTTTTGGCGCCGTTGCCGGGGAATGCAGGCGTGTAACGTCCCGTGTTGTGACTGTCGTTATACGAGCAGTTGTTTTTGATTCTTTTTGTTTGTGATAGTGAATGCAGAGACAGGTCGCAGGAGAACTTGTACCCTTTGATCCAGAGATCGAACGGACCGCTCGCGCACGAAGGCGCGCTGCAGCCGTACAGGCGGCGATGGGTGATCAGGTAGACCCGAATGATGTTGATCCGAGAATGCCCGACGTGGGGCAACATCAGCCTGGAGATGAGCAGGAGGCGGCTAGGCCTCGGCCCCGCACGATGAGGGACTACACCACTCCAACTGCTGGGAGTGTGTATCCGGGGTTCGGGCCAAATATTATGAATAATCAGTTCGAGATTAAGCCAGCAATCTTGAACATCACCCGGAACAACGCTCAATTCTCTGGGTTGGCCAGCGAAGACCCGCATCTGCATCTGGCGGAGTTTTCTGATATTTGCGGAACCTTCCGCTATGCAGGGATTGCTGACGATACGGTTAATCTCAGACTGTTTCCCTTTTCACTCCGCGACAAAGCAAAGGTGTGGCTCCACTCCATTCCGCCCGGGACTGCTGCAACTTGGGATGCCCTCGCATCCAAGTTCCTTGCTAAATTCCATCCTGTGGATAAGATCGTGAGCTTGCGGCGGGAGATCGCCACATTTCGCCAACTTGACCAAGAGACCCTTGCTGAGGCATGGGAGCGCCTCAACGATCTCCTTCGCCGTTGTCCTGGCCACGAGCTCCAACCATGGAATGTGGTCGAAACGTTCTATTTTGCGATCGAGCCCAACTACAGGGCAATGATCGATGCTGCTGCAGGTGGTACTCTGATGAATCACACTCCAGAGGAGGCCCTTCGGATTCTGCGCGACACCGCTTCCCACAGTACATTCTGGACTGTCGGGAGAAACGCTCCAAGAAGCGGCCGAGGACTCTTCATGGTCGATTCACTCCCTTCCCCATCCGCACCTGCTGCTATCATTACTTGTGAAGGATGTGGAGGCAGAGGCCACCACGCGTATGAATGCTCAGGGAACAACGTGGCAGGTGACTTCGCGCACCTAACTTTGAATGAATCTGTTAATTATGTAGGAAATCAGCCTAAGGGGGCGCCTTTTAATAACGCTTACAATCCGGGAGCGAGAAGTCACCCAAACTTCTCGTGGAACCCAAACACGCCTGGCCAACGATGGGCACCGGGGCAGCATCAAAATGATGTTTACGCCTCCGGGAGCCAACCGAGGCCACCACACCCGGATTATAACCAAGGCCCCCCAACCCAAAAAAAGAGTAATCTGGAGGAAATGATGGAGAAATTCTTGCAAGCGGCCAACTCTAATATGGTGAATCAAACCGCATCCATGCGCAACTTGGAGACACAGTTGGGCCAATTGGCCCAAGTGCTAACCGAGCGGTCGCAGGGGACCCTTCCTAGCAACACTAAAAAGAACCCAATAGATCAAGGGAAGAGTCTTGGCAATGTGGTAGAGACTGATCCAAGTGAGTTGTTGATTTCTTGTTCCATCAATAAGTTTGAAACAAAAGCTTTATGCGATTCCGGTTCCTCCCGCAACGTCATTGCATTGCAAGATGTTGCTAAATTACAACTTGAGATGAACACGGAGGAAAAAAAATCGCTTATGCTTGCTAACGGGACTATTATCCAATCTGAGGGGGAAGTGAGAAATGTGGAAGTAATTGTTGAGGGAACGATTGTGGTCGCGGACTTTCAGGTGTTGGGCCCCCAGGAAAATCATTCCATCCCTATCTTGGGCGTGCCATTCTTGAAAGAGAGCGGCGCCACCCTTGACTTCGCTATGGGGTGTGTCCTCCTACCTAACAAGGCGCCGCGACCCACTCGCCTCGAAGCTACAGCTGACACATCCACTCCTCCCCCTCTCGTTTTTTCTGATGAATTTCTAAGCTGTGCAGGAAAGGAACAAGATCAAGAAACGAGTGAAGGAGGAAAGGAGGAGCACCAATCGGATGAGGAAGAAGAGGTTGACTTCTGGAAAGAGTTCGACTCCGAGAAGGAGGAAGACTGCAATTCGGGAAACGTTGACTTGGATTTAGTTCGGGATGCAGATTATTTATCTTCTTGTGGTGAATCCTGTAATAAACAATCTAAGCGCTCCATCTCCTGGGCCGATCCGGTGGTCACCGCGATACCGGAAGTGACGCCACCCACCACTAAAGTGGAGAAATCTGAGAACTCTCAACGGTGGCAGTCTCCGACTGTCACCAAACTTAAACAGGAAAAACTTCTGCGCGACGCTCGTGCTGCCGCTCTCCGTGGCAAGAGGGCGGAGGTTAGGGGAGCATTGGGTGATACCAGTGCTGGCCCTAAAGCCTTCACCTCCCGCCTACGTGCTACGGGAGAAGCGCACCATAAGAGCGCTTTTAGCTGATTTGTGTTTGTTTGATGTGGTGAACTGTTTCTGAGCATTTCTTCTTTAATCCCTGCACTTTATAAACAATGCTAATACAGGTATTTGGTCCAGCTTAAGGACGTTAAATAAAAGCGCTACTGGGAGACAGCCCAGATTTCCTGATTTTGTAGTTTTTATCTAACTTCTTTTAGTTCAGCTTTTGCATATGCTTTTGTTCTTTTGAGTTTGTGCTTGCAGGTTTTGTGTTCGATGGTGCGGATGTTGCGGACTGTTCTTGATCGTAAACGCCAATCGACTGGTATGCTCAATTCTGAGCATTGGGTAACACTTCTTCCCCTCTTTTAGCTTCAAATTTCTAGATGTATTGTTTAGCTTAAGTCTGGGGGAGCGTATGTTGTCACCCACTGTGCACGAGTTGCACTGCATACTAGAAGGTTGTTTCTTATTTATCCTATCATTATCATTGTTTTCATGCTTCACACACCACTTCACCCACTTGAGTGCGCGCTTATCTTTTTGTCGTTGTTCCGGTTAAACTATTTTGGTCGGAATGTGAAATAGGTTGTTAACGTAGGAATTATTATTTGGAGTGCGATGTTGACTCATGTAGTGTTCTAGTCACTTCACATGTTATGGTAGAATTTGAGTAGAACTAGATTTTCTTTATGCATCTAATTTATGTTTAGTATTTCTGCGTAAATTTAGATTTAATATACTCAAGTGGTGAATTTGAATGAAATTGACGATAACCCGGTATTGTGTGTGTACGAGTGCTAGTCGTATGTTGCTCGAGTCGGGAGGAAGGTTTACCTTTCTCATGGGCTAAGAACTTGCCCCAAGCGACTCTCGAAGCTTGGGTGAGAGCTACTCGTCGAGTTAAACATGATGTAGGCCACCCTTTGGCTAGTTTGAGCTTTGTTATTCCATGTCCATTTCGTTCACCGTTGCAAGCCTATTTTGTGCCTACCATTCCTTTGTTCAGCTCCTCTTCATCCACCAAAGCCTGAAGCCTTTCCTATATCCGCAACCAAATTGTTTTTAACTGCGCTCATAATTCTCAACTTGTGTGGTGTGTGGAATCATTGTGTTATGAAGGGAAAATAAAGTCTATCTGCTGATTTTGAACCAACCGGAGGATACATAAAAGAAGTAAAATATGTTAAAAGAAAAAAAAGAGCGTATTTTGAAAAGAGATCCTTCCGAGCTAAATAGAAAATCTGTTGGTATTTGTGAAGTAGGCCGTGTGCACACCTGGTTTACATGATAAGTCTGGGGGTGTGTCACATGAGCATAGTTTGTTGATCTTGTGTGGTACAGCGTTCCGTTAGCTCACTTGGGTTGCGCAGCCATCGTGTTTAACTTTGAATATCATACCGTAACCTAAGCCCCGTCTTAATCCTAAAAGCCCTACCGATTTGACTTGCGAGTTTGCTAGCGCTGTGGAGAGAGTGTGACCGGGCAAGCATATGGTTCACGGCGTTGATGGATTTCAGCGGAGTTATTCCTAAGCCCCGATCTTTTGCAACACCCGCCTCAGTGTCTCGTCACTTTCATACCAGGCATGATCGTCAAATTCTTCATAATTCGCCAACTGAGTACAACTAAATCTTTACTTACGCTTTAATACTTACGTAAATTAGTTAGCATAGTTAGAATCTCTTTCTACTAGAATCTCTACTCGCATGCGTATGTTACTTCGCACCGTACTCCTTTGTGTAATTCTCTATGTTAATTATCGTTTTCACACTCCGCCGGATTCGTTTGCTCGGGACGCGCAAACACATACACATGGAGTGTTCTCGCTGCAACAAATTATAATCAATTGGAGACATCTAAGGATCTAAAGAACATCGAAGAGGAAGACTATTAAGCCACAAAGATCGAAACTTTGCAAGCAAAACGACATCTGCATCAAGGTTTTATTTAGAGTGGAGTTTTTCTTTTATCTTATCTTGTAACTCTTATCCTTTTATTGGTAGAGAAATTCGCCCGTGTTGGCGACTAGGGCCTTGCGAGGACTAGTGAGAATTTGTCACGTGGGTGTGGGGACTAGGTCTTAGGATTAGATCTAAGGGGTGCTCGAGGCCTTTCTGGGTATAGAGAGGCTAGAGCGGCTTGAGGTCGTATCTGGGGATAAATCGGCTAAAGCCAACCGGTTCTTAGGGAGAAAAGTCGGTATAGAAAACAAAAATAGTTTTCATATTATTCACCTTGATTTCTAGTGTGATAGAAATCTAATTTTTTAATCAATTTTATAAATGATAATCATGTTTTTACTTGTTCAATAAAATTGATTTGATTTTTAATTTCTAGCACTTTGCTTTTGCTTCAATTTATTTCTAATACAATATCAAAAGTTTTCTATTAAACCTAAAAGTTTTTAAAACTCTTATTCACCAACCCCCCCCCCCCCCCCCCCCCCCCTCTAAGGGAGCCTACAGATCGAACACTCTGTCCCTCCTTTAGAGAATTGTCAGAGAATGTTGAACGGTCTCGGCGGTCACCGAAATGCTAACTGCACTGAGCGGTTTGAGATGGGCAATAAATGGTCGCGGAAACCCTGGTAAACACCTATGTTAGTTGTTTCATTCATAATGTCATACTTTGCTATTTTAACATGTGAGTATATAAATTCAAAAATGATGATATCTATGTCCTTGAATGACTTTAAAATCCTTAAATGACTTTAAAATCAACTATCTTCACTATAACAATATGTCCAAACTCTTCATGCAACAAAGTCATAGTTTTTGTGTGTCATATTTGGATTAATGATGTGTATGTTTATGATCATCTCTATATGATATGAGTCTCACAATAGCAGGAGTGAAGGGTTGTGTGCATTATAGGTGCTAAATTATAATTCATGTCATGTACTTGACCGGGGAGGGTTCCGGTGGGCCTTGGGAGGCATTGGGGGAAATAGTGTTAGGTTGAGCGACCTCTTGTGTATTCATATGGGACTCACATACTAACCTACGACATGTGTGCAGCTCCTCATACACATATGTCACTTAGTACGGGGTTAGTGTATTAACATGTATTTGGGGTATTTTGGTCTTGAACCTACATATATCATATTCTTTGCATCAACTTTATTTTACACTTCATGACTATTCATCTCATGCATAGTTGATATGTTTTAGATATTAAGATAATTGTGTGAGCAATAATTTGTGTTATTTCATTCACATTTCATGATTATTTGTTGGAATATGTTATCTCAATATGACCTTTGATATGCTATCCTATTTTGATTCTATCTCTTGTATTGTAATCATATTATCGTTAAGTTACAAGTATCACACTTTCTCTTTGAGTTGTTTTGGAACTTTTATGAACATGAAAAACACTTAAACGTTTGAAAAAGAACCTTTGGCCAAATCCTTAGGCTAAAAATTAAAATCCGCAACTTTTTGATTATTCTTCTGAGTTATTTGCTACATTAGGTGCCCCTTACAGTGGAGAAACATAATCAAGAAAAATTAAAACCAAAAAATGTCGAAAAAATGGATCTTTAAGCGAAAAATCAAAACTTTGTGTGATACCGCTCAATGGTAACCTTTACCGTCGGCGGTAGCTATGACTTTCTTCATAATGCTTTATTTACTACATTCTTTATTTTTTTGCTAGCATAGAAGATTATTCTACTGATTTACTCGACAAAATTTATGTGTCTTCAGTAAAATCCTTTCGTTATTTCTTATTTTCTTAATTTCATAAAATCTAAAAACCAAAGAGAAAATTACAAAACAAAATCACACAAATATGTTTTCTCTGACTTTTATTCTTGAATGTCTTTTGTCAAAAATCAAAAATCAACTAATTGGGGTACACTAGGAGTATTAGCGGAATAAGTACCCGCGTAGTAGAGCAAGTAAATATATGAGTATGTAAAAACAAGACAGAAATAGCCACAACAACGGCACGATGGCCCAACAGTCCAAATACAACATTCTATAGAAAATCTGGGGGATCACAAGTAACATGCCAAGTCGGATGAAAGATGATATATAAGTGCAGTAAATATGTAAATCTAATGAGCTAACTATATGACTAATGATGTTGCTAAGGGTAGCAACGATCATCATCATGACTTCAATCTCCACATCAAGTCCACGTCAATTCCACATCCAATACACGTCGAGCCCACGTCGAGCCCACGTCATAGCTCTAGAAACACCCACAATTTTGGTTGCGTTGCCATCGGCGGGGTCTCCGCCTAAAATGATAAGTGTGAATGCGTCAGTCAAACTAGACTGAGTGGTTCTTCTCGCCCCCCTAAAGCCCTAACACTCAAGGGAGGGAAATATCACACTGCATGAAGTTACAGGTGGTATAATATGCAATAGTATAACAGACAAGTATATGTATGGTAATGAAAGTATATCTGGCAAGCTATCATGTATGAGCAAATATACTAAGTAGTGTATAGTAAGAAAATGAAGGTACAACTTGTAGACTATCAATTATAGGTGCACAATAAATTGAGCAGTGATTAAAACCTATTGTTTCGGACCTAGCGGTGTCCGCAATCACGCACCCAATGATACTAAGCTAATGCAATAAGAAAATGCTATCCAATAAGAAGACAACGCTAGTAATAAGTAAATGTTCAACAAAGCACTCCACAACATCATCACAAGTACACTTGATTTCTATGTAGACATAAACTTAACAAACACACAGTGTCAAGATGCAAGCACCTGATCAAAATCAAGTATAAACTAATGACTGAGACACTTATTTATGGGGTAGCTAAGCCCACAGGCACCACCATCGTGGCCAAACGGAGGCAGTGGCACGTCCTGACCGCTTTTAGGGTATTTGAGCACAATCATCCCCATGACTTACGTACGGCTATCCAAGCTCGTACTCAGTCTTCGCCCATACTGGAGGAATAAATAAAAGAACTGAGGCATAGTTCAGGTCAAACTCCAGGTGGCTAACACCTACACAAATAACAAACTAGGCTAGGGCGCACGTTGTTGTTCGACCATGACGGTATCCTAGAGTCGGTGTACTAACTTTTCAGAGTGTGCCACTGGTAGAACCAGACGACTTGGCACATGCATTCACACATAGTATCTTTCATACAAGCAGGGTTACATACAATGTAGGGCACCAACTAGGGGAGGCAAACAACTCGCTACTCTACCCAAACAACCACTAAACAATCCTCACCTCTGCTGTACAACCCCGATATTCATCGGGCGAGGAAGCGCGGTGTGGGAAGGCAACAGGAAGAAGTAATAAGAGAGGGAGGCCTTAGGGCCGAAGACCTCGCGAAAGGGATCTGGGAGAAATCTCTCTCGGAGGGCTCGCTGAGAGGCGAGCAAGAAGGGTCGGCGAGATAAACACCCGCAGGCAATTTAAAGAAGTTTCCTGAGTTCGACGAAAGGAGTACTGCGTTCGACGAACTCTCCCGAGTTCATCGAGTCCACCTGTGGTCGTCGAGCTCACCCCTGTTTGGCGAAATCATCAGAAGTCGACGAAGTGTTCTATGCTCATTAAAGCCAAAGAGACGTTCTCGCAAGAGGAGTCGCGAGATCCAGACCTCGGCATATATCTTCAAGGGACGGGGGCAAGTGAGGGTGGGCAAGCCAATACCTCGCAGGCCGCTGGCAGAAGAGACCTTTTGTTCAGTAAAGAGGTGTTCGGCGAAACGTGTTCAGTGCGCGGCAAAGTTGGTAGGCAATCTCATATGAAGGCTCGCGAGTTTAGAGCCTCAGCGTCCAGCGAGCTCAATTCTGCGCTCGACAAATGTCCACGATGAGGAAGGTCACGCGACGGCCACCTGCCCAGAGTTCCTGGAAACAAAAGGGGCTGAGTGCCCGCGCTGAGGCAACAGCAACAGGTGAGAATCAAGGAGTTCGAGCCTCGAGAGGAGGAGGAAGAAAGGTGTGAAGAAAGAGTTGATGTGGGGAGTAGAGGAGGGATTGGGGTGATCCATGGTGGGTAGGGGTGGAGGCAACCCGCAAGGCTAGCCTCCATACCATCAATCGGCGGAGCGTGGCCAACATCCACTGCTCCACCCCCAGCGGAGAAAATTACCTTCTCCCAAAAGGACATGCCAGGACATGAAGATCCGTTCTGCGATGCGCTAGTCATCCAGACCGCCATCGAGAACTTGACCGTCTCGCGGATTTTAGTCGACAACGGGAGTTCGGTCAACGTCGTCTTCAAGAAGGCGTTTGACGAGATGAAGGTGGAGGCCCGGAGAGTGTTGGCCTCGGATGGTCCCCTATTTGGTTTTTCGGGAGAAAGGAAGGAGGTAGAGGGTGGAGTGGGGCTCTATGTGACTCTCAGAGGACAGTCCCGGAACTGTCGCTTCGTGATAGTGGATGCCCCGAGCAGCTACAGCGCCATCTTCGGACGGCCTCTCATCAGCGCGTTTCGATGCGTCCCTTCCACCTTCCACCAGTGCCTCAAGTTTAACACGGGTGGAATCCAGGTCTGGGTCCGGGGAGACCCCAAAGTTGCGAGACAGTGCTATGTTACGGCTGTCAACACCATAGCCTGGATGGGAGAAGCGGAGGAGTGGGACAAAGTGATGGAGGAAGCGGCAGAAGCCAGAGGCGAGGAGGAAGAAGAGGAGAGGATGGAGGAAGAGGAAATTCATGCCCAGGAAGGGGTCGCTGAAGGACTCAGGGCGGAGGGAGGAGGAGAAGAGGAGAAAGAAGAGGATGCCCAGGAAGGAGGGGTGGAGGAGTTGATGATGGTAGGGGAGGAAGAGACGGAGGAGAGAGCCCAAGCGCACGCTTGCGGCGGAGAGAAGGAAAATGCTTGGGGAGAGCAATCTAGGCTGGAGGCCATGGAGGAGGTCGTGGAGCTTGAGGTCACCACTCGACTTGGGTTGGTGGACAAGGTCCAGATCAGCGGAGAGCTTAGTTCGGAGGAGCAGGCTGAGATCCTAGCCTGCGTGCAAAAGAATGTGGATGTCTTCGCTTGGAGCGCCGCGGAGATGCCCGGGATCGATGCGGATGTGGCTTGCCACCGCCTCAACCTCGACCCTGGCACCCGCCCCATCCGCCAAAAGAAGAGGGCCACAGCGGACAAGCTGGAGGGACCGATCCGCGAGGAGGTGAAAAAGCTCCTACAAGCAGGTTTTGTGTCAGAGATCCAGTATCCAGGCTGGGTCTCCAATGTAGTCATGGTAAAGAAGGGGGGAGGTAATTGGCGCATGTGTATCGACTTTTCACTACTTAATAAATCATGCCCGAAAGATTGCTACCCCCTGCCTAGAATCGACACGCTGGTTGACTCAGCCGTCGGTTTTCCTATAATGTCTCACTTAGATGCTTTTTCAGGTTATCATCAAATCCGCATGCACCCCCCGGACATCAAAGATGTCTCCTTCATCACGGGGCACGAATGCTACTGTTATAAGATGATGCCCTTCGGGCTCAAGAATGCAGGTGCCACATATCAAAGGATGATGGATCGGGTCTTTCGCGAACAGAGGGGAAGAAACTTAGAGATCTATGTTGATGATCTCATGGTAAAAAGCTGGGACCTTGGGTCTCACCTCTGAGACCTTGAGGAGACGTTTGGGACCCTGCGAATGTATAAGATGAAACTCAACCCCTTGAAGTGTGTCTTCGGGGCTAGCCGAGGGAAATTCCTGGGTCACTTGCTCACCCCGGCGGGGATGGAGCCTAACCCAGACAAGGTCAAGGCGATAATAGAGTTGGGGTCGCCAAGATACCCGAAGGAGGTTCAGAGCCTCACGGGGAAGCTGGTCGGACTTAGCAGGTTCCTCTCCAAGGCGGGGGAGAAGTGTGCGCCCTTCTTCAAGGTACTGAGGGGCAACAAAAAATTTGAATGGAGTGTGAGGAAGCTTTTCAAGCTTTGAAAGGGCAACTCACCCAAACCCCCCTACTTCAAGGGCCGAGACCGAGAGAAGACCTATCCTTGTACCTGGGAGTAGGATCTGAGGCGGTAAGTTCAGTACTGATCCGGGAGGAGGGAAGAAAGCAATTCCCTATCTACTATGTCAACCGAGTACTGAAGAAGGCGGAGCTCCGGTACCCAATTTTGGAGAAGTTGGCTTTCGCATTGGTGGTGGTGGCTCGGAGGCTCCGACCCTACTTTCAGTCACATTCAATCAAAGTAGTAACAGATCACCCGCTTCGCAAAGTCATGGAAGGGGTGGAACACTCGGGAAGATTGGCAAAGTGGTCCGTGGAGCTGAGTGAGTTCAACATTACGTTCATCCTAGGGCGTCAATCAAGGCCCAAGCAGTGGCAGACTTCATGGATGACTACACATCCGAAGTGGGGGAACATGAACCGCCTCCCCCAGTGGCGTGGAAGATGTTGGTGGATGGTGCGTGAGGAAGGCACTCCTATGGAGGGGGAATCGTCCTGGTAAGCCCTCAAGGTACAAAGATCGAACAAGCTCTGAACATCCACTTCCCAATTACCAATAACCAAGATGAGTACGAGGCGGTGATAGCGGGCCTTCGGCTGGCCCATGAACTGGGAGTGCAAGATGTGGAGGTCTCGACGGACTCCATGGTGGTGGCATGCCAAGTCCGGGGAGAGTTTGAAGCGAAGGATCTGACTCTCCAGCGGTACCTGGAGAAGGTCAAGGGAGTCATCGGGCGATTTCGCACTTTCTCCATCAGACACGTGCCGAGGGAGGAGAGCACCCCCGCGGACCTCCTAGCCAAGCTCGGTCCCCGAGCAGGCGGAGCAGTTTCGGAACTCTTCCGACCCACTATCGATGAAAGAGAACTGATGGAGATAGATCAGCGGACCTCGTGGATGGATCCTTTCATCACCTTCCTATCATCAGGGAAGTTCCCTGAAGGAGACATAGACAGGCGACGCTTCAGGTATAAGTCAGCTTATTATTCATTGCATGCAGGAGGGCTATATAGAAAAACTCTCTCGGGACTCCTGGCCCGTTGTGTTTTCGAGGAGGAGGTCCCGAAAGTCCTGGAGGAAATTCACTCCGGGGAGTGTGGCAGTCATTCTGGGAGCCGAACCCTGGAGGGGAGGGTGTTGAGACAAGGCTACTTCTGGCCCACTCTCAGCAAAGATGCGGCGGAGTTCGCAAGAAGATGTTCAAAGTGCCAGCTCTATGCCCCACTCCAACTCCTCCCAGCCCAGAGGCTCCGGACCATCACGGCTCCCTGGCCTTTTGTCATATGGGGGTTGGACCTAGTTGGCCCTTTCCCTCAAGCTAGTGGCCAGAGAAGGTTCTTGCTGGTCATGATTGATTATTTTTCCAAGTGGGTGGAAGTGAAGGCGCTCGCCAAGGTACCATCTCAAGTTGTAAGGAATTTTGTGTGGGGAGAGATAATTTGCAGGCACGGGCTCCCTCTGGCCATAATGACAGACAATGGGCCACAGTTTGCTAGCGAGGAATTTGTTAGCTTCTGCACCCAACTCGGCATCGACCTCAGGTTCGCATCGGTTCACCATCCGAGAAGCAACGCCCAGGTGGAGGTAGCAAACAAGATAATCGTCAACCTATTAAAGAAGAAAGTAGAGAACCTCCGGGGGAACTGGGTGGAGCAGCTACCATCCGTCCTCTGGGCCCTGAGGACTACTCCGAACACCGCCATCGGAGAGACCCCGTTCAAACTTTCTCATGGGTCCGAAGCAGTCCTTCCCATAGAGTTCGAAGTAAAGACCCCCAGGGTGATCGCCGCAGGTGAAGGGAATGAAGAGTGGCTAGTGTCCAATGGTGAAGAACAAAGGCAATCCTTGGACCTGGTGGGGGAACTCCAGGACCAGGACACCGTCAGGCAGGAGGAAATCAAGCGACGAATGGCCCGATATTTTGACAAGCACATCCGAGTAAAGCACTTTCTGAAAGGAGATCTGGTCTTGAAAAAGGTCGACGCGGTCGGAAGAGGGGCCGTGGTAGGTAAGCTCAACCCCAATTGGGAGGGTCCATACATTGTAAGCGAAGTGCTCAAGTCGGGGGGTATCACCTCCGAGATGTGGAAGGGGTACCTCTCGGCCGAGCCGGAAGTGGAGACGACTTGAAGCGATTCTACCCTTGAAAGTTTTATTATGATATTAGTTGAATACTTTACTTCTTCACTTGATAGTTATAGCTGTTATGCGAGGGCAGGCAAGGTAACAAGTATTGTGCTGGAATGCCCCAGATCGATTCCGCTCTCGGGCTCTCACTAGACGGGGGGTTTCAGGTTGATCTCTGGAGAGGCTGGCAAGGTGACAAGTATTGATGCTGGAATGCCCCAGATCGATTCCTCTCTCGGGCTCTCACTAGACGGGGGGTTTCAGGTTGATATCTGGAGAGGCTGGCAAGGTGATAAGTATTGGTGCTGGAATGCCCCAGATCGATTCCGCTCCCGGGCTCTCACTAGACGGGGGGTTTCAGGTTGATCTCTGGAGAGGCTGGCAAGGTGACAAGTATTGGTGCTGGAATGCCCCAGATCGATTCCGCTCCCGGGCTCTCACTAGACGGGGGGTTTCAGATTGATCTCTGGAGAAGCTGGCGAGGTGACAAGTATTGGTGCTGGAATGCCCCAGATCGATTCCGCTCACAGGCTCTCACTAGACGGGGGGTTTCAGGTTGATCTCTAGAGAGGCTGGCGAGGTGACAAGTATTGGTGCTGGAATGCCCCAGATCGATTCCTCTCCCGGGCTCTCACTAGACGGGGGGTTTCAGGTTGATCTCTGGAGAGGGTGGCAAGGTGACAAGTATTGGTGTTGGAATGCCCCAGATCGATTCCGCTCCCGGGCTCTCACTAGACGGGGGGTTTCAGGTTGATCTCTGGAAAGGCTGGCAAGGTGACAAGTATCGATGCTGGAATGCATCAGGTCCATTCCGCTCCCGGGCTCTCACTAGACGGGAGATGCAAGTTGATCACTGGGGAAGTTGGCAAGGAGATGAGTTCTTCATAAGGTCGGGATGATATGCCTCAGGTTGGCGAGCCTTCGACGCTGACCAGGGCCTTCTCGCTCGGCGAGAAGAAATATTTCGCACGATAGTATGCGAGTGACGAGAATCAACCCTAAGCACTCCGGGGTATCCGGTGCTCGGCAGAGAGATCGCCAGCACGGGGTAGGAGGCGAGCTCTCGCCGAAAAGGAAAGTATCTAGCGAAACCTAAAGGAAGATGCATACCTAAAGGGTAATGATTCTAAGGCAAACGGCGAAAGGCCGGAGCAGCCGGAAACGTCCTATGCATATCTATTCGATAACATAATATGCGAGAACGAACATCGTGAGAATAACTTTCGCGAAGACGAATATCGAGGTAAGCGAGAATGGGATATCAACGCATGAAAATAACAAGACAGAAAAGGCAAGCACAATGAACAAAGTAATATGCATTTACATTCCACAGTTCGGTTACAATTCGCGGCGATCTCGCCGATCAAAAGTTACAAAAACGGGAATGGCGGAGAGCTTCAGGAATCACTCGCGAACCCTTCCTCGTCATCGCTGCTCTTCACTGGCAGAAGCGGGATAAAGAGCTCTGGGACGATGTCTTCCAGGGTCATGTCGGTCGCATCATCGGCTAGGAGGCCGGCCTCCTTCATCGTCTGGAAGATGTAGCGAGCTGACTTGGTGGACTCCAAGCGAATTGCCTCGTCTCGCGATCGCCGCTCTTCCTTCAGACGGCGAGGAGAAGGGGGAACGACGGCACGGGCGAGCTCATAATTTTAGGCTTTTAGCCCGGCCACCTCGCCCTCCAATTCCTGGATGCGAGCGTCGGCTCTTCCGGCGGCCTCGACATCCTGCAAGAAAGATAAATTTAGGGAACGAAATGGCCAAAGGAAAGGAGGGTGACGAGGTCTAGGTAACTCACCACACTGCCCTCCACGGCGAGCAGCTTTTCCTTCAGCTGCGCATTCTCGTCAAGAAGCCCCTGATAGGCCCTCGCAAGCTCCACGTTCTGAAGCTCCAGTTGCAAGCAGAGCCTCCCCGTCATGTGGACGGGCTCGGCAGAGCGCAACTGGGACCTCGTGCTCTCAAAAGCGAGAGTCCTCGTCGTCTCGTCTTTATAAGCCCCGAGTCCTCGCGCCCATAAAGGACGAACGAGAAATCGAAGGCGTGGCCGCTGACGGTCTCCTTCTCCACCCAGGTAGGGAGGATGGTGGAGATGTCCGCCAGGTTCATCTCCGGCTTCCAGTTCACCAAGAGCTCGCCGGTCTCATCTCGGCGCCTCTGGCCGAGACCGAAGTTATAATGGTTGACGGGGATGGGCGGAGCAGAGGTTCTGGCAGCCTCCTGGCTGGGCTCGTTGTCCTCACCTCCCACGGAGAGGCCGGTGAGGTCGAACTTGTCGAAAGGGGCCTCGCGAGGCTCCTTCCCCTTCGAGGGGACGAGCGAGACCTTGCTCTTCTTACTCTTTTTCTTCGGCGGGGATTTTGGGGGAAGGGCATGGCTACTAGAAGCCCCCGGTCTCTTGCGAGAGGAGGGCTCACCTGGTGTGACGGCGCCTCAGCAAGCCTCCGCCCCCATGGTAGCGAGAGCAAGGGTAGCGTCGGTCTTCCGATTGCTCACGTAGGGAGGATGGACGGGAAGATCCCGCTCGCCTAAAAAAGCGTTGAAATTTCAATAAATACGGAGTTACTGGGAATAAAGTTGTAGTTATCAAGCGAGATCTTTACCTTCCCCAGCGAGCACTGGAGGCAGCGAGTCAAGGTTGCGGCGGAGATGAACAACCTCAAAGTTCTTCTTACAGAAGAACTGATAAAGTAGGGCATCATGTCCTCCGAGGGCAGTGGGCCGGTAGGTGGTCTCGCCGTGCTGGACTGGAGAGATCGGGATATTGTCGAAGTTCCCCCTGACGAAGAGGAACTTCTGGGCCCATAAGTGAGCCTTATTGACGGTCTCGTCGACCTTAGGACCTGAGCCCATGAAGTGGGCGGTCCCGTCCTTATAGGCGCGGAAGGAGAACAGCTTCTGAAAGGCCGAAAGACTGAACTCGATGCGCTCCTCGCGTAGGTAGCAGGCGAAGGTTGTGATCACCGCAATGGCGTTATGGGTAAGCTTACCCGAAACAACGCCGTAATGCTTGAGCACCTGGCGAGCAGCAAGAAGACCAGGATTAGTTCACATAATGAGCGAGACTTGACCTGCAGAAAATAAGAAGGGAGCAAGAGCGATTATTACCTGGCGAACTTCCGGCCACAAGGGGAGACGCAAGCCGACCGCGAAATGAGCGGTGGGGATGGCCAGCTCGTCGACAAGCGGCGCGTTGATCACGTCATTCTCGCTAGGACGGCGCGCTTCGAATGGAGGGGTGACATAGTCGGCGACCGCGGTGATGTACTCCTCGTCTGTCAGGTTGCAGTGAAAGAAGCTATGCTCGGCGAAAGCCTTAGCAATCTTTCGCCGACCCTCCGACTCGTTAGCGTCGCCACCCATTTTAATAACCTGCAAGAAAGGAAGTAGAATGAGAACGGGAAGGAGCGAGAGCTCTGAAGCGGAGGAGGAAGAAGGTTGACAGTAAATGCGGTGGTTGACTCAGCTATAACAGCCTATTTATAGCAAAAGTAAAAGGGTGGGAAGAAGCTCAAGCGCCGGTGAGCGCGGTTAGCCAAAACATCACATCACGACCGCGGGTGAGAAAGGCCTGCGAGGTTAGTACAAGCAACATTTTTGCGAGATACATTTAGCGAGAACAGAGGGTCCTCGCGAGCACAACATAACATGAGAATGAAATGGATTTATTAGCAGCGAGCGAGAACTAATGAAAAGCTAGTAATAATTATTATAAACGATATAAAGCCAATATATGAGTGGCAAATATACAAGTTGCAAGCCACTGAGAGATCGTCTAGAATAGCGGCACTCGATAACAAGTAATAATAATTCACGACAACGTCAAAGTTAGCGAGAATCATGGGGCAACCATTTCCACCTACCCCCACCTCGTGAACCGGAACGCGGCGGTACCCTAGAATTATAGTAATCCTCGGCCGCGCGGCCCTCCCGGTCAATGAGGAAGGCGTAATCCCTCATCCTCGCTATATGCACCTCTGGCGTCGTGGCGTTCTCATCGTGATCGCGTTGTCTCGCGGCCCGGAGCCTCGCACACTCTTCCATCAATACAGCATGCCTATCCTCGACGGCTTCCCTGTCCCGTCTCGCCTGCATGTTGAGGTCCATCAACATCCGACCATGTTTTCTCAGCAACTCTGCGGCTCATTGTTTCATCATCTCAGGATCTCGCGGATCCCCTAAAAAGTCTTCCACTTGGTCAGGAAGGGGGGACATCTCGTCGTCGCCCAACTCGGAATCGGTAGGCGAATTTTCAGAATTCTCTGCGAAATATTACGAAAAGGTTAGATAGCGTGCTTGAGTTTGCTCAGGGCAGGGGGGCCGTCGGAACGCTTACCCAAAGGGGGGCAGGAAGTCTCAGGGCGGCCCTGGAAGAGGTTACCGTAGTGGGGGTAGAGAGATTTACCCAGACCAGGAGGGTAGGCAGCGCTGTTGATAGGAGGAATCTTTGGCGGCACAGGACCGCCGGTCTCCTCGCTCGTCAGAAGTTGGAACCCTGGCCTATCCACAGTTTTGTCAGGAGGAGGCGGAGATGGAGGCCGTAACGTCGGGCGAGCCGGGGACTTCAGGGGTGAGACTGTAAGAAGAAAGGGATGAAGGTCAGTTGACAAAGGGAGGGCTGGCATGCGAGATTAAGGGCGTACCCGCGGCATTTTTCCCAGCAAGATTTGTATCCGCCGGCGGACTTTTGCGAGACCCGCCAGCAGGTTCGCCCACGTCCTCGTGCGGCGAAGCATCCTGCGAGCAGGTATGAATCATAGGCAAACTTATTGACTTAAGTTAGAAGGGTAGCTCATACCTTCTCGTGGGGACGGCTATCCGGGGAGGAGTCCAGCAGCACGGAGCCGTCCCCGGTTCGGCAAGCCGCCTTCGCCTTCTTGGTCTTCGGCGACTGAGCGGGAGGCGGTCGATTCAACCAGGCGGGGACCTTGGTCGTAGAAGGTAGCCCGCCGACACTCACAGCCCTCAAGCGAGCCTCAGCTTCTTCGAAAAGCGGCATCTCCTGGCAGCTACGGTACCGGGCAAAAAGAAAGAAAAGGAAGTGGCGGCGCATGCCACTAAGGACTCGGGACGATATTTATAGCCCTCAGGGTGGGCCCTACCAAAGATTCCTGACAGATTGAAAGTAGGAGTTTTAGTTCTTATTTATCTGTTAAAACTCTTGTTTAAGTTTGCTTTCAAAATAAATGATATATATAGGGTGTTTGCTGTAGGAGTGATAAGCACAAGCAGTAGAAGTGCTTAAGTAAAACACAGCACAGGTAAAGAAGTAAAACAAGGCAAACAGAAATCAACCAGTCCAGATGACACAAGATGTATAGTAGTTCCCCTCAACTGGGTACATCTACTCTTCTACCCACTGGTAGGAATCCACTAGGAGGTTGTTGATAAGGTGCCCTCACACCAGGTGAGCTATTGATAAGGTGCTCTAACCAAACTGCAGGTTTTTTCTAAGGTGCCCTGTCACCGGGATTAACTTTTGAAGGGAGTTATAACCCTGCACAGGATGGGGTAAGGAAGTAAAAAAAACAGAAGTTATATTGTTCTTCTCTGTATAAGAAGACTCTTGAAGATCCTGATTTGAAGTTGAATGGATCTGAATGTGATGTTGAAGAAGGCTCCCCCTGTCTAATTAGAGTTGATGACAGCTTGTGGATAGAGCTTCTTCTTTTAACTACTTCTTCCTTCTTCTTTTGCAGTGATGAGCCTGAGCAAGTAATTGTGATTTGTGTCTCAGGTTGTTTTGAATCTGCAGGAAGATGTTAGCAATGAAGAACAAAAATGAGTTTCCTCTTTATTTCTGTTGTGTGTTCTCTCCTCTCTATGTTTTGCTTTCTCTGTAACTGTCCTTTTATAATCTGAGAACCTTTTCTCTTATTTTGAATTCTTCTCTTGGGAAGAAGGAAAGGGCTGAGGTCTCTATCAATGCTTTGACTCCTCGAGAGAATAACCTGCCATTTCTTTTCATTAAAGCAATTGCAACGGCTAATGGCATTGATTGATCTGCAACGGCTAAGAGACAGTAAAAAGAATATTAAAATAATTCAGAAAGGAATTCGTCGATCCCAGCTCTACATTTGTGAGGCTGGGCTCGCCGTCTGATGTGCTGAGCAATTATCTCTATCTTAGAATTCGTAGACCGCTGAGAATTCTGAGTTGAATTTGTCGAGCGCTGTTCAGGGAATGTCTGGCCGCTGAGATTTCTCTGACTGAATTCGTCGAGCGTATTTCGCCATTTGTCGAACGCTGTTCTGATGAGGATTTGTCGAGCGCTGGCTGTCTGACTATTTGTCGAGCGTCGTTAGTCATTCGTCGAGCGCAGAGAACTTTTATTTTTTATGCTTAAGCATATTCTCCGATTCGATCGCATCATATATTAATTTATGTTTACTTAGATTGATCTAAATTATTAGATGACTTATTAACAAAAGGATGGATCCTAACTCAAATCAAAAGCTAAGGTTCCAACAATCTCCCCCTATTTGAGTTGGGATCCTTAATCCAGATCAAAACTAGTGGACTGGTAATCTCATTTTAGTCTAAACAGCTTTTAAAATTTTCAATTGCAGCAGCTTATTTCTTGAAGTTAAAATTTTCAATTGCAGCAATCTTTGTAATTAGAGAGATTAAATCTTATTTGGGGTTTTGAGCTTCTCATTTTCTCTCTCACTTGGTTAATTTTATTATTCTAGAAGGATTTTAATATATGAGTTGCTACAACTGTTAATGAATTCTAAAGGAATGTTTTAGATTATAAATAACATTGCCAGACATCTTCTTTCTCATAGAATCCCTTTATCAGAAGAGACTCACACTCAGTGCTATAATCATTTCTGATCAATGCAGCTACAGTAGAATGCTCAAACTGACTTGGAGAAGTCTGTAAGAATACAAAGTTGTCCTAACATTGTTTTTATAACGGAAACAATCCATGTAAATTTTAGATTTGCTGTTTGAATTAGGATGGAGTTTAATGGTGAGAAACTTATTAATAATTAATTAGGAAGTTTCTTTAAATTTTACTAGAGTTGAAAGGTTTAGCATTTGAAATATATTAGCCTTTTATTTCATTAAAATATAAATTTGAAGGTTTTTGTTGATCATGATTAATTTCTTTTTCTTTAGAAGAATTTTCAAATTTGTTCTTCAGGAAGATTTCTTCTGATATTTTTAAATTTTCTTTTAGTTTATTAATTTCAGGAGTTAAATGATTTCTGTTTATTAACTCCTTGATTTCTATGTTATGTTTTATTATATCTGTAAAAGTTAATTTATAATTAGTTTTATCTTGAGTAGAGGTAAAATTATAAGTTGGAGTTGCCTCAGTTACCTCAAGCTTTTCCGATTCGATTCCTGCATCTGGAATTTGAGATGAGCCACCATATATGGCCATCATGCAGAAAGCTCTAGCTCTAAGTTCTTCTTCTTGTTCTTCTTCACTAACTATATTTTTGATGGTTCTGCATCAAAAATATAGTTAGTTGAAGAGATGGGAGAAGGTTCACGTTTTATTTCGGCAGTTTTCTTTGAAGAGGATATATCAGCGCCAACATAAACAGGCCCTTTCATTGCTCTCGAAGGAGACTTGAGACCCGTGGAACTAGGTAATGCAGGTGTAACTGCCTTTGATGATATGAGGGGAGGTCCTGTCAAAATAGATTTGTAAGTTTCTTCATCTGTGGCATTTGCATATATCTTAATTCTAACTTGCCATAAAGTAAATCTATCTAGATTACAAACAAGTGGATCTGAAAATAAGAGGTCTTGTGTCATTTTTGAAAAACTTTTAAAAACAGATTTAAGAACTAGGTGATCTTTGTGATTTCAGGTGTTAACCTTTGTGACAAATCAACCTGCTTTGATACCAATTGAAAGTAGGAGTTTTAGTTCTTATTTATCTGTTAAAACTCTTGTTTAAGTTTGCTTTCAAAATAAATGATATATATAGGGTGTTTGCTGTAGGAGTGATAAGCACAAGCAGTAGAAGTGCTTAAGTAAAACACAGCACAGGTAAAGAAGTAAAACAAGGCAAACAGAAATCAAGCAGTCCAGATGACACAAGATGTATAGTAGTTCCCCTCAACTGGGTACATCTACTCTTCTACCCACTGGTAGGAATCCACTAGGAGGTTTTTGATAAGGTGCCCTCACACCAGGTGAGCTGTTGATAAGGTGCTCTAACCAAACTGCAGGTTTTTGCTAAGGTGCCCTGTCACCGGGATTAACTTTTGAAGGGAGTTATAACCCTGTACAGGATGGGGTAAGGAAGTAAAAAAAACAGAAGTTATATTGTTCTTCTCTGTATAAGAAGACTCTTGAAGATCCTGGTTTGAAGTTGAATGGATCTAAATGTGATGTTGAAGAAGGCTCCCCATGTCTGATTAGAGTTGATGACAGCTTGTGGATAGAGCTTCTTCTTGTAACTACTTCTTCCTTCTTCTTTTGCAGTGATGAACCTGAGCAAGTAATTGTGATTTGTGTCTCAGGTTGTTTGGAATCTGCAGGAAGATGTTAGCAATGAAGAACAAAAATGAGTTTCCTCTTTATTTCTGTTGTGTGTTCTCTCCTCTCTATGTTTTGCTTTCTCTGTAACTGTCCTTTTATAATCTGAGAACCTTTTCTCTTATTTTGAATTCTTCTCTTGGGAAGAAGGAAAGGGCTGAGGTCTCTATCAATGCTTTGACTCCTCGAGAGAATAACCTGCCATTTCTTTTCATTAAAGCAATTGCAACGGCTAATGGCATTGATTGATCTGCAACGGCTAAGAGACAGTAAAAAGAAAATTAAAATAATTCAGAAAGGAATTCGTCGATCCCAGCTCTACATTTGTGAGGCTGGGCTCGCCGTTTGATGTGCTGAGCAATTGTCTCTATCTTAGAATTCATAGACCGCTGAGAATTCTGAGTTAAATTTGTCGAGCGCTGTTCAGGGAATGTCTGGCCGCTGAGATTTCTCTGACTGAATTCGTCGAGCGTATTTCGCCATTTGTCGAACGTTGTTCTGATGAGGATTTATCGAGCGTTGGCTGTCTGTCTATTTGTCGAGTGCCGTTAGTCATTCGTCGAGCGCAGAGAACTTTTATTTTTTATGCTTAAGCATATTCTCCGATTCGATCGCATCATATTTAATTTATGTTTACTTAGATTGATCTAAATTATTAGATGACTTATTAACAAAAGGATGGATCCTAACTCAAATCAAAAGCTAAGGTTCCAACACAGATCATCAAGGGGATGGCGAATACCAGGGGTTGGATGTGTCTTCGCGAGCCTAAATAGCCTCGCGAAGAGCGGGGATTGTCTGCAACCCCGATATTCGCCAGGCGAGGAAGCGCGGTGTGGGAAGGTGTTGGAACCTTAGGTTTGATTTGAGTTAGGATCAACATCTAATCTCTAAGTTCATATATCTGATAACTTAAATCACAAAATCTCATCAAGAAAACTTAAATTAAATATGATGCGATCGAATCGGAGAAAATTAAATAAACAAAAATATTTATTCTCTGCTTTCGTCGAACGGAGTTCGACATTTGTCGAAATATAGTCGTTGCAGATCAGCTTTAATGAAGAGTAACGCCAGGTTATATTCTCGAAGAGTCAAATCAATGATAGAGACTTTAGCTCTTCTCTCCTTCCCGAGAAGAGAATTCAAATTAAGAGCAAGGGTCCTCAGATTATAAAGGGAACTTACAGAAGAGTACATAGAGAAAACACACAGAGAGAACACACGACAGGGAAGAGAAAATTTATCTTGTTGTTCTTCAGTACTAACATCTTCCTGCAGATTCAAAACAACCTGAGACACAAATCACAATTACTTGCTCAGGATCATCACTGCAAAAGAGGAAAGAAGTGTTTGTACAATCAAGAGAAGAGGACTCCAGAACTGTCATCAACTTACATCAGACAGGGGGAGCTCTTCAACATCCTCATCAAGATCCATTCAACTTCAAACCAGGATCTTCAAGAGTCTTCTTATACAGAGAAGAACAATTTAATTTCTGCTTTTATTTTTACTTCCTTACCCCATCCTGTACAGGGTTACAACTCCCTTCAAAAGTTAATCCCGGTGACAGGGCACCTTAGCAAAAACCTGCAGTTTGGTTAGAGCACCTTATCAACAGCTCACCTGGTGTGAGGGCACCTTATCAACAACCTCATAGTGGATTCCTACCAGTGGGTAGAAGAGTAGATGTACCCAGTTGAGGGGAACTACTATACATCTTGTGTCATCTGGATTGCTTGCTTCCTATTTGCTTTGCTTTGTTTCTTTTGCTGTATTTTATTTATGCACTCTAACTGTTTGTGCTTATTACTCCTACAGCAAACATCCTATATATATATATTTGTATATATATCATTTATTTTGAAACCAAACCTAAACAACAGTTTTAACAGATAAATAAGAACTAGACCCACTTTTAATTGGTATCAAAGCAGGTTGATTTGTCACACAGGTTAACACCTGAAATCACAAAGATCACTTAGTTCTTAAATCTGTTCTAAAAAGTTTTTCTAAAATGATACAAGTAAAATTTCTGTTTTCAGATCCACCTATATTTAATTTGGATAATTTTCTTTATGGCAAGTTAGAATTAAGTTATATATGAATGTCATAGATGAAGAAATTTATAAATCTATCTTGACAGGGCCTGTTTATGTTGGCATTGATATATCTTCTTCAAAGAAAACTACCGAAATAAAACGTAAATCTTCTTCCATCTTTTCAACTAACTATATTTTTGATGCAGAACCATCAACAAATCTAAGTGAAGAAGAACAAGAAGAAGAACTTAGAGCTAGAGCTTTCTGCATGATGGTCATCTATGGAGGCTCATCTCAAATTCCAGATGCAGAAATCGAATCGAAAAAGCTTGAGGTAACTGAGGTAACTCCAACGTATAATTTTACCTCTACTCAAGATAAAACTAATTATAAATTAACTTTTACAGATATAATAAAACATAACATAGAAATCAAGGAGTTAATAAACAGAAATTATTTAACTCCTGAAATTAATAAACTAAAAGAAAATTTAAAAATAACAGAAGAAATCTTCCTGAAAAACAAATTTGAAAACTCTTCTAAAGAAAAAGAAATTAATGATGATCAACAAAAACCTTCAAATTTATATTTTAATGAAATAAAAAGGCTAATATATTTTAAATGCTGAACCTTTCAACTCTAGTAAAATTTAAAGAAACTTCCTAATTAATTATTAATAAGTTTCTCACCATTAAACTTCATCCCAACTCAAACAGCAAATCTAAAATTTACATAATTGTTTCCATCCTAAAAACAATGTTAAGACAACTTTGCATTCTTATAGATTTCTCCAAATCAGTTTGAACATTCTACTGTAGCTGCATTGATCAGTAATGATCATAGCACTGAGTGTGAGTTTCTTCTGATAAAGGGACTCTATGAGAAAGAAGATGTCTGACAATGTTCTTATAATCTAAAACATTCCTTAAAATTCATTAACAGCTATAGCAACTCATATATTAAAATCCTTCTAGAATAATAATAAAATTAACCAAGTGAGAGAGAAAATGAGAAGCTCAAAACCCCAAACAAGATTTAATCTCTCTAATTACAAAGGTTGCTGCAATTGAAAATTTTAATTCAGATCTTAAGAAATTAAAATCTAGGAAAGCAGAGTTGCTCAAATAATTTTAAAAGGATGAAAATTTATTAAAGCCCAAGTGAGAGAGAAAATGAGAAATTCAGAGAAACCAAGTGAGAGAGAAAAGGAGAATATAAAAATTAAAACTGTCGGCATCCTAAACCAAATAGGGGGAGACCACCAGGCCACTAGTTTTAATTTGATTTAGGATCCCAACTCAAATAGAGGGAGATTGTTGGAACCTTAGGTTTGATTTGAGTTAGGATCAACATCTAATCTCTAAGTTCATTTATATGATAACTTAAATGACAAAATCTCATCAAGAAAACTTAAATTAAATATGATGCGATCGAATCAGATAAAATTAAATAAACAAAAATATTTATTCTCTGCTTTCGTCGAACGGAGCTCGACATTTGTCGAACGACGAATCTGTCATTTCATTAACCACTCACCAGACAGCCAGTCTCAGCGGTCAACAAATTATTCTCTGAACGCCGCTCGACAAAAAGTGGAAGAGGTCGACAAAGCCTCAGAAAGGCGCTCGACGAATCACGAAATGTGAAGAGCTCGACAAACCTTCAGAAAGGCGCTCGACAAATGTCGTTCAGCGCTCGACAAATTCTAGCCAGAAGCTCGACAAATATTATTTTATTCTGCTCTCTTTCTTTATGATATTTAACTTAGCCGTTGCAGATCAATAAATATTATAGCCGTTGCAGATCAGCTTTAATGAAGAGTAACGCCAGGTTATCTTCTCGAAGAGTCAAATCAATGATAGAGACCTTAGCTCTTCTCTCCTTCCCGAGAAGAGAATTCAAATTAAGAGCAAGGGTCCTCAGATTATAAAGGGAACTTACAGAAGAGTACATAGAGAAAACACACAGAGAGAACACACGACAGAGAAGAGAAAATTTATCTTGTTGTTCTTCAGTACTAACATCTTCCTGCAGATTCAAAACAACCTGAGACACAAATCACAATTACTTGCTCAGGATCATCACTGCATAAGAGGAAAGAAGTGTTTATAGGCTATTTGCAGGCCAGACCAGAAAACCTATAAATAGGACCTCAAGGGCACCTTTGGAGTGGGGGTTCACTTCAGCTTCTCTCTCCTCAGGCTTTCTTTGGTTAGCATTTCCAGAGCTCTCCAAGGTGCCCGAGTCTAAGCTTTGTCTTGGGAGCGGAAGCGCTCAACGATCTTCCGGGTTAGTGGAGGGACCTCCTCGCTGTGACTAAGGTCTTGGTCATTTTTCTAGTCTTCAGTCTACCTTCTCCGAGGGATCAGTAAGGGCTAGCTGCCCCTCAGTTCGGTGAGGGCCCCGAGCTCCACAAGAGGCCAAGAAATCGGTTTCAACATCTGCCAAATCATAACACCACTAAATGGTTATGAATAAACATATTTTTAGGTGCGATAAACACATCAGATTAGGGATCATAACCACTTCCTACACGTAGAATAGGTTTTGGGTTAACAACCTCATATGGTTGGCGGCGCGGCTATGATTGAGCATACATCATGATGTTAATAAATTATCTTTAAGTGGGTAACGCTAATGGCATTTGTTCAATTATTCTACCTTAAGTCGACTAAGCATTCCACAGATTGGGAATCTTCACCGCCGAAGATCTCCGCCGCAAGCTCCATGATTACGACCAATGCACAATTTAATATTATTTATCGACGGGCGAGCATTGTTATTTTGATAGTTCGCATCAATATTATTTACCTTCGTGCGATCGTCGATGTTTCGACCGCGTACGCATTAATATTTATTTACTGATGCGGGATCATCGTTATTTCGATCGCGTGCGCATCAATATTATTTGCCGCCGCGCGATCGTTGTTATTTTTACCGCGCGTGCATTAATATTTATTTACCGTTGCGGGATCGTCGTTATATCGACCGAGCGCACATCAATATTATTTGTCGATGCGATCATTGTTGTTTTAACCGCGCGTGCATTAATATTTATTGCTCGCCGCGCGATCGTCGTTATTTCCACCGCGTGCGCATAAATTTTATTTGCCGACACGCGATCGTCGTTGTTTCGACCGCGCGCACATTAATATTTATTTACTGTCGCGCGATCGTCGTTATTTCGACTGCGCTCGCATTAATATTATTTAATGTCGCGCGATCGTCGTTGTTTTGACCGCGCCCACATTAATATTTATTTACCGTCATGCGATCGTCGTTATTCGATCGCACGCACATCAATATTATTTGTCGTTGCGCGATCATCGTTGTTTTGACTGCGTGCGCAATAATATTTATTTATCGTCATATCATACTCCAAGACTCGCAGAGAGGGGTATCAAGGACCCACTCAAAATGATATGTGGCCACGCCGAGTACGACTACGCTCGTCTGTCTGCGGGTCACCGGAAAATGGGGCCTTTGCAAGAAGGTTTCTACAATTGAAAACCTAAGATCAATGCGGAGGGAGGAGTCGAGGAATATCTCTCGGTCATGGTCGGATCTCGCCGATCCGGACCTCGTCGAACGTATTTTGTGAAGACGGTCTTTGATCTCTTGAAACTCGGAGTGGTCGGATCTTGACTCTTGAAGATGGGGCTATTTTGGGAACTTTTGGCAGAATGCACCCTACAATTAGCTGATTTTGGCACAATGCACCCTGATTTAATAAATTTGGCACAATGCACCCCTTAAATGATGTACTGTTGGCGGATTGCACCCTGGTCTGCAAGTAAAAGGGTTATTTCGGTCTTTGTGATTTAAAGCAGTAGAAATTTTAGGTATTCACTCCCGTTTTTTCACTGTGCCGCCGAACCCTGATCGCTCTCTGCCGACGTTCTCTCCCATCGCCGAACTTTAGGGTTCTCTCCCGTCGTCGAGCTCTGCCGATGTTCTCTCCCTTCTCTGCCGACATTTCCGTCGTCGAGCTTTAGCGTTCTCTCCCGTCGACGATCAGCCCGACGACATCTACCATCGGCATCTAGGATCAGCCGACATCTTCCGTCGTCGAGTTACAATCGGTGTGTTTTGCCAGTGGTCGATTTCCTGGTGCATCCACCTGCATCCTCTACATTTCCTGGTGCCTCCACCTGCATTCCAGACATTCGGTTAGGTAAACCCTAACCTATATAAGAATTTTTTTTTCCATTTTATTGTTAAATTAGTTGTTTATATAGTTGTATTTTCGATTAAAAGGATGTTGCATGCCGGTGATTTTGAATGGGAGGGTATGTTGGTTGATATTCATTCTCAAGAGGGGTTTCCCTTAGGTAGTAGTAGTGATTCGGAAGGAATGGAAGTGGGCTCCGAAGAAAATGATTCCTCATTTTCGAATGATTTGGTGGAAAGTGATTTTGAGTTAGATAATGCCATGTACGACGAAAATATTGATGATGAAATTGAACTGGTGGGGGTAACGGAAACTCCCGCTTTTGGGAGTATAAATGTTGCAGTGTCTACCAGAGAACATGCTAAGGGTCATTCGTCGTCCCAATTGGAAAAAGGGAAAAGTTCACAAGTTCAAATTTATGAAGGTGATGCTAACGATTCTGATTTCGAGTTTGATGTTGGTTTGTGCTTCAATACAGCTTCAGAGTTTAGGGATGCAGTAAGATTGTACGCTACAAAACAAGGAAGATTCCTAAAGTTTACTAAAAATTGTAGTGAAAAATTCCAAATTACATGTGATTGTGGTTGGGTTTTATTTGCTTCTTTAATTTCAATGCATGAGCGAACTTTTCAACTGAAGACTATCAAAGGGGAGCATACATGTCATAGGGTTGCAAATTCCCAACATTGTAACTCTAAGTTTCTTGCAAAAAAATATGAACACCACATTAGGAGCAACCCAACATGGCCTGCTTGTTCAATGCAAGAGGTAATGTAGATGGAGAACAAAACATCTTTAAGTATTTGGAAGATGTATATAGTGAAAAAGCATGCTTCCAAAGTAATGAGTGGCACAGAATTGGAGCAGTATGCAAAGCTTTGGGACTACTTTGAAGAGATTTACAGGACCAATTCGGACACCACGATCAAGGTGAAATATAAGCACGATGTAGCCTCAGAAACTTGCATTTTCAAGAGACTATATATATGTTGGGGTGCATTGAAGAAAGGTTTCATGGCGGGGTGCCGACCAATCATAGGTTTGGATGGTACGCATATAAAAACATCTACTGGTGGAGTACTTCTATGTGCAGTCGGCGTTGATGGTAACAATAATATGTTTCCTATTGCTTATGCGTATGTTTTGAAGGAAAATACGAAGACGTGGGAATGGTTTGTTAGTCTCCTTATTGCAGACCTGTGTATTGAGAACAGCCATACTTGGACTTTCATTTCAGACAAACAAAAAGGGTTGATTAAAGCTATTGAACAATTATTACCTCATGCTGAACACAGATTTTGTGTTAGGCATATGTATAACAACTTTAAGCAAAAGTTTAGAGGGTTACAATTAAAGGACTTGCTTTGGAGAGCTGCGGCCGCAACAAGGATTGTTGATTTCAATGTTGAAATGGAAAAATTAAAGTCATATGATAAGAATGCTTATGATTGGGTTAGGGGAAGAGATGAAAGACATTGGGCAAAATCTCACTTTAGTGTATGGCCGAAGTGTGATATGTTACTTAATAATTTCTGCGAAAGTTTTAATAACGTCATCTTGAAAGCTAGAGATAAGCCTATAATAACAATGTTGGAAACAATACGGGTAATTATGATGAAAAGGCTCCAAACTCAAAGAGAAAAATTGTTCAAATATAGTGGTGATGTATGCCCTTTTATACAGAGACTATTGGAAGACAACAAGAAGAATGCATACGCCTATATTTTAGTATGGAATGGCCTTGACAAATTCGAAGTACAAGGATGGACTGGAGACAAATGGACAGTGGATTTAAGTTTGAAGAGTTGTAGTTGTATAAGATGGGATCTTACAGGTATTCCGTGAGTCCATGCTACTTCATGTATCTTTTATCGCAGAGAAAATGTTGAAGACAATGTTGAGCATTGGTACAAAAGAGAGATGTTCATGAGAGCCTATGAACATCTATTAAATCCTATTAATTCACACAAGGAGTGACCCTTAGCCAATTTGAATCTGATTGTTCCATGGTCAAACACACATAAGAAGCCCGGTAGGCCGGCCCAACATGGTAGAAGAAAAGAAAATGATGAGTTAGAGGGTGAAAATATGGAATTAAAAGACACGGCATAAAGTACACATGTTCTAATTGTCGAGTACGAGGGCATAACAAGAAGGGGTGCACTGAAGCAACCAAAATACCTACAACGTCTACTAAAAGTTCAAAAATTCCGGTACGCAATAAGTATTCATACATTTATTTTGCAATTTCTATTATTGTTCGATTACTTATATTTAATGAAGCATTCAAATGTATAATGTTGGTGCGGAGGAAATTTTGAAGTCCGAAGACACCCATGGTCTTGGAGCTAATGGATGGTTGATCTTCAAATTTTGAAGTCCGAAGACACCAAAATATCTTCATTATGATGTTATGTTGGTTGAACTGTAAAAGTAATGGTTAATGTTATGTTAATGTACGTGCCATGTTGACGCTAATTTAATAGTTGTTGTGGAGTTGTTATTGCCAATTATTGTTATGGCTATGTTATAGTAATGGTTATGGCTATGTTGTCAATTATTGTTGTGGAGTTGTTGTTGCCAATTATTGTTATGGTTAACTGTTATAGTAATGGTTATGGCTATGTTGCCAATTATTGTTGTTAAATGCAACGTTGAATTTGCCATTCAGGAAAAGCAAATAGCCACTCCGAAATGAATATGGGGTGTGCAAATAGCCATACAAAAAATCTGAACCGAAACAATTCGGGGTGTGCAAACATAAATGCAAAAATTCTGGACCGAAAAATTCTTGACCGAAAAATTCTGAACCGGCGTGGTGTGCAATTAGATATGCAAAAAATTTGGACCGATGAGGCAAATTTGGAAAATTCTGTTTCGGGGTGTGCAAATAGTAAAACAAAACAATGAGGCAAATTGTCAATTTAAATAATTCGGGGTGCAATCAGCCAAAAAAATGCAAATTTTGACTGAAATACCCCTCAGATTTTAGCCTAGGGTGCAAATTGCCAAAGACATTCTAAATGGGGGGTGCAATGTGCCATATTTAATAATTCGGGGTGCAATGCGCCAAAAATGTGTAATCGAAGGGTGCAAAGTGCCAATTACTCCTCGCCGGCTTGGCGAAAGTAGGAGAGGTTGCCTGAGCCGAGGAAGGAGAGTAGGGCTAGATATCGGCGAAGGATGAGCTTGTCGCTATTTTGAGAGATAGAAATGCTCTCGGTCAAAGAGGATCTCGTCATTTTTTTTGACTTGGAGTGGATATCTCGCTGGTGGAGATGTTAAGTCTTGTCGTGAGGAGGCATTTGATGGTCGGTCATGGAATTAGATATACAATTTCGGCCATGCTAGATGGGAGAGGAGATTTGAAGGGTCGGCCATGGGGCTTGCCGGAAATGGAGGAGGAAAGAAGGGGCGGCTGGAGGAAGCTTGGTCGGGGCTTTGGTGGTGGTCGGCCATGGCGGAGGATAGATGGCTCATTTTTGGAAGAGACTTGCCAGAGAAAGAAGACATCGTGGTGGTGGTCGTCGAGGGCGTAGGAAGCTTGTTTTCTTGATTAATTTCCTCAGTTTTATACTATCACTGGTATCATAGCTATTTGGTGTGCTTTATAAGACATCATATGAGATTATGGCCACCTCATCAACCTTTTCCCTAGGTTGGAGAGAAATACATATGCGAGTCGTATTTCTATCACAAGGACTATGGGATATTGTCTCAAATGGCCCATTTGTGGCAACTTCAGGTAAGCCTATAGAAGGAGTAAAAGAATCTAAAATCTCTGATGAAGAAAAACAAAAGGATGCACGTACTATTTGTATGATTTTCCAAGGTGTATCTAAAGCAAATTTTCCACGGATCATGGGGTCAGCAACAGCTAAAGAGGCATGGGATACTATCGGAGAAGAGTTTAAAGGAGATGAGAAAGTAGTGGCACTAAAATTACAAAATGCATGGCAGGTCTTTGAAACATTGGGCATGAAACCTGGAGAAAGGGTGGAGGATCTACTAGCCCGGACCTTCCATATAATGAATCAAATCCGTAGTTGTGGAGACACAGTTGAGGATAGTAAAATTGTACCAAAAGTGTTACGCAGTTTACCTCATGAAGAGCTACTAACTCATTTAAATACGCCAATTGACCAAGCTTTTGAAGCTAAACTCCAGTTTAAGAAACCTAGTTATGTTGATAAGAGAAAAGTAAATTCTAAAGCTCCAGTCCAACAGCAGCAGCAAGGTATGAAATGGAATACGACTAAAAACAAAGGATCTGCCAAATTCTAATCAAATAGAACTCCAGGAGAGGAGTTTTGTATTATTTGCAAGAAAACAAACCACCAATCCAAGGATTGTTTCTTTCGTTGCAAACGATGTAGTATTTCAAACCACTCTACACAGAACTGCTGGCAGCTCAAGCAGAAGCAAAAGTATCTGAAGTGGAAAATCAGAAATTGGAAGAGATGTTGTATACACCTATTACTGATTAAACAACAAAAGAAAATACTTGGTATTTGGATAGTGGCTGTACAACACATATAACACATGACAAAATGCAGTTTACCCAATTAGATGAAGCTGCTAAAGCACAAGTCCTCTTAGGCAATGGAGACAAAGCTAATACTGAAGGGAGAGGGACGATTATATACTTACTTTTGATAAAACTGGAGGATATATACGTCAAGCAGGGTCTGGTTCCTTATTAGACTCAACAAAGATCATTGTCAATCATTTATTTCTGCTGCATATGGATGAGGAAAATCATTATTGATTTAAATGTGAAACTATGTCCTCTATCATGCGTTGGCATCATCGGTTAGGCCACCTCCACTGGCAAGCTATTAAAAAAATAAAGAATTAGAGATTTTGTCTGGATTACGGGTATTTACAAAACAGGAAGCAGAATTTTGTGAAGATTGTGCATATAGCAAGGCACAACAGTCACCTTTCCCTATTAAGACAATGTAACATCACAACTGGCTTTTCAATTGGTACATGGGGATTTATGGGGACCAGCCTCAACTCCTTATGGTGGAAAAAGGTACTATTTACTTTTAGTGGATGATTATTCTCATTATATGTGGCTTTACCATTCGATAGCAACAAGCGGAGCCTTCAATACCTTCTTAATTTTTAAGAAAGAAGTAGAAGTACAGATGGGGCTAAAGATAAAAACCTTGAGGACTGATAGAGGGGGGAATTCACTTCTCAACAATTCAACATGTTTTGCCAACAAGAAGGTATAAAACGAGAACTAACAGCTCCAAGATCTCCTCAAAAAATGGAGTCGTTGAGAGGAGAAATCGAACCATTGTAGAAATGGCTCGAGCTTTAATGTTAGCAAAACATCTTCCTAAAGTTTTTTGGGCTGAAGCTACACAAACTGTTGTGTATATTTTAAATAAAATACCTACCAAAGCACCCAACAACAATACACCATATCAACAGCTAAAACAAAGAAAACCATCAGTTCAACATCTCAAAACTTTTGGGTGTGTGGCTTATTCCCTTAGTCCTGCAGAAGGGATAGACAAATTATACCATAAGAGTGAAAAATACTTCTTTGTAGGGTATAGTGAACAATTGAAAGCATATTGATTGTTCAATCCCCTAACAAAAAAGGTAATTGTCTCTCGCAATGTTATATTTAATGAGCTAGCTGAATGGAAGTGGGAGTCAGAAGAGCCTCCATCTCATCAACCACATGTGACGGTTGAGCAAGTAATATACCCCATCCGGATCACCACATATGAGCACAAGGAGGATAGTTCTCAGGTCTTATTGCCTGAGGAACCTAGCTCTTCATCATCCTTACCACCTAAAACACGAAGCCTACAAGAGATTTATGAAGAGACTGAAACATCCCTTATGTGTGCAACTCCCAGTACTTATGAAGAAGCTTGCACCAATCCAATTTGGAAATCAGCTAAGCATGGAGAATGGAAGACTATCCAAATAAATGATACATGGACTTTAGTAGATCTTCCCCTAAATAAAATACCTATTGGATTGAAGTGAATCTTTAAAACCAAATATACAGACAAAGGTGAAATTGCTAAACAAAAGGCACGTTTAGTTGTGAGGGGATATACTCAAAGACCCGGTGTAGATTATAATGAAACATTTGCCCCGGTTGCACGACTGGATAACATTCGATTGCTTTTAGCTCATGCAGCTCAACAAAATTACCTTATCTATCATTTGTACATTAAGGCAGCTTTTCTCAATGGTGTTCTTAAAGAGGAAATCTATGTGGAACAACCCAAGGGGTTTATTCAGCAAGAGTCTGACAAGACAAAAGTATATCGACTACACAAAGCTTTATATGGGCTTAAACAACCCCCAAAAGCATGGAATGAAAATATTGACCAGTATTTTATTACACAAGGTTTTCACCGTTGTGTATATGAGCCATCTCTTTATCTGAAACACCATGGAGCTAAACAACTCATTTTTGGGCTATACGTAGATGACCTGCTAATAACTGGAAACTCTCCATCTATGATATATGAATTCAGACGCACAATGCAGACAATGTATGAAATGACTGACTTGGGTTTAATGCAATATATCCTTGGTATTCAAGTGCAGCAATCCCATACAGGTATATTCTTAACTCAACAAAAATTTGCAATGGAATTACTGACAAAGGCCCAATTTAAGCAATGCAATGCAACATTAACACCGATGGGAACAAAAGAAGTCTTGCGGATAGATAATCAGGATGAACCTGTAAATGTCTTTGGATACAAGTCTCTTGTTGCCTCACTTATGTATCTTACCAATACCCGACCGGTTGTAACAAATGTTGTAAATCTGGTCGCCCGCTTTATGGATAAGCCTACCAAATGTCATCTTCTTTCACTACATTGGATCCTGAGATATCTTAAAGGCACGATTGATTTTGGGCTCAATTATAAGCTAGATGAGCACCCCGAACTACATGACTATCTAGATTCAGATTGGGGATCTAATGTCGACAACAGGAAAAGCATTATGGGTTTCTTATTTATGTTGGGATCGAAAGTTATTGCATGGGGAGTCCACAACCAACCAATTGTAGTATTGTCGACAACTGAAGCGGAGTATATGGAACTCAACAAAGCTACCTGTGAATGCATATGGCTCAAATAAATACTGAATGATATTCGAAGGACAGAGGAAAGTAAACCTACCAATATCTTGTGTGATAATACTTCTGCAATCTATTCAGCTTACAATCCTATAACGCAGAAGAAAAACAAACATATAGATCTTCGGTTACATTGTATCCGAGATCTAGTTGAAAAGGAACTTATTTATGTGATGCATTGCCCGTCGGAACATCAAATCGCAGATGTGTTAACAAAGCCTTTACCGCGTCTGCGCTTCACTGATCTACGAAGATAAATGGGCGTTGGACGAATGACGGCTTAAGAGGGGGATTTCGTCCTTGTAACAACTCAAAAAAAGAAATAAGAAATGAAGAGAGGATTTGTGTAAAGTTTTTTATTTTAGCTAGTCGCCGCCCAGCTCCCCCCCCCCCCCCCCGATTAAATTCTCAGTACATGGCTTCCGATTTCCTGCAAGTCGCTGATCCCCGTATCCCGCACGCATCGTCGACGCCGCCTCTTGCTTGTAAGATCTCTTTTTCCAAAACCCGTTCGGGTACTTGAAAACTCGAACCTCTCCCGCATCGCACGGTTGAGGTGGATCTTCGCCCAGAATCGCTGCCTTGCGGTGTCACCGACACTCGGGTCGACCAACACCGCTCAGCACCAACCCTGCCGGCTTTACGATCATAAGTAAATTATGCCAAAAAGTAAGTACAAAAACGAAGGCATGCCCACAATCACAACATCATATATAAGTATATAATGAGAACAGAAAGTCCAAAAGAGAAGTACAAGCAAAAAGGGGGCTTATGCCTGATACATATCTAAAATATGGTACTATCTCTCTCTCACTACAACATGCGGAAGTCTACATCAAAACTCTCAGAAATGCGGAAGACTAGCTAACTAATCATCAACATATGGCGTCGTGGTAGTGCGCTGCATCTGCTGCTCAGGTCCTGCCATCTCGTCCTACTGCGCGCGGGACAACTCCGTCTCCTCGGACTCCTGCGGTCACACCGACCGTTAGTCATAAAGACTAAGCTGTTTTGTCCTCGCCTCCCTCCATGACTCCTAGGCACCGAGCGGGAGGAAGAAGCGGAGGACAAACAAGGGGTAAGCAAGAAGGGGTGACATGGCACTATTCTAGCAGGTATAAGTAAAGCAATGAAATCTAGCTAGCAGTATAATGCAGGTATAAGGCAGTAAAGTAGAGCAATGAAATAAGCAGTAAATAGTAAGAAAATGCATAGTAGTAAGTAAATCTAAGCTACCATCACAGATTCGTACCTTAACTTATATGAACGCCCATACGACATATAAGTTAAGATGTCCAGGTAACCCATCATATAAAAGAGCCCATACTTATTTATATGATAGGGGTATGCTAATGTGTATGTTATGTTATGCTATGGTTATGATGTTTTACTGAGTTTATGCAATGTGACTCACCCACACGACTCTATGCGCACAGACCTTTATAGTTCCTATTTTGTTTGAAAGGAAGCCAACCTTTTGGGTACCGACCGTCGTGGCTCACGGTGGTAGTGGATCGGGCACTCCACATCCTAGGCGGGTATAGTCACTACCAAGCCTAGACCTCATGTACGCCTCAACGCTAAGAACACAACAACGGAGCTCCTGCGTACTCTTGTTGGAATCCACCAGACTTTAAGGTCCGGGTGGGTTATTAGGGATCGTCCTCCAGACCGCGGTACTCAAACTTACCGGCCCTCTAAACCTCACCCTCACCTGAGTCAACGTACTACCGTCGGTGACAAGACTAGCCTAGTACCGAAGACTCGCCACTATTTGAATAAGTAATAGGTGTTAACATGTCCACCCGAGCTTCCAGCTCAGGGACTAACACACAAGCTGATCCAACCCATCTCCTTCCCGGAGGAGATCCATACCAGTCTGCATACCCACTTAGGCTACTCTTGCCTACAATTTAGTTCGTGTTATATTTAGGGTGAATCTTGGACTTCCCGCGGTGTACTCCGTAAGGGGCCCCTAACGGTACTACAGATCAATGGGCTCAACCCCACAATCCTCTTTAAGACAATTACTTTAGTTGGTGATTAATGTTTTTTTCACCCTTCATCATTTCATATAGTTAAAGTGACTTAGCTCATCTCCCGTCCCACCCAATCGGGTTGGTCGTACCTCCATTCTACATTAACTCTAGCACCACCCCACAAGTAACCCTAGGGTTGACCCTCCTTGAAAGATGATGTGCTACAACCCATTTACTGATTTGGTATACCTCCTAAGCACTACTTAGGGGTTTGAATTGTCTAAAACTCAAAATTCTGTTTTTACTAAACGCAGACCACAAATTTGAACTATCCATCAACCCCATAAGGGAATCCTTCTAAATACTCATCACCAAGGTCTCTAATAATTATCCAAGGTTCTCACTGAACTTAATAGGGTATGTTCCAATTTCTATAATTTTCCATATTAAATAGGTATTTAATATAATTTAAAGTAGTTAAGGCCTTAAGTCACATTACACATAAACTACCCTCAAAATGATTCTTCATGCTATTTGAGAATTATCAGTAAGACAATATTCCATATCATGGTGGTTCACTGAGTATCATGACCCTAGGATGTCATTTGGCCTACTATATCATCATAATTGTATAATTACCAAAATGCCACTTTAATTAGGAAAAATGGTATTTCACTTCTGAAAATTCTCCAAAAATTACCAAGTGTCCAAATGGGGACTTAGATTCCTCTGCCAAATTATTGTGTCATTACCATGTGATTTGATATTTTACAATGATTAAACATTCAAAGGTAGCAATTACCAATTTCTACATGAGGTACTTGAAATATAATTCAACCAGCCTCCACATAATTATCATGGGCATATATTAACCTAAAACTACAGATAACCAAGTATCACATCATTACCCCATGATTTGATATTTTAAAAAGATTAAATACTCATAAGGATGTAAAATCCACTTTCTACATGAGGTACATGAAATATAATTCTACAAGCCTCCAAATAATTATCATGGGCATATATTAACCTAAAACTACAGATAATCAAGTATCACATCATTGCCCTATGATTTGATATTTTAAAAAGATTAAATACTCATAAGGATGTAAAATCCACTTTCTACATGAGGTACATGAAATATAATTCTACAAGCCTCCAAATAATTAGAATGGGCCTATATTAACCTAAAACTACAGATAACCAAGTATCACAATTTATCCCCATGATTTGGCATTTATCAAAATTAATTTCCCTTAAGCTAGCAAGTACTTAGAATTTCCTACACAAGGAATAATACTTCAATAAATCATAACAAAATTACTATAGTACATTTTCATCCCTAATCAGCCACTGATAGAGTTTCAACACCATACAAGGTCCTATGACCATGCTTTTCATTTTATTAGGGAAAGGGTGGCTATTTCATTTACTAGGAAGAAAAATACTTAAATACCTCTAAAAATTCTCAATAAATTAACTAAGTCATTTTATACTCCTACAAACATATCTCCAAAGTTCTGAGCCAAGGCAAGAACATTTGCTCCCATTCCCTTCACAAGTATCACTTTGCACCATTAAGGGTTTACCTTAGGGTTGTAGATCACACCACCCTAATGGCTCCAAATGGACCAATAGGGTGTGTCACATGCATTTGTATATCCATACCCACATATCCCTCATGATGGCAGGAGGCTAACACACTCAACTTCTCAAAATGACCTAAACCCTAATTTGACCCTTAAAGGCCCTCATTAGGGTTTCCTATTTTCCATACCAAATCAACTCCAAATGGAGTGAAATTTTAGTCAAGCACTACTCATGCACTAAAGAGTATGCCACCAAAGTTTGGTGTCATTTGGACATAAAATGCTCAAAAAATCAACTTAATTTAAATAATCTAATTTCCACAAAAAACCTAGGTAAAATTGTCCACCAAGGGCTGTCCCTTTGGCAGGGGGTGCCCCTATGGTATACCAAGCCATGTTTAAAAGCACAGCTCCAAATATGGAAGGGTTTGACCTAGGTAATTTTTCTAATGGACTGACCTAGTGTAGGACCAGTCCTAGTAAAACAGCTCCCTAGGGAGCTGTAGGTCACCAAATAACCTAAACTCAGAGCCAAATGAAAGTTAAGACCAAGGTATACAACTTTTATGTTGGGCACTTTTTCTTATTCAGCCCTTAAAAGGCCCTAATTTCTATTTGAAGTGGGCTGATTGAATAAGGCAGAAAAGCTATAATAATGAATTAAATAAATAAAAGAAATGTGAGATCTGCACAGATCTTGACGCAAATCAGCGGCAACCAAGTCGTCTTCAACCTCCAGCCAATGGCTGAGATTCAACCGACCTGGGCCACCTTGCGCTGCCAATTCCCGGCGATCCCCGCGCCACCACCGCCGACTAGCCCCTCCGACACCTTCATGGTGGTCGGGGCTACAATTTCCTGGCGACTGGCGGTCGGAGGCAGCGTTTTCCGGCGATTGGAGCATGGACGAAAACCATGGATTTTCATGGTTTTGAAAATGTGATTCCAGCTCGATTGAGCATGGAACTTCATCCTAATGACCTAAGAAGCTAGCACAGAGGGAGGGGAGGAGAAACGAACCTCGAGTGGAGCTTGGCGGTGGCGGCGGCGGCAGTTGGCCATGGAAGTGCCTTGCTCTGGAGATCCTGCTCACAGCCGCGATTCTCCGCCAATCTCCCCGCTCCAGTAGCCGATTTCGACTGCTCTCAGTGCTCTGAAGCTAATGGGATGGATAAAATGGGGTGGGGAGGAGTGTATACTCGGTTTTGAACTTAGGTGCTCATGAGATTGGTGTTTTGGCCAACCAATCAGCTGTACAGCTGCTCCTCTGTCCCCTCCTCAGGTGCCCATCAATCACCCAAGGCCCTAGGCTGATTGGGTTGGAGTGTGAGAAGGGTGATTGCCACTTTTCTTTTGCTTTTTTTTTTTTGCTTTTGTCCCCCACCTTTAGCCACTTTCCTAATTTGCCTAAGCTTGGGTTAGCTTGGGTTAGCCTTTTCCCTACAGCCTAGATGACCCATTAGGTTATGAACATATGTTTGGTCATTGGGTTAGGGCTTGGTTCAAATGTATTTAGGCTAGGCCACTTAATTTGGGCTATGTTGACCATGATTGACCCAGAGTTGACTTTGACTTTGACTTGGTCAACATGATGAGTGGGATGGGCCCACTTGATGGTATTGGGTCCCTTGTCACTACCCAAGGTTGGTTGGTCCATGGTGGGGCTCCAATTGGTTCAATTTAATCAAAGGGTGTAGATTTGACCAAAATTGGGTAAAGTTTGACTTTGGTCAATTGGGGTCAATTGGTCCCACCATGAGGGGGCTTTTTGGTCCATTGGGTTCCTTAAGGTGTTTAGAGTGTGGTGGTAAGGTCAATTTGAACATTTGAGGGTCAATTGAACCCTAATTGACTTAGTTTGGTCAATGTTGGCCTATTGTTGACTTTGGTCAATTTCATGCAATTGGGTCCCACCCAAGTGCAATTCTCAAAGTAATGGTCTTCCTTTGTGGTTAGGGTGGTATGGGGGAGGTCAATTTGGTGAATTGAGGATCAATTGGCCTAAGGGAGTGGTATTGGGCTATGTTGATTTTGTGCCCTTGCTGTGCACTTAGCACACTCCACTTGGCCCAAGGGCCTTAGTGGCCACTCTGCACACCACCCATGCCCTAACACCATCTAGGGGTCTAGAAGGATTGGGGATGTTACATTGCTCCTGCTCCTCCTGTCGGTGCCACCTCATGTTCCTCCTCCTGTCGACGCCGCCTGCTGCTCCTTCTCTTCCCCCTTTGTTCGGCAGCCCTCTTACTCCTTCCAATGGCCGACAGTTCTTCTCTCCCTCAAAGTGCCGACAACCTCTCCTCCAAGGGGGTCGACAACCTCCTCTCCATTTTGGAGGTCGGCATCGACTTCTTCCCTCCCCTCAAGGCCGACAGCGGCAACCTCCTCCGGCAGCCCTCCTTATGTACATTTTGGCTGAGTTTTGCGAAGGGGACTCCTAAGGTTTGCTCGAAATATCATTTACTCTAATTTTTGAGTCCGAAATTGGTCTCCTTGGGTAAGAAACTCATATTTCCCCTTTATTCAGATTTCCCTATTTTTTATCTTGGAAATTTGCGTTCAACTTGTGATTCAAGATTCTTGCCCTATTTTAATCGCCTAACCGTGATTTGTTCTTGATTTTCGGTGCCACTCTTATATTCAATTGGTGGGATCGCATAATGCCCCTTCCAATTTAGGGTTTCCCTAACCTAAGAGCCTCCAAATCCCCATTCCCGCGTGGTAGTCTTCTCTCCCCTCACTTTTAAGGGAGGTAATTGACTAAACCCTCTTTGTTTAAGTTTTTGTCATGTTAATTGCATGTGCTATGGTGGAGATTTTTGTTTAGCAATGTCATTCATAATTGCGCTTGATAAGGTTTAAAATAAGGTTCTTGAAATTTTGCTTGCACCGCTTAGGCATCACTGTCAGATTCAGCGTTTCTTAAGTCAAGTAGAAGAACCTCTCGCTTACAAATCATTGATCTTAGCTTGCATGCTCCACATTCTCTTAGTTTCATAAATTGTATTTTTGGATACTTAAATCATCAAAAATGATAATTTGTCTTTTCACTCAATCATGAATTATTTCATTAATAACACAAGTAAACAATTGAAAAATATGGTTTTAATTGACGCAACTCCTTGACTTGGGTTCCTTCTTCAATCCCTAGTGGGAACAAAGGACCGATCACAACAATCGTGAACTCCCTGGCTCAAGGGCAAAGGTTCGCAAGAGCCTCCCTTTAGACATCATGGGCAAAAATCCTGAATCTCAGACAATTCTTGAATCTGGACTTGAATCTGTCTGAATCATGAATCTTGTACGTCAAATAAAAACACCTACACTTTCACTTGTTACAACTTATGTTATTACATGATCATTTATGTATGATATACTTCGGATTAGGCTAATAATTCAGTTTTGTTTTTGCGTGACTCTCTTACTTGCTTATCTTGCTAGTTATGTTGTTTACTTTAATTAACTGTATCAATATTCTAAGACTTTTTCCTTGTTGTTTGGGACTTTTTCTTAGCGCCCGTGGCTGCGCCATCTTGTACCTGAGCTCGCTCTGCACCCAATTCACGTGTTCCTAAAGGTCTATTTTAGTATTTACTGTATCAGGTTCTATGTTGTTTTTCCTTTACTGTTAGTTAATGTTTATTATATAATGATTATGATCAGACATTTTCTTTTGTATCAAGGACAACTGCTATGCTATATTATGTACTGAAGTTTCATATTATTGCATGTTCATCCTTTTGAGGTCTTCATTACATGAATATGTATCAGTATTTTGAAATCTGGGTTTTAATATAAACGCCTATAGTTTTCTTTTCACTGTTGTACTCTAAAGCTTCCGCATATTTAAATTAATTATTTTAAACCTAATAATGCTAATTCATCCCCCACCTAACAGACATTGTGTTTCATCCCCTCATGTATGTGACATCACGATCCGCCTGAAGCACGCTCTGTCTTTTGCTTTTAGACGGGTTGTGACAATCGTGAAGAATGTCATCGTGAAGAAGAAGAAGACCTAAGCCGACATTCAGCAGATAAACAGGGACTTATCTTGGATGGAGCCTAATAAGACAAAAAGAAAATGTTATTAATATAAAATGTAAGACTGAGATATTTGTTGTATAAAACAAACTTATCTTTGTGCAAGTGGTGGCTTGTTGGGCTGGTATATAATGCCCATTTATGTTGTGTTGTAAGACTCGTAAGAACATTTTCTCAATACCATAGCAACCAGTAAAACAATTACAGCATGCTATGCTTCTCTATTGAATTAAAGCTTGTTTTCTTCGTGATTAATCTCCTCAGTTTGTATACACATATATATAATAAAATATATCGTAATAAATAATAATAATAATATCATTATTATTATTAAGTTATAACATTCAAACATTCGTACAACGTCTTAGAGAACTCGAAAATTGTTCTGGAAGGGCTCGTTACAACCTTCTCGTTGATACGCACACATTGAAATGAGTCACGCTCAGCTTCGAGTTCGTTTACTCATTTTTACGCTTGTAAGAGCGTTTACGACCTAATTTTGCGTAGCATTAAAAACTCGCTGAACAACGTCGGGATTTCAAACGGACGACTCCAACGGACTCGTATCATCATTACGAGTCCAACAAGGTTGACTGGGGTCCATTCCGAGGTTATTTGTTTGATTGCGCATTTTTGGGTCGTTGAGTTAATTTTATATCGCGTCCACGTCCAATTTTCGCCGATTCTCATCGGAATCGAGCGCGGACAGTTTCGTTGGACTCGCATGGGCTTCACGAGTCTAACAAAATTAACTAAGGTGAATTCCGAGGATGTTTGCTCAATTTCACCATCATGGATAAATACGTTATTCGCAGACCACGTCCGAATGACAAATTCTCTGATACTTCTCGGAATCGAGCGCGGGCAATTTTGTTGAACTCGTATTGACTTCACGAGCCTAACAAAACTGACTGAGGTAAATTCTGAGACCGTTTGCTCGATTTCACCTTTTAGATAATTTTGTTACTTAAAGTCGCGTTGACATGACAGATTCTCCGATACTCATCTGAGAGTGTGGTTAACTCCGTTGGACTTGTATCAGCTTTATGGGTCTAACAAAACCAATTCTCATATATATGCAATGGAATGCGATGAAACAAACGTCATTGAATTCATACTGGTCTTACAAGTGTAACATCACTAATCGGAGACCATTCTAAACTCATTTGCTCAAAAAGCTTATTTGAGTCATTATAGCTCAAAATTTGGATTAAGCCAATTGTAATTGGTTTACCCAACAAGGTCGCACTGACCCTGAATAGACTCACCAAAAGGGGTCGATTTAACTGATTAGGTCCCCAAGGTGGTTCAATCGGTCAGGTCAGGATTTTGGGATGTTACACAGGCTCTCTAGCTACAATAACTTGTAGGCTTGCTGAGGTTCAAATTCTGGTTCATACATTATTTGTGGTTCTTGAACCTCTTCAAGTTCTATTTTAGCAGTCTTTCTAGATAGAAACTCTTTCTCAAGAAAGACACCAGTTCTTGCGACAAACACTTTGCCCTCAGACTGATTATAAAAATAGTATTATTTAGTTCCCTTAAGATACCCCACTAGATAACACTTATCTGATTTGACCTCAAGTTTCTTAGGCATTTTCCGTCACATGTATGCCTTACAACCTCAAATCTTATTGAAAGACATATTATGACGTTTCTCAGTCCATATCTCATATGATGTCCATTTTAGTTGGAACACGATTTAGTGTGAAAGTAGTTGTTTCTAAAGCATATACCCAAAAGGAAATGGGCAGATCTACATGACTCATCATCGACTGTACTATGTCCAACAAGGTATGATTTCTCCTCTCAAACGCATCATTATGTTGTGGTGTTCTAGGTGGTGTGAGTTGTGATATAATACCACACTCTTTTAGTTGATCACAAAACTCCTGACTCAAATATTCGCTACCTCGATCAGATCAGAGTGCTTTAATTAATTTTCCTGGTTGGTTCTATACTTCATTCTTGAACTCCTTGAACTTTTCAAAGAATTCAGATTTATACTTCATAAGATTCACATATCCGTATTTACTGAAATCACCAGTAAATATAATGAAGTAGTGGAACCCACTCTAATCATAGAACTCATGGGTCCGCATACATCACTATGTATGACACCCAAAAGATCATCAACCCTCTCAGTATGACCAGTGAAAGGGTGATGATTGTGATTCGGATTTTTCTTTTTAATTAATTTGGTTTGCGCAACCTTTATATGACGAGATTAGAGTTAGGCAGGTGTTTCCAAAGAGTCTCGCAAGTACTCCTACTTTGAGAAATTAACCGTTATCCTATCGAAAGATAGAAGTAACGGTCTTTTTCTGCTTTCAAAATATTGACGATTACACCCTGACTACAACGTCGAATTCTATTGATTTTTAAAATAGCAAAGGAGAGTTTTGCAAGTTTCGGATTTGAAAAGTGTTTGTTTAAATTTTAATCCAAATTAATCATATAATAAAGGCAAGTATACCTTATCATGAGTAATACAGGACATTTTGTTTTAGAAAATATCGAGGTCATATATTTCCGCGGATCGTGTTGATTATGCTACTTTGAGGAACGAACTATTATTTTATCGGAATAATATTTTTGGTTAAGTTAACTAGAGTTCTAAATGATAAAATGCGTATAACTAGAGTTAAGAAAACGATAGTAAGCGTATAACTAAAGTTCTAAACGATGATAATAATAGCGCCCGATGTCGAATTACCTTGAGACGAAAATAGTCTTTTTTAGAAGTAAAAGAGATGACTTTTTAAAACATTAAAACGGTTTGGCCGTGGAGGTTCCATAATTATGAACGCTCCTCTCTCGAGGGTACGCCCACCTGAGATTATGGATTTTCGACCATCGAATCTTCTTAATACTCGCTTTATGTTGTGAACCCCGCTATTGGCTTTTTACTTCCAATTTGGGAGACTTACCTCATCCTCTCTCGAGGGTAGAGCGCACTTCTCTTTACCCGTGAGCGATCAGTCCGTACGCACGAGCCTCTCGGCTAACTAGTGTACGGAGACGGAAATGAAAACCACACATCGATTATGTGGCTACACTCAACGTTATTCTCGGGTAAACCTTAAGCTCGTTAATTATTTTAGAAAGAGATGTTTTATTCTTAGAAAAACTATTTTTGTGCCACAATGCTCTTCGACATCGTGCGCTAAAGGAAATTAGCCACTCATTAGAATGGAGACGGCATAATTAAGAAAATACATGTTTAATTATTTAAGCGGATATAAGCGGATAAAAATAAAAATAAAAAGACTTATATAAAAGCAGTAATAGTATACGTCCCAACCGTCTTAAACAAGTGCTAAAGAAAATTAGCCTCTTATTCAAGATGGGGGTGGTATAGAAATGAAATACTTATAAAGGTGCAGAAATAATATCCGTCCCAACCGACTTAAACAAGTGCAAAAGGAAATTAGCCTCTTATTCAAGATGGGGGTGGTATATAACAGTTATATAAAGACTGAAACAAAGCTAAGTTACAAAAAAGAAAAACACTATCTCATAAACTCACGCACTCTACTTGTAATAAAAAGATTGAATCGAAAGAAAACGTTTAAATGAATGTGATAAATAAAGCGTTAAAGAAAGTGATAAACTATTTTTATGAAAGCAATAAACCTAAATTATGAAAGCAATAAACTAAGTTATGAAAGCAATAAAATTATTCTCATACACACACACACTAACATAAATAAAAAGGAAGATGATCCAAATGAGAAAACAACATTTAATTTCTAAAGGCGAAAATTACAGACGAATATAAACTTAATTGCATAAAGAAAAACTCACATCCACTCAAAAGAACTCAGAAAAACATTACAAACACTCAAAATTTGGATGAAATTTACTTCAGTCGAGCCCTCCTATTTATAGGCAAAATTTTATTTTTACACGCCCTAGGTCACGGGCGTGTCTTGTGTGTCACAGTCGTGACTTAGGGCGTGACATTTGCGCATGCTTTAGGGGTCGCATCCGCCGTCTTCTGGAAGGTCCTGTCGTCAAACATGGTTGCACACGGGCGTGACATGTAGTGTCACGGCCGTGACAGTGGGCGATAGTTTATCAGCAGCATGGGCGTGACTTTGGGGCTGGCGGTGGATTCGTCGAACGCTTGGATAGAGAGTTTGTCAAACGCAGCTCAGGTTTCATCGAACGCGGTTCGGTTTCTCGAACGCAGCTCGGTTTTGTCGAACGCAGGGCAGAGCGCTTTCGTCAAACGCAGCTCAGTTTCGTCGAACGCGGGGTAGAGCGCTTTCGTCGAACGCAGGGCAGAGGGCTTTCGTCGAACGCAGGGCATAGCGCTTTCGTCGAACGCAGGACAGAGCGCTTTCGTCGAACGCAGGACAGAGCGCTTTCGTCGAACACAGTTTGGAGAGCTTTCGTCGAACGCAGCTTGGAGAGCTTTTGTTTGACGCAGCTTGGAGAGCTTTCGTCGAACGCAGCTCGATTTTTGTCGAACGCAGCTTGCCTTTCGTCGAACACAGATTGAGAAGTTGGCGTTTTAAAATTACACGCCCTTGGGTCACGGGCGTGACATGTTGTCACGGGCGTGACTCAGGGGCGTGACTTGACAAAAATTGCCAAAATCCGCAAAAATAAAAAATAAAGCTAAGTTAGTAACAAAAAATGATAAAACAAGTAATTTATTCATTAATTTACATAGAAAATTTACAATATTAATTAAAATTATACTAAAAATACATATATTTTACTATTCATCAAAGGGGCTTTAGTCATTTTGCCTAATAATCAAGACTCACATCTCCCAAATGATTCATAATCAAATAAGTTCAGTAGTCCATCATTATAGATCTTGGATATGCGCTTCTCGTTTATATGGCCTAAACGATAATGTCAAAGGTACGTAGGATTTGAGTCATTCATTTTTAGTCTCTTAGTATTTTCTACGTTATAGATTGGCTGGTCTAAATTCAAACATATAAACCATTACACAATTGAGCTATATCATAACAAACATCATTCATAAAAATTGAGCAACAATTGTTCTTAATTATAAATGAAAAACCTTTCATGTCAAGACATGAAGCTGATATAATATTTCTAGTTATCGCTGGAACAAAATAACAATTATCTAGTTCAATTATAAGCCTGGTGGGCAAAGAAATACGATAAACTCCTACGACAATGGTAGCAACTTTTGCTCCATTTCCAACACGTAGGTCCATCTCTCCTTTACCCAACATTCTTCTCCTTCCCAGTTCCTGCACATTTGTACAAATGTAGAACCACATCAGATATCCAATACCCAGGATGAAGGAGCGGAAAAGTTTATCTCTATAACATAAATACCTGAAACGGATGTCGCACTTCCTTTCTTCTTCTGCGGATCCTCAACATAGAGGGGACAATTCCTCCTCTTGTGCCCTGCCTTATCGCAGTTGTGATAATTTTCTTTCTTGGCTAGTCCATTGTTCTTTAGTGCTGAAGACTTGGGATTAAGATATGACTTAGATCCTATCTTAATCTTCTTGGATCTCTTGGTTTTGTCTTTGCCTTTATGCACCATCAATATGGGGCTAGCAGACTTGACCTTCTTCATGTTGTTCTTGGCAAATCTTAACATGCCTAGGAGCTCGGGCAGTGTCTTGCCAATCTTATTCACATTATAGTGCAAGATGAACTACTCATAACTGTCCGACAACATTGCAGGATCAAACCAGTGGACAACTCTTGGCCTAAGGGAAAACCCAGTCTCTTAAGGTTCTGAATGTACCCAATCATCTTGAGTACATGAGTCCCTACTGGGTCTCTAGCTCCCATCTTGCACTAAAACAATGTCTTGGATATATCAAACCTCTCTTATTGAGCTTGTCCTTCAAATATTTTCTTGAGGTGCTTGATTATCTCAAAACCACGCATGTTATCTGTGAAATTTTTCGGATCTTTATGAAGTGAGCAGGAATCATGCAACTTAGAGTTCACAAGCCAAACAATCAGAAGCAAATGGAGGCAGACAAGTGATCTTTATTGATAGCAACTTCAAATTACAAGGCAAGGTATGCTTGGCGAGACATGATTTCGCCAGCACAAACGCCAAAGGAAAAAATACAAGTTGAAGATAACTTCAGACCGCGCGGTCTCCCTACGACCTCAGCAACCTGCCAGACCTCAACCCGCTGCCGAGCTCAGAACAACACCAGACCGCTGATCAGACCGCACCCCTCCTTCCGAACTCCTGATTCTCCCGAACTCCAGCAACACAACTCCAAACCGCAGACCACCCGAACACTTTCAGAGGAAGAGGTGATCGCTGCTGCCCGCACTATCCGCAGAAGCTGCACAATAAGAGTTCAATCAGCAGACCGCCCGGTCAGACAAATAGAGAACGCAGGAAAGAAGAGAACTCATCCTACACTTGGTGTGTCTTAATTATTGCTACCGATGGGTCCTATTTATAGGCGTGAGACCTGATCCAGTCACCACCCTATGAGATAGGATCACCACCCTCCAGACCGCGCAACTTTACCGGTCACACCGCGCGATCAGCAACAGTACTCCTGCTTCATTTTAGGTGAGCTCGCCAGCTTCAACCAGACCATGAGAGACCGCCACTCTCAAAGTGATACCGCGACTCCTCAAGGAGATCGCCAGACCGCCACGAAGCTGCTCACCACCTGTGTTCGCCAGAGACCGCGAACATAGCTAGTTCGCCATCAGACCGCGAACTCCTGTCCGCATGCCGGTCTCCTCCTGAGATCGCGAACAGCGTCCAGCTTGCATACCAGTCTCCTCCTGAGACCGCGAACTGAGACCGCGCGACTAAGTCCCTTAGTCCGCGAATACCACCAGAAAGCCCGGTTAGCTACCAAACCGCATTCTGGAAAACCTGGATAAAACTGTGTGATCACACCAGACCACCACAGCCTTGAAGAAGACAGCACGCCACGCGGTCACGCACAGACCGCGCACACCTGAAGACGATCAGCCCGCCACGCGGTCACAGACAGACCGCGCGGCCTTCACCTTCAGCCGCCTTGGACCCATACCAGCGATCAAGCCAGGAGACCGCAGCTAGGCTTAGACAAGCCAGACCGCAGAGGCAGACCGCCAGGCCATGCTGTCACGCCAGACCGCCCGACCTCCTCCCAGACCGCCAAGGTCCAAAAGTCCTCTAACTTCCACTTCAACAATTTCAACACTCCCCCTTGAAGTGGGAAGTTGAAACTAGCCCCAGTAGGCTTCTTAGCCGTGTGAATGGCCCCTTTGCCAGTGCCTTTGTGAAGATGTCCGCCATGTTGTCCGCACTCTGCACATGCTCGACCGAAAGAGATCCCTCCAGCACCTTCTCCCGTACGAAGTGGTGCTCGATCTCGATATGCTTGGTCCTAGTGTGACAAACTGGATTGGTCATCAGTTTGAGAGCACTCTCGTTGTCACCGCGTAGCAGAGTAGGCTCCCGAACCTCCTTGTGGACGTCTCCCACCAACCTCCTAAGCCAGATGGCTTCCTGAGCTGCCAAGGTCGAAGCCTTGTATTCCGCTTCCGTGGTTGAGACCGATACGGAATCCTGCTTCTTGCTGCACCATGATATAGCTGTAGGGCCCGCCATGAAGACGAATCCAGATGTCGACTTCCGATCATCCGAATCTCCCCCGTAGTCAGCATCCATGTACCCGTGCACCTCGAAGCCCGTATCCCTCCTGTAAAGGAGACCCATGTCTGAGGTCGCCTTGACATACTTCAGAATGTTCTTGGCCGCTAGCAGATGAGGTACCCGTGGCTCCGCCATATATCGACTCACTCTGCCAACTACATATGCAATATCCGGCCTTGTGATCGTCAGATAAATCAAGCTCCCAACCAGAGCTCGGAACACCAACGGATCTTGCAGAATCCTCCCCTCATCCTTGCGAAGTTTTGTGGCCTTCTCCAGAGGTGTGGAAGTGCACTTCCCTTCCTTCATGCCGAATCGCTCCACGATTCGCTCCGCATATCCGGCCTGGGTCACCAGCACTCCACCTTCCTTCCTCTGCACCTCGAGTCCAAGGAAATGGTGAAGCTCACCTAAGTCCTTCATCTCGAACCTGATAGACAGCTCGGCCCGAAGCTGCGCTACCTCCTCCTTCGAGTTCCCCGTCACGATCATATCGTCGACGTATAGCAGCACAATAACTTGAAGCTCCCCGCTCTTCTTGACGAACAATCTTGAGTCCGAGTCTGAAGCACCAAATCCACAGAATAAGAGATATTATGCGATCTTCCCGTACCACGCCCTCGGCGCTTGCTTCAACCCATACAGGGCCTTCTTCAGCTTGCAGACATGCTCCAGAAAATCTTCAGACACAAAGCCTGGTGGCTGGACCATGAAGATATCCTTGTCAATCTCGCCGTACAAGAAAGCGTTCTTGACGTCGAGCTGCCAAATCTCCTATCCACTGAACGCCGCCAAGGCAATGATGAACCGAACTGAAGTCATTTTTGCCACCGGGCTGAATGTCTCCTCGTAGTCTTCATCGTATTGCTGCGAGAACCCCCGATCTACAAGGCGAGCCTTGTACCACTCGATACTGTCGTCAGCTTTCTTCTTGAGCTTGTAGACCCACTTGCATGTCACAGGAGTGGTGCCCTTGGGCTTGGGCACAAGAGACCAGGTCTCATTCTTCTCGAGAGCTGCCATCTCTTCTTGCATAGCAGTGTCCCACTCCTTCATGCCTCTGGCCTTCTCAAAGCTCGACGGCTCCCTCTCATCCAAGGGACCAGCGAAGAAATATGAGACGAAGCTCACTGCGTTTCCTCCTGTATAGCGATCAGGGGCGACGATCGCCCGCTTCGACCTCCTCAGCTCCTTCCCCTGAACCGCATTATCTCCAGCTGCTTCTTCCCCAGCTCCTCTTCCAGACGTGCTAGGAGCATCGCTCCCCCTGCTCCCTGAACCAGAAGCCCCCGTCTCAGAACTAGAAGGAGATGGACCACCTGGTGACACAGGTTGCTCCACTTGAAGATCCTCCACAGCTTTCTCTGACACCTCCACCCTGCTCTCTGGTAGCTCCACACCAGAAGACCCCTTGTAAGATGTCACCTCATCGAACACGACGTCGCGAGATACAACAAATCTCAGCGTCTCCGGGTCCATGCACTTCCATCATTTCTTCTGCTCATCGTATCCCATGAAGACTAGCTTCCTTGCTTTCACATCTAGCTTCGTCCGAAGAGCATCTGGAACATGCACGTAGCAGGTGGAACCAAACACCCTAAGGTGTGCCACGCTTGGCTTCTCCTTGAACATCATCTCATGCGGAGTCAACATGTTGATGGGGCTCGAAGACATCCTGTTGATGACGTAGGCAGCATAAGACATTCCCTCCGCCCAGAAGGACTTTGGGATACTCTTGGCATGCAGCCAACACTTGCAGGTCTCCGTCAGATGACGGATCTTCCGCTCGGCAACCCTATTCTGCTGTGGAGTATGTGCACAAGTGAGCTCTCTCCGGATGCCTGCCTTCCTACAAAAAGTAGAGAACTCACTGGAGGTGAACTCCCCTCTGTTGTCAGTCATCAACTTCTTGACCCGCAGTCCTAGCCGACCCTCCACAAGCTCCTTGAACTCCACAAACTTGGCAAACGCCTCCGCCTTCTCCTTCAGGAAATATACCCAGACATATCTGGTGTAATCATCGATCAACACCAGCATATATCTGCTGCCTCCAAGGCTTGGGGTAGCAGTAGGTCCCATTAAGTAACCGTGGATGCACTCCAACGACACACTGTTCCTCTTCTACGACTTGTCAAACGGTAGTCGATGAGACTTGCCGAACTGACATCCCGCGCTAACATGACCTTCACCGTTGGAAGATAGACTTGGCAGGCACTTGACCAGACCTCTCACCGCCATAGCTTTCAGCTTGTCCATCCCTACGTGCCCCAACCTCTCATTCCATATAACGGCACCATCATTCGTCTTCATCTTGTCGACGTAGGAACTTGTCGATAAAACGAACAAGTCCTTTGCCCATCTCCTGACATGGACGACCTCGGCCTTTACGGCCTCAAGATTGCATAGAAACTTCACCTCTGTTGGGCCGAACAGAACGTGATACCCAGCGTCTACAGCGTTGGTCACGGAGAAGAGGTTTTTCCTCATACCAGGTGTAAGATCCCTCTCCCGCACCTGGAGAGCTTCCGGATCTTATGCCCAGAACCGCCGCCTTACGGTGACACTAACACCCGAGTTAGCTACCTCCGCAAGACATCGATCCTGCCGGCAAGAACGATCGACATGCCAACAAGAGTTAAGAAGGAAAATAAACAGAACCAAGTCCACAATCACACATTTATACAACAAAATATATAAATATCCAAATGTAAACTGTCCATCAATGAGTACAACATAAGAAAGAGAAAGAGGGTTTATGCCCGGTACATGTCCGAAGTAGAACAAAATCTCACTCTCTCACTCTACATCTAAGCGGAAGCTAACAACTCTCAAATCTTCAAACACCTGTCTTTTGGTAGAAGTACTGCATGGCTTCTGCTCCTCAGATCCTGCCATCATGTCTTGACCGGTCATGCTGATGCTCCAGCTCTCCGTACACCTACGGTCACAACCGACCGTTAGTCATAAAGACTAAGCCGATTTTGTCCCCGCCTCCCCCCGCGACTCCTAGGCACCGAGCGGGAGGAAGAAGCGGGGGACAACAAGGTGGAGTAAACAAAAGCAGGTGGCAAATATTCTACGCTATCAAGAGTATATCCATATAATTTCTATGCTAGCAGTATAAGCAAGTAAACAGTAATAAGTGCAGTAAAGTAATATAGAGAAGCAGTGCGACGCAAGTAAAGTAATTTAAAAGTAACCATTGATTTATAGGAATGCCCATACAAACCTATAGACCAAGGGGTCGTTTAGCAGGGCCTATCGTATAAAAAGTCCCATACCAATTTATACGTTAGGGGTAGGGGGTTGAAATGCAATGTTCATGCTATGACATGCAAGGTATGATGTTATGCTATGTTCATACAAGTGCAACTCACTCACTACGACTCTATGCGCATAGACCTTTAGTTCCCCTTTTTGGAGCTAGCAAGACTCCCAGGATACTCCCGTAGTGGCAAACAGAAGCGGTGGGTTGTGCCTCGCCCACCTCTAGGTTGGTATTCACACTACCTAACCTAGACCTATCGTACGCCTCAACACAAAACCGCGGAGCGTTTGCGTACTCTTGCTGACTGGACCGCCAGACTTTCATGGCTAAGTGTAATTACCACACTTGCCGAGTCAACATATTGACGTCGGTGTGAACGACCGTCCAATACCGAAGACCCACCACCTTCGTGCACATGCAACATGCTCTACTATCTACCTCCGAGCCATAAGCTCCCCGGGGCTAACCTGCCCGTCATTAATAACCTTCCGAGCCACCGGCTCACCGGACCAACCCGTCCGTACCAACATACACTACCGAGTCACAAGCTCACCTGACTTATCAATTCCCCCTTACAAACACGGAGCTTACTGCTCGTAGCACCAAACCGACTAAGCTCCCGTAACCACGGGGTGTGGGTGAGTGTGTTATTAAATTATTCTTGTACAACATCTTATCCCTACGGTTTACGTTTAATCTTGGATTCCCGAGGATTACCCTGTAAAGGGCTCGCTACGGTACTAGGAACTATAATGGGATGACACCCCAAAGTTCCCTTTCCCGAGACACGTAGTATTATTGATATCTACCCATAAAATTACCCTCTTATCATTCCACTTAAATTAAACCTCCTATTTAAACTACCCTTGTTTAGTTATTATTATACTTAGAAGTTTAGGGTGGAACCTGGACTTCCCGAGGGCTACCCGGTGAAGGGTTCGCAAGGTACTAGGGTATGTGATGGGATGATGCCCAACCCCTTTCCAGGACAATCAATATTCTTGGTGACTACCCAGACCTAACCTTCCACTCTCTCAATACTCTTTATATCTTAAGTGTTTTCACGCCTTACGTTTCATCCCGCTCCTAAGCAATCGTTCTTTTGGATTCAATTCTAATAACTTCTAGTCCTCTAAGTGGTCTATACTCATCTCTTGTTATAATCAAATTCTCACCGATTTCCTTGTGATTATATTGACCTATTCATCATAATGAGTTTTCACTATCCGCGGACCACGACATATAACTACTTAGATTCCTATGATGGAACCTTGGTCAAATTACTTCCAAATGGCTTCTAATTTTTATCATAGGTTCGTAGTGGATAAAATAAGGGATGATCAAAATCCAAGCATGTTTCATATAATTTTTGCCCTCTTTAAAAATTCATTAATTACTAATCTGAATCTAAAATGTGAAGGAGGTACCATGCTAGTGAATTCAAACTTGTTAAATATCCTTTCAGGGATGAAATGTGACATGATAAAAAAGATTTCCAATATTTCATATTTTTTCAGCAATTAAATAACCATAATCTCTAATTTTCAATGAATGAATGGAAAAATAATTTTACACATCAAGTGCAAAATTTTGACCTCCTAAAATTCTGGAAAAATTACAGTAGCTTCATATGAACATAAAATCACTATTTCCAGAAGATCGTATTTTTCCAAACATTTTAAACCCACAATTTCTATTTATCTTTAAAGGAGAGAAAACATGGCTCTACACTACAAGTACTGAAATTAGACTTCCTAAAAATCTGGAAAAATTACAGTAGCTTCATATTGACATAAAAACACTATTTCCAGAAGATCATATTTTTCCAGGAAATTTATAATCATAATTTATATTTATCATGAAAAAGATGAAGATGTGACTTTACACACCAAGTACTAAAATATGAATTCCAAAAATTCTGAGAAAATTAACCTTGCATACTAATCATCTAAAAACACCAAATCCAAGGTTTCATAATATTCCAAGTAATATTTATCCACAATATTCATTTAATACAAGTGGTGTGGCAATAAGAGTTTACACTACAACCACCACCTACAGGTCACCATAAAATCTGAATAAATCACAGAAGTATGTTATTGACCTAAAAACAGCAATGCCTAAGTTTCATATTATTCCAAGGAGTATTTACCCTTAATTATCATTTGTTACATTTGGTGTGCGTATAAGGGTTTACACTACAAGTGCTATGTTAAGACTTCAATAAATTCTGGGAACATTATCATGGCATAATAATGGTCTAAGAACACCAAATCCTAAGTTTCACATTTTTAACAGGAATATTTGACCATAATTTCTATTTAACATAAATGGGGTGCAAATAGGGATTTACAGTACAACTACCATTAATATATCTCTATAAATTTTGAGAAAATTATATTAGTATAATAATCATCTAAAAACACAAAATCCAGAGATTTAGAATTTTACAAACTATTTTACCCCATTAAATTAATTAATAACAAAAGGGGGTTTTTCCTCAATAAATTGATAATTACCACAAAACTTCATCTAAAAATTATGTTAAAATTTACAGAGCTATAGAATCACCAAGGAAACCTACTAGAATAATTTTATAATTCTCCAAATGCATATGAGACCTAAATGTCATATTTGAATAAATTGACCTAACCAAATAAATCAAATTCAGAGAAATAAATGAGGTCCAAAAATTCCAACAAAATTCCTATATGTGCCTTTCCAGTCAAAGATCCATTTCCCAGAGTTTTGGATTTATCCCTAAGTTTATGATTCAAATTATTTCATTAATTTAAAAGTGTGACAATTTTCATTTAATTAAAAACTTTAGGAAAATAACTTCCAATAATCATGAAACTTATGTCAATGATGTATATACTCATGACATACACTAACCCCAAGGTTTCAGAGGCATTCAAGGTGATTCCCACCTTCAATTCCATCAAAAAGCTCAAAAGCCCAAATAGACTATTAGCACCCCAATTTTTCCTCTTAAGACCCAAACTTCATTTTGAAGTTCAGAGAAATATACTCATGCACATGTGATGAAATTTTAACCAGATCCCATACATAACCTAAAGAAGCCCTCGCCAAAATATGAGGTCATTAGGAGTTATAAAACTCCAAATATTTCATTTATTTGATTTTCTAAGTTTTGAACAAAACTATAGAAAATTATCTCCAAAAAATCTGATATTTAAACCTAAGCTAGGTATGAGGCACATGCATGCATGGCCAAAATCTCAAGTCCATCAGACTTGGTACTAAAAAGTTATACACATTCAAAGTTCTGATTTTTGTTTTGACCAGCCTCACTAGAATGAGTGCTGTGGGCCCTATATTTAACAAAATGGCATGATTCCACTTTCATTTCAAAGTAGACACTCAGATCTACAGGAGTTGTCTCTGGGCAATTTTCAAATTAAAACATCTAAAGGCCTCTTAATAATTAAACAAAACCATGCACAATAAAAGACAGGAAATACACATTAAATCAGGAATTAATATATATATATAAGCTCGCACGAACCTTGATGCAGGGATCGACGGCGCCCCTTCATCGTCCCCGATAGCCAACGGTCAGGATTTCTCCCACCTAGACCATCTTTCATCGGCTTTTCCCGGCCATCCACGGCCCACCACCGCCGGCCACCGCCTCCACCACCTTCGTTGAGGTGGTGGCTAACGCCAGGCGGCGACACGGCCACCGGAGATGGCCTCTCCGGCGATCCCGAGCAAGAAGAAAAGCTCGGACTTTCTCCCTCAATCTCACATGGGATCGGGCTCAATTGAGCCCGATTTCTCTCCTAAATGGACCTAGATACTAGCACAGGGGGAGAGGGGGAGAAATCGTACCTCAGGCGAGCTTGGAGGTGAGTTATCCGACGGGCTGACATGCTAGTAGCTGTCGGCAGCGAGATTGCTCAAAACCCCATTTCTGGATCAAAAGCTCCACTCCAGTAGTGAATTTCAGCTGCTCTCAAGGTTCTGAAGGTGATGGTGGGCTCAATTGGGGTCGGGGTGGCTGTTTTGTTAGCAGCCATTAGTGGTGGCGAGCTCCGGCGATCCTCCTCAAAAACCCGATTCTCCACCGTTTGCCTCACTGTAAAGCTCTAGCTCAACTCCTCTTGATGCTCTGAAGCTGATGGGAGGGTTCGTTTGGGCTGATATGAGCTGTAGAGGTGGTTTTGAACTTTGGCATTTTCGGCCATGCCTTGGATGCTCCTCCCAGCCACCAAGTGGCACACCTTCAACCCAATTTCGACTGGCATTCATGTGAGGAGTTCAAATTTGGTCTTGGGCAGGGGAGAGGAGGGCCACATGGCAAGCTCTCCTCAAAATCCTCTTTGTCCTTAATGGAGGAGGGGAAAAATTCCACTTTTGCCCTCATGCATGTCTTTGCATGATGGATTTAAGGGGCAATGCTGGTCATTAGACCTATGGGCTTCAGAGTGGGCTTTGGGTGAGGGCCTTAATCCATTGGAATTTGGATTAATTCCAATTAAGCCAAATTTAGGCAAAGTTGACCCTATGTTGACTTTTGGGTTGACTTGGTCAATTGGGTGTGTTGACTGGTCCAATGTGTTGACATTGAGTCCAGTGATACCACCCAAGGTTGGTTGAGTCATGGTGAAGACCTAAGTGAGCCAATTTGACCCAAAGGTGTGATTTTTACCAAAATTGGGGAAATGTTGACTTTGGTCAAATTGGTCAAATTGTTGACCCCGTGATGGGGCTTTTGGGTCAATTAGGTCCCCCATGATGTTCTAAGACTAGGGGTGAAGTCAATTTCATGCTTTGGGGTTCAATTGAACTTATTGGGGAGGATTTGACCTATGTTGACTTGAGCCTTATAGTAGACCACATGTGAGTTCACCTAACCCTGTGTCCTAAAGCTGCAATCTAGCTCAAACTCACCACACTCACCACTTGTCTCACCCTAAATTGGAGTTAGGGGGTCTAGTAGGAAATGGGATGTTACAATTCCCAATAAACAAAAGAATAATTTCGTCCTCGAAATTTAAGTTCGGGTCCATGGGGTTCCAGGCTCACCAGGCACGTGATAGACACTCTTCAAAGTAAGTGGCCCTCTATCACTGCCCAAGGAAACAACCCCCACCTTCTCTACTGGATGCACAGTATTATCAGCAGTAATGATTGCATTGTTACCTGTATAGGGCTGTGCAGAAGAAAGCTTGGTCTCGTCTCTGGTGAGGTGATAACCACACCCCGAGTCCACGATCCAGTCTTCCAGATAGTTGATAGGAGCCGAAGCTCCAACAGAAGCCGAGAAGGCTCCTCCCCAACCTCCTTCAAAGTGCCTGGCCTCAGCTTCCTCCTTCTCCGCAGCATGCCCAGCTTGGGTGACCACCCTGCAATCCTTCCTGATGTGGCCATACTTGCCACAATTGAAGCACTTCGGACCTTCATCCTTCCTCTTCCCGTCATCCTTGGGAGCATACCCCCTTTCCTGCTGCCCAGAAGTTGAAGGCCCATAGCCTCCTCCAGCGGTCTTCTTCTTCTTATCCCACTTCTTCTTCTTCCCCGAGAAGAGCACCTCGCCTTCTCCCCCAGCCACTGACACCCCCGACATCTGCCTTGCCAAACTTTCTTGCGATGTAAGTAAGTTCTCCATCTCCAACAGAGACGGCTGATTTGCCCATACCTGCACCGACGTCACAAAGGCAACATATTCCTTCCGCAAGCCGCAGATGATGTGCCTCTTCAGCTTCGCCTCAGAGATAGGCTCATCAGGATCCAATGCTGAGATTTCAGCGCACAAGTTCTTTCTTCAGAAAGAAAGTGGAGATAGAAAGATCACCCTGAGCCGACCTTGCCAGCTCATTCTCCAAGAACTGTAGTCTTGCTACATTCTTCTTGTTAAAAAGCTCATCCAGGGCTCTCCAGATCTCCGCAGCCGATCCACACCCCAAGATGTGATCAAACAGGTCAGGTGAGATTGCCCTCTTCAGAGTGAACTTTGCCTTCGCATTCGTCCTCCTCCAAGTTCTCACCTCAGCCCCATTATCCCCTTCCGGGACAACTGTTGGAGTTACCATTATGATCTAGAAGGGGTCAAACATGTAGTCTCACTGTCAACGCGATATGAGCATGCAGGGTCGCACATAAGAGCATATGGAGAAGATGGAAGATTGACTGTGTTGGTAAAGGTTACCAATCACCATATAGAATGGGGGAGGTCCAGCAAATGTTGCTGTCTGAATTCGTCGGGTTTACACTGATAGAATTCGTCGAGTTTTCACGGATATGATTCGTCGGATAGAATTCGTCGGGATTCGTCGGATATGATTCGTCGGATAGAATTCTTCGGGATTCGTCGGATGTGATTCGTCGGAATTTGTCGAATTGTCCCGTGAAAACTCGACGAATATTGTTCCGTGGGATCCCGACGAATTGTAACAGAAACCCCAATTCTGCTGTGTGGTCTGCGGATAGCGATTCTTCTAGAAGTCTGTTTATCCTTTGGGTATAAATAGAACTTCTTTTAGGGTTCTCACAACTTACGAAGGAATCCAATCGACGGAAGAGTTCCGCCTCTCGCCCTAGCCGACGGAAGTGTTCCGCCGCCCGTTCGCCTCCGCCGACCTCCTCTCCGACGATTGTCGCCGGTGTTGTTCTTCCTGAAGCGGATATAGCAATCCGTGGAAGCGCAAGGTGTAGTCTTCTTCTCCCGGCTCGTGTGAACTGCTGTAGAGACGTAGACATTATTCTACGTGAGGACTCGGACAGCCGACGACGGGACTTATCTTCTTGGAGCATCTAGGTTGGATTTGATCCAACTCCGCAAAGGTAATTTTCATACCTAGCAATTTTGTTAACTTCTTGATTCAATATTCATGGCCCGATCCAAATTCTTTTGGGTTATTCTGTTTATTTCCGCTGCGCCTACATACGATGTATGGTTGTAGAAAAACCAACAACAACTTCTTGTGTCTGATCTCCTCCAACTACCTCCCAGAGGTCCTCACCCAGAAGATAGCTTTGCATACACGACTTCCACTTCTTGAAGTTAGTCGAGTTGAGCATCTCAATTCCAAGACCCCTCGCTTCCATTGCTCTACCACTGGTTCCTTCTTCACAAAGGCGATGTCTACTCTAAGTTGCTCACTGCTCTATCCACTCCAACCTCCCTCTGATACCATGTGAAATTTTTCGGATCTTTATGAAGTGAGCAGGAATCATGCAACTTAGAGTTCACAAGCCAAACAACCAGAAGCAAATGGAGGAAGACAAGTGATCTTTATTGATAGCAACTTCAAATTACAAGGCAAGGTATGATTGGCGAGACATGATTTCGCCAGCACAAACACCAAAGGAAAAAATACAAGTTGAAGATAAGTTGAGACCGCGCGGTCTCCCTACGACCTCAACAACCTGCCAGACCGTAACCCGCTGCTGATCTCAGAACAACACCAGACCGCTGATCAGACCGCACCCCTCCTTCCGAACTCCTGATTCTCCCGAACTCCAGCAACACAACTCCAAGCCGCAGACCGCCCGAACACTTTCAGAGGAAGAGGTGATCGCTGCTGCCCGCACTATCTGCAGAAGCTGCACAATAAGAGTTCAATCAGCAGACCGCCCGGTCAGACAAATAGAGACCGCAGGAAAGAAGAGAACTCATCTTACACTTGGTGTGTCTTAATTATTGCTGTCGATGGGTCCTATTTATAGGCGTGAGACCTGATCCAGTCACCACCCTATGAGATAGGATCACCACCCTCCAGACCGCGCAACCTTACCGGTCACACCGCGCGATCAGCAACAGTACTCCTGCTTCATTTTAGGTGAGCTTGCCAGCTTCAACCAGACCATGAGAGACCGCCACTCTCATAGTGAGACCGCGACTCCTCAAGGAGATCGCCAGACCGCCACGAAGCTGCTCACCACCTGTGTTCTCCAGAGACCGCGAACACAGCCAGTTCGCCATCAGACTGCGAACTCCTGTCCGCATGCCGGTCTCCTCCTGAGACCGCGAACAGCGTCCAGCTTGCATACCAATCTCCTCCTGAGACTGCGAACTGAGACCGCGCGACTAAGTCCCTTAGTCCGTGAATACCACCAGAAAGCTCGGTCAGCTACCAGACCGCATTCTGGAAAACCTGAATCAAACTGTGCGGTCACACCAGACAGCCACAGCCTTGAAGAAGATAGCACGCCATGCGGTCACGCACAGACCGCGCACACCTGAAGACGATCAGCCCGCCACGCGGTCACAGACAGACCGCGCGGCCTTCACCTTCAGCCGCTTTGGACCCATACCAGCGATCAATCCAGGAGACCGCAGCTAGGCTTAGACAAGCCAGACCGCAGAGGCAGACCGCTAGGCCGTGCGGTCACGCCAGACCGCCCGACCTCCTCCCAGACCACCCAGGTCCAAAAGTCCTCTAACTTCCACTTCAACAATTTCAACACTATCGTGTTTTAATATTCGCTACCTCGATCAGATCAAAGTGCTTTAATTAATTTTCCTGGTTGGTTCTATACTTCATTCTTGAACTCCTTGAACTTTTCAAAGAATTCAGATTTATACTTCATAAGATTCACATATCCGTATTTACTGAAATCACCAGTAAATGTAATGAAGTAGTGGAACCCACTCTAATCATAGAACTCATGGGTTTGCATACATCACTATGTATGACACCCAAAAGATCAACCCTCTCAGTATGACCAGTGAAAGGGTGATGATTGTGATTCGGATTTTTCTTTTTAATTAATTTGGTTTGCGCAACCTTTATATGACGAGATTAGAGTTAGGCAGGTGTTTCCAAAGAGTCTCGCAAGTACTCCTACTTTGAGAAATTAACCGTTATCCTATCGAAAGATAGAAGTAACTGTCTTTTTCTGCTTTCAAAATATTGACGATTACACCCTGACTACAACGCCGAATTCTATTGATTTTTAAAATAGCAAAGGAGAGTTTTGCAAGTTTCGGATTTGAAAAGTGTTTGTTTAAATTTTAATCCAAATTAATCATATAATAAAGGCAAGTATACCTTATCATGAGTAATATAGGACATTTTGTTTTAGAAAATATCGAGGTCGTATATTTCCGCGGATCGTGTTGATTATGCTACTTTGAGGAACGAACTATTATTTTATCGGAATAATATTTTTGGTTAAGTTAACTAGAGTTCTAAATGATAAAATGCGTATAACTAGAGTTAAGAAAACGATAGTAAGCGTATAACTAAAGTTCTAAACGATGATAATAATAGCGCCCGATGTCGAATTACCTTGAGACGAAAATAGTCTTTTTTAGAAGTAAAAGAGATGACTTTTTAAAACATTAATACGGCTTGGCCGTGGAGGTTCCATAATTATGAACGCTCCTCTCTCGAGGGTACGCCCACCTGAGATTATGGATTTTCGACCATCGAATCTTCTTAATACTCGCTTTATGTTGTGAACCCCGTTACTGGGTTTCTACTTCCAATTTGGGAGACTTACCTCATCCTCTCTCGAGGGTAGAGCGCACTTCTCTTTACCCGTGAGCGATCAGTCCGTACGCACGAGCCTCTCGGCTAACTAGTGTACGGAGACGGAAATGAAAACCACACATCGATTATGTGGCTACACTCAACGTTATTCTCGGGTAAACCTTAAGCTCGTTAATTATTTTAGAAAGAGATGTTTTATTTTTAGAAAAACTATTTTTGTGTCCCAATGCTCTTCGACATCGTGCGCTAAAGGAAATTAGTCACTCATCAGAATGGAGACGGCATAATTAAGAAAATACATGTTTAATTATTTAAGCGGATATAAGCGGATAATAAGAAAAATAAAAAGACTTATATAAAAGCAGTAATAGTATACGTCCCAACCGTCTTAAACAAGTGCTAAAGGAAATTAGCCTCTTATTCAAGATGGGGGTGGTATAGAAATGAAATACTTATAAAGGTGCAGAAATAATATCCGTCCCAACCGACTTAAACAAGTGCAAAAAGAAATTAGCCTCTTATTCAAGATGGGGGTGGTATATAACAGTTATATAAATACTGAAACAAAGCTAAGTTACAAAAAAGAAAAACACTATCTCATAAACTCACGCACTTTACTTGTAATAAAAAGACTGAATCGAAAGAAAACGTTTAAATGAATGCGATAAATAAAGCGTTAAAGAAAGTGATAAACTATTTTTATGAAAGCAATAAACCTAAATTATGAAAGCAATAAACTAAGTTATTAAAGCAATAAAATTATTCTCATACACACACACTAACATAAATAAAAAGGAAGATGATCCAAATGAGAAAACAACATTTTATTTCTAAAAGACGAAAATTACAGACGAACATAAACTTAATTGCATAAAGAAAAACTCACATCCACTCAAAAGAACTCAGAAAAACATTACAAACACTCAAAATTTGGATGAAATTTACTTCAGTCGAGCCCTCCTATTTATAGGCAAAATTTTATTTTTACACGCCCTAGGTCACGGGCGTGTCTTGTATGTCACAGTCGTGACTTAGGGCGTGACATTTGCGCGTGCTTTAGGGGTCGCATCCGCCGTCTTCTGGAAGGTCCTGTCGTCAAACATGGTTGCACACGGGCGTGACATGTAGTGTCACGGCCGTGACAGTGGGCGATAGTTTATCAGCAGCATGGGCGTGACTTTGGGGCTGGCGGTGGATTCGTCGAACGCTTGGATAGAGAGTTCGTCAAACGCAGCTCAGGTTTCGTCGAACGCGGCTCGGTTTCTCGAACGTAGTTCGGTTTTGTTGAACGCTGGGCAGAGCGCTTTCGTCGAACGCAGCTCAGTTTCGTCGAACGCGGGGCAGAGCGCTTTCGTCGAACGCAGGGCAGAGTGCTTTCGTCGAACGCAGGGCAGAGCGCTTTCGTCGAACGCAGGACAGAGCGCTTTCGTCGAACGCAGGACAGAGCGCTTTCGTCGAACACAGTTTGGAGAGCTTTCGTCGAACGCAGCTTGGAGAGCTTTTGTTTGACGCAGCTTGGAGAGCTTTCGTCGAACGCAGCTCGATTTTTGTCGAACGCAGCTTGCCTTTCGTCGAACACAGATTGAGAAGTTGGTGTTTTAAAATTACACGCCCTTGGGTCACGGGCGTGACTCAGGGGCGTGACTTGACAAAAATTGTCAAAATCCACAAAAACAAAAAATAAAGCTAAGTTAGTAACAAAAAATGATAAAACAAGCAATTTATTCATTAATTTACATAGAAAATTTACAATATTAATTAAAATTATACTAAAAATACATATATTTTACTATTCATCAAAGGGGCTTTAGTCATTTTGCCTAATAATCAAGACTCACATCTCTCAAATGATTCATAATCAAATAAGTTCAGTAGTCCATCATTATAGATCTTGGATATGCGCTTCTCGTTTATATGGCCTAAACGATAATGTCAAAGGTACGTAGGATTTGAGTTATTCATTTTTAGTCTCTTAGTATTTTCTACGTTATAGATTGGCTGGTCTAAATTCAAACATATAAACCATTAAACAATTGAGCTATATCATAACAAACATCATTCATAAAAATTGAGCAACAATTGTTCTTAATTATAAATGAAAAACCTTTCATGTCAAGACATGAAGCTGATATAATATTTCTAGTTATCGCTGGAACAAAATAACAATTATCTAGTTCAATTACAAGCCTGGTGGGCAAAGAAATACGATAAACTCCTACGACAATGGTTGCAACTTTTGCTCCATTTCCAACACGTAGGTCCATCTCTCCTTTACCCAGCATTCTTCTCCTTCCCAGTTCCTGCACATTTGTACAAATGTAGAACCACATCAGATATCCAATACACAGGATGAAGGAGCGGAAAAGTTTATCTCTATAACATAAATACCTGAAACGGATGTCGCACTTCCTTTCTTCCTCTGCGGATCCTCAACATAGAGGGGACAATTCCTCCTCTTGTGCCCTGCCTTATCGCAGTTGTGATAATTTTCTTTCTTGGCTAGTCCATTGTTCTTTAGTGCTGAAGACTTGGGATTAAGATATGACTTAGATCCTATCTTAATCTTCTTGGATCTCTTGGTTTTGTCTTTGCCTTTATGCACCATCAATATGGGGCTAGCAGACTTGACCTTCTTCATGTTGTTCTTGGCAAATCTTAACATGCCTAGGAGCTCGGGCAGTGTCTTGCCAATCTTATTCACATTATAGTGCAAGACGAACTACTCATAACTGTCTGACAACATTGCATGATCAAACCAGTGGACAACTCTTGGCCTAAGGGAAAACCCAGTCTATTAAGGTTCTGAATGTACCCAATCATCTTGAGTACATGAGTCCCTACTGGGTCTCTAGCTCCCATCTTGCACTGAAACAATGTCTTGGATATATCAAACCTCTCTTATTGAGCTTGTCCTTCAAATATTTTCTTGAGGTGCTTGATTATCTCAAAACCACGCATGCTATCTGTGAAATTTTTCGGATCTTTATGAAGTGAGCAGGAATCATGCAACTTAGAGTTCACAAGCCAAACAATCAGAAGCAAATGGAGGCAGACAAGTGATCTTTATTGATAGCAACTTCAAATTACAAGGCAAGGTATGCTTGGCGAGACATGATTTCGCCAGCACAAACGCCAAAGGAAAAAAATACAAGTTGAAGATAACTTGAGACCGCGCGGTCTCCCTACGACCTCAGCAACTTGCCAGACCGCAACCCGTTGCCGATCTCAGAACAACACCAGACCTCTGATCAGACCGCACCCCTCCTTCCGAACTCCTGATTCTCCCGAACTCCAGCAACACAACTCCAAGCCGCAGACCACCCGAACACTTTCAGAGGAAGAGGTGATCGCTGCTGCCCGCACTATCCGCAGAAGCTGCACAATAAGAGTTCAATCAGCAGACCGCCCGGTCAGACAAATAGAGACCGCAGGAAAGAAGAGAACTCATCTTACACTTGGTGTGTCTTAATTATTGCTGCCGATGGGTCCTATTTATAGGCGTGAGACCTGATCCAGTCACCACCCTATGCGATAGGATCACCACCCTCTAGACCGCGCAACCTTACCGGTCACACCGCGCGATCAGCAACAGTACTCCTGCTTCATTTTAGGTGAGCTCGCCAGCTTCAACCAGACCATGAGAGACCGCCACTCTCAAAGTGAGACCGCGACTCCTCAAGGAGATCGCCAGACCGCCACGAAGCTGCTCACCACCTGTGTTCGCCAGAGACTGCGAACACAGCTAGTTCGCCATCAGACCGCGAACTTCTGTCCGCATGTCTGTCTCCTCCTGAGATCGCGAACAGCGTCCAGCTTGCATACCAGTCTCCTCCTGAGACCGCAAACTAAGACCGCGCGACTAACTCTCTTAGTCCGCGAATACAACCAGAAAGCCCGGTCAGCTACCAGACCGCATTCTGGAAAACTTGGATCAAACTATGTGGTCACACCAGACCACCACAGCCTTGAAGAAGACAGCATGCCACACGGTCACGCACAGACCCAGCACACCTGAAGACGATCAGCCCGCCACGCTGTCACAGACAGACCGCGCGGCCTTCACCTTCAGCCACCTTGGACCCATACCAGCGATCAAGCCAGGAGACCGCAGCTAGGCTTAGACAAGCCAGACCGCAGAGGCAGACCGCCAGGCCGTGCGGTCACGCCAGACCGCCCGACCTCCTCCCAGACCGCCAAGGTCCAAAAGTCCTCTAACTTCCACTTCAACAATTTCAACACTCCCCCTTGAAGTGGGAAGTTGAAACTAGCCCCAGTAGGCTTCTTAGCCGTGTGAATGGCCCCTTTGCCAGCGCCTTTGTGAAGATGTCTGCCACGTTGTCCGCACTCTGTACATGCTCGACCGAAAGAGATCCCTCCAGCACCTTCTCCCGTACGAAGTGGTGCTCGATCTCGATATGCTTGGTCCTCGCATGACAAACTGGATTGGTCACCAGTTTGAGAGCACTCTCGTTGTCACCGCGTAGCAGAGTAGGCTCCCGAACCTCCTTGTGGACGTCTCCCACCAACCTCCTAAGCCAGATGGCTTCCTGTGCTGCCAAGGCCGAAGCCTTGTATTCCGCTTCCGTGGTTGAGACCGATACGGAATCCTGCTTCTTGCTGCACCATGATATAGTTGTAGGGCCCACCATGAAGACGAATCCAGATGTCGACTTTCGATCATCCGAATCTCCCCCGTAGTCAGCATCCATGTACCCATGCACCTCGAAGCCCGTATCCCTCCTGTAAAGGAGACCCATGTCTGAGGTCGCCTTGACATACTTCAGAATGTTCTTGGCCGCTAGCAGATGAGGTACCCGTGGCTCCGCCATATATCGACTCACTCTGCCAACTGCATATGCAATATCCGGCCTTGTGATCGTCAGATAAATCAAGCTCCCAACCAAAGCTCGGAACACCAAGGGATCTTGCAGAATCCTCCCCTCATCCTTGCGAAGTTTTGTGGCCTTCTCTAGAGGTGTGGAAGTGCACTTCCCTTCCTTCATGCCGAATCGCTCCACAATTCGCTCCGCATATCCGGCCTGGGTCACCAGCACTCCACCTTCCTTCCTCTGCACCTCGAGTCCAAGGAAATGGTGAAGCTCACCTAAGTCCTTCATCTCGAACCTGATAGACAGCTCGGCCCGATGCTGCGCTACCTCCTCCTTCGAGTTCCCCGTCGCGATCAAATCGTCGACGTATAGCAGCACAATAACTTGAAGCTCCCCGCTCTTCTTGACGAACAAGCTTGAGTCCGAGTCTGAAGCACCAAATCCACAGAATAAGAGATATTCTGTGATCTTCCCTTACCACGCCCTCGGCGCTTGCTTCAACCCATACAAGGCCTTCTTCAGCTTGCAGACATGCTCCGGAAAATCTTCAGACACAAAGCCTGGTGGCTGGACCATGAAGATATCCTTGTCAATCTCGTCGTACAAGAAAGCGTTCTTGACGTCGAGCTGCCAAATCTCCCATCCACTGAACGCCGCCAAGGCAATGATGAACCGAACTGAAGTCATTTTTGCCACCGGGCTGAATGTCTCCTCGTAGTCTTCACCGTATTGCTGCGAGAACCCCCGATCTACAAGGCGAGCCTTGTACCACTCGATACTGCCGTCAGCTTTCTTCTTGAGCTTGTAGACCCACTTGCATGTCACAGGAGTGGTGCCCTTGGGCTTGGGCACAAGAGACCAGGTCTCATTCTTCTCGAGAGCTGTCATCTCTTCTTGCATAGCAGTGTCCCACTCCTTCACGCCTCTGGCCTTCTCAAAGCTCGACGGCTCCCTCTCATCCAAGGGACCAGCGAAGAAACAAGAGACGAAGCTCACTGCGTTTCCTCCTGTATAGCGATCAGGGGCGACGATCGCCCGCTTCGACCTCCTCAGCTCCTTCCCCTGAACCGCATTATCTCCAGCTGCTTCTTCCCCAGCTCCTCGTCCAGACGTGCTAGGAGCATCGCTCCCCCTGCTCCCTGAACCAGAAGCCCCCGTCTCAGAACTAGAAGGAGATGGACCACCTGGTGACACAGGTAGCTCCACTTGAAGATCCTCCACAGCTTTCTTTGGCACCTCCACCCTGCTCTCTGGTAGCTCCACACCAGAAGACCCCTTGTAAGATGTCACCTCATCAAACACGACGTCGCGAGATACAACAAATCTCAGCGTCTCCGGGTCCATGCACTTCCATCCTTTCTTCCGCTCATTGTATCCCACGAAGACTAGCTTCCTTACTTTCACATCTAGCTTCGTCCGAAGAGCATCTGGAACATGCACGTAGCAGGTGGAACCAAACACCCTAAGGTGTGCCACGCTTGGCTTCTCCTTGAACATCATCTCATGCGGAGTCAACATGTTGATGGGGCTCAAAGGCATCCTGTTGATGACGTAGGCAGCACAAGACATTCCCTCCGCCCAGAAGGACTTTGGGATACTCTTGGCATGCAGCCAACACTTGCAGGTCTCCCTCAGATGACGGATCTTCCGCTCTGCAACCCTATTCTGCTGTGGAGTATGTGCACAAGTGAGCTCTCTCTGGATGTCTGCCTTCCTACAAAAAGTAGAGAACTCACTGGAGGTGAACTCCCCTCTCTTGTCAGTCATCAGCTTCTTCACCCGCAGTCCTAGCCGACCCTCCACAAGCTTCTTGAACTCCACAAACTTGGCAAACGCCTCCGCCTTCTCCTTCAGGAAATATACCCAGACATATCTGGTGTAATCATCGATCAACACCAGCATATATCTGCTGCCTCCGAGGCTTGGGGTAGCAGTAGGTCTCATTAAGTAACCGTGGATGCACTCCAACGACACACTATTCCTTGTCTGCGACTTGTCAAACGGTAGTCGATGAGACTTGCCGAACTGACATCCCGCGCTAACATGACCTTCACCATAGGAAGATAGACTTGGCAGGCCCTTGACCAGACCTCTCACCGCCATAGATTTCAGCTTGTCCATCCCTACGTGCCCCAACCTCTCATGCCATATAACGGCACCATCATTCGTCTTCATCTTGTCGACGTAGGAACTTGTCGATAAAACGAACAAGTCCTTTGCCCGTCTCCCGACATGGACGACCTCGGCCTTTACGGCCTCAAGATTGCGCAGAAACTTCACTTATGTTGGGCCGAACAGAACGTGATACCCTGCGTCTACAGCGTTGGTCACGGAGAAGAGGTTTTTCCTCATACCAGGTGTAAGATCCCTCTCCCGCGCCTAGAGAGCTTCCGGATCTTATGCCCAGAACCGTCGCCTTACGGTGACACTAACACCCGAGTTAGCTACCTCTGCAAGACGTCGATCCTGCCGGCAAGAACGATCGAAAGGCCAACAAGAGTTAAGAAGGAAAATAAACAGAACCAAGTCCACAATCACACATTTATACAACAAAATATATAAATATCCAAATGTAAACTTTCCATCAATGAGTACAACATAAGAAAGAGAAAGAGGGTTTATGCCCGGTACATGTCCGAAGTAGAACAAAATCTCACTCTCTCACTCTACATCTAAGCGGAAGCAAACAACTCTCAAATCTTCAAACACCTGTCTTGTGGTAGAAGTACTGCATGGCTTCTGCTCCTCAGATCCTGCCATCATGTCTTGACCGGTCATGCTGATGCTCCAGCTCTCCGTACACCTACGGTCACAACCGACCGTTAGTCATAAAGACTAAGCCGATTTTGTCCCCGCCTCCCCCCGCGACTCCTAGGCACCGAGCGGGAGGAAGAAGCGGGGGACAACAAGGTGGAGTAAACAAAAGCAGGTGACAAATATTCTACGCTATCAAGAGTATATCCATATAATTTCTATGCTAGCAGTATAAGTAAGTAAACAGTAATAAGTGCAGTAAAGTAATATAGAGAAGCAGTGAGACGCAAGTAAAGTAATTTAAAAGTAACCATTGATTTATAGGAATGCCCATACAAACCTATAGACCAAGGGGTCATTTAGCAGGGTCTATCGTATAAAAAGTCCCATACCAATTTATACGTTAAGGGTAGGGGGTTGAAATGCAATGTTCATGCTATGACATGCAAGGTATGCTGTTATGCTATGTTCATACAAGTGCAACTCACTCACTACGACTCTATGCACATAGACCTTTAGTTCCCCCTTTTTGGAGCTAGCAAGACTCCCAGGATACTCCCGTAGTGGCAAACGGAAGCGGTGGGTTGGGCCTCGCCCACCTCTAGGTTGGTATTCACACTACCTAACCTAGACCTATCGTACGCCTCAATACAAAACTGCGGAGCATTTGCGTACTCTTGCTGACTGGACCGCCAGACTTTCATGGCTAAGTGTAATTACCACACTTGCCGAGTCAACGTATTGACGTCGCTGTGAACGACCGTCCAATACCGAAGACCCACCACCTTCGTGCACATGCAACATGCTCTACTATCTACCTCCGAGCCATAAGCTCCCCGGGGCTAACCTGCCCGTCATTAATAACCTTCTGAGCCATCGGCTCACCGGACCAACCAGTCCGTACCAACATACACTACCGAGTCACAAGCTCACCTGACTTATCAATCCGCTCTTACAAACACGGAGCTTACTGCTCGTAGCACCAAACCGACTAAGCTCCCATAACCACGGGGTGTGGGTGAGTGTGTTATTAAATTATTCTTGTACAACATCTTATCCCTACGGTTTATGTTTAATCTTGGATTCCCAAGGATTACCCTGTAAAGGGCTCGCTACGGTACTAGGAACTATAATGGGATGACACCTCAAAGTTCCCTTTCCCAAGACACTTAGTATTATTGATATCTACCCATAAAATTACCCTCTTATCATTCCACTTAAATTAAACCTCCTATTTAGACTACCCTTGTTTAGTTATTATTATACTTAGAAGTTTAGGGTGGATCCTGGACTTCCCGAGGGCTACCCGGTGAAGGGTTCGCAAGGTACTAGGGTATGTGATGGGATGATGCCCAACCCCTTTCCAGGACAATCAATATTCTTGGTGACTACCCAGACCTAACCTTCCACCCTCTCAATACTCTTTATATCTTAAGTGTTTTCACGCCTTACGTTTCATCCCGCTCCTAAGCAATCGTTCTTTTGGATTCAACTCTAATAACTTCTAGTCCTCTAAGTGGTCTATACTCATCTCTTGTTATAATCAAATTCTCACCGATTTCCTTGTGATTATATTGACCTATTCATCATAATGAGTTTTCACTATCCGCAGACCACGACATATAACTACTTAGATTCCTATGATGGAACCTTGGTCAAATTACTTCCAAATGGCTTCTAATTTTTATCATAGGTTCATAGTGGATAAAATAAGGGATGATCAAAATCCAAGCATGTTTCATATAATTTTTGCCCTCTTTAAAAATTCATTAATTACTAATCTGAATCTAAAATGTGAAGGAGGTATCATGCTAGTGAATTCAAACTTGTTAAATATCCTTCCAGGGATGAAATGTGACATGATAAAAAATATTTCCAATATTTTATATTTTTCCAGCAATTAAATAACCATAATCCCTAATTTTCAATAAATGAATGGAAAAATAATTTTACACATCAAGTGCAAGATTTGGACCTCCTAAAATTCTGGCAAAATTACAGTAGCTTCATATGAACATAAAATCACTATTTCCAGAAGATCATATTTTTCCAAACATTTTAAACCCACAATTTCTATTTATCTTTAAAGGAGAGAAAACATGGTTCTACACTGCAAGTACTGAAATTAGACTTCCTAAAAATCTGGAAAAATTACAGTAGCTTCATATTGACATAAAAACACTATTTCCAGAAGATCATATTTTTCCAGGAAATTTATAATCGTAATTTATATTTATCATGAAAAAGATGAAGATGTGACTTTACGCACCAAGTACTAAAATATGAATTCCAAAAATTCTGAGAAAATTAACCTAGTATACTAATCATCTAAAAATACCAAATCCAAGGTTTCATAATATTCCAGGTAATATTTATCCACAATATTCATTTAATACAAGTGGTGTGCCAATAAGAGTTTACACTACAACCACCACCTATAGGTCACCATAAAATCTGAATAAATCACAGAAGTATGTTATTGACCTAAAAACAGCAATGCCTAAGTTTCATATTATTCCAAGGAGTATTTACCCTTAATTATCATTTGTTACATTTGGTGTGCGTATAAGGGTTTACACTACAAGTGATATGTTAAGACTTCAATAAATTCTGGGAAACTTATCATGACATAATAATGGTCTAAGAACACCAAATCCTAAGTTTCACATTTTTAACAGGAATTTTTGACCATAATTTCTATTTAACATAAATGGGGTGCAAATAGGGATTTACAGTACAACTACCATTAATATGTCTCTATAAATTTTGAGAAAATTATCCTAGTATAATAATCATCTAAAAACACTAAATCCAGAGATTTAGAATTTTATAAACTATTTTACCTCATTAAATTAATTAATAACAAAATGGGGTTTTTCCTCAATAAATTGATAATTACCACAAAACTTCATCTAAAAATTATGTTAAAATTTACAGAGCTATAGAATCACCAAGGAAACCTACTAGAATAATTTTATAATTCTCCAAATGCATATGAGACCTAAATGTCATATTTGAATAAATTGACCTAACCAAATAAATCAAATTCAGAGAAATAAATGAGGTCCAAAAATTCCAACAAAATTCCTATATATGCCTTTCCAGTCAAAGATCCATTTCCCAGAGTTTTGGATTTATCCCTAAGTTTATGATTCAAATTATTTCATTAATTTAAAAGTGTGACAATTTTCATTTAATTAAAAACTTTAGGAAAATAACTTCCAATAATCATGAAACTTATGTCAATGATGTATATCCTCATGACATACACTAACCCCAAGGTTTCAGAGGCATTCAAGGTGATTCCCACCTTCAATTCCATCAAAAAGCTCAAAAGCCCAAATAGACTATTAGCACCCCAATTTTTCCTCTTAAGACCCAAACTTCATTTTGAAGTTCAGAGAAATATACTCATGCACATGTGATGAAATTTTAACCAGATCCCATACATAACCTAAAGAAGCCCTCGCCAAAATATGAGGTCATTAGGAGTTATAAAACTCCAAATATTTCATTTATTTGATTTTCTAAGTTTTGAACAAAACTATAGAAAATTATCTCCAAAAAATCTGATATTTAAACCTAAGCTAGGTATGAGGCACATGCATGCATGGCCAAAATCTCAAGTCCATCAGACTTGGTACTAAAAAAGTTATACACATTCAAAGTTCTGATTTTTGTTTTGACCAGCCTCACTAGAATGAGTGCTGTGGGCCCTATATTTAACAAAATGGCATGATTCCACTTTCATTTCAAAGTAGACACTCAGATCTACAGGAGTTGTCTCTGGGCACTTTTCAAATTAAAGCATCTAAAGGCCTCTTAATAATTAAACAAAACCATGCACAATAAAAGACAGGAAATACACATTAAATCAGGAATTAATATATATATATATATAAGCTCGCACGAACCTTGATGCAGGGATCGACGGCGCCCCTTCATCGTCCCCGATAGCCAACGGTAAGGATTTCTCCCGCCTGGACCATCTTTCATCGGCTTTTCCCGGCCATCCACGGCCCACCACCGCCGTCCACCGCCTCCACCACCTCCGTTGAGGTGGTGGCTAACGCCAGGCGGCGACACGGCCACCGGAGATGGCCTCTCCGGCGATCTCGAGCAAGAAGAAAAGCTCGGACTTTCTCCCTCAATCTCACATGGGATCGGGCTCAATTGAGCCCGATTTCTCTCCTAAATGGACCTAGATACTAGCACAGGGGGAGAGGGGGAGAAATCGTACCTCAAGCGAGCTTGGAGGTGAGTTATCCGGCGGGCTGACATGCTAGTAGCTGTCGGCGGCGAGATTGCTCAAAACCCCATTTCTGGATCAAAAGCTCCACTCCAGTAGTGGATTTCAGCTGCTCTCAAGGTTCTGAAGGTGATGGTGGGCTCAATTGGGGTCGGGGGTGGTTGTTTTGTTAGCAGCCATTAGTGGTGGCGAGCTCCGGCGATCCTCCTCAAAAACCCGATTCTCCACCGTTTGCCTCACTGTAAAGCTCTAGCTCAACTCCTCTTGATGCTCTGAAGCTGATGGGAGGGTTCGTTTGGGCTGATATGAGCTGTAGAGGTGGTTTTGAACTTTGGCATTTTCGGCCATGCCTTGGATGCTCCACCCAGCCACCAAGTGGCACACCTTCAGCCCAATTTCGACTGGCATTCATGTGAGGAGTTCAAATTTGGTCTTGGGCAGGGGAGAGGAGGGCCACATGGCAAGCTCTCCTCAAAATCCTCTTTGTCCTTAATGGAGGAGGGGAAAAATTCCACTTTTGCCCTCATGCATGTCTTTGTATGATGGATTTAAGGGGCAATGCTGGTCATTAGACCTATGGGCTTCAGAGTGGGCTTTGGGTGAGGGCCTTAATCCATTGGAATTTGGATTAATTCCAATTAAGACCAATTTAGGCAAAGTTGACCCTATGTTGACTTTTGGGTTGACTTGGTCAATTGGGTGTGTTGACTGGTCTAATGTGTTGACATTGAGTCCAGTGACACTACCCAAGGTTGGTTGAGTCATGGTGAAGACCTAAGTGAGCCAATTTGACCCAAAGGTGTGATTTTTACCAAAATTGGGGAAATGTTGACTTTGGTCAAATTGGTCAAATTGTTGACCCCATGATGGGGCTTTGGGTCAATTAGGTCCCCCATGATGTTCTAAGACTAGGGGTGAAGTCAATTTCATGCTTTGGGGTTCAATTGAACTTATTGGGGAGGATTTGACCTATGTTGACTTGAGCCTTACCACATGTGAGTTCACCTAACCCTATGTGTCCTAAAGCTGCAATCTAGCTCAAACTCACCACACTCACCACTTGTCTCACCCTAAATTGGAGTTAGGGGGTCTAGTAGGAAATGGGATGTTACAATTCCCAATAAACAAAAGAATAATTTCGTCCTCGAAATTTAAGTTCGGGTCCACGGGGTTCCAGGCTCACCAGGCACGTGATATACACTCTTCAAAGTAAGTGGCCCTCTATCACTGCCCAAGGAAACAACCCTTACCTTCTCTACTGGATGCACAGTATTATCAGCAGTAATGATTGCATTGTTACCTGTATAGGGCTGTGCAGAAGAAAGCTTGGTCTCGTCTCCGGTGAGGTGATGACCACACCCCGAGTCCACGATCCAGTCTTCCAGATAGTTGATAGGAGCCGAAGATCCAACAGAAGCCGAGAAGGCTCCTCCCCAACCTCCTTCAAAGTGCCTGGCCTCAGCTTCCTCCTTCTCCGCAGCATGCCCAGCTTGGGTGACCACCCTGCAATCCTTCCTGATGTGGCCATACTTGCCACACTTGAAGCACTTCAGACCTTCACCCTTCCTCTTCCCGTCAGCCTTGGGAGCATACCCCCTTTCCTGCTGCCCAGAAGTTGAAGGCCCATAGCCTCCTCCAGCGGTCTTCTTCTTCTTATCCCACTTCTTCGTCTTCCCCGAGAAGAGCACCTCGCCATCTCCCCCAGCCACTGACACCCCCGCCATCTGCCTTGCCAAACTTTCTTGCGATGTAAGTAAGTTCTCCATCTCCAACAGAGACGGCTGATTTGCCCATCCCTGCACCGACGTCACAAAGGCAACATATTCCTTCCGCAAGCCGCAGATGATGTGCCTCTTCAGCTTCGCCTCAGAGATAGGCTCATCAGGATCCAATGCTGAGATTTCAGCGCACAAGTTCTTCATCTTCAGAAAGAAAGTGGAGATAGAAAGATCACCCTGAGCCGACCTTGCCAGCTCATTCTCCAAGAACTGTAGTCTTGCTACATTCTTCTTGTTAAACAGCCCATCCAGGGCTCTCCAGATCTCCGCAGCCGATCCACACCCCAAGATGTGATCAAACAGGTCAGGTGAGATTGCCCTCTTCAGAGTGAACTCTGCCTTCACATTCGTCCTCCTCCAAGTTCTCACCTCAGCCCCATTATCCCCTTCCGGGACAACTGTTGGAGTTACCATTATGATCTAGAAGTGGTCAAATATGTAGTCTCACTGCCAACGCGATATGAGCCTGCAGGGTCGCACATAAGAGCATGTGGAGAAGATGGAAGATTGACTGTGTTGGTAAAGGTTACCAATCACCATATAGAATGGGGGAGGTCCAGCAAATGTTGCTGTCTGAATTCGTCGGGTTTACACGGATAGAATTCGTCGGGTTTTCACGGATATGATTCGTCGGATAGAATTCGTCGGGATTCGTTGGATATGATTCGTCGGATAGAATTCGTCGGGATTCGTCGGATGTGATTCGTCGGAATTCGTCGAATTGTCCCGTGAAAACTCGATGAATGTTGTTCCGTGGAATCCCGACGAATTGTAACAGAAACCCCAATTCTGCTGTGTGGTCTGCGGATAGCGATTCTTCTAGAAGTCTGTTTATCCTTTGGGTATAAATAGAACTTCTTTTAGGGTTCTCACAACTTACAAAGGAATCCAATCGACGGAAGAGTTCCGCCTCTCGCCCTATCCGACGGAAGTGTTCCGCCGCCCGTTCGCCTCCGCCGACCTCCTCTCCGACGATTGTCGTCGGTGTTGTTCTTCCTGAAGCGGATCTAGCAATCCGTGGAAGCGCAAGGTGTAGTCTTCTTCTCCCGGCTCGTGTGGACTGCTGTAGAGACGTAGACATTATTCTACGTGAGGACTCGGACAGCCGACGATGGGACTTATCTTCTTGGAGCATCTAGGTTGGATTTGATCCAACTCCGCAAAGGTAATTTTCATACCTAGCAATTTTGTTAACTTCTTGATTCAATATTCATGGCCCGATCCAAATTCTTTTGGGTTATTCTGTTTATTTCCGCTGCGCCTACATACGATGTATGTGAAAATTTCTCTAAGGACCTTGTGAGAGCAAGCAGGAATCGATTATGCAACTAAGAGATACTAGCCAAACCACCAGAAACAATCTTCAGGCAAATATGTGATCTTTATTGATAGCATAAAACTTCATTACAGGGCAAGACATGCTTGGCGAGACATGATTTCGCCAACACAAACACCAAAAAAGGAAATACAAGGAAATGCAGATGACTGAGACCGCTCCAGACCGCGCGACCTCCCTGCGACTTCAACACACTGCCAGACCGCAGCGACTTGACGATCACAGAACCCCACCAACTCGCTGATCAAGCCGCCCACTTCTTCCGACCTCCTGATTCTCCCGAACTCCAGCACCACAACTCCAAGCCGCAGACCGCCCGAACACTTTCAGAGGAAGAGGTGAACGATGTTGCCCGCACTATCCGCAGAAGCTGCACAAAAGGAATTCAATCAGCAGACCGCACGGTCAGAAAAGAACAGACCGCAGGAACAAGCCGGACTCAGCTTACACTTGGTGTCGATGAATTTGCTGCAACAGTGGCTCCTATTTATAGGCGCGGGACCTGATCCAGTCACCACCCTATGAGATAGGATCACCACCCTCCAGACCGCGCGACCTGACCGGTCAACCCGCGCGATCAGCAACATTACTCCTGCTTCATTTTTGGTGAACCCGCCAGCTTCAATGTCGCCATGAGAGACCGCCACTCTCACAGCAGACCGCGACTCCTCAAAGAGCTCGCCAGACCGCCCGAAGCTATTCACCACCTGTGTTCGCACGAGACCGCGAACACAGTCAGTTCGCCATCAGATCGCGAACTCCTATCCGAATGTCGGCCTCCTCCTGAGACCGCGCGACTAAGACCCTTAGTCCGCGAATACCCCCAGAAAGCTCGGTCAGCTACCAGACCGCATTCCGGAGAGAACCTGGATCAAACTGTGCGGTCACACCAGACCGCCACAGCCTTGAAGAGGACAGCACGCCACGCGGTCACGCACAGACCGCGCGGCTCCACCTTCAGCAGACTTTGGACAAGACCAGCGGTCAACCCGGGAGACCGCAGCTAGGCTAAGATCAGCCAGACCGCAGATGCAGACCGCCAGGTCGTGCGGTCACGTCAGACCGCCCGACCTCCTCCCAGACCGCCCAGGTCCAAAAGCCTCCTTCACTTCCACTTCAACAATTTCAACACTCCCCCTTGAAGTGGGAAGTGGAAACCAGCCCAAGTAGCTCCCTTAGCCGTGTGAACGGCCCCTTTGCTAGCGCCTTTGTGAAGATGTCTGCGACATTGTCCGCACTCTGCACATGCCCGACCGAAAGAGATCCCTCCAGCACCTTCTCCCGTATGAAGTGATGCTCGATCTCGATATGCTTGGTCCTTGCGTGACAAACTGGATTGGTTACCAGTTTGAGAGCACTCTCGTTGTCACCGCGTAGCAGAGTCGGCTCCCGAACCTCCTTGTGGACGTCTCCCACCAACCTTCTAAGCCAGATGGCTTCCTGAGCTGCCAAGGCCAAAGCCTTGTATTCCGCTTCTGTGGTGGAGACCGATACAGAATCCTGCTTCTTGCTGCACCATGATATAGCCGTAGGGCCCGCCATGAAGACGAATCCAGATGTCGACTTCCGATCATCCGAATCTCCCCCGTAATCAGCATCCATGTATCCATGCACTTCGAAGCCCGCATTCCTCCTGTATAGGAGACCCATGTCCGAGGTCGCCTTGACATACTTCAGAATGTTCTTGGCCGCTAGCAGATGAGGTACCCGTGGCTCCGCCATATACCGACTCACTCTGCCTACTGCATATGCAATATCCGGCCTCGTGATCGTCAGATAGATCAAGCTCCCAACCAGAGCTCGGAACACCAACGGATCTTGCATAATCCTCCCCTCATCCTTCCGGAGCTTCATAGCCTTCTCCAGAGGTGTAGAGATGCACTTCCCTTCCTTCATGCCGAATCGCTCCACGATTCGCTCCGCATATCCAGCCTGGGACACCAGCACTCCACTTTCCTTCCTTTGCACCTCGAGTCCAAGGAAATGGTGAAGCTCACCTAAGTCCTTCATCTCGAACCTGATAGCCAGCTCGGCCCGAAGCTGAGCTACTTCCTCCTTCGAGTTCCCCGTCACGATCATATCGTCGACGTAAAGCAGCACGATGACCTGAAGCTCCCCGCTCTTCTTGACGAACAAGCTTGAGTCTGAGTCTGAAGCACAAAATCCACAGAATAGGAGATATTCTGCGATCTTCCCGTACCACGCCCTCGGCGCTTGCTTCAACCCATACAGGGCCTTCTTCAGCTTGCAGACATGCTCCGGAAAATCCTCAGACACAAAGCCTGGCGGCTGGACCATGAAGATATCCTTGTCGATCTCGCCGTACAAGAAGGCATTCTTGATGTCGAGCTGCCAAATCTTCCATCCATTGAATGCTGCCAAGGCAATGATAAATCGAACTGAAGTCATCTTTGCCACCGGACTGAATGTCTCCTCATAGTCCTCACCGTATTGCTGCGAGAACCCCCGAGCTACAAGACGAGCCTTGTACCGCTCGATACTGTCGTCAGCTTTCTTCTTCAATTTGTAGACCCATTTGCATGTTACAGGAGTAGTGCCCTTGGGCTTGGGCACAAGAGACCAGGTCTCATTCTTCTCAAGAGCTGCCATCTCTTCTTGCATTGCAACATCCCACTCCTTCACGCCTTGGGCCTTATCAAAGCTCGACGGCTCCCTCTCATCCAAGGGACCAGCGAAGAAACATGAGACAAAGCTCACGGCGTTTCCTCCTGTATAGCGATCAGGGGCAACGATTGCTCGCTTCGACCTCCTCAGCTCCTTCCCCTGAACCGCATTATCTCCAGCTGCTTCTTCCCTAGCTCCTCTTCCAGACGTGCTAGGAGCATTGCTCCCCCTACTCCCTGAACCAGAAGCCCCCGTCTCGGAACTAGAAGGAGATGGACCACCTGGTGATACAGGTAGCTCCACCTGAAGATTCTCCACAGCTTTCTCCGGTACCTCCACCCTGCTCTCTAGTAGCTCCACATCAGAAGACCCCTTATAAGATGTCACCTCATCAAAAACAACGTCGCGAGATACAACAAATCTCCGCGTCTCTGGGTCCATGCACTTCCATCCTTTCTTCCGCTCGTCGTATCCCACGAAGACTAGCTTCCTTGCTTTCGCATCTAGCTTCGTCCGAAGAGCATCTGGAACATGCACGTAGCAGGTGGAACCAAATACCCTAAGGTGTGCCACGCTTGGCTTCTCCTTGAACATCAACTCATGCGGAGTTAACATGTTGATGGGACTAAGAGGCATCCGGTTGATGACGTAAGCAGCACAAGACATTCCCTCCGCCCAGAAGGACTTTGGGATACTCTTGGCATGCAGCCAACACTTGCAGGTCTCCGTCAGATGACGGATCTTCCGTTCTGCAACTCCGTTCTGTTGTGGAGTATGCGCACAAGTAAACTCCCTCCGGATGCCTGCCTTCCTGCAAAAAGTAAAGAACTCACTGGAGGTGAACTCCCCTCCGTTGTCAGTCCTCAGCTTCTTCACCCGCAGTCTTAGCCGACCTTCCACGAGCTCCTTGAATTCCACAAACTTGGCAAACGCCTCCGCCTTCTCCTTCAGAAAATAAACCCAGACATATCTGGTGTAATCATCGATCAACACCAGCATATACCTGCTGCCTCCGAGGCTTGGGGTAGCAGTTGGTCCCATCAAGTCACCGTGGATGCACTCCAACGACACACTACTCCTCGTCTGCGACTTATCAAACGGCAGTCGATGAGACTTGCCGAATTGACATCCTTCGCAAACATGACCTTCACCATAGGAAGATAGATTTGGCAGGCCCTTGACCAGACCTCTCACCGCCATAGCTTTCAGTTTATCCATCCCTACGTGCCCCAACCTTTCATGCAATATCACGGCACCATCATTCGTCTTCATCTTGTCGACATAAGAACTTGTCGATAAAACGAACAAGTCTTTCGCTCTCCTCCCGACATGGACGACCTCGGCCTTCACGGCCTCTACATTACGTAGAAATTTCACTTCTGTTGGGCCGAACAGAACGTGATACCCAGCGTCAACAGCGTTGGTCACGGAGAAGAGGTTTTTCTTCATTCCGGGCACATGATAGACACTCTTCAAAGTAAGTGGCCCTCTATCACTGCCCAAAGAAACAACCCCCACCTTCTCTACTGGATGCACAGTATTATCAGCAGTAATGATTGCATTGTTACCTGTGTAGGGCTGTGCAGAAGAAAGCTTGGTCCCGTCTCCGGTGAGGTGATGACCACACCCCGAGTCCACGATCCAGTCCTCCAAATAGTTGATGGGAGCCGAAGCTTCTATAGAAGCCGAGAAGGCTCCTCCCCATCCTCCATCTATATGTCTGGCCTCAGCTTCCTCCTTTTCCGCAGCATGCCCTGCTTGAGTGACCACTCTGCAATCCTTCTTGAAGTGCCCAACCTTCCCGCATTTGTAGCATTTGAGGCCTTCCTTCTTCTTCTTCTCCTCAGCCTTAGGAGGATAGCCCCTCTCCTGCTGTCCAGAAGTTGAAGGCCCATAGCCTCCAGTGGTCTTCTTCTTCTTATCCCACTTCTTCTTCTTCCCCGAGAAGAGCACTTCGTCATCTCCCCCAGTCACTGACAACCCCGCCATCTGTCTTGCTAAGCTTTCTTGCGAAGAAAGCAAGTTCTCCAGCTCCAACAGAGACGGCTGATTTGCCCATCCCTGCACCGACGTCACAAAGGCAACATATTCCTTCCGCAAGCCGCGGATGATATGCCTCTTCAGCTTCGCCTCAGAGATAGGCTCATCAGGATCCAGTGCTGAGATTTCAGCACACAAGTTCTTCATCTTCAGAAAGAAGTTTGAGATAGATAGATCACCCTGAGCCGACCTTGCCAGCTCATTCTCCAAGAACTGTAGTCTTGCTACATTCTTCTTGTTAAACAGCCCATCCAGGTCTCTCCAGATTTCTGCAGCCGAACCACACCCCAAGATGTGATCAAAGAGATCAGGTGAAATAGCACGCTTCAAGGTGAACTCGGCCTTGGCATTGGTCTTCCTCCATGCCCTTACAGCCGGACCGTTATCACCAGCTTTCGTTGCCTTCACTTCTTCTGTCTCAGTTCCTCCAACAACTTCCCATAGGTCCTCACCCAGAAGATAGCTCTGCATACACGACTTCCACTTCTTGAAGTTAGTCGATGTAAGCATCTCAATACCAAGACCTCTTGAATATCCACCTTCCATTGCTCTTCCACTGGTTCCTTCTTCACAAAGGCGATGGCTACTCTAAGTTGCAACCTGCTCTATCCACTCCAACCTACCTCTGATACCATGTGAAAATTTCTCTAAGGACCTTGTGAGAGCAAGCAGGAATCGATTATGCAACTAAGAGATACTAGCCAAACCACCAGAAACAATCTTCAGGCAAATATGTGATCTTTATTGATAGCATAAAACTTCATTACAGGGCAAGACATGCTTGGCGAGACATGATTTCACCAGCACAAACACCAAAAAAGGAAATACAAGGAAATGCAGATGACTGAGACCGCTCCAGACCGCGCGACCTCCCTGCGACTTCAACACACTGCCAGACCGCAGCGACTTGACGATCACAGAACCCCACCAACTCGCTGATCAAGCCGCCCACTTCTTCCGACCTCCTGATTCTCCCGAACTCCAGCACCACAACTCCAAGCCGCAGACCGCCCGAACATTTTCAGAGGAAGAGGTGAACGCTGCTGCCCGCACTATCCGCAGAAGCTGCACAAAAGAAATTTAATCAGCAGACCGCACGGTCAGAAAAGAACAGACCGCAGGAACAAGCCGGACTCAGCTTACACTTGGTGTCGATGAATTTGCTGCAACAGTGGCTCCTATTTATAGGCGCGGGACCTGATCCAGTCACCACCCTATGAGATAGGATCACCACCCTCCAGACCGCGCGACCTGACCGGTCAACCCGCGCGATCAGCAACATTACTCCTGCTTTATTTTTGGTGAACCCGCCAGCTTCAATGTCTCCATGAGAGACCGCCACTCTCACAGCAGACCGCGACTCCTCAAAGAGCTCGCCAGACCGCCCGAAGCTATTCACCACCTGTGTTCGCACGAGACCGTGAACACAGTCAGTTCGCCATCAGATCGCGAACTCCTATCCGAATGCCGGCCTCCTCCTGAGACCGCGAGCTGAGACCGCGCGACTAAGACCCTTAGTCCGCGAATACCCCCAGAAAGCTCGGTCAGCTACCAGACCGCATTCCAGAGAGAACCTGGATCAAACTGTGCGGTCACACCAGACCGCCACAGCCTTGAAGAGGACAGCACGCCACGCGGTCACGCACAGACCGCGCGGCTCCACCTTCAGCAGACTTTGGACAAGACCAGCGGTCAACCCGGGAGACCGCAGCTAGGCTAAGATCAGCCAGACCGCAGATGCAGACCGCCAGGTCGTGCGGTCACGTCAGACCGCCCGACCTCCTCCCAGACCGCCCAGGTCCAAAAGCCTCCTTCACTTCCACTTCAACAATTTCAACAATGTATGGTTGTAGAAAAACCCAACAACAACTTCCTGTGTCTGATCTCCTCCAACTACCTCTCAGAGGTCCTCACCCAGAAGATAGCTTTGCATACACGACTTCCACTTCTTGAAGTAAGTCGAGTTGAGCATCTCAATTCCAAGACCCCTCGCTTCCATTGCTCTACCACTGGTTCCTCTTCACAAAGGCGATGTCTACTCTAAGTTGCTCACTGCTCTATCCACTCCAACCTCCCTCTGATACCATGTGAAATTTTTTGGATCTTTATGAAGTGAGCAGGAATCATGCAACTTAGAGTTCACAAGACAAACAACTAGAAGCAAATGGAGGCAGACAAGTGATCTTTATTGATAACAACTTCAAATTACAAGGCAAGGTATGATTGGCGAGACATGATTTCGCCAGCACAAACACCAAAGGAAAAAATACAAGTTGAAGATAACTTGAGACCGCGCGGTCTCCCTACGACCTCAGCAACCTGCCAGACCGTAACCCGCTGCCGATCTCAGAATAACACCAGACCGCTGATCAGACCGCACCCCTCCTTCCGAACTCCTGATTCTCCCGAACTCCAGCAACACAACTCCAAGCCGCAGACCGCCCGAACACTTTCAGAGGAAGAGGTGATCACTGCTGCCCGCACTATCCACAGAAGCTGCACAATAAGAGTTCAATCAGCAGACCGCCCGGTCAGACAAATAGAGACCGCAGGAAAGAAGAGAACTCAGCTTACACTTGGTGTGTCTTAATTATTGCTGCCAATGGGTCCTATTTATAGGCGTGAGACCTGATCCAGTCACCACCCTATGAGATAGGATCACCACCCTCCAGACCGTGCAACTTTACCGGTCACACCGCGCGATCAGCAACAGTACTCCTGCTTCATTTTAGGTGAGCTCGCCAGCTTCAACCAGACCATGAGAGACCGCCACTCTCATAGTGAGACCGCGACTCCTCAAGGAGATCGCCAGACCGCCACAAAGCTGCTCACCACCTGTGTTCGCCAGAGACCGCGAACACAGCCAGTTCGCCATCAGACTGCGAACTCCTGTCCGCATGCTGGTCTCCTCCTGAGACCGCGAACAGCGTCCAGCTTGCATACCAATCTCCTCCTGAGACTGCGAACTGAGACCGCGCGACTAAGTCCCTTAGTCCGCGAATACCACCAGAAAGCTCGGTCAGCTACCAGACCGCATTCTGGAAAACTTGAATCAAACTGTGCGGTCACACCAGACAGCTACAGCCTTGAAGAAGACAGCACGCCATGCGGTCACGCACAGACCGCGCACACCTGAAGACGATCAGCCCGCCACGCGGTCACAGACACACCGCGTGGCCTTCACCTTCAGCCGCCTTGGACCCATACCAGCGATCAATCCAGGAGACCGCGGCTAGGCTTAGACAAGCCAGACCGCAGAGGCAGACCGCTAGGCCGTGCGGTCACGCCAGACCGCCCGACCTCCTCCCAGACCACCTAGGTCCAAAAGTCCTCTAACTTCCACTTCAACAATTTCAACACTATCGTGTTGCTTCTGAAGCTCAGAGGTCATGGTAGCAAGCATGAGACATTCATCATCCAGGGAGTTGTCTTGATACTTAGCTTCTTGAAAGTATTTTTATCTGCTCGGGAGGCAGATGAGACTGCCTCATCGGGGGACTCCTCCTCCAAGACATAGAGTTTGCGCTCTTGCCTAAGGAGAATCCTCAGGTTTCTATACCAGTCTAGGAAGTTAGTCTCATTGAACTTCTCCTTCTCTAAGATGGCTCTCAGGGATAAGGTGGAGTGTGAACCACTTGTCATGGAAATTCTACAAGAAGTTTGCAAAGTATATTAATACTATATTTCAAAATACATTTTATTTAATATGAACTTCTATTAACTACTCTCACTATTTTGTTCAAATTGATAACCCTTAATATCAATTCAAAGAGTTTATGCGTGATACTCTCTAGTGGACAAAATCTGTATTTCACCCCATCATAAGTCAGCTTTGGATGATCGCCCATAATGTGTCTATTTAGGTAGACAACCTTTGCCAATTGCATCACTATGCAACTCTTTGTATGATTGATGAATAACATTTATTCGCATCCATCATATGATGCATGCCAACAATATGTCTTTAGGCACTCAACCATTGAGGTCACCTAAGTTCAGTTGAACCCGATGTCAACAACGGGATATCATAATTATCCACTTGCACCCTTACCGAGATAGATTAATGCACCTTACTTTGACAATCCCACACTTCATTGATCAAGACAGGAAGAGTGTCGTCCATCTGAAGGCATTTGTATACTAAATATAATGTTTTAAGAGATTTTCATGATATTTGATTAACATTTAATCGTGATCAACACTTAATCAATATGCACACATTTTCATGAAAATAATTAGAACATTCACAATTCAGATACATTCCAGTTGCACATTAATTAAAATCATCAACAATTGATGTTTTTGGACTATATCTGAATATTTAGAACATTTCTAAATCTTCGGATTTATATGTACTGGACACAAGCAAAAAAAATCCTCCTTATAACTGTAGACAAACTCGTCTTTCTATGCTTTAGTTTCACAAACTAGACAAAGAAAGACGGTTACTGCAAAAGGGAAACAATTTCTGAAACATGGAAATCGCAGAAACCTATCTCTGATACCACTGTTGGGTTTTCTATATGGGTTACACATCAAATGTGCGCAGCAAAAATGATTCAAAAAAACCCAAAAGAGAAGCATATGAATCTTGCGATAACCACGAATCAAGAAATAAAAGCAACAAGTGCAAAAGTACTTGATGTCGGAATCAAGATTCACGACTTACTGTTGAAAGCCTTTGGAAGAACTGAGATCCACACTTCAGTTGGGATTGAGTTCTTCGAGAACGTAGAAATAGATATATGTCTTTACGGGCATCCACACTAATGCAATGAACACCACGACAATCGTCTAACAAAGGCGGGCTGGAGAATGATCGAGTTCTTCATCTCCACGAATTACTAGATTCATTTTTAGGAGAGGAGGCAACACTCTGATTCCATTTCTCTTAAAGGAACCGTCGCAGCCGGCGGGCAGAATTTTTCTGCTATCGCAAAAGGATCAAGTACCGTTACCCTAGAATTGATATTAATATATATTAACAGTGAACCGGGTTCATGTCTGAGAGTGAAAAGAGAAATGGTCTAGATAGTCAAATCGACATCCAGGCAGCATCAAGCCAATAAACACTTTTATCGTCTTGATGTCAAGTCAATAAAGAGACTGTCTACTTGACAGTCAAGTCGATAATAGTCAAGTCGATATACACTATATCATTTTGAGGTCCATCGATGTATATTAAGATCTCGATGATATGGACCAAATGTCGGCTTAACAGTCAAGTCGATATTTAGTCAAGTCTAGTCGATATCAATATATCAACAATCAGTCTAGTCGATATCAATATATCAACAATCAGTCTTGTCGACATAGATCAAATGTCAGCTTGACATCAAGTATTTAGTTAAGTCTATTCGATATCAATATATCAACATTCAGTTTAATCGACATACTAAATATTGACAGACAGTCTAGTCGATGTACACTATATCGATAGATAGTCTAGACACTAGTCTTTGTCGATAAACACAAATCGACAAACATCATTTGCCGTCTTGACTTCCAGACGACACAGACCTTCTCCCAATCAGCCGAGTTTAACTCTCTACTCATATCATATATGAGTCGAGCCACCCCGACCATGTATCCAATTTCTCGTACATTATTATGTGCAACCACATAAGCTCATATTACGTTGGCAGCGAGACTAACTCGTTGACTACTTCTAGATTACATAAGACCCTAACACTCTCTTGGCCTACCCATAGGCTAGGTCAAACCATAGGAGGTTGACTTGAGCTCGAACTTAGCTAGGGTGGCTCTTAATGGTCTCTAGGGTGCACCTAGACCACTAGTGGGGTCTAAGAGAGTGCCCAAAATCTCCTAGGGGGGTCTAAATCAGTTGAGATGTTACAGGTGGAGGCTGCAAGTGCAGATTCAAGGATACGTGGACGTTGCAAATGAAGAGGCGGCGACGGCTGGCCTGCGGGGATTGGCAGCCGACGACATTTGGTGGTTGCGAATGAAGATCCGTCGATCATCAGGGCGCTGGGACGAGAAGTTTGGCACCAGAGAAGAATGAACTCAGACGATGAGGGGTTAGGTAACATGGGAGTTGATTTTAGGTTTTGTTTGGGATCATGAATAGTCTGCCCTTTATTAAAAATGATAAATATTAGATGATGTTATTTTTGGAATTCGTGTGCACATAATGGGGTTGGGTGAGCCTTTTAATACTAGTCCATTTTTAGTACATAAATAATTTGGTAAGTATGCGCACCTCCCGGAGGTGCGCGTGCACCTGTGACCGTAGGATTGCGAGATCCAACGGTGCAGGGGAAAATGATAAAACAGTATTAGAGGAGTATTTCAAATGTATTGCGGGAGATACATCTCAACCATTGATCGCGAGATCCTACTGTCGGATCTGCTCGCGCACCTCTCAAATTAGGTGCGCATACGTACCAAATTCGGACCCTTTTTAATAGCAATTGTTAACCGCACCCCAGTTTTGGCTATCCGCAACCCATTTATATGAAGTATTACGCATTTTTTTTGGAAATACGCTTTGTACAAGCATTTTTAGGAAAAGTGTTTAACACGAAAGTTGTAGATATCGTCGATATCTACAACTTTAGTGTTGAACACTTTTGCTAAAAATGCACGCACAAGATGTATTGCCGCTCGAATTGAAATATGTGCATAACTATAACGAATTTTTGGAAATACGCATTGTGCATGCATTTTTAGGAAAAATGTTCAACACAAAAGTTGTAGACCTCGACGATATCTACAACTTTCGTGTTGAACACTTTTCCTAAAAATGTTTGTACAAGGCGTATTTCCAAAAAGATGAGTAAAACTTCATATAAAAGGGTTGCGGATAGTCAAAACTGGGGTGCGGTTAACAATTGCCTTTTAATAACCTTCACAACTCAAGCTTTGACTGATTTGGATGTTTCTTCCCTGGTTCTTAGACCAGTTAATTGTGTCTAGCGCCTTGAACTCCGCGCTCCCCAGAAATCAAAAGCCTAATCGTGTCGCGGGTTTCTGAGGCCGCTTTGGTGCTGCCTTTGCGAATTCCCTGTCCATGGCGAAGGTGAGGAGGGCGAACAGGATACTGGTTTTCACGGGGGCGGCTGCGCTTGTGGCTGTGGCTGTGAACCTTCTAATTTCTGCCATCAATGCCCACAAACAGAAGAACAGGAAGAAGAGAAGTAAACATTTACTTTCTTCGCCTTGCATTTCTCTTTGTCGTTCACTTTACTGGGATTGCTGGTGCAAATTGCATGTTGGATCTGTTCAAAATTTGCAAATTCCTATGATAGTGTCTTGTTGTCATGTTTTTGGAGGTGCCTACGGGTGCATTGACATTTGAAGTTGCTCTGTTTTTGTACAGTTTGGTACTAGGGCATTTTATCTCTTATGCTCTGTTTGTTGAGAAATTTTTTCTGTCCCGGACCTGGTCCAGGGCCCGTGCGATTTTGACACGTTGTGTGGAGAGGTTGAGGCTCTTATTTTTGCGGTAATGTATTATCAGGTTTGTTTTCGCGCCAGACGATAGAAAATACCTTCGTTTGCTTAACTTGCAATACTTCGTCGGAATTGTGACTGAACATGGAAGAGGTCGGTCAATGTATCTTAATTCATCATTATGCGATTTCCTTATTCATAAAATGTAAGCACCATTAACAAGAGCGGCTAGGTTTGGTGAAGAAGAACAGTAGTGTGAGTATCTCCGAAATTTTTGGAATAGCTGTGATGCTCAGATTTTTCTGTAAAATCTGGGAGAAAATTTGAATATCTTAGCTATTTCTTGTAATATCAGAGATAAAACTTGAATATATCAGATATTTCCTGTAATATCTGAGATAAAATTAGAATATATCAGCTATCTGAATTTCTCAGCCATTTCTGTAATACCTGGGAGAAATTTTTTAGCCGTCTCAGCTATTTGCTATGATATAGGTTGAAAACACCAAAAATGTATTTCAAATTGTCCAAAGCAAGGATAAAGCTTACCAAATGTATTGTGATTATGCGTGAAACATTGAGTTTAGTATTCACAAAGAACATTGAATATTATGGCCGAGTACAAATATTATAAAATCAAGAGAGTATGTTGCAGTAAAGCTGTCAAGTGAGATCCTAAAGTTCCCTAAAGTGAACTCAAATGTCGTCGAATGGATGACAGAACAAATTGTCTTGCGGTGATTGTCTTTAATGTCAATAAAGAAGGTAAAAATCTAACAATCGGGAAATTCATTTAGAAACATAACCATGAGCTTGCAAGTACGAACAATCAACATCTCTTCGATCTCATAAGGTCATTAGTCAGGAAAAAAATGTTCTCTTGAAGTCCATGACTGAAGCTGGAATAAGGACAACATATGCATATAATTATCTGGCTGGCGAGGTCGGAGGGTCACAAAATTTTGGTTTTTCTAAAGTGATGCGTACAACTTCATAGCTAAAGATAGAAGTTCAAGAGTTGATGGTGGAGATGCCGCAAGCCTTATGCAACTATTGAAGTCTTGTGCAACGGATGATAGTATGTTCTTCAATGAGATCCAAACTGATGAGTTTAACAGTTTGACTAATTGTCTGTGGATTAATGACCCGACAAAAATTGATTATGAGTGCTTTGATGATGTTATAACATTCGAGTCAACGTATCAAATGAATATGCACAATATTGCATGTGCGCCTTTTGTGGTTGTCAATCATCATAGACAAAATACTGTTGTTGCAGTGACATTTATATCTCAAGAGACTATAAAATCATTTACATGGGTCTTTGAGACTTTCTTGAAGTTCGTATCTGGCAAGCAGCCGTTGAGCATCTTCACAGATTAAGTTTAAGCAATGATGGTTCCTATCGAAATAGTCATGACCACAAACACTCATCGACTATGCCAATGACATATTGCAAAGAAAGCCCCGAACAAAGTGCTCATATATAATATTGATGCCCGTGTACTCTCTATGTTTTATACTTGTTTAAATAAGCGTGACTCTCCTAATGAGTTTGAATTAGATTGGAGCAAAATGTATTGCATGACAACCTAAGTGAAAATAGATGGCTAAGAGATTTGCACAAAATAAACGAAAAATGGTCCACAACGTTCAATTAAATTGTCCTTGATCATGAGATGTTGTCGACACAGAGGAGTGAATCCACCAACAATGTCATGCTATTACTAAGGCCACATGTACACTCGTTGATTGTTTCACACAACTAGGAAAAATAATAATCAACGTCCGTGAAAAGTCTCTTGAAGAAGATTTCAAGTGTAAGCAGTCTAACATACCAGTTAATGTCAAGAATTGTCCCATTCTTAAACAAGTATCCAAATTATATACCAGGGTTTTGTATAGAAAATTTTACAAGGAATTAAAGCAAGGGGCATTTGGATTATATGTTGTTGAAGAGATTGTTGCTACTGAACAAATTCATATGTTTACTCTCCGATGGAGTGATTGTGGCGATAATAATAAACATTGATACGTAGAACTAAGCCCAAACACATATGATGTTCGATGTACTTGTTGCAAGTTTGAGACGACTGGGCTGCTTTGTTGTCATATTTTGAAAGTATACGGTCTCAAAAACATCGCGTTTTATTCCTCAGAAGTACATCCTTCGGAGATGGTCATTATATGCAAAAAAGATTATTATCTATGACAAGAAAACAATGCAGTTGGAGGATTTGACAACAACTGCTTTTAGGAATACGATTAGTTGGTTTGCATATGACAAAGCTATACGTGCAGAGAAATGTGAAGCAGCCAGAAACTACATAATGGAGGGGCTGAAAGATCTTTCAACATATGCCGATGCCATTGTAAAATTGAATAGCAACAACACTCACGTGGATAAGGCTAATGCTGTGCTAAAGGATCCACCTAGACTGAATCCTAAAGAAATGTCCAACGCAAGGCTGAAAGATCATTGAGAGAAAACTAGTAAGTTATATCAGCTATTACTTATACTATATGCTGAGGCTTTGTGTCTATCATTTGCAGGAAAAACTAAAAGGTCATCAAGACGAGCCATCAAGACGAAAGTAAAAGAAGAAAGTAACATCGAGAAGAAAGTAAAAGAAGAATGTAACATCGAGCCGAGCTATCAGGAAGATGTAGTATATGTAACAACCGTCATTCCAAATTTGAATGATCCAGTGTCATTATCAAAAGTTCCAGAACCTTTTACATGTACTGCGTTTGACTACTAAAATATGTATAAGTTTCAATAAAATGTACTCAATCTCATCTGCATGTAAAAGCACAAAATATCTCATAAGCTATTTCTGCTCTAAACTTTGGAATATCTCTCGCCCAATCCTTGCTATTAGGACATTTTTTGACTGATTGCGCATAAAAATTCCATGTATTTGACGATGTACATGCCATAATCAACTGCATTTTGCTGTGTTGGGATGCCCTTCTTCGAGGAAATTTTCTAACGCGTGAAATCAACTTCGCATCTATCGCGTGTCGTGTCTCTCAAAACATCGATCTGCCAACACATTTATCATTTAGTATTGATTAAATAATAGGCCACTAAACTTCAGAAAGAGTACGACACTTACTGATTCTTTCATCATTCCACGTCTCATTGGATTCGACAAAGAATCATACAACACCCATCGCCGTTCTGAATATCTACCCACCAACCAAATCTAGTGCGATTGAGAACAAACAGACATTAAAATCATACCTATACGCTTCGAATTGGCTATTGTCACGTGTGACACATAGGAAGCCCCACCACATTTGCCTGATTTCATCTGATTATTCAACTACAAGCAAGAAAATAACAGAAAATTAATTTAAATAGCAATCAATAAATATAAATACAGAGATCAATGTTTAGTTCAAAGTACTATTTTAAATGTGGGCCGACATGTCCGACATGTCCGACATGTGGGCCGACATGTCCTGTTTGAACCAAAAACGACTTGCATAATGAAAATTTAAAGGTTATGACATTTTTATTATGTCGGCTGACATAACCGATTAAATACGTTATACCATCCGCCGCCGACATTTAGAAATGTCGTCGACATTTCTAAATGTCGCACGATCAGAGATTTCTCTCCGCTTATTCTTTGTCCTCGCTGTTGGAAGGGTTTTTTGCTAGGTTTTTTTCTATTTTATTGATTGCACATTTCTGAGCACATAGATTATACTTGATTTTCACTTGTCTCCTTCCAATGCTTTCTTCTTGCATGCTTTATGTATGGAGTATCAGTTGAGTATCAAGTCTTCCACATGTATTGCTTTAACTAGTTATGTAAGGGTGATGACGCTCATTTTATCTATTTAAATCTTGATTTAGTTACCGCCACTTGCCAGCATATCAGCTTCTTGATTAAATTTTCTCATCTTGTATTTGGAATCAGCCATTTGAAACCAACAATTTTCATGGGGGCAACTGTCAAAAAAACATGCTTTCATTCATGCTCAACATATATTGTATGCTTGAATAAATTTTGGTCATGTTTATTTAAGTTATATTTTTCTTTCTCCATCACGAAATCTATCCTTTTAAGCCTGCCACATTTATTCTTAGTATTGTACAATTAATTTGCATGTTTATATGGAAGTAAAAAAACCCATTATTTAATGCAGGTTGATATCTAAGTAGTGTTTGTCATTTCCATTTCCAACAATGAGGAAGAATGATAAAATAATTTTAAACATTTATGTGTTTAAAAATGAAAATAATAAATGGAGATATACATACAATGAAAAAAGATACATGGTTAGAAGATAATGGTGATTAAAGATAGATTTGAGTATTTTGGAAATAATACAACTAAGTAGAAAATGTGTCCATTGAGTAGAACAAATTAATGTAACTTATAGAGCTAAGATAATATGGTATAACTTATAATATAAATATTTTTTAGGAATTCGACATATTAAAATGTCCCCGACATGTCTCCGACATCCGACATTTAAAACCAACTAAAAGATTTGGGCTAATATATAGAAAATATCGCCATTTCTTGGGATTATTTGTTCCTCAAACTTCCAGCACACGTGCAAAAACATCAATATGACAACCTACAACGTATCCTTGGGTCAACAACTCGTCCATAGAGTCACGCACACCAAAAATCCGGAAGCCTTTGAAAGCTATATGTTGGCTGCAATACATCGCGATAAAGTTAAATACAAAATATGGCTGCAATTTAATGTCATTTTGAACTGTATTTATACCTGGTTTTTACTGGTATTTATACCTGCAATTTAATGTCATAAAGTTAAATACCTGGTATTTATACCTGCAATTTAATGTCATAAAGTTAAATACAAAATATGGCTGCAATTTAATGTCATTTTGAACTGTATTCATCTGTGCATGGATGAGCTCTCGTTGCTCCTCGGTTATCAATATCCTTCCAGGATAGTCTGCGGGATATGAATCCCTGTCTGTCTCCTCCGCTACAACTATTGCAGCAATGTCTTTCTCCTCCGCTACAACTATTGCAGCAACCTCTTCATCTATTACAGGTGAATCTGTTGAAGATGAATTAATAGGGGAGATGAATGAAGAAATCATATTTAAGGATTCCTTAATACTATTAACTGTATCAGTCAACATATCTATTTTCTTATCCATTTTATCATAATTGGCAGCCATTTTATGTTCCAAAGATCGGATTGCTTGTATTAGATCAAGCATGGTAGGAATTTTCATATCATCTGTTAGAATAACGAAAAATAGATTTCTGATATCAAACTAATAAGCACCCCCTCTTATATAGTGAGGGGAGAATACAAGGCTAAACGCACACCAAGTAAATTCAATCTATCATAAATTCTAACACTCCCCTTCAAGTTGGGCATGTTATATTTTTCATGCCCAACTTGTCAATCAAGCCATAGTGTAGATTTGCCCCAAGACTCTTTGTAAGGATATCTGCAAGTTGGCCCTCTGAGGGAACAAAGGGAATACATATGATCTTCTTCTCAATGTGTTCCTTAATGAAATGTCTGTCCACCTCAATGTGTTTTGTGCGATCATGCTGAACAGGATTATTGGCAATGCTAATGGCAGCCTTGTTGTCGCAGTACAACCGAATAGGAGCAGTTTCACTCAACCCCAGATCACTCATGAGGGAGCGCAGCCAGAGTCCTTCACAAATCCCATGTGCCATGGCACGAAATTCAGCTTCAGCACTTGACCTGGAGACGACTTGTTGCTTCTTGCTTCTCCAAGTGACAAGATTCCCACCGATAAACGAACAATACACAGACGTGGATCGTCTATCTGCAACACTTCCTGCCCAGTCAACATCAGTATAAACTTCGATCTTCAGGTCAGAATTGGAGGTGAAAAGAATTCCTCTTCCAGGTGAAGTTTTCAAGTATCTCAAGATCCGATGGACAACATCAAGATGTCTGGCCCTCGGAGAGTGCATGTATTGACTCACAACTCCAACGGCGTAAGCAATGTCAGGTCGAGTATGAGACAAGTAGATCAATCTCCCTACAAGTCTTTGATAACCTTTAACATCTTCTATAGGATCGCCATCATTTCTTCCAACATTGTGGTTAACCTCCATGGGAGTGTCAGCAGGTCTACACCCACTCAGACCCGTTTGTTTTAAGAGATCAAGAATGTACTTCCGTTGAGAGATGAAAATGCCGTTCTTAGATCTGGCAACTTCAATACCCAGAAAATACTTCAGTTTGCCAAGATCTTTCACCTCAAATTCTTGTGCCAGGTGTTTCTTTAAGGCTTTTACTTCATCAATGTCATCACCTGTAATAATGATGTCATCAACATAGACTATTAAAATCGTTACCATGTTGGCCCTCTTTTTGATAAACAGAGTATGATCAGCATGACTTTGTTTGTACCCCAGGGAGACCATAGCGCTATGGAACCGTCCAAACCACGCCCTTGGGGATTGCTTCAGGCCGTAGAGAGCCTTCTTCAATTTGCAAACTTTTCCATCTGAACCCTGAGAGATAAAACCGGGTGGAAGGGACATATACACTTCTTCTTCCAGATTGCCATGAAGGAAGACATTTTTAACATCCAATTGGATGAGATCCCAACCCTTGCATGCAGCACATGACAGCAGGATTCGAATAGAATTCATTTTTGCCACAGGAGCAAAGGTTTCTTGATAGTCAATGCCAAGAGTTTGAGTATACCCTCTCGCCACCAATCTTGCCTTGAAACATTCCACTATGCCTTTGGAATTTTGTTTGACCGTAAAGACCCACTTACAACCAACTGTTTTCTTCCCATGTGGAAGAGTGGTTAAGTCCCAAGTATTATTCTTCTCCAACGCTGCCATTTCTTCTACCATTGCCCTTTTCCAATTAGGATGTGCAAGAGCCTCCTGCCAGGTGGATGGAATAGAGACCGAAGCAAGGGACGACACAAATCCTTTATAAGAAGGAGTCAGCGTATCATAAGAGACATACTGAGATATAGGGTGTTGAGTACTCAATCAGATACCTTCATGGAGGGAGAGATCTTCTGACAGAGTTGGCATTGGGTCTGGAAGCATGGGATTAGCCGTTGTGTTCTGACCTTTACGCCGTCGGGTGTAAACCTGTAAGGGACGAGTAAGCGGAGGAGAAGAGATAACAGGAGGAGCAACGGGAGAAACAGTTGGATGATCAACCGGTATGATATTCTCGCTAGAAGGAGGAATCGAAAGGGAGAAGGTAGGAGAGCTCACTTCAACAGCAGCTCCCCCTGAAGTGAGGTAGCATAATAAGGAGTAGAATCACTAAAAGTAACGTCAGCAGATACAATTGTCCGACGAGTAGGAGGATGATAACATTTATACCCCTTTTGTGTAGGGGAATAACCAATGAAGACACACTTGAGGGCGCGGGGGTCGAGTTTAGACCTCCCAGGAGATGGAATGTGGACAAAGCACGTGCTCCCAAATATGCGAGGAGGAAGAGAGGATGTCGGAGAAACTCCTAAGGTGTTTAGGGGAGTTTGGTTACCAAGGACAGGAGAGGGCAGGCGATTAATGAGATAAGCAGCGGTAAGGACAGCATCCCCCCAATAGAATTTGGGGAGATGCATAGTAAGCAAGAGGCACCTGGTAACATCCAGCAAGTGACGGTTCTTTCGCTCGGCTACCCCATTCTGTGACGGGGAATGAGCACAGGAGGTTTGATGAATAATGCCATGAGTGGTAAGGTAGTGGTCAAAGGGAGAGTTGATATACTCTCTACCATTGTCACTGCGTAAAATTTTTATGGATGCAGAAAACTGAGTAGAAACCATTTTATGGAATCGTTGAAAAATAGAAAAGCGTCACCCTTATGTTTCATGAGATAAACCCATGTCGTTCGAGAAAAACAATCAATAAAGGAAATAAACCAGTGACATCCAGAAATAGAGCCAATAGAGCAAGGCCCCCATACATCAGTATGTACAATATGAAAAGGAGTAGTACTAGGTAAAGAAACATGATTAACAGGGAGACGATGATGTTTTGCAACGTCACATACATCACACACAAAATTTTTAAAACAACTAGATGGAAAAGTAGATAAAAGGCGCTGCATAGTGGAAACAGAAGGATGGCCAAGACGACGATGCCAGGTGAGCAGCTGGGATGACTGGGTGGCATGAAGAGCGTGTGGAGAGATGGACCCGGTGGAGGGGTCAAACACATACAGGCCGTCCTTCAAGCTACCAGAGCCAATCGCCTTCCCCGTCTTCAGATCCTGAAAAACACAATAAGTAGGAAAAAAGGTGACTGAGCATTGAAGAGAAGTAGTCAACTGACTAACAGAAAGTAAACTGCGGGTGAAATTAGGAACATGAAGGACAGAAGATAAAGTGAGAGATGGACAAGGTATGGACCCTTTCCCAGCAATGGAGGAAAAAGATCCATCAACAATACTCACTTTATCCCGACCAGAGAGAGGGGAATAAGACACAAAACCTGAAGCCGATCCAGTCATATGATCAGTAGCTCCGGAGTCAATAATCCAATGGGGAGAGGAGCCAGTAGTAGCAGAGTGAGCACCTGGAATACCGGAATGGGCAAGGGCAGATGAGGAAGAAGCAGCCGTAGTCGGCTCAGTAAGAAGGCCCTGCATCAAGCGGCGAAGAGTCTGCATCTCATCAGCAGAAAAAAAGGACATAGTTGCAGGAGGAGGGCCAATAAGACCCGGAGAGCTGCTCTCAGGGATCTCCTTTAGATGAGCAGAATGATGTGAACGGCCAGAAGTGCGGCCACGACCTCGCCCACCACGGGAAGAAGACCCCCCCCCCCCCCCCCCCCTCCCCGAGAAGAAAAGCCAGGAGGGAAGCCGTGCAGACTGAAACAGGTATCCCGGGTATGACGGGGCTTGCCACAATAATCGCACATGAGATGATCCTTATCCGTGGCACGAGGCTTGAAGTCCCGAGAGGTCCTGCTACCAGTGGTGGGAGGATGAGCAACCAAAGCTGAAGCCTCCGGAGTGGTGGTCATGTTCCAGGACTGTCTGCGATCGAACTCCTGCTGAATAATGCTAAAGACCTCAGGCAAGGAGGGAATGGGAACACGACCCAAAACCTGCACAGTAATCTGATCAAAATCGCGGTGAAGCCCCTGGAGAAATTCGAATACCCGATTTCGATCTTCACGAGCTCTTAAGAGGAGGGCATCAGCATCACAGACCATTGCAAGAGACTCAAAATGGTCATACTCCTGGTAGAGTTGGGTAAACTCCAAATAGTAGGCAGAAGGATGACGATCTCCCTGACGAAGATGAAACAACTGTCGGCGAAGATGGTAGATTTGTGCCGCATTCCCTTTGCTGGAGTAAGTCGATTCAGCCCGTTTCCAGATATCAGCAGCAGTGTCGAGGAAGAGGTAATTCCGGGCAATGGACTCCTGCATGGAATTGATGAGCCAAGACATGACCAACGAGTTTTCAGAGTCCCATCGGGACCAGGTAGCAGAGGTGCGAGCAGGCGCAGGAGTGTCGCCATTAACATAGCCAAAGAGACCCCGACTCTTTAAGGCCAGAGTAATAGAACGGGACCAAGAGAGGTAGTTGGTGTCATCCAGACGAATCGTAGTGAGCTGAGAGAAACTATGATCGGAGCCAACCCGGGTAGATCCAGGGGGGGGGGGCACGGAGGCAATGGGGGGCACGGAGGCACCGAAAGCGCCGGAATCAACGTCTGACATGGCACCAATGAAGAAGAACGGTCCAAAGGAGGAGAGAAAACTTAGGGCATCAGAGATCTGAGCCTCCGGTAGTAGAAGAACGCCGGATAAAGAACGGAGAGAAAAGGTAGATCTGAATCTCCGGAAAATCGAACCGTTAAAAACCACCAAGAATCAAGTATGATAATAAGGAGAGGAAAGCGAAACTTTTCCCAGAATTTCATGGCAATCGGACCATTGGAAGGTCGCCGGAAAAAACATCCCGCCGGTTAATTCATAGCAAGACCGGCGGGTGCACGCACGAGAGAAAAGAGAGGAGGCGGGAGAGAGAGGAGAGGAGGCGGGGTGGCGCTGCTAAGGACGCAGGCGGTAGCGGGCGGAGGTGGACGAACGCAGGCGCAGGCGGGCGAGCGGGCGAGCGAGTGAGCGGTGGACAGGCGCGGGCGAGCGGGCTAGGTTAGCTCTGATACCATGTTAGAATAACGAAAAATAGATTTCTGATATCAAACTAATAAGCACCCCCTCTTATATAGTGAGGGGAGAATACAAGGCTAAACGCACACCAAGTAAATTCAATCTATCATAAATTCTAACATCATCATATTTCCTTTTCTTCGATATATAACCAATAGTTTGTTCCTCCTCTTGCTTCGGCTCGGGCATCTCCTTCTTCTCCTCCTCCTCCTCTCCTCCTCCTCCTTCGGGTTGCATACCCGTAAATCCTCTTTTATGATATCTTCAAACTTTGGAAGGACCTGCAATTATATGACAAACACAAATAAACTCATGAAATACGTTAATTTATAAGAGGATTTTGCATGAATTGCAAATGCATCATACCATGCCAGCCTTGATATTTGCAAGATAGGACACAACCATAGTTAGGGCAAAGGTTTTAATAGATGCCCATCGATGTATGCGAGGTATTCTCTCAGGAAATGTAGGGACTTGGATTCGTATATGTTCAAACACCCATATATGTGTGAAGAAATAAAATGATTGTTTAGTATTTTCCTCACAATACAATTATATGACAAACACAAATAAACTCATGAAATACGTTAATTTATAAGAGGATTTTGCATGAATTGCAAATGCATCATACCATGCCAGCCTTGATATTTGCAAGATAGGACACAACCATAGTTAGGGCAAAGGTTTTAATAGATGCCCATCGATGTATGCGAGGTATTCTCTCAGGAAATGTAGGGACTTGGATTCGTATATGTTCAAACACCCATATATGTGTGAAGAAATAAAATGATTGTTTAGTATTTTCCTCACAATATTATCAAATCGAAATAAAAAAAAGCAAAGCACTCACAAGAAGGACATGGGAGCATCCATTCAAGTAGCCCATCGCCTGGGGTGGCATTTTGTTTCGAATAAACTCCTTCGGAATTCGATTGCTACTGCATGGAATGAAAATGTTCCATAATATATGAAGCAGTATAATTTTCAAGTCGTTTTCCTCCACTACATGCTCAAGGCTAGCAAGTAGCAATATCTTAGACTTCAGGTCCTGCTTTGTCATGGTGGAGATGACTTGTATTGATACTCCACATTCTCTCCTTGGTTAGGCAACCCGATTATCATTGCTACATCATTGCTTGTTAACTTTAGATTTTTAGAGCAGACATTGAAGCTTTTCCTTAATGAGCTATACTGCATTAATGTAGAATATAAAACCAGAGTATTTTTGGGGGCAGATGAAATATAAAAAAGGTGAAGAATCCCAATGCCTTCGAGCTTTTTAAGTAGATGCTTGTCTAGCTTGCTGATAATGGGAGTGGCAAGTGAAATGAATGAAGAAACAAAACATCGACTGCTTAAGATATGAGGTTTGATCTCTGGTTTAAATATCTTCAAAAACCTGCTGACAAGCATTTACTTAATACAACTAAAATCTCTCAGATACAACTAAAATTTCTCAGATACAACTAGCGTCTCCCAAATACAACTAAAGTCTCTAAGACAAAACAAAATTATCTCGGATACAACGAAGTTCTCTCCGACGCAACTGGATTATCTGGGAAAAAACTTCATTATCTAACAAATATCCTCATAAAAAATCTCTACATTATGATGATCACATTTAGGGTTGTAATAAGCGCATTTAGGGTTATTATTGAGGAGGAGATAGAGTAGACGAAGCAGAGAAGAACTTTCAATGGCTGATAATGTCGAAGAGAAGAACCTTCATTGGCGAAGAGGAGATAGGAGAGCATGCGCAGTCCGCCTGCCGGAGAGAAAAAAATTCGCTCGCCTGGAAGAGGAAATGGGAGAGAAAGTAGAGATGTATCTAAAAACGACGACAATGTCTGAAATACATTCCCGTGAAAATAAAAGCCTCAACCTCTTCACGCCATGTGTCAAAATCGCACGGGCCCCGGACCTGGATCTGAATCCGGGGCCCGGACTGAAAAATTTCTCTTGTTTGTTGGTTGTTGAAATAGCTGAACAACCGATTTAAATAATATAACAATTTATCTTCATTGTAAATTCTTTTCAAAACCTATCTATATTAAATTTTTTCTTCTTCCAATAACTACGTAGGATTAAGTTTATTTGCATGAAAGTATACAAGCTAAACCATGCAACAAAAAGGTTGAAGTAAACCTATCTTTAATTCATACTTAGCTTCCCCTAACCTATTTGGCTGAATTTTTCCTGAACTTCCTTTTATTTCTGAACTATTTTTGAGTGTAATAATGTCAAAGATGTTATGATTCCGTTCTTTGAAGGGACCTCATGCATGAACTTTAGATTATGTTGATTGATAGTGGATCAAGTTGATTTAGAACCTCCTATTTCTCCCTTCCAATTGATCCAAGTTGTATATGATGATTGCTTTGAGCTGTATACAATGAATCTTCCTCCTCCCTTCTTTATTCTTCTCAATAAAGTTATCTTCTAAATGATCTATTTTAATTGTGTATAAAGACCGATTGTTTATTCTTAGAGTTCTCAGTGCACAATCTCATCTCATTTAAGTATCTCTTAAATGATCTATTTTATTCTGAACATTAAATTTTCAATGTTTTAAATGTCCCCCGACATGTCCTACATATCGGTTTTGCCCTCGGTTTTGAGGGCAAAACGATAATTTTTCTTAAAGAATATGTTATGCCATTTGGTAAAATACAGACCGACATATCAATTTTTCTCGACATATCGATTTTTTCTGACATATCTACAAACATGACTTTTGAAAATATAACACACTAATTTTGATTTTAGGTTATGTTAGCAATAAACGTGCTTAAATTACATCAATATATTGCATTATATGATACTTAAATTGATTAGACTTATTATTTCATTCTTTCGTAGGTGTTATTATTACAATCAAGTTTGTATAGGCATTTTAAACTATTCATTTGTTAGTTTATCATCAAACAAAGTAGTAAAATATTCTACACATTATTAATTGATGTTTTTTTAATGTAATTTTATTAAGCAAAAGAAGACTTATTATCAATCAATGTCATTTAACTTCTAAATTTTCTTTGTTATAAAACTTAGTATTATCTAAATAAAATGTATTGTATAATATTAACGAGTGACAGTGCACAGGGGGCCCCCGTGCCCCACGGGATAGTAATCGCGCCGGCTGCGATTAGACGGGCTCCGCCCATCTCCGAGCGGGCTCCGACCGCGACCGGGTGGTGCAGTTACAATTCATATTATTTCAAGTCGTTCCTCTATTTTGTGTTTTTATCCCGATTAAGGGTATTTTAGTCTTTCTCCTGTTTTTAGGGGTTTTCCCTCCTCATGTATATATATGAGTAAGGGTCCTTTGAGATGAAGAAATCGAGACAGTTTTTCTCATTTCCACTTGGTATCAGAGCGATTTGCATCCCCGATCGTGCTCGCTCCCGTCTTCCGCTCACGCCCCCGCTAGCTCGCTTCCGTCGATATCTCCCGCGCCTCTTGACCTCTGCAGTTTTGAGCGGCCCGTACGTGCTCGCCTCCGCTTATGCGGTGCCCTAGCAGGTGCGCCGCTGCCGTCGGCCGCTGAGGAGGACCCCGCCGCTCCCTCTCGTGATGCCGCCGCCCTTCGTGCGCCTGTTCCAGCTTTTTTGATCGATCCAGTCGACGTCGACCTACTCCTGATCGATCCTGTTGCTCGATCCTGCCGCAGATTCAGTTGGTCAGCTCCTGTTGGTCGACTGCTCCAGTTGATCGTGTTTTCTCCCATTGATCCTGCTTTCTCCGTGATCTCCAGCCGATGTGCTGATCGTGCAGCCTCCTCGATGTGCTGATCCCTCTTCTCTTTTGATCCATTTTTTTTTTGTCAATATGGGTGACCCCGATTCCTCGGTATCTTCTCCGGGTGTGATCCAGCCTCAGGTGAGTGACTCTCAGCGTCCTCATGGCCACTCCGGTTCTTTAAAGATTACCACGGTCCCCTTGGATGACACGAATTACCTGGAATGGTCCCGCGCAGCCCAACATGTCATCCGCAGCCAACAGATGTTTGGGTATATCGATGGCACAATCAAGGAGCCTCCGAAGACCGATCCCTCCTGGAAGCGTTGGGATTCTGACAACTCTCTTGTGGTCTCATGGCTCCTACATTCGATGTCTCCTAAAGTCTATCGGAGCTATATGTTGATGGATTCTGCATCTGAGATCTGGACTCGTGCTCGGGAAACATACTCACAGATCGGTAGTTCCACTCAGGTGTATGAGCTCACTCGCCGTATTTTGGAATTGCGGCAAGGTTCGATGACCGTTTCGTCTTTCTTCTCTGAGTTTGAGCGTCTACACCAGGAGTTAGACTACTTTGCTCACTTCACTCCTGCATGTACCGCTGATGCTGTTCAGATAAAGCAAAATGAGGACCGTTTTCGTCTTCATGTTTTCCTGATGGGATTGAACATGGAATCCGATATGGTGCGGACGCATATTCTTCACCGCTCTCCGCTTCCCTCCCTTCGTGAGGCCTTTAGTATGGTTCTGGGTGATGAAGACCGACGCAAGTCCCTCAATGTTATGGCGCCGCCTGACCGTTCGGCCTTGACGAGTGTCGGTCGCGGTCTTATCCCCACTCCTGGCTCCTCTGTGCCCACATGTGACTACTGTGGTCGAAGAGGACATTCTCGGGAGATGTGTTTCAAGCTTCATCCACATCTTGCTCCTCCTGGTCGTGGTCGTGGCCGTGGCCGTGGACCTGGTCGTGGTAGCCAGAGACAGAGTGGCCATCGCTCTCATGATGCCGCCTACACTACAGATGTCTATGATGAGTCTCACTGTTCCACTCTTGGATCTCTTACAGCTCAGGAAGTGGATGCCTTCCGTCGTCTGCTCTCCTCTCAGTCTGATCCTGGAATAGGTGGTTCCACTTCCCTGGCGACTATTGCGACGCCCAGTGCTCATGCTGCCATTACCTCTTCCTCTGAATGGGTGCTTGACTCAGGCGCAACACATCATATGACTGGGTCCTCCTCAGGTTTCCTCTCTTACACCCCCTTGTCTGGTAAGGACAAGGTCATTTCTGCAAATGGATCTTTATCCTCTATTGCGGGCAAAGGCAACATCTTATGTTCCCCGTCTATTTCTCTTTCTTCTGTTCTTCACGTCCCTTCTTTTCCTCGCAATTTGCTTTCCATCAGCAATATTACTCGATCTCTGAATTGCTCGGTAACCTTTTTTCCTGATTCTTGTGTTTTTTCAGGAACTGGGTACGAAGCGGAACATTGGCAGTGGTAGGAATCGAGGCGGCTTGTACTACCTGAACCCCCAGCAGATACCCCCTCAGGCTCTTTCCTGTTCCGTCGCCACAGCTGATGATGTTCGTCGTTGGCATCTGCGCCTAGGACATCCGTCTTCCACTTATCTACAAAAATTGTTTCCTGCCTTTTTACCTTTTCTTCAGAATTTTCATTGTGATGTATGTGATGAGTCTAAACATGTGCGACGTTCTTCTTCGCATCTCTCTCTACCCAGTAGTGTTCCTTTTGATGTGATACATTCTGATGTGTGGGGACCGTCCCCTATTGTATCCTTAAATGGTTTTCGTTGGTTTGTCACTTTTATTGACTGCTTCTCTCGTACTACATGGGTTTATCTTTTGAAGAAAAAAAGTGAAGTTTTTTCCTGTTTTCAAATATTTCATAAAATGGTGCAAACTCAATTCGATGCTTCTATTCGTGTTCTTAGGAGTGATAATGGCGGAGAGTATGACGATCGTGGTGCCTTCGGGTCTTATCTTACCACTCATGGTATTATCCACCAGAAAACGTGTGTCCATACATCTACTCAAAATGGTGTGGCCGAGCGTAAAAATCGGCACCTCCTTGAGGTTGCTAGATGTCTTCTATCCACCATGCACCTTCCCAAACCCTATTGGGGGGATGCTGTCCTTACCGCCGCTCATTTAATCAATCGTCTTCCTTCTCGTGTTCTTTCCTACACTACTCCTCTAGCTCGCCTTTCCACTACCTGTGTCGTTCATACTTCCCATTTGACACCTCGCATCTTTGGGTGCGTTTGCTTTGTGCATATCCACCAACCCTGTCGTGACAAACTTGACCCTCGGGCTCTCCGTTGTGTCTTTCTTGGCTACTCTTCTACCACCAAAGGGTATCGTTGTTATCACCCTCCGTCCCGACGTATGTTCTGTACCATGGACGTTACTTTCCGGGAGCAGGAATCGTTTTTTTTGCCTTCGACTCATTCTCTTCGTCAGGGGGAGAGTGATTGTGATACAGTTACTACTCCTATTCCTCTTCCTCTTCTTCCTTCCATGACCTCTCCTTCACCACAGCTACCTACTCCGATTGTTACTGTTCCTATCCAGGTACCTTTGACCTCCACTCTGATCTCTCCGCTTCCCCACATATATCATCGTCGCACAGGTACACAGGCTACTAGTGTTCCTCCACTGCCCATGCCTACTTCGTCCTCAGATTCTGATGATGTGGATATGCATATTCCTCTTGCATTGCTGAAAGGTAAATCCACTAGTACGCAACACCCTATTTCTAACCATGTGGCTTATCAACATCTCATCCCGGCCCATCAGGCCTTTGTTTCATCCCTTTCCGTGGTTGTTATTCCTAAATCGTTGCAGGAAGCCTTGCAGATGCCTGTATGGACACAGGCTATGCACGATGAGATGTCTGCCCTGGATAAGAATCATACGTGGGAAGTCTCCTCTCTTCCTCCTGGGAAGAAAGCTATAGGCTCACGGTGGGTCTTCACTGTTAAGCAAAACCAAGACGGTAAAGTGGAACGGTACAAAGCACGTCTGGTTGCTCAAGGATACACTCAGACGCAGGGAGTTGATTACCAAGAGACCTTTGCTCCGGTTGCAAAGATGGACTCTATTCGGGTGTTACTATCCTGTGCGGCTTGCCTGGACTGGGACCTTCATCAACTGGATGTTAAGAACGCGTTCCTTCACGGTGATCTCGATGAAGAGGTGTACATGAAGTTCCCTCCTGGTTTTATGAGGAAGGGGGCTGAAGGACTTGTCTGCCGCTTAAAGAAATCTTTATATGGCCTGAAGCAATCTCCCAGGGCCTGGTTCGGAAGGTTCCTCACTGCTATGCTCAAATTTGGGTACAAGCAAGCTCACTCTGATCATACCATGTTTATCCGGAGACGCGAACAGAAGGTTGTGGTTCTCATTGTCTACGTGGATGACATTGTAATTACAGGAAACGACACAGAGGAGATTGCCAGCCTTAAAACCCTCTTAGCTGCTGAATTTGAGGTGAAGGACTTAGGAAGGTTACGATACTTTCTGGGTATCGAGGTTGCTAGATCTGATCAGGGTATATTCATATCTCAACGAAAGTATGTTTTGGATCTTTTAAAGGAGACAGGGATGCTTGGGTGTGCTCCTGCTAACACTCCCTTGGAGGAGAACCATAAGATTGATGGTGATAGTGATGGTGACCATGCTGACGTATCACGTTATCAAAGACTGGTTGGGAAACTTATATATTTATCCCATACTCGGCCTGACATTACTTTTGCGGTAGGGATTCTGAGCAGGTATATGCATTCTCCCAGGGTTAGACATCAAGATGCTGCGTATCGTGTGCTAAGATACTTGAAGAAAGCACCAGGCCGCGGTCTATTGTTCTCCAAAAACAATAACTTGAGGATTGAGGTCTTTACCGATGCTGATTGGGCTGGATGTCAAGATGACAGAAAGTCCACCACTGGTTATTGTTCTTTCATTGGTGGAAACCTTGTGACATGGCGTAGCAAGAAGCAGAATGTGGTTGCCAGATCAAGTGCTGAGGCTGAATTTCGTGCTATGTCTCAGGGTCTATGTGAGGGTCTGTGGCTACGTACTGTATTACAAGATCTGGGTTTCACTGAGACAGCTCCCTTCTCCTTATTTTGTGACAATAAGGCCGCTATTAGCATAGCACATAACCCAGTCCAACATGACAGGACAAAGCATGTTGAGGTTGATCGACATTTTATTAAAGATCACTTGGATAAAAAGACTATGGTTACTCCCTTCGTTCATTCCAAAGATCAACTGGCTGATGTGTTCACCAAAAGCTTGGGATGTGATACGTTTACTGATAGCATTCTGAAACTAGGGATGGCTGACATCTTTCGTCCGACTTGAGGGGGAGAGTTACAATTCATATTATTTCAAGTCGTTCCTCTATTTTGTGTTTTTATCCCGATTAAGGGTATTTTAGTCTTTCTCCTGTTTTTAGGGTTTTTCCCTCCTCATGTATATATATGAGTAAGGGTCCTTTGAGATGAAGAAATCGAGACAGTTTTTCTCATTTCCACTGGTGCTCCGCCCGCCTCCACGCATAGGAGCCCCCCCGTGAAATGTCGCGGAAGCATTATATATTTAATTTAAAATTTGTTTAACGATCTTACTTTAGATATATATATATATAATTTATTTATATACTTATATATATAACATATTTCAATATTGTTCAACAAAAAATAGATGGTGTGATGGTTGCCATCTTTGCTTGCCATAGTGGGAGCCTTCGTTCAATTCCCATCGTTGACAATTTTTGCGAGGCTAAAAATCAGGCCATTTGACCCTCCCGTTTCAATAAAGTTAGGGGTAAAATCGTAATTTCACGTTGTAGGGTAATGCTGGGCTGAAATAAATGTAAATGTTTCATTGCAACATACCCATATATTAGACATTGCAGTAATTCTCTTTCAAGCATTAAATATTTCTTTATGCTCCACCTTAAATCTCATTCCAACAACAATTAGAGGGCTATGCAGCCTTCATTTTCAAGTTCTGAGTGCATTAATATTTTTGTGTTTCTGACTACTTACCCCTTGATTTCTTAGCCAGGCTGTTTTTCTATATTGCAGATCTTCCAGGTTCCAATTTTTGTTCCAATCTTTCTGTTTCTGAGATTCACCAGTTGACGGATAGCATAATTGCTAAATCAAATGAAATACATGATCTAGTAGCTTCAGTTTGCCTTGAGAAAGTATGTGGTTTCTTTGAGTACTGCAACATGCTGTTGTAATTGTGTCTATATTCTTATTGAAATATGTCGGAAGCACAAACTATAAACACTATTTATTTACCTAATTGTTTATCATGTAACATTTGACCGCGTGCAGCGAAATTATATACCTAACATTTCTTATATTCATTCATTAAATGTTTCCTGAAAGAGGAAGGCTGTAGGTTGTTTATTGACCTAAGATAGGTACCAAGACTGTAGATCTATTAGGTTGTTTAAGAGGGAAAAGGGAGATAATTGATAGAAACAAATTTCAAGTTGTTGATGTTAAATCAATATAAATTTCAAGTTGTTGATGTTAAACCTTTATAATATCTAAATAAGGGATAATTTCTCCAAAGCATGCAGGGGTGTACCCATCAACGTCCATGGGTTAGCTATAAAGTTCATCTCTTTAATTCAATCCTGATTAGAACTGACCATCAAAAGATACTTTTTGATTAAGTCCCTCAACCCTGAACGTACTAAGAGACCCAACACTAAAATAATTACACAGACAAATGAACAAATTAATTAAAGAAAATCTTGATTCCTAAATATGACAGTGCAAATACATTCTTCATCAGCTCATCAGTTTGATCGTCAGGGATGTTAGATTGATCAGTAGATGTTAAGCAATATTTTGCCTACTGATATCCCCAGTTGATTTTTATAGGTTGCTGTAGTTCTCTTGGTTGATGAAGAATATTTTCCAATGGAGAGTAAATATGATGATTTCTCTCCGGAAAATAGGGGAAAGGACACAGATCATCATAGATATTCCTGTAATTGTTGAGTGGCAGATGATATCTTCATTGGATCAGAAGTTGTGCTGTATTTGCTTATGTTAACAATTGAAGGAGTGGCAGTGGTTGACGCAGAGACCTACTTGGATCTGCAAATTCTAACTGTAGGGTAGTAAGCATTAGTGCTTTAGGGATGCTAGGTAATGTAACGGCCCGTAGACCGCCACAATTGCCAATCAATATCATGAGCTGTGTTTCATTTAACAGTTAACAGTATAGTAACACATTGAATATGTAAAAATGTACAAAATAAAACTTTATTTCATTAAAAGCATATTTTACAAGGAGTGGTTTCACGAACAAACAACTACACAACTCTAGTACATCTATATACTATAAAGAAAAACTTATGGTACCATTTTGAGGCTAAATTAGAACCATTAAACGAATCACAGCCGTCGGATCAAAGACCTATGGGCTGCAAATAGCCATTTTCTGAAAATCCTTTCTCTCCCTCCTAATACCAGCCCCGACACCCTTGCCTCCTCCGCCATTTCCGTTCGCCGCCGATGGCCTGCCTGGAGCCCACCTTCAGGGTCGCCGGACCCCGGCGAACCTGCCGGGGGTGGTCCTGCGGCGCTCCGGCAGGTGGTGGCCCCGCCGGAGCGCTGCAGGACCACCCCGACAGGTTCGCCGGGGTCCGGCGACCCCGTCGGTGGCTCCGGGTAGGCCGACGGCTCCGGGCAGGCCGACGGCGGATGGAGGGAAACGACGGAGGCATTTTTTTGGGATTTCTCTTAAAAAATAATCTAAAAAATTATATATATATAAATTTAATATAATTATATATATAAATTTAAAATTAATATATAATTATATATATAATATAGAATTAATTATATATATTTTAAATTTATCTAAAAAATGGTTTAAATAATTATATATATAATTCTCAAAAAATAAAAAATAAAATTAAAAATAACTGGGTGAGTGACGGGGGCGGGGCGAAGCCCGCCGAGGGCGGGCAGGGTACTGTCGCGCGGGGCACGGGGGTCCCTCGTGCACTGTCACTCGTCTATATATAAGCAAAAGATCTATATGATATTTATAGATATTTCTTACTCTACTGCTTCTTCTCTCTGGGCTACACTAATGCTACCAGGGGTGGTTGGACTAGGGTCGCTTGGTCCCTTAAAAAATGAATAAGAAAGGGTTAGTCTTTCGAACAAATGACTAAGTGAGAATTTACTTCTTTAATCGCTGTACAGGCATACAAAGGAGAATTTTGAGGCTAAATTAGAACCATTAAATGAATCACAGCCGTCGGATCAAAGACCTATGGGCTGCAAATAGCCATTTTCTGAAAAATCCTTTCCCTCCCTCCCGATACCAGCCCCGACACCCTTGCCTCCTCCGCCATTTCCATCCGCCGCCGATGGCCTGCCTGGGCCCACCTTCGGGGTCGCCGGACCACGGCGAACCTGCCGGGGGTGGTCCTGCGGCGCTCCGGCAGGCGGTGGCCCCGCCGGAGCGCCGCAGGACCACCCCGATAGGTTCGCCAGGGTCCGGCGTCCCCGTCGGTGGCTCCGGGCAGGCCGGCGGCGGATGGAGGGAAATGGCGGAGGCGTTTTTTTTTGGATTTTTCTTAAAAAATAATCTAAAAAATTATATTTATATAAATTTAATATAATTATATATATAATTTTAAAATTAATATATAATTATATATATAATATAGAATTAATTATATATTTTAAATTTATCTAAAAAAATTGTTTAAATAATTATATATATAATTATATATATAATTCTCAAAAAATAAAAAATAAAATAAAAAATAATTGGGTGAGTGTCGGGGGCGGGGCGAAGCCCGCCGAGGGAGGGCAGGGTACTGTCGCGCGGGGCTCGGGGGTCCCCGTGCACTGTCACTCATCTATATATAAGCAAAAGATCTATATGATATTTATAGATATTTCTTACTCCACTGCTTCTTCCCTCTGGGCTACACTAATGCTACCAGGGATGGCTGGACTAGGGTCGCTTGGTCCCTTAAAAAATGAATAAGAAAGGGTTAGTCTTTCGAACAAAAGACTAAGTGAGAATTTACTTCTTTAATCGCTGTATAGACAACAAAGGAGAATTTTGTCAATATGTATATATAAGTAAAAAAGTGTGAACAATATGTAATAAGTAAACAGTACAAATGTAGCAAACAGTACAAATGTAAGCAAACAGTACAAATGTAAGCAAACAGTACAAATGTAAGCAAACAGTACAAATGTAAGTAAACCGTACAAATGTAAGCAAACAATTCAAATGTAAGCAAACAGTACAATTGTAAGCAAACAGTACAAATGTAAGCAAACAGTACAAATGTAAGCAAACAGTACAAATGTAAGCAAACAGTACACATGTAAGTAAACAGTACATGTAACAGTAAACGGTAAAAGTATGTGCCGCAGTAAACAATATAATTGCTCTTTTTAACTTTTTAATCATGATTCATCATATGTGCCCATTTTCCTATATTTCATTTACTAGGTAATGCTAAGGGTACCAATTTTCAGTCATCAGTATTCAGTCTTTGGGCCCGACCCCTCAGGATCATCAACTATCAATTCAGTGCGATCGAATACGCATTAGACTGGATTGATTGTCAATATCATTAATCCAGTGCGATCAAATACGCATTAGACTGGATTTATTTCAGTACAGTCTTTTACCCTTAACACTGCCTCTGCATCGATGCATTTATCCGTTTGTTTTTATATTTCCACAGTCTATTGGTATATGTGGAATATTAATAAAGATTTAGTTTTTCCCCTCAAATTTTTATCGCTTATTAGATTCCCTCGCAACATCTGTCATCTTTAGCGTTTTTCATTTGTCAGTGATATTAAATATCGAACTTGCTCAATTATGGAAAAACATGTGTGCGCAAGTAGAAAATAATTTCCAATTTAAAGAAATTATGCTTGTATATAAAAATACGGGAAATAAAGCATAAATTAATGAGGTAATCCTCATATGCATATTTTCTTTCCTTTTATCACGCCGTAGATCATCGTCGCGCCTATCGTTTGATTCCATCCTTCATGATATCTGTAATTAGGCATCTCATTTATTAGGCAATCTATCGGGGTTGCATGTTACATAAAAACGATATTGACCCTACGATGATTTAGACTTGTTGGGGTGGTCTTAGGGTAGAAATGTGTGTTGAAAATAAGAAATGAAATATAAGGTGTAGTTTATTCATCCCTCAAATGGGGGTATATAAAGGATTACAAGGGGCATACTAAACATTGATAGCTGATGTGTGACTAAAGACATGACACACACCTAATACACTAATACATAACTTAAAGTATAAAAAACACTTAATGCGCAAACTCCAACACTCCCCCTCAAGCTGGAGGGGAAACCTTCAACTTGAAAACATCATATAACGGTAGATGAGGTAGGCGATGTGAGACAAAACATCAGACGAGCCACCGGGGAAAATTTCAAACCGGGGAATCAAACCGGGGACATAACTACACACGACGCAGACCCACACACGACCTAGACCCACACACGACGCAGGTCCCACACACGACGTAGACCCACACATGACGCAGGTCCCACACACGACGTAGACCCACACATGACGCAGGTCCCACACACAACGTGGGCTCGCTGGAATCAGGTCAACCAACATCTACACAACATGTGGAAGGTAACAGAAGATGTGGGGCTAATCATCAAACGGGTAATTGAGAATAATCCATCGGGGATAATCCGTCGAGGATAATCCGCACAAAGGGCAGTCCTACACGATACGGTCCCACACGACACTGTCCCATATGCCACAACCCGCTTAGATTGGGACAACCAACAACAATTGTACCACAACACATGCACCAATCAAAAGAAAAAATTGGGGAGACGCAAATAACTTAAGACAAGCCCGGAGGGCCGTGTGGGACTAAGGAGAAAGTAGGGAAATACCATCCGAGTTGCCTTCGTCCTAAGCACTCCCCTTCATGTGGAACACACATGCATATAGACATGACAAGACCATACTAAGTAAACATTAATAATAACCAAACAAAAGCACTTAAAAATAAATAAAAAATGATCAAACCATCACGAAGCTTCATCATTGGCGAGAGGAAAACACCCGAGAAGGGGTAGCAGCGGCTGGTAGCACGGAAACACGAGGGGCAGCGATCGGAAGCGGATGGAATCGACGGAAACAGGAAGGGCAGTGGCTGGAAACAGTTAGAACACACCAATCTGGATGAGCGACAATCGACTGGTAGCTGGATATCGACATTGGGCTCTGAAGCAGTGGAGAAGTCATTGTCGGGACCAACATATGGGATCTCCGACGGGAGGCAGACGAGATCTACGACGAGAAGCACAGACAATGGCATGCGCAGTTGTCGACGATGAGCAACAACGGGCTCGACGGGATCGCAAATGCTCTCGTCGTTGGGATCAACAACAAAAGCTGCCGACAGGATCGTCGATCAGAAACTATCGGGACAGAGGTCGTCGATGGTGAGACTGCTGCGGGAGATAAACGGAGCCAGCAGAAGACATAAAAGGAAAGAAGGGGTCGCTCGATCTCTTGAAGAAGCAGGAAGACGACAGCGGCGAGCCATGAAAGACAGGACCGTCGACGATAGCAGAAGTAGATGGAAATGTCGACGAAGAAAACAGCAGACGGGAAATGGCGCGGTATCGACGACAAAAGGAAGCGACGACTGGTTGAGCAGACGGGCTCAACGAGGCCAGCGGAAGAGGAGATCCTCACAGCGGGATCAGAGATTCCCCACAGAAAGCCCTAAGGATTACATGAGCATGTCTGAGCTTAAGAGTGCTCGATTGGGGCTTGAGTTTGCGCAGTTCTTTTTCCCCATGACGTGTGGCGTGATCTTGGAAGGTGACTCTAGCGAAACGTACGCCAAGCTGAATCAAGTCCTAAACGACATTTACTCCGGGGGACCGAAACAAATGTACAAATTTGCTCAAAGATGCACCGCAGATTCATGTTTCCATTGTCACAAGAATTGCCAACAAAGCCACAGATTTTATCTCAAAGGGCGTTTGTAACGAGAACTTTGTGTCGGAATGAGGAATGCCTCTTTCCCAATACTTTCTTAGCTTTCTTTTGTTAGACTACCATGCTATGATGTAATGTTTTCCATGTTATTTTAACATAATATAGTCTATGCCAATTCCAAAGAAAATGGACTTAGGCAGGCAAGAAATTTATGCCAACATCCTCTTTTTCTTACCTTCTGTTATACTTATTTAACTTCCTATTATACCTTTTTTACATACTTGCCATGGGTATCTTCAAAAGTATCACTTATGATGCAAAATTTAATACAATGAACTTTAATAATCCAGTTCTCCCTCTTTGTAAAAATAAATAACCATGTTTACTTTCTTTTTTTTATTATTTTGTATTCAAAGATTCGTATAGTTATGGTGTTTAGTTTTTTTTCTTTGTTAGTGAAGCTTTTACATAATTTTACTTATAATTGTGGTTGGATATTTGCTAGTGGTTAGTGAAGCTTGTATAGTAACCTAATGCAGGTATCATATAAGAATGCAATTGCCCCTTTAGTAGATCTTGAAGAATACCAGTATCCATTGGTGCAGTCTTGTCTTTTCCAAAAAATGGTGGCTACTTCAGATGATCTTCGGACAGCGAGTGCTGATGCTGAGAGGAGAATAAATTCCCACTTTTTAATGTGCAGGTTCTGCTTCTTCTCCTTTATTGTGTATTTGTTTGATATCTCTTTTGTTATGGACATCATTGTGTCATGACATCACATCATTTTGTCATGGCATCAATGATTCTTTACGGTGGACTGCTGGTAAAGTTTATTCACTAGCGTTCCATTGATTCGGTACTTGTACTGAACTGAATTTACTTGGTTATTGGTCTCCAACAGAGATGTTACTTGGCAAGTTTTCTATGAATTTCATCACTATGATCAAGTTTTTTTTGTAATGTTTTTATGTGATACATTTCAGTAAGGATTGATGAATATAAGATGGAAAACACTTTCTTAATTATATTCATCTCCCCAAAGGGGTATTTGTAGGACTTACACTAGACAAAGAATCCTTAGGTGACAGTGTGGGATTAACCCGTACATATAACAGAAAAAATACTTAAATACACAAATACCAACACCCCCCTCAAGTTGGGCGTGTGATGTCGATCATGCCCAACTTGCCAACAATCTCTCCAAAGACACCTGCACATAATCCCTTTGTGAGGATGTCTGCCAAATGTTGTTCAGATGGCACAAACAGAGTAACCACAATGCCTCTAAATATATTTTCCTTGATGAAGTGTCTGTCGATCTCAATGAGTTTAGTACGGTCGTGTTGTACTTGGTTGTGAGCAATATGGATGGCATCCTTGTTATCACAGTATAGTCTCATAGGTTCGCTTCTTTTAAGACCAAGATCTTCCATGATGGTTAGGATCCATAGCCTTGAACTCCGCCTCGACGCTGAATCTGGCGACCACATGCTGTTTTTTGCTCCTCCAGGTAACTAAATTTCCACCCACCATAGTGCAATATCCTGACGTGGATCGTCGATTCTCAATCGATCCAGCCCAGTTTGCATCAGTGTAAACCTCAATAGTCAGCTCATCATTTGGTGAAAAAAGGATGCCCCTCCCAGGTGAGGACTTGAGGTATCTGAGGATACGATGAGCAACATCAAGATGATGGCTCTTTAGGGAGTGCATGTATTATTTATTAGGTTTAGAAACCTTACCTCCTACCTCACGATCCAGCATCCCGACGTCCTTAGCAGCAGGCGCCCCTTTCCATGGATCGACCTCCTTCCTTCCAAGCTTCAAGATCCGACCGGTGATCTAAGTTCCGACAAGCTCTCTCCAAATCGCTGTCGTCCTCCACCTCCTTCAAGGCCGGCAATCAGCCTGCTGTCTCCATGGCCGACGAGCTCTCCAACAACCCTTCTCCAAATCGTGAAGCTACAACTCCTCCCTCCAGATCTGTCCGAGTTCCCCTCTCCTAACTCTGTCGGACGAGCTCTCCCTGCAAGCAGCACCGCTAGGGTAGAAACTATGATGTGTTTTACTTACTGTCGTTATTTATTACCGCACTTCTTATTACTCTACTACTGCATTTCTTAAAATATGCAATTGCTCATACTGCTTCATATTTATATATATGTATATATATTCCACTATGCTAACACTTACTGCAGGACAACTTAGCGCCTCCCTTGAGCATATTTGGGGCTCAGGGGGAGAGGCGGGAACCACTTAACTTATACGCATAGTATTTGCTAACCCTCACCATCGGTTGACACCCCAAGGAGTTCCAGGAGCTATGACGTGAACTTGACGTGAAGATAGAAGACATACAGAGGATCGTTACTACCCTTAGCAACATCATCAATCCTATGGTTAACTCATTAGGTTTATAGATTTACAGTATTTTGTATATTACTGTTTATCCGGTTTGACATGTTTACTTGTGAGCCCCCGGACTTTCTATAGACTATTGTACTTGGACTGTGGGGCCTTTCGCCGTTGTTGCGGTTGCTTTCTGTCTTCTCATATTATTCGTATGTTTCTGTGATCTACTACGTGATTGTTAGTCTTCTGTTAGTACTCCTTCCACTACTGCTTATATCGTACTCTGTTTGTGGTGTGATAGTGATTCTCTTAGGACCATCGTTGGTTCGTAACGTTAGGATAGAATGACGGGAAAGGGTCATACCTCCACTCTTCCGTTATTCCATTCTTTGTTGCGGATTGGCGGTGGTGTGCAATAAGATCCCCCTGTCGTACCTAATTTCTGAGGGGGGGGGGGGGTCTTACATCGTGGATCTCTAGGATCTGCTCCTGAAACCTGTCCACATATTGGATTAGGGTTTCAGTGGCTCCTTTTCTGATCTGGAAGAGCGCATCCGGGATGCTCTTCCTCTTCTTCGAGGTTGTAAAGCTCAGAATGAGTCCGAAGAGAAGTTAAACTTGTCTGATGGAGCGTGGTGCAATTTGCAGAACCACTCGTGTGCTTTGCCATCGAAGGTGGTGGCAAGCAGTTTGCAACGGATCCCATCAGAGAGGGTCTGAAGAGGAGTTGCAGAGTCGAAAGCTTGGAGATGTTACGCCATGTCTTCTCTCTTGGAAAACCTAGAGAGTTGCGGCTCTTTGAATCCGGCTGGGGCGTGCTCGTGCCAGACGTGGTCGGCAAAGGGGGAGGTGCTCTCGTACTCCTCCGAGGATCCATGATCCTCCTTGAAGCTCAGGGCTCTTCTCGGGTTGGCTGTTGCGGCTTCCCTGAAGAAGTCCCTTCACTGGGCCGCGAACTCTCCTTCGCGTAACAACGCATCAGGGGCGGCCTCGCATTAGGGATTGCGGCCTTTTGCTGGAGGGGGCCTCCCTGTTGACGAGCTGGGAGACCATCTCGAACAAGTTAAACTTTTGTTCGAACTCCTCCCTGGTGACCGCACCAGCTCCTCCTGGGTGGGAGCTCTCGGGTGAACTCGGCAGCGACTGACCTCTTACAACCATTGCGACGATTTCTTTAGTCACTTGAATCTGAAGGTCGCATGTTCATTTTGTTGGAGCCAAAAACGTCTCTAACCTCTACACTCAACTATGAACCGCGAAGGATGGGGGAATCGGGAGCTGCAAGTGACCAACTACTAATTGCAAGAGGCCGAAGAGAAGAAGAGGGGGGGGGGGGGAGGAGAAGGTTGCCGCGAGAGGCTACACCTGGGTTCCCGCAACTGCCAACCTTAGTTGCAGGTGATTTTATTACTCAGCAAATGAAACTATTATAGAGAGAATTACAACCAAGTAACTAGGAGCAGAGTTGTTCAAGAGTGACAGGAGCTTGAGACCGCACCAATAAGGAGGATTTTACTCAAGTTCAGCATGCCTTTCTGGATGCTCTGGCCACCTATTTATATTTGTTGGAATAGCCCATGTCGAGGGCCCGTATTTGGGCCCATGTATTCTTCTCCTCTTTAGTCCCACATCTTGTATATGAATCTTTCTCTCCTTCTCCCTCATATATATATGTACTCACTCTTTGTATTTAGTTACACAAAGCAATACATACAATCTTGTGCTTTATTCTACATGGTATCAGAGCAGGTTCCTTTTTACCTCAACCCTTGCGGTCTCCTGTTCTAACCGCACCTCTTGCAGTCCCTTTTTTTCTAAACCGCTCCCCTCCTCGCGGTATCAGACGCAACTTCCCCCCGCGCCTCCTCCTCCTCCCTTCGGCTTTTATAGCCTCCTCCCTCTGACGCGTGGGACCCTCTACCCTCTCCCCCCTGCTTGCCGATCGCAACTCGTGCGGCCTCCTTCCCGCAGTCTTTATCGCGCCAGTCTAACCGCAGCTCGCGCGGTCTCCTCCTCCTCCTCTGTCGTGCTTCCTACTCTCGCGCTGTCTATCCGCAGCCCTTGCTCCTCCTGCTCGCTACTCTGCTCACCTCTCGCAGACCGCCGCACCCTCTACTTCCCAGCAGCAGCGGTCTCCTCACAACAGCGGTCTCATCCTGCTCACAGCAGCGGGCTCTCGCAACAGCGGTCTCCTCAGCAGCAGCGGTCTCCTCACCGCAGTGGTCTCTCTCCGCGGTCTCTCAGACGCGGTCTCCTCTCCTACTCGCTGCGGCTTCTCCTTGCCGGTCTCCATCTACTTGCTTCGGCTTCTCCCTGCGACCTCCTAGCAGTCTCCCTAAAGCAGCTCGCACGGTCTTCCTTGGTCAGCTTGGTATCCATCTACTCGCTGCGGCTTCTCCCTGCCGGTCTCTCAGACGCGGTCTCCTCTCCTACTCGCTGCGGCTTCTTCCTGCCGGTCTCCATCTACTCGCTGCGGCTTCTCCCTGCGACCTTCCAGCAGTCTCCCTAAAGCAGCTCGCACGGTCTTCCTTGGTCAGCCCGCTCGTCCCGGTTTTATCTTCCATGGGATCGTCTGTGGACTCCACCACGGTGCATGCTCCGCCTCAACCAGACAGCATGGGTCAGCCTCCAGAACTTCATGATGAGTTGCGGATCACCACAATCTCCCTCTCCGTAAAAGTAAACTTCATACAATGGGTACACTCGGTCCGGCGAGTTCTTCAGTCCAAGGGACTTCTGGGTCATCTCACCCAAGTACCTCCAGTCCCTCCTGCGGAGAACTGGCTCCGGAATGACCTGCCGAGTTCAGACTTGGCTTCTCAACTCTATGGATGGAGAGTCATACCAAATGGTGTTGTATCACGAGACTGCTAAAGCTATGTGGGATGAGCTTCATTCTCTATACTCGGGCAAGGACAACCTTCAACATCTCTACGACATCATCACAGATCTCCAGGCGTTAGATACGGCCGGGGCTGCTAACATGATCTCCTTCGTTGCTTGCACCAAGACTCTTGCCGAGGCATGGATCCAGCATCAACCTTCCACCAATGATCATGCTGCTCAACGAGCTCAGAAGGAAGCTGTCATCATTGCTATGATCATGACTCATGTTCCTCCACACCTGCAAAGCATCCGAAATCAGGTTCTGGCCTCGGCCATTACTCCTTCCTTCTCAGATGTATGTTCCATGCTCCTCAAAACCTCCGCACCCCTGGAGGTTCCTGCCCTTTCCTCCCCGACCCTTCTTCAGAACACTCCGGCTCCCTTACTTCCTTTGCCTCCACCAGCTCGTGGTGGACGTTCGGACTCCCGGGGAAGGGGGTGTGGTGGTCGTTCTCGACCAAAATGTTCATTCTGTGGGCGAGATGGCCACTTTGAGGCGACCTGTTATCGGAAGCCTGGTAATCCTCCTCGTCCGACTGCCGCTGTTGCTGATGACAGCCCCCCGGCCTCCCGCGCTGATCTTGATGCACTCCGCCCACAGTTCCAACAACTTCAAGGGGTAATATCCCCACCTTCCTCCGTCGCCTCCGTCTCCAATCCAGGTATAACCCGTCTCTCAACGAGTCCACGCTGGATAGTGGACTCTGGTGCTATTCATCATATTACCTCGGTCCAGCCACCACAGTACTTGAATACTCCTCATCCAAAATGTATCACCATGGCCAATGGGGAGACTGTTCCGGTCTCCGGCTCGGCTGACCTCTCTCTTAGTTCCTCCATCTCTCTCCGCTTGACTCTTCATGTTCCGGGATCCTCGTTCAACTTGCTTTCTGTTAGCCGTTTTACTACTGACCTGGATTGCTCCCTAACTTTTACATCTTCTTTTCTGATACAGGATCGGCGGACGCGGACTACCATTGGTAAGGGACAACTGCGTAACGGGCTCTACCTTCTCGACGACTCTGCCACTATCCCATCTGTCTCCTCTGCTGAGTGGCATCAACGGCTTGGTCATGCTCCCCTCCTAGTCCTCCAGAAGGCACTTCCCGATGTATCTTTTCCAGCTTTCAAATGTGATTCATGTATTTTGGGCAAACAATCACGTTCTTCTTTTCCCGCACATTGTACTCGGAGCTCTGCTCCTTTTGATCTATTACATTCTGATATATGGGGACCTTATAAAATTATTAGTATTTTTAGGTTTCGATATTTTCTCACGTTTATTGATGACTATTCACGGGTCACTTGGTTATACTTACTTCGCGATCGCTCGGAGCTCTCTCGTGTCTTTCGGGCGTTTGTCCTTGAAACTCGCACACAATTCTCCACTACCATCAAAACTCTACGAACCGATAATGCTCGCGAATACACAAGCAACGAGTTTGCAAATTTATGCTCTGAATTCGGGATTATCCACCAGACTTCGTGTCCCTATACCCCACAGCAAAATGGTGTGGCTGAACGTAAGAACCGACACTTGCTTGATGTCGCCCGCTCTCTCATGCTTCACATGAACGTCCCCAAAGCCTATTGGAACTTTGCGGTCTCCACAACCTGCTTTCTTATTAACCGTCTTCCATCCTCTGTCCTCAACAATGCCACTCCTTTCACCTTCTTGAATATCAGAAATAACGACTCTAATTGGATCTAAATCAGGACCTTGATCTGCTCGGTAATCAATTATAGAAGATTAGAGAGTATTCAACATAAAGTTATGCGTCGAATATTATTCAACGTACGTTGAAATGTTGAGAAGAGAGAATTCAACGTATGCTGAATAGTCAAGCTCTGAGCAGACTTTCCTTAAAAGAGATCTCAACGTAAGGAGGCCTAAACTTCAACGTGCGTCGATTACTTCTCGACGTATGAAGTGAACTTATCGATGCACGTCGAATATTTCTCGACGCACAAAAGTTTAACTTAGTTGATTTTACTTCTGAGATCTTTCTCAGTCTTTGGCCTGGATTTGATTACACTACATACCAATATAGACTTATTTCCTTTCTATACATAGTTAGACAATTTTCTAAATCACTTAATTAATCTGTTATATCAAATCAAAAATGGTTTTTCTCAACAAGGAATCTATCTTTTAACTGTATCGTCCAAAATAAAAAAAATAGAAAAAATGAAAATGAAAATACTTATGTTAAAGTTAAAGTAAAATTAATTTATCCTAGGCTGATAGAAATCATAGAACTAATAAGTGAAAGTAATAAACAAATTAAAACATAAGAATCATGGACTGTTTCTTCTAGTATACTCCATCACTTATAAAACATTTTAGTTCTACTTTGGTGCTTATTACTATGCATTTATTTATGTACGTAGTTCTTTTATAATGCCATATTCATTTTAATTATTTTATATATGCACTGTTGGTACTAATCCCTTTGAATTGTATATAAGCAGTTATACATATAAGAATTCACTGAGTCTGTATGACTGATAAGTTTTAACCCTTATCATTTTAGGACAAGGAAGAAAAGTGTCTAATAGGTTATTGGAGGAGGGAAGGAAGATTCTGCAAGAAGAGAAGTATCAGCTGTGGCTTAAAAATATTGCATCTGTGACCGAAGTAATATAGCGTCATAGGAGGACCTGTCAGGACGAGAACTACTAGCAAAATAGTATTAGTTTATTTCTGAGTTAGATGAGCTAGTTGTGAGAGGAGTCTTTTGGGTTAGGACAGTAGAGATTATGTATACGACTAGTAGTTTTGGATGTCTCTATTCATATTTGTTATCCTGTCCGATTGTGTACATATGTTGGATATGTACAGCTGTAGTCAAATATTGTAAAAGTTTGCTATGCACATTATACAACCATACACTTATATATATATTGATGCATGTTGTTTTACATATCGAAAGGCTTTTGGTATTCTACATAAATTGCTTTGTAGGTCTCCGTTGCGATGTAAAAAAAATCCAACAAAATGTTGCCTCTGATAATGTTAACCAGAGTATATAAATTGTGGCAGTCTAGCGGGCCGTTATAATTAAGTGATATCAGAGCCAGGTTTGCGATGTTTGGATGTTAGGACTAAAATACCAAAAAGGATATGTAGAATATACTTATAATTTGCTTAGGTATATCTTGCATAGGATCTTCTCACGTTGGTACATGCAAGTTCGCGTCGTCATGAACTGGAGGAAAGTACGTTGGTGGAAAGTGGTGGCACACTTGAACGAGTGTGCAAGTATTTGAGTTAACTCGAGCACTGACAAAAGCTATAAGGTTGCTTAAGGAAGGTACTGCACCAACTCCTTCTGGCTCTGGTGCCCAACCCTAAATGCAGATTGATCTTTATCTCAAACACTTCTTGGAATTGAAGCCCCATTCATTCCAGGGTGTGTGTGTGTGTGTGACTCTAATTGAATTTGAAGATTGGATTAAGAAGATTAAGATGATATTTTGAGCTATGATGTGCCCCGAGGACCGAAAACTGGATCTTGCAACCTTCGTCTTTGAAGGTGAAGCCCGAAGATGGTGAGATAGCTTACGGGAAGGAAGGTTTGTTAGAAGATGATGCAAGGAGTAATATGGGCTAAATTCCTTCGGGAATTTATAAGCTGGTTCGTACCTCCGTCTGAAAAGATGTTATTGCAAGAGAAATTTCTTTTACTTCTGCCAGGAAGCCGATCAGTGGTTCAGTATGCAACTGAGCTTACTTGCTTGACCAATTATGCTAGAAATCTAATTGTTGACGAAGAGGAAATGTGTTTTCGTTTCCAACAAGGGCTAAGAGATAATATCAGGACATATTTAATTTCTCAAAGAATAAGGAGTTATAATGACTTCGTGGATAATGCGAGATTAATAAAGATAGATCTCAAAAAATCCCAGAAGAGAAAGAAATTTCAGAAGAGAACATTGGAAAGCAGGGAAAAAAGTCTGTTGCAAAAGGAGAAAATCCTAGTTGAAAAAGAACAAGGGGTTGCAATCCCAGACATATAGCCAAAATGTGAATAAGTCTGCGGAGCCGAAGAGATGTGAGAAATATGGAAGACTCATGATGGAGAGTGCCTGGCCGGATTAATTTTTTTGCTTCAAATGTCATCGACTAGAGCTTCACAAGAATAATTGCCCAAATATGAAATAGGTGACAAAAAGAAATTCAAAAGGACCTCCGTCTCTGACCCAGAAATTGCATCATGTTGGTTCTTCAAGCTACCTCGATAAGGGCAAAGGAGTTGAGTCAGTTGCATCTGGACTAGTTGCTAAAGTTTTAAGAAGAAAGGCAGGTGCAACCCAGAGTTTTCAATTTTAGCCAACAAGAAGTTAATGCTGATGATGCTGTGGTGACAAGTATGATAAATGTGCCTGATAATCTTTTGAGGGTTCTTTATAATACTAAAGTTAGTCATTAATTTATTTCTGATAAAATTGTTAAGTACTTACAATTGAATTCGTATCACACTGTTGAAGAATTGAAAGTTTAAATGCCAAATCACACATCAATGATTACTAAACATAGATGCAAAGCATTGATTAATCTGGGGGAGTAGATAGAAAAAGATTTTCCCCTTCTACTGTTGATATAGTTCAAGATAATATTTGGTATGGATTGGTTATCTAAGCAGAAAACAATTATAAATTGTAAAAACAAGGAGGTAAATATAAAATTCCCAGACCAGACTTATGTGCATTTTTGTGGGATGTGCGAAATATCTAAAGCTATGATCTCGACAATGAAAGTTGTGAAGAAGATTCGAAAAGCATGCGAAGCAATGTTGGTGATGATTAAGAGTAATGCTGATACTGGGAAGGAATTAAGTAAAGTGCCCGCTGTTTGTGATTTTCCAGAAGTATTTTCAAAAGAATTGCCAGGAATTCCGCCCGATCGATTGTTTGAGTTTCCAATTCACCTTGCAGAAGGAACAATGTTTGTGGCGAAGACCCCCAATCGTTTGGCTCCAAAAGATGGCAGAGTTAAAAAGTCAACTTCAGGAGTTGTTGGACAAGAAGTTTATTCGACCTAGTTCATCGCCATAGGAAGCCCCGATCCTTTTTGTGAAAAAGAAAGATGAGACCTTAAGGTTGTGCATATATTACAGAGAACTAAACAAAATCACGAACAAAAGTAAGTATCCTCTGTCTCAAATTGATGACTTGTTTGATTAATTTTTTTAAATGCCACAACCTTTTCTAAGATCGATCTCAAATCAGGGTATTATCAATTAAAGATCAAAGAAGAGGATGTCTATAAAATTGCTTTCAGTACCAGATACAAACATTATGAATTTATTGTGATGCCATTTAGGTTGACAAATGCTCTAGTTGTGTTTATAGATATAGTGAATAAGGTTTTTATGGAGTACTTAAATAAATTCGTAGTAGTGTTCATCGATGATATCCTCGTGTATTCGAAAAATAAAGAAGTGCATGCTGAACATATTGGTATTGATGACATTGAAAGAGCATGAGCCATATGCGAAGTTCTCGAAATGTGAATTATGGTTGGAAGAGGTTATCTTTTCAGGGCATGTGATTAATAAAGACGAGTTATCAGTATATCTAGCCAAGATTGTGTTACGAACGAAGTGGGAGGGAGGGAGAGACCTAAAGAACTAGAGAGACTAGGGTTTGAAGAAGAAGAGAGAGAGGAATACCTGCAGATATTCTTGCATAACCCCTCCACAAGAGGATCCAGGTATATTTATACCCGGACCAAGGCCGGCCGGCCAAGGGGGCTGGCCGGCCCAATTGGGGCTGAACCAGGTGGGTTCAGCCCCCCAAGGGCAGTTATTAGAAAATGGGGGCTGAACCAGTTGGTTCAGCCCCGCTGTCGCCTTCGGATCCGTCCGGGGGCGTAACATTCCCTACCCCTTCAAGACCCAGCTCGTCCTCAAGGTGGGAATCTGGTGGCTCCGTCTGTTCCGGCAGGTCGATCCAAGCCAAGTCCCTTTGTCCCCGCAGCCTCTCCAAACCACAAAGAGAGTCCCCTGTCACCGGTGAGATTCTGACTCCATGCAAGCAATATTCATTCCCATCCTTAGAAAACTCCATAGTCAACTTGTCCCAATCCAAAGTGACCCTACCCAGCTGTCGCAATCAGTGGGCCCCCAGAATCACATCGGACACCCGAATAGGTAATAAATAGATATCCATCTTGGCAGCATAGCCCTGCACACTGATCCCCACGTCCTGAAGCACTCCTTGACACTGCAGCTCATGTCCACTTGCCACCACAACCTGGGAAGAGGCTTCCTGGATGATCGCGTGCCCTAGCCTGTGTGCCACTGTCGGACTGACGAAGTTATGTGTACTCCCACTGTCAATCAAAATGGACACCTGCTGTTGGCCGATCCACCCCGCAATAGTCATAGTTTGCGGTGTGGTGTCTCCTGCCATGGTCAGGGTCGATACCCCGTACTCGATTGTATCCAGCATGTGTTCCTGTTCTCCTCCTTCTACATCTGGCATCTGATCGTCCTGCAACATGTAAACCTGAATCATCTGGCATTTGTGGCCTGGGGTGAACTTCTCATCACAGTTGAAGCACAACCCCTTTTCCTTTCGTGCCTGCAGCTCTGTCCATGTCAATTTCTTCACCGTCGCCCGTTCTGTAGTTGCTTGATCCTTTTTGGTGTCGGGAAGGTGTGTAGCGGTTCTCTTAGTGTCCCCCCTGAACTTCTGTCGATTGAGGCGCTCTTCTTGAATTCGGGCCAAGCTGATAGCATGTGTCAAACTGCGCGTCATATAGGCATGCACCTCATCTCTGATGTCCTCCTTCAGTCCGGAAATAAAACAACTCGTTAATGTCCTCTCGCCCCACTGCACCCTGTTTGCCAACCTCTCAAACGCTGTCCTGTACTCCATCACCGTCCCTTTCTGGCGCAATTTCTGAAGAAGAGCCTCGACGTCCTCATACTCGAGTGGACCAAAGCGGGCGGTGAAACCGTCGACAAACTCGGGCCACGGCGCGTGATCCCATTCCCGAAGGAACCACTGTGTCCACTGGTATGCGTCCTCTTCGAGGTGGAACGACGCTAACTTGACCTACTGTGCCTCTGGAATCTCCTGATAACTGTAGAACAACTCAGCCTTTTGGATCCATTCGAGCGCATCGCCTCCTTTGAACTTGGGGTAGTTCATGCGGGTAACCTTTGGCGCCATATAAGCTCGTGGTAGTTGTTGCCCAGGTCCACCGTACTCTTGCCCGTGCCCATGCGGTCGTCGTCGGTCAGCGGCCGCATTTGGGTATCCCCAATCCTCTCCATAGGGGTTTCCCATTACTGGCGGCCTAAACCCCCATCCGCCTCCACCTCTGCCGCCTTCGGTGTGTCCCGGTCCTCCTGGAATGGGAAGGAGTCCATCCCGATGTGGGTACCCCACCCCTCTGAGTCGTCGGTCCTCCTGGGGCCCCTCCCGATAAGGGAGAAAGTCGTCAATTCGGCCTATCTCGGTTGGCTCGGGCCCGAAGGGTGGTCTTCGTGGGCCTCCTGTCCTTTCGATGTCGATCCCAAGCCCCCCATTTACGCTGGAGGCCCGATCATGATTCTCCCTTCCCCCACCGTCTGCGTATCCCGCAGTTGCGGGCAACGTGGGATTTGGAACTGCACTGGTTTCGTTCACATCACCTTTGCCCTTAAGGTGTTGAGTCAACAGATTCTTGATTTCGTCGAGGCAATCATCCAATTTGCCCTCCAGTCGTTTTTCCGAGGCCTGTAACTTCCCTTCAAGGGCTGTCACTGCGTCGGCTAGCCCGATGTAGTTCTCTTCAAGAGTTGCTAGCCGAGTAGATTCCTCCTGGTTGCGAGTCACCATGGACTTGGGGTCGGCGGAACCAGACGCTGGAAGCGCTGGAGCACAGAAGCCCGAGGAGCAGGCGGCGGCCTGGAGCAGCAGGCGGCGGTCTCTGGAACAGCAGGCGGCGGCACTGGAGCAGGCGGCGGCTGAAGGCGCTGGAGTCGGGATCGAGATCGGGAGCAGTCGCCGCTGGAGGCGCTGGAGTCGTTGCTGGATCGGGAAGGCGGTGCTGGAGTCGTCGCTGGATCGGGAAGGAGTCGCTGGAGCAGGATCGGGAAGGGTCGGCGCTGGATCGGGAAGGAGACGCTGGATCGGGAAGGAGACGCTGGCGCAGGATCGGGAAGGGTCGGCGCTGGAGTTGTCGCTGGAATCCCAGTGGATCCGGAAAAAAAATCGGGGAGGACGAAGCCTCTGATACCAATTGTTACGAACGAAGTGGGAGGGAGGGAGAGACCTAAAGAACTAGAGAGACTAGGGTTTGAAGAAGAAGAGAGAGAGGAATACCTGCAGATATTCTTGCATAACCCCTCCACAAGAGGATCCAGGTATATTTATACCCGGACCAAGGCCGACCGACCAAGGGGGCTGGCCGGCCCAATTGGGGCTGAACCAGGTGGGTTCAGCCCCCCAAGGGCCGTTATTAGAAAATGGGGGCCGAACCAGTTGGTTCAGCCCCGCTGTCGCCTTCGGATCCGTCCGGGGGCGTAACAGATTGAGTCCATTATTAATTGACCTAGACCCACAACAATGACGGAAGTGAGGAGTTTCCTAGGTCTCGAAGGATATTACCGAAAATTTGTTAAGGATTTCTCCAAAACAGCCCTACCACTGACCAAATTGACTCGGTAAAATGTTAAGTTTCAGCGGATTGAGGAGTGTCAAGAAGCTTTTGAAGAATTAAAAGAGAAGCTAACAACTGCACCTGTTTTGGTAATGCTCAATGGTACAGAAAAGTTTCAGATATACATTGATGCGTCATTGAAAGGTTTGAGATGTGTGCTTATGCAATATAGGGAGGTACTAACATATGCATCCAGGCAGTTGAAAGAGCCCGAAAGGAACTATCCGACACATGATCTAGAAATGATTGCTGTAATTTTTGCATTGTAGATTTGGTGACATTACTTGTATGAAGTAAGTTGCGAGGTGTTCACAGATTACAAAAGTCTGAAATATATATTCTCACAAAAAGTCGGCAACGAAGATGACTGTAATTCATCAAAGATTATGATCTGAATATAAAACATCATCCTAGAAAAGCCAATACAGTGGTTGATGCTTTAAGCAGAAAAAGCTCAGTGACAATCTCTGCGATGACTTTCAGAATACGTTGTTACAACTAGAAGTGGAAAAGACACATTATTTTGATTCGAACAGATGAAGAAAGATAAGGACATCTTTACAAATTGCAAATTCAATAAAAAGGGCAGCCTGGTGCACAAAACATCCCCGCTCATCAAGGGTTCGGGGAAGGGTCCCACCACATGGGTGAAATGTAGGCAATTCAATATGAGATAAAGGATCCATTTTTAGTAGACCTGATGCAGAAGGTGAGAGATGGCCAGACAAAGACTTTTGACATTGATGATGAAGTATTATTAATTAATGAAAGGCTATGCGTGCCTAATGCAGATAATATAAGAGCCAAAATACTGTATGAAGCTCATAACACATGTTATTCGATTCATCCATGGATAACGAAGATGTATCAAAATTTTAAATTTTGGTGTCCTGGAATGAAAAACTGATGTAATTAAGCATATAATGAAGTGTTATATGTGCCAAGTTGTCAAAGATGAATATTAAAAGTCTGGTGGATATTTGCAGTCACTTCCCATTTCAGAATGGAAGTGGGATGACATCGCTATAAATTTTATTATGGGATTACCCCGTAGTAAGGCAACAAATGATGGCATATGGGGTATAATTGACCGTCTGACAAATGTAGCACATTTTATTCCTATGCAGAAGGATGGCTCAACAGAAAGACTAGTTTAGTGAAGTTGCACGGTGTCTCACGATCAATAATTTCGGATAGAGATGACATATTTACATCGAACACATGAAAATTAGTACATAAAAACTTGGGAACTAAGTTACTGCATACCACAACATTCCATCCCCAAACAGATGGGCAATTAGAACAAACAATTCAGATGCTAGAGGATCTTCTTAGAATGGTGGTTTTGGATTTAAAGGGATCTTGGAAGAAGAATTTAGCGTTAGTTATATGTCTAGCCAAGAGGAAGAGAATTTCTTACCTCGGCGGTGTGATGTTCGTAAACACGACGCGGATGCATGACTCTTCTAGGTTACTCTGAAAACACAAATAGTTCGTCTCCAATTAACACCTGGGCTCTACTTCTCCGCTCCTCCCCAAGATCCCTAAGAGGAAAGATTAATCATGCTCTTAAAACTCCTTAGAACTTAAAAGAATTTTAGGAAAACAATCCATGAACTAGAAGAATTAATAGGAGGGATGCTTAGAATTGAGAAAGCGATCTCACCTTGATATAATGTTAGTAGAATAGTCTGGAATCACAAACTGCACAAGGAACATTCCCTATTTTCCAGAGGAGTTAGGGCCACAGAGAAGGCAGTGGCAAAAGCTTACTAAGATCGACTGGAAATCTATCGACTAGAAGCCCCAACAGAAATAGGACATCAACATCTTACTCAGAGTAAAGCAAAACAGTGGTTGAGATAAAGGAGGAGAGTTGACGATTACCTGGTCAAAATCAACGAAAGAAGTCGATCGTGGGCAAAGAGACGTGAAGACATCACCGTGCCCCTACGGTTGAAAAGAGCGGGTCATCGAAGGCTCCAAGTGAGAGAGACTATCTATAATGGCCCGCTAGACCGCCACAATCCAAATGCTTTACTTACTTTATCAGAGATAGTGCTTTGCTGGATTTTTTTTATTTATTTTAATTTTTTTACTAGCAGCGGAGCTTTGCAAATAAAATTAAGTAGAATACCAAGCACTGCTCTTTATTAGGCCCCTCACTCAGAACCAGGCTAAGCTAACATAATCATGCGGGCAATTCTCGTCCTAACAGGTCTTCTTATGATGCTCTAGATACTCGTCAACCGCAACGACAATCTTAAGCCATAACTGGTACTTCTCTTAGAGCATTCTCTCTCTCTCTCTTCTGATAAACAGCTAGACACATCGTCGTCCTTGTCCTAAAATGTTAAGGGTTTTACTGTCAGTCATACAGACTTAGTGAATTCTTACATCTTTAACTGCTTACATACAATTCAAGGAGATTAGTACCAAAATGCAATATAAATAAATGAAGTGCATTTAACGTGAATAAGAAACTGCTGACTGAAATAGATGCAGAGTAATAAAATTGAAATTATTTAAAATGAAATGCTAGAATTATAAAAAAATTCTTTCTTTTTTAATTTCCTATTTATTTTCATTGTTTGATTCACGTCCCATTAAGTTCTAACTGTGGTTTTGCTTCTTTTCTTTTTCTGTTCTCTGTCTATTCTTTTCTATTTTTTCTTTTGTTTTTTTATTCAACGATAAAGTTAAAGGTAGATTAGTTTTCTTTCTTTTCGTTTTCTTTTCGGTCCGGCTCATGCGAAATACTTTTGCTAGGGCTTCTAGCTATTACCAACCTGCGAACATCTGTTGCATGACCATAATCATTTTGGAGTTTTTACAAACTCCTAACTTATGTGATTCACCCCTTCGGATTTACCCTTAACTTCATCTCATTGCATGCATGCTTAACTTTTATTGTGTAATTTATGTTCTTGTATTTTTTAAATGAGTGTAATGTTTAGTTGACTCTCTTCAGATTACTTTTCTGCATCCATGCCGCCCACAGTTAAATTTATATACCGGTCAATAAAGATGAATTCTTTGTACCAATTGTAATTGTTCTTTATTTTTGCACCCTTAAATCGAAAGAAGAACTAAGTGAAATAAATGCTTCAACATTTTACGAAATCGGCACTAAAAATCCGTTCATAAAAGTCAAAAGCCGAGAAAAATGAAAGAAAGCTGAGAAAACTGAAAGCTCTAAACATGCCGAGTATAATATCGAAAAACCTCTGCAAACATGCGTACTTTACATGCACGAAAGAAAATACTTGTCTCTAAATCTGTATTTTCATAATTAAAAGTAGGCATTTAAAATAAAAACTCACAATCAATTTTTCCTTTCCCTTGTTTTTCTGCGGGTCGATATTCATCCCATCTCTGGAGGCCATCTCAAGCGTAGTAGTTTTCAAGCACGACTCTATAAGACACAAATTATATTATTTTCCGAGGGACATTGAAATTATATGCGAGTTACGACACAAGACAAAAAGATAATATCCCACCCGAGAGGAAAAATCAGAAACTAAAAGCTTTACGTTAAAATGATGAAGTTCCTATAACATATATGTGTGAAGGAAATTAATAGAGAAGAGGAAGCTTAGAAGGGAGAATGGAGAGGAGGAAAAATAGAGGTAAGATCCCTTATTGAAACCTCTTTTGATTTAGGAAAACAACACATTCAGCACCCCCACTTTAAGCCACCAACATGGGTTGTAAAAACCACACATGCACTCTTAAAACACACACACAACCCCCAAACATTGCTGTAAAAACAGCACATTCACAGCACAATGGCGCCACTTTTCTTGCACCCAAAGAACCTCTTAATACATGTTTTAAGCCAACAGTACTAACAGCAACCACAAAACACAGCCAACACTACTAATGAAATCCCCTTGTAAATCGTCTACTGCAGCAGCCACTAAAGCCACACAACAGTCACCAAACACAACAATAAAACACCTACTACAATAGCTACTAAAGCCACAAAAACAGCCACTAAACACAGCCAACACTACTAAATAAGACTCTGTTTTATTCGGCTTATTTGCTGCTGCACACCACCGGTTTTGCAAAAGTCGAAACAAACAACTTCTAAGCCGCCTGCTACTCCCACCGCCGACACCAATTTTTCAGTTTTTGACCTCTTTTCGCACAACTTGCATGGGGCCACGACACACCACCGAAAATCGCTTCTCCCCCTTCAGATTCACGAGAAAACCCGCAGTCGTCGTCCCTGAGCATGTGGAAGCTCTCCTTCCCCTACTAGATCTCGCCGTATACAACCTTATCGTCGACGATCCCCTATATACGATGCTAGGGTTCTGTTTAGAATCGCTGTGATTTCCCTGACCTATCCCAGTGATTTACAGGCCAGTGTTTGCCGGCGACGAGCTGATCTTCCCAGATCTTTGATCCTTTGCAATCTGATTGTGGTAAATCATCCTCTGCAGTTAAAATTATATTATTTTAATTGTTAAAAATAGTGATTAATTTATATAGTAATTATTGATTGAATATTTTTAAGTCTTGGAATGAGACTATAAGGAAAGACATGATGTACTTAGGCATTAGTGAGATTATGACTAAAGATAGGGCACAATGGAGACAAAGGATCCATATAGCCGACCCCACTATAGTGGGATAAAGGCTTGAGTGTTGTTGTTGTATTGATTGAATATTTTTGTTCATTATGCAGTCCGACCCCACTATAGTGGGATAATGGCTTGAGTGTTGTTGTTGCATGCAGTTAAAGATCATGTCTCCAGCTGTACGGGGGTGTAATGCCGCTGTTAGATAAGAAAAATATGATGCAGTTCAATTTTATGACGTCTGTAGAATTATAATTTTATGATGTATGTAGAATATTTACATATGTGAATATTTCTTGGGTTATGATATTTACATTATGTATGTCAATTATGGTATATAATTTTAATCTCAAATCACTCACCACACAGTTATTTTGTCAAATAGATTAATCTGCTTCTCTGTTCAAACATCACTGAAAAAGCAGATTTTTCAAACAGTTTCATTGCTTTTCTCACTATGCAAATCAACTGATTTTCCACCACTTTGCAAATCAACTACTTTTCCAGTAGCTGAATCAAACAGAGCCTAAGGCTCCGCTTGACTGGGATTTTTTAGAGCGGTGCACGACAAATTTTGAATAGCCGAAAGAAATGGGAATTTGAGACCCGTTTCTTCGACCGCCCACCACCATTTTCTGCTTTTTGAGCTCTTTTCCCACAACGGGTTGCTAGGCACGACACACCGCTGAAAAGCGATTTTCCCCCTCTTCAGATCGCGCGTCCAGATATCGTCTTCTTCTAGGTCCTCCAAGCATCCAAGTTTCACCTCCTTTATCTGCTCCGTCGGGATTCGACGTCGCCTGCTTCTCATCTCCAGGTTTCAGATCGCCGGTTCTCTGCCTGCTTCTCCAGATTGAAGCACACTTCTCGTCATTATCATAGTTATCATAGTTCCGTTTAGGCCTATTCAATTGTTATTATTAAATTATATCACAATATTATTATCATTATTATTTTAATAAAAAAATCTTTAAAACAATTCAAAATTTGTGTATTTTTTTTAAATTTTGACAAAAATAGCATTATTTTTGTCACATAATTAATTTCTAATTAGCATGTAATCTAAAATCACCAACCATAATTATTAACTATGCTACAGCCGAGTCAAAAATAACATTATTTCTCCAGTCGCTACAGCCGAGTCAAACAGAGCCTAAATCCTTCTGAAAATCTCTTTAACAACAATCACTAAACACACTAATATTTACAAAATCGCGCCGAAAATAACGTCATAAAATTTCTAACTATATGACATTATTTAATCACCGAATAATGTGTAAAATTAACCATAAAGTGTATATATACCTCGACCAGACGATGAAAACCATGAAAAATATTCGAGATCTGACCCTGAAATTAAAAATTTAAAGTTTTTTAAATTTTTGGATGTTATAATTCTTCCTTCTCTTCTTTAGTTACACACTTTTGTAAAAGTTTGTGGTTACCATCTTTGTGTATAGATATTGATGAGATGTAATACTTTTTTAGATTGAAATATGTTATGGGCCTAGCCCAGAGGTTGCCGAAGGATGACCGAAGACGAGGATGACGACGGAGGATACAACGGAGTCGGAACCGCGACTGCCTAAGCGGGGCTTGCTCAGGTGGAAAGAGCTACCAAAATCTCTGTAAGGCTTGAGAAATTTGACTTCTTTCATTGATGATAACATACAAACATACCCATGCCTTTATATAGGCTTACACAACACTAAAAGACAATACTAATAAAAGACAAACAATAATGATAACATATAACTTTTAACCACTAGAGACAACAATAAATAACTAGGCCCGGTGCTCGAGGCCCATAACATCTCTCCCGACCTTCAAATCGAGTTTGTCCTCAAGCTCGAACGAGGCTTGCACAACTTGATCCTCCGGCTTTTTGATTTCCCGCCAGAACAACTCGCGGCATCGCGTTGCTGTAATGGAGGCTACAACGAGTGGCATGGCGTGTACGTGCTTCCCGATGGCAGAAAAGATGGCGAGAAACATGCTGAAAGAGGGTGCCTGGCGGTTGTGGATAGTCAAAGGAGACGGTAGCATAGGAGGATAAAGAGCGGACGCGATCAGAAATGGCGATACTGATTTGGGTGCGGTCGGCGGAAGAAATTGTTCTGGAGGGGCGGGTAGAGCAGGTTGCCGTAGAGGAGGTAGCGAGATGGTCGACAGAGTAGGAGCCGTCAAATGAGGCGGTGAGGTGACGACCGCATGGGATGGTGGCGGTGGTGGAACAACAAGGGCTGCAGAGAGATGGAAAGCTTCTTCGGGTAGCGGCAGGAGCGGTGACTGAGCCTTGGCAGCCTGGAGGTGCCCCACCTGCGGCTTTAGAAGCTCAAAGATGCTTACGCCAAGAGATTGGAAGCTAATGTGGGCTTACATATTGCAAATAAAAATGATGCTGAGCTGAGTTTGAAAAGGGGTGAGATGCGTGTTGCAGACGAGATGGGCGCGCGCAGGAGGCGTGATGCATACGGGAAACATGACTATGGTGACTGGGCCCAAAATGATGTAGAGCTTTGTGGTCGATGCAGGCGGAATCAACGGAGGGTCGTGGGATATGCTTCGAAACTGAAGGCGCGGGCAGCTCGAGGAGCTGCGCTGGCTCGACGAAAAACTGCAAGCGAGCGCTAGTTGGCTGCGACTTCAAAGGGGGACAAAATCGTCAGGAGCGATGGTTCGACGATAAAAGGTGGACGAGGGCATGGCTGGATCGGCTGGGAGGAGCAGATGAGGAAGGAGATGCTCTGCAGACGAGCGTTGGAAGGGAGTAGATGTTGCGTATGGAAGGCGTCAGATGATTGCGGCGTCGAGAAGCTGCGGATGAGGAGGAACGAGTGGATGGATACGACTGTAAGGAGTTGGATGCAGGCGGAGCTGAGAATTGCGGCTGAAGTGAGATGAGGGCTTCAACCCGGGGAGACGAAAACAGAGGAGTTGAGGAAGCTCTGGTTTCGCCAGAGAAAGTAGCGGCTGAAGTTTTTCTACGGAAGGTTGGCGGCGGCGGAAGGGAAGGAAGGGGTGGCTCTGATACCATGTTATTATGGGCCTAGCCCGGTGGTTGCCGGAGGATGAACAGAGACGAGGATGATGGCGGAGGATACAACGAAGCCGAAACTGTGGCTGCCTAAGCGGGGCTTGCTCGGGTGGAGAGAGCTACCAAAATCTCTTTAGGGTTTGAGGAATTAGATTTCTTTCATTGACGATAACATACAAACATACCCATGCCTTTATATCGGCTTACAACGTACTAAAAGACAATTCATTTAAAAGAAAAACTTTAGCGATAACACCTAACCTCTAACCACTAGCGATAACCATAAAGATAATAATAAATAACTAGGCCCGGTGTTCGGGGCCCATAACAAAATAATACCATTTTAAATTTTAAAATTTCAGCGTGAAAAATGACTTCATTGATGTTATTTGATGGAAAGATGCCTATCGTTGCCATTTGTTGTTTGGTGTACATTTTGTAGTATATTTACTTATGCTCATGAACATAAGATATTTCATCACCTAAGTTTGACGCAATAAAGCACACAAGAGAATATGAATGACATAGAAAGCCATTAGGGACAAAGTTCAACCACAATATTTTATTCTTTGCATTTCTAGGCCTCTCATAATGTGCTAAAGACTTTTGTTAATTCAAGTATATTGAATTGGGTGACAGAATTTTTTTACAAGTTATTATTCATGCAAGGTGATCAGAAAGCGTGAAGATGTTTATCGTGTTATCAAGTCCCTCGACAAAATGGGTGAATGGCTAAGTCCGGAGGCTAAGCTTTATGTTCAATGCTTGGTATGAAATTAATGACACGTTTGCGTTTGATTGTCTAATTATTCTATTTAATATCATTTTAAACTTAATATCCTTAGGATCCCAATTTCTTTCTCTATAGACATGGGATGTTTATGTGAAGATGTTCTATATCACTAACACATCCTTAAGTTAGCTTTTTATCTCTGTTATAAAGGATGAAATAGTGGTCTTCAAGTTGTGCTAACAGCAATAGGGACATTGGTGTTTTTCTCCAACAACGTTGTGGTATCCATTTATCTTGATATATTGGGATAGAAATATCTGTCATATGTTACTTATTTCATCTTCTTGCTTTCTTGTGTTTTCCATCCTTATGATTTTAGCTTTGTCCCAATTTCTCAGGTGCATCAATTCCAATGAATTTTAACCATCTATTTATGTTTTTCCAATTTAAAAGCCACCATTTTCATAATCCTGATTTAATAACTTGCGTAGATAAACTTTTGATTTCTTGTGTTACAAATCTATATTTGAAATAATGCCACTTTATTTTTAAGTTGCATGTTCTATATTAAAGTGTTTCCTACTTATCTAATACAGTTGAAAAATCTACCTTGGTAAAGTTTCCTTACATCATGAAAGCTCCTTCAGTTCCTTTCAACTTTGCCACCTCGTTGCAGCAAAACATTCATTTGGTGAATTTCAGATTGTAATCCACAATTGGAACCATAAAAAGAACTTAAAACAACTTTCTTATGAAATTATACTCAAAAGCTTTACGTAAGTAAATCTATCAAATGTTTCACTTTTAACAAATAATTATTTTGTGTGCTGATGTTTCAATTGCTATCTTAACCAGTGTTATCTATGATGTCCCCGTCTAATCTATTTTAGGTAATATTTTTTCTGAACAGCAGGAAAGAAGTATTTAATTTGGATTTACATGCTAAACTAGTTCAGTTATTCATAATTATGATTATTGTGTGCTTCCTGTCATTTGATTAACTTTGCTGTTGACAACCTTGCTTAAAAATTCTTTTTGAGTAATTATGTATCCTTTAATTTTTGTTGAAGTTTCATTTGAAATTTTCAGCTTTTGTATCTCGCATTTTAGTCAGGACTCAGTTGCAAGGTGTTAATAGTTCAAAAGTTTTGTTGTATTCATTACTCAGTAGGATAAGCAAGTTGTATTACATGCTCCATGAAAGAAGATTACTTTGTTACTAGCAAAGATCTTTTGAAGTGTTTACTTTTCTGTAAGTAGTTTCATTTGTTGTACAATAACATTTACCTTTAATCTATTAGGCATGGGGCCTTTGTTCACTGTAAGTTGTAGTATTATGTGCTCGTGTTAGGAACGGGCCACCGGTCGAGGGATTGAAGGATCAAATCTGTGAGAGGAGAATTTCTTCCCTTGGTTTTCCCGGTGTTCCCCAATGGTATTGAAGAAGGAGATTGTCGATGATTTTGGTTGGCTAGGGAGCTTACCCTGTAGCAAGGGCATCTCCACCTGAATACCTCCAAAGGCTGGATACCTCTCCAAAGGTATTGAGAGGGGAGAAAGAGAGAAAAAAGGAAAAGTAATTAGGGTTCAAAATTGCCCCGTCCTTGTTCCTTACATAGTGGAGGGACCCAATTTGAGCAAAAGTTCCATAACATACTTTGATAGAAATACAAAACTAAAAGTTATTAAAAAACTTAAAGTACGCTGAAAATTTTAAAATTCTTATGCCGCTATCTTGTCATCGTGGTTCATGTTCACCTTTTCGTTACTTCGTCGACTGTATGTGCGCCCCCACAACATATCCCTAACATCACCACTCACAATCTTTGCACAACGTGTCCCAAGTTTCCCACTTCGCTTCTTCTTCTTCTTCTGTTTACTAATCCCATTGCATTTACACTTCCTTCACTCCTTGGACCACCCTACACGCAATAGGCAACTTGGCCACATTTGTGTCCACTTCCTTCACTCCTTAAAGACCATCTTGGCTCCTTCTATTATGACGAATTCAGGGCCTCCAAAGCCACAACTCCAATTCCTGTGAGAAAGGCTCGTCTTCAGAGATTTAGAGAACCCCCTTGAGCGAACACGAAGATCAAAAGGAGATCTTGAAGGAGAAGTGCTACCTCGTATATTCAACACGAAGGACGGACGCATCAAGAACGCCAAAGTCTTCATCGCCTTCTTCTTCACCTTCAGAAATTCTCGGGAAGTTTTTCTTTTACATATTTTATATTTTGTAATCTCTTTTGTTTTATCTTTTTGTAACGAGAGTGGAGAAATCGTTCGGGGAGAACGTCGGAGTCCAGGAAGGATTCTGTGGGAAATTCGCCGCGGTTTGTGGCGACTAAGTCTGGAAAATCGTCCGGAGTGGACATCGGATTCTGGGGAGGATTCCGTAAGTCACCACGTGTTGCGGCGTCTAGGTCTAGGGTAGATGTAGGGTAGATCTAGGGGGCGGTTCGATGCCTTATCCGGGATAGAATGGTTAGAACCAACCGGTCCTTGGGAGAACGGTCAGTATATAAAACGAAAAAGGGATTGTTACATTTCTCCTCGAGTTCTAGCGTTATAGAAATCAATATTCTTGTAAACAATTTTCTATGAAACAAAATCACGTATTTTAATGTTTTATTATATTGATTTTATTTCCCGTTCTGAAATGTTTTAAATAATATTTCTCCCTCAAAGAATAAAAGCAAAACATATTGCAAATTTCTTTTCATAATACACGCAGGGATTTCACTCTCTGTGGCTAGCGCCAGACGGTAACACTTACCGCTAGCGCCTGGCGGTAGTAAAGGAATATTGAGTTCGACCTCCTTTAAAAGTAATCTTTAATATAATTTTCTCTGAAATATTAAAATATATTTTTCTATAAAATATTCCTTAACTTCATTAATAAATTATGATATTTTTATTTTAGTTTTAAATTCCATAAAGCCCTTATTCACCCCTCTAAGAGCGCCTAAAGATCCAACAAGTGGTTTCAGAGCTTTGGCTGCATTCAACATTCTACACATAGGGGTATTGTTCCAGTAGTTCCTGCACCCCAGCCTCCCCCCCGATATAACTCTCACGGTCCAGGGTTACGAGCCCCGACTCCTGATCCCGCCTCGCAGCGCCGTCCCGATAACCTCTCCCGTACCGCTCTCCCGCTCCCGTCTCCTGCGTGCAACGCCGCCGCCTGCTCCGCCTGCTCCGCCTCCAGCCGGCGACTGCGCCTCCTTCTTCCCCTCCCCTGGCCGACGGCAGCAGCAAAGGGCCGCTCTCCTTCTCCTCCTTCTTCGGCCAGTGAGGGCAGCAACCCTCCCCCTCGCTTCCTCAGGCCGACTGTGACCTTTCCTTCTTAAGGGTCGGCCGCAGGACCTCAATCTCTTCCTCCCTTGGTGTCGACAACCTCTCCACCCCTCTTCCTCTCCGTTTCGGCCGGTGGATTTCAAGGAGGACTCCTAGGGTTTCGCTCGAAACCCCTCCTCGTGGATTCTTGAGCTCAGATCTGGTCTCCTTGGGTAAGGAACTCCGCCAAATTTTAAATTTCAGTTGTGCCCTAATTTTGTCGTGGTGATTTTCGCTCTCCGATCGACTTAGTTTCGTCGGTCCCTCTTGTGTTTGTCGTATATCCGCCTAATCCCAAATCTTGTTTGTGTTTCCAGTGCCGCACATCAGATCAAATGGTGGAATCGCTCAGAATCCTCTCCGATTTAGGGTTTCCGTCGCTTAAGAGCCACCAATTTCCCGATCCTTGTGGTAACTCCTCTCCCCTCACCCTCGAGGAAGGTAATTTTCTAAACCACCATTTATGTGAGCTTTCACATTTATTAATGCCTGTATACGCGTAGGAATCTCAGTTTTGGTACAATTGTTTTTCGCGTGGTCTTAAGCAGGTCAAAAACTAAGATTCCTAAGTTCTTGCTAGCACCGCCTAGCCGCCGCCATCCGTTCAGCTTCACCTTAAGGCAAGTAGAGAAATCTCTCTCGCTTGCAAACATGAAATTTCACTTAATTCACTCGCATGTTACTAGTCATACTTTTACCTTGGAATCGCTAATTTAGTAACTTGCCATGTTATGTTAGGAAGCTTCAAGACATGAATCTTTAAGTTCGTTAAATATCATAGGCAGACAGTGGAAGGAGGTGTCGAGTTGATGTGACGGTTTGAATCGGGCTCACGCCTAACTGGTAACGGAAACCAAGGAATGACCATAATAGGCACAACTTGCTAATAAGCTTTGCACTCAAACTTATATTAGAATCTTGTACATCAAATGAAGACGCGTACATCTTCCCTAGTTTACCGCTTATGTTATTGCAAACTGGGCTAAACTCCGGAGTAGGCTATGAACAAAAATAGAAATTAAAGCATCTCTGTTAGACTCAGTTACTTGTCTGATTGTTGGTTTTGGCTACGAGTAGAATTGATGCTCTGTACTTCTGCTTGCTCAGCTTACTTTTAAATTATTATCTTTTTTCTCTGTTGATTTTTATGTTCTGAGACATTTTCCTTCTGTTTGGATTTGCCTTAGGTTTCGTGACCGGCCGTCTGCTCCCTGAGTTTTTCTTCATCCAGCTGCAGCTTTGCTTGGAGGTTTTATTTTGATTGATGTATTAACAGGTTCTATGTATTTTGTTTCAGTTACTGTTGGAATTATTTTTCATGTATTGGTTATTGTCAGCCATTTTCTCGTGTATTATGGACAACTTCTAGGATGTTTTGATGTATCAGATCATTGTGTTTATAACATTTTTACTACTATGACTTATTGCATGTTCATTGTTTCAGCATTATGTGTGACATTAACATTTATTAAAAATGCATGCGCATCAACCCTTCATTGAGGTTTCTGCATAGATATAAATATACTAAATTCTTTTCAAAATAGCAAATTTAAAACTATTGTAGTATTTCTGTTTCCGCCTTAGCAGACATGGATTCCTTTCCGCCCATGCCTGGCCCGCCCGAAGTGCGCTTCGACCTTTGTCGAGATGGGTCGTGACAGTTGGTATCAGAGCTAGGTTTAGTATCTAGAGATAAAGTATTTTAAAAAAAATTCCATATATTTTGAAATCTATTATGTAAATACTGTACATGCATCATTTCCTCACTCACTTTGTCGTTGTTTGTTGTTCAAGGCTGAAACACACACACACTCACTCATAAGCATAAGTAGTATGTGTACAAATGTTAAGGGAGTATGGACAAACTTAACATTTATATGCATATGAATTTCCACTAGGTTATACACCGCTTGCGAATATTAAATTGTATGGGCAGTTTAATATTTTCAAGTGCGATGACATTAGAATCATCATGCACATGACATGTTAAGTGATATGGGCGCTTAACATGACATGTGTATCCATTCATGGACATTCTTAGGGATGCATTGCAGGCATAATTACATTGCATGCATAACATAACTCATTGCACAAGTGTTAAGCTAAGAGCAACAGATGACGATTGTACACACATGGATTTTACAAATCATTGTTCTATCGCACGCGATCTTATCGTCGCATTTGCACTTGCATGGTTACCACCTAGAGTTGTCCAATGAAAATGCTGTAACTATTACATGATTTACGTATTCAACAGTACTAAAATGCTAGAACCTGTAGTCTCAATCTTTTAAGCCTAGCATGACTGTTTCTCTTACTTGACTCTTTTGTGTTTCTTTCTAGATGGCTCCTAAGCGATCGCAGCGCAAGAAAGCTACCTCCTCTACGAGGGAAGCCCCTCGAGATGAAACTGCCCAGCTTCTGAGACAACTTCTGGAGCGTGTCACCCGTCTGGAAGGGGAACGCCAAACTCCTGATCCAACCTCTGGTTCCGTCAACGCAGGGATGACTCGAGTGGATGCTACCACCGCCCTTCCTGCATCTGTACCTGGAGCCGGCTCGCCTGCCGGCTGTAAGACCCCGTTTTTTTCTTTCCCGGGTCTTACCGCCCAGAACCGCCGTCTTGCGATGACACCAACTCGCGGGATTGGTCGCCACCACAACACGCCGATCCTGCCGGCTAATCAACATCATCCAGGCCAACCACAATTCACAATAATAGAAACATTAGATGAAACAAGTCCACAAAATCACATTATATATTATCATAATACAAATGTCCACGATGAGAAAAATACTATAAGGAAAAAGGGCTTATGCCCAGTACATCAATATCCTTATTACAAAAGTCTCTCGTCTCTACATCTATGCGGAAGCAATCAAACTCTGTCTTCATGCGACTGTAGCTGCTGCTGCGACGACGTATAGTGGCTGCTCTGCTTCATCCCGTCCTCCTGACCTGTCTCTTGAACGGGGTCCTGCTGTTCTGACACACCATCCCTAAAATGAGGTCCACGAACTGTCAGTTTATAAGACTCAGCATATTCCTTACCGCCTCCACCCGCGACTCCTAGGCACCGAGCGGGAGGAGGAAGCATAGAACATCAAGGGGTAATGAATCAAGCAGGTGACAAGGGTCTAGACTAGCAGGGTATACAAGTACTAACAATAATGATTTACAAATCTATACTAGCAAGAGTAAGTGTGACAGTAATAAATAAGAGACAGTATAAGTAAGAGAAACAGATATAATAAATAAAGAGCAGCTATAAATGTAACCTTAACTTATATGCACACACAAAAGCACATAAGCTAAGGGATCTGACACTAAGGTAAACTCATCGTATAAAAGAGCCCATACTAATTTATACGGCGAGGTCTCTGATATATACAAGAATGCTATGCTATGATATGCAATGCAATGCAATGATGTAACTCACGCACACGACTCTGTACGTACAGACCTTTAGTTCCCACTTTTCGGAGGTAGCTAACCTCTCGGGCACCTCCCGCCGTGGTCAAACGATGGCAGAGGAGCGGACGTCTCCTCACCTAGGTGGGTAAGTCACACTACCATACCTAGGCCCTAACGTACGCTGTGATATCGGTACCCGGTACTCACGAGCTCCTGCGTACTCTACTGAATTTGGCCAGACAGGGTTTAGGGAATCCGTCCCGTCGGACGCGCAGTAAAACAACCTGGCCCCTAATCAACCACTAGCACTGCCGAGTCAACGAACTGCTGTCGGTGTGACGACTAGGCCAGAACCGAAGACCCACCACATCTTATGCACATGCAAATATGTATTATTTCATATCACCGAGCCTCCAGCTCGCAAATCTAAACCAACATTTATAAGAAAAACCGAGTCAACCGCTCGCAGGACTATCCTAGTCCTTTCTTATATCTCGAGCCTACCGCTCGCAGGACTATCCCAGTCCTTCCTTATAACTCGAGCTACCGCTCGCAGGACTATGCCAGTCCTTCCTTATATCTCGAGCCTACCGCTCCCAGGACTATGCCAGTCCTTCCTTATATCTCGAGCCTACCGCTCCCAGGACTATGCCAGTCCTTCCTTATATTTCGAGCCTACCGCTCGCAGGACTATGCCAGTCCTTCCTTATATCTCGAGCCTACCGCTCCCAGGACTATGCCAGTCCTTCCTTATATCTCGAGTCTACCGCTCCCAGGACTATGCCAGTCCTTCCTTATATCCCGAGCCTACCGCTCGTAGGACTATCCTAGTCCTTATTTTGTTCCTTCCCAAATTTGGGAGAGAGATTATATTTCAAGTTCTCCTACTTTACTACTCTTGTCTATTGTTAGTTGATCTTAGAAGCTTGGGGTGAATCCTGGACTTCCCGTGGATTACCCGGTGAAGGGCTCGCGACGGTACTAGGGAATGTGATGGTGGATGAAGCCCAAATTCCCCTTTCCCGGATATTTATTTTATTTAGTTGCTACCCATTCTTGTATGCCCATTTGCTCTCCAGTTGCTCTAAAATCCTAGGGTGGATTACCATTGACTCGGGCAGATATGTGTCGGTGTTCTATTGAACACCGAACCCTGTCATTCCTAGTGACCGACTATTTCTTGTGTTATCTCTCAATCACAACTTGCACTTCCCGCTAAGTCATTCTTCACCTCCCCTAACTGGTCCTTGTCAAGTTCCTGAATTGATAGTTTTACTAACGCACCCCCGTCTTTACTTCCGATGACTGCCTTTGGTGAATACTCCTCCAACCTAACTAGGCATATGCAAATCTCTTAGAGTAAATAACTCTAGGGGCGATGACCATAAGGGAGGGGTCCAAATCTATGTTTTCAGTTTCTACTATTCGCAGACCGACTTAAACCCCATGTCCTACAAGTGGGACTATATGAATTATAACTAAGCATGAGGTCATTTTAAATTCAGAGGTTTGTATTGATGTCAAGATTCTAACTACAAGTTTCTATAATATTCCAACAATTATAGTCCGTTAATAAATCCCCAAAGTCATAATTCAATTACTACCTTGTGAAAGAAGTATGAAGTTTACTTAGTTGATAATTCTAACATAATTTCCATGGCTTCATATTGTTATAAAAAGTCCAGGTTCAAGATTCTATTACAATCCAGCAAGTATATATCAAGTTACGAAATTCTCAAGATATTAACTAGATTTCAACTTTGTGAAGGATCTACCCTAAATTTTCATCAAAATAATTTGAGATAATTACTACTGGTTTGTCACACTATAAAACTACCATATCCAGAGATTCATAAATTTGCAAAAATTATTTTCACCATAATTAAATTAAATTCTATTTAGGGTTTTTCCAAGGTTTGTGAAGGACCTACCCTAAATTTTAATCCAAATAATTTGAGATAATTACTACTGGTTTGTCACACTATAAAATTACCAAATCCAGAGAATCAATATTTTATGAATTATATTGCCCTATTTTCAGAATTAAATAATAAGAGTTTTCACTTGATTTGTGAAGTGACTACTGTATAAATTCATCAACATGATTTGAATTGATTACCAGAGATCCATAACATGAAAATATCACTATATCCAGAGATTTGGAATTTTACAAACTATTTCACCCCTTTAAATTAATTAATTACAAAAGGGGTTTTTTCCCTTAATAAATTGATATCTATTACAGAGATTCATTTAAAAATCCTGGGTGTTTGCCCAGAAAGCCCGCGACCTCCTCTTATTGTTCGGTTTTCCCGGTCTCAGCGGTCTCAAATTAGGAGATCGCCCAGATCGTCAGGTGCCACCTCGACCGAGATTTTCTAAGTGCCCAGCGGTCAAGACAGTGCGAGATCGCCAGCTCAAGCGGTCTGGTCGTTTTTCTTATTTTTGTTATTTGTACCCCATTTCCCTGCCCCGGCTCTCCTGTACCCCGGGCAGCCCGTAGTTTTCAGTTCTGCCCGTTTGGGCAGCCCCCTCGTCTATAAATAGAGGGGTAGGGGTACCAGAAAGGGACTTTTCGCTCCGAGGCTCCAGCTTACAACCTGTGTAAGCGGTCTCATTTCTTCGTGATCGCCATTTCGTGATCGTTTTCCCTTTGTTCCAGCATCTTCTGTCTTAGTAACCTGCACTTCGCAGTTTCTCCCATCCCCTTTAGAGTGAATTTTGGAGGTACCATTTTTGGCACCAACAGAACGAACACGCGACCTTCAGATTTCGAAGTGTCAGGTGAAATCCATAGACTTTCAAGATGGCTGATCGCCGTAGAGGTCGTCCCCCGCGATCTCCCAGCGTTCCCCCTTCCGATCACAACCCGTTAGAAGCGCTTGAGCGTCGCTTCGAGCTTCGTGTTGAACAAGCTCTCCGTGAGGCCGCCCGAGCTAGGCACGACGCCACCTCTGTTCAGCAGGAGATCGCGCGGTCTCAGCAGGAGGCCGCTCGAGATCGGCAAGAAGTCGTCCGGGCTCAGCAGGAGTCTGCGAAGCAGATTGAGGCTATGAACCAGGTTCTAGCCGCGATCTCCCAGAAGATCCTTCCCCAATCCTCTCAGGTCGCCACTCCAGACCGCATAATAGGCGGTCAGCCGAGCGATCACCCCGTTTTTCAGCCCGCAGCTCTTCAGCGATCTCAACATGAGGAGTTCGCCGCCCGTCGTAATTCTTTTCGAACCGCAGCCCAGGGGCCTCCGGCTCAAACCCTGAATTTTGAAGAAGGGTTTGCTTACCCTCAAGATCCTCCTGCCTCTTTTCTTCCTCCTCCAGGACCTGTTTTTGGGGAGCCTTCCCCCTTTACCGATGAGATTCGTCGGGATCCAATTCCTCATGGATTCAGAGAACCTCGCCTTCCAGTGTATACAGGAGAAACCGACCCAATGTGCCATCTTCAAGCCTTTGAGTCTGCCGTTGCCCTCAGGACCATTTCAGATGGAGTGAGGTGCAAGCTGATGGTCACCTCCTTCGATGGGTCAGCCATGGAATGGTTCTATAAGCTGCCTTGTCGATCTATCCCAAGCTTTGCTGCCCTGAGGCAAGAGCTCCTCCTGAGGTTCGCCACCGCAAAGAAGAGGAAGAGTGGTCCTGCGACCCTCTTCAAGATCAGGCAAGGGGACAACGAAACTGCAGCGCATTTCGTTGACCGTTTTCAGAAAGAGATCTTGGGGGTCAGAGACATGGATCCCGAGCTCTATATGGTAGCTTTGATCAGTGGCCTGCAGGAGGGTCCTCTGAAGTTCAAAGTCACGACCAAGGAGCCTAGCTCCTATCAGGAGTTGATCAGCATTGCCAATCGCTACATAGAAGGGGAGATCAACAACCCCACCTATGTGAGCAATTTGACAAACAAGGCCACTCAGAAAGGCTCCGCGGGATTTTATCCGGCTCCGTCTTTCTCTAAGCCCCGACAAGAGCTCCCACCTCCGGCTCCGAGAGGTAAGAATTACCGCAACAACCGCTTCAACCGAGGTAATCAATCTTTCCCACCTCAAAATTCATTTCTTCAAACTCCCGCTACTCCTGCTCCGCAAGTCACCCCCATCCACCAGATCCAGTATGCTCAACCTCCTCTTTTACCCATTCCTTCACTTTACAATGAATCCCAAGAGTCCTTCACGGACTTTGGCGTTTCTATGAGTGAAGTGCTTCAAGTCCTTCAGAAACAACCCTTTTTCAAGAGGCCAGCTCCGCTGAATTCTGACCCGAAAACCAGAAACCCAACTCTCTATTGTGAATATCACAGAGATAGGGGTCATTTGACAGAGGATTGTAGAGCTCTCCGCCTATTTTTAGAGAGACTATTAAAGGAGGGAAAGCTCCGCGATCTCATCCAGAAGAATGATTCTGCCAAAGCCTCAACCTCCAAGGCTAAGGAAGTAGCGGAAGTTCATTGGGAATGCGAAGAAGTGGACGATATTGGCCATCTCGGCAATATCGGCTTTCCCAATGAATGTGTGGATGCTGATGACGAAGGCGCCTTGGGCAATCTCTTCTGCATCCACGGAGGTGCAGGTCCGGAATCTTCAAGGAAGGCGAGTCTGAAAAGGGTTTATCAATCAGAGGTTGCTGCCACCTCTTCAGCCCCGGTCCAGGGAACGGTCACTTTCGGTGACGAAGACCTTCCTCAGACCGCGAATCCTTTTGACGACGCGGTCGTCATCAAAGCTGTAATTGAAAATTATACAGTAGAGAAGATTCTGATTGACACGGGAAGTTCAGTCAATGTGCTCTTCAAACCTGCCTTCGAGGCGTTGAAGACAGGTAAAACCCTCCTTTCAACTGAAGGCCCCCTTTATGGTTTTTCAGGAGAGAAGAAAGAGGTAGAAGGGCTCGTCACTCTTTCTGTGATTCTGGGAGGGATAGTGAAGTTGGTCAAATTTATAGTCGTTGATGCTCCCAGTAGCTACAACGCCATCTTTGGAAGACCCTTCTTGAATGCCTATCAAGCCATCGTCTCCACCAACCATCAAGCGGTGAAGTTCGCCTTGAACGGCAAACAACACCGAATCAGGAGCGACCCAAGGAAAGCTAGGGAATGTTACGTAAAGACGGTCAACATGATTGTATCCTCTCCTCCCCAAGAAATCATGATGGCTGAATCAATCGAAGCTCCTGAACAAGTCCAAGCTGCAGAGGAAATTGAGGAGGATGTAAGAGATGGAGTTCGCTTGGAACCTGCCCAAGCAACTCAAGATGTTCAGATCAACGAGGAAGATGAGAGCAGAAGCCTCTCCATCAACGCTGAATTGTCTGAAGCCGACAAGGGTCAACTCATCTCTTGTCTTCTGCAAAATCTAGATATCTTCGCTTGGTCGGCAGATGATATGCCTGGTGTGGATCCGAATGTTGCTTTCCATCATCTCAATCTTGACCCAAACTTCATCCCGATCCAGCAAAAGAAGAGGTCTGTTGCAACTACTCTAGCACAACCTATCCGTGAAGAGGTAGAGAAGCTCCTGAAGGCAAAGTTCATCCAACCAATCCAATACCCAGAATGGGTGTCAAACGTTGTAATGGTAAAGAAGTCAGGTGGGAAGTGGAGGATGTGTGTTGACTTTACTAAACTCAATAAAGCTTGCCCAAGGATTGCTACCCCTTGCCTCGGATAGATTCTTTAGTAGATTCCGCGGTAGGTTATTCTTTTATGAGTTTTTTAGATGCTTTTTCAGGTTACCATCAAATCAGAATGCATAAACCAGATATACCTCATACTTCATTTATCACAAATGATGGTTGCTTCTGTTATCTCGTAATGCCTTTCGGGCTAAAGAATGCTGGAGCAACCTATCAGAAAATGATGGATACAGTGTTCAGAAGTCAAAAAGGAAGAAACCTTGAGGTATACGTTGATGACCTCTTGGTAAAAAGTAAACTGTTCTCTTCTCATCTTAGAGACCTCTCGGAAACTTTTGCAACCCTTCGAACTTTTAACATGAGGTTGAATCCGTTGAAGTGTGTTTTCGGGGCAAGTAAAGGAAAATTCCTGGGTCACCTCCTTACTCCAGAAGGGTTGGAACCCAATCCTGACAAAGTGAAAGCTATTCTGGAAATGCCACCTCCCAAGTCCCCAAAAGAAATTCAGCAGCTGGGAGGGAGGATGGCAGGCTTAAGTCGCTTTATCTCCCGTTCAGGAGATAAGAGTGCACCTTTCTTTAAAACCCTCCGGGGAGGGAGTAGGTTCGAGTGGACAAAGGAATGTGATGATGCTTTCACTCAGCTAAAGAAGCAATTGACATCAACTTCTTTGCTCCAAAGCCCGCGAGAGGGAGAAAATCTTTTCCTGTATATGGGAGTCGGAGCTGATGCCATAAGCTCTGTTTTGGTCTGAGAGGAGAAAAAGAAGCAATTCCCAGTCTATTACGTAAGTCGAATCCTGAAGAATGCAGAGACTCGTTATCCTATCCTCGAAAAGTTGGCTTTAATGCTTATAACTTCAGCAAGAAGATTAAGACCATATTTTCAAGCTCATTCGATTCTAGTTGTTACTGATCTTCCATTGAAGAATGTCTTGGAGAAGCCAGAGCATTCAGGCAGGTTGGCAAAGTGGGCAATAGAGCTCAGTGAGTTTGATATATCCTATGTCCCAAGGGTGGCGATCAAAGCTCAAGTCTTAGCAGACTTCATGGTGGATGCCAAAGAGGTTGAGTCGCAGAAGGGGGTCGGAGTACCCCTTGCCTGGAAAATCTTCGTGGATGGAGCCTCGGGAAAAAATTCTTCCGGGGCGGGAATCGTCTTAATCAACCCAAATGGAGTAAGGCTGGATCAAGCGGTAAAGTTCTATTTTCAAGTAACAAACAATCAGGCTGAATATGAGGCTTTGCTAGCCGGTCTCAAGTTTGCTAGGGAGCTGGGGATTGATGATGTCGAAGTTTTCACAGATTCTTTGGTGATGGCTTCTCAAGTAAATGAGGCTTTCGAAACTAGAGATAATATTTTAAAGCAGTATCTAACTCTGGTAAAAATTGAGGTGGGGAAGTTCAAAAGCTTTACTATCAACCATGTTCCAAGAGGTGAGAACGTGGAAGCAGATGAGTTGGCAAAATTTGGACTTCTCTTGGGTGGATCAACTTCGGAATTGTTTCGCCCGGCAATTGAAGAAGGAGAGGTCATGGAGATTGATCAGCACCCGTCTTGGATGGATCCGTTTGTTCTATATCTCTCAACTGGAGAGCTCCATTCGTCAATAAAGGATAGGAAAAGGTTTAAACGGAAAACGGCTAACTATTATCTTGTTGCAGGAGTACTTTATAGAAGAACTTTCCTTTCACCATTAGCACGGTGTGTTTCGGAGGAGATTCCAACGGTCCTTCAGGAGGTCCATTCTGGAGAATGTGGAAGTCACTCTGGAGCTAGAACTTTGGAAAAAAGAATTCTAAGGCAAGGCTATTTTTGGCCTCAAATGAGGAAAGATGCGGAAAAATTTGCTAAGAAATGTGTAAAATGCCAGAAGTTTACTCCTCTCCAAAATCAGCCGGCTCAACAACTCAAGTCGATAGCAACTCCATGACCGTTTGCAGTTTGGGGAATGGATTTGATTGGGCCTTTCCCTATGGCAAGTGGGCAACGTCGGTATATTATAGTCATGATTGACTATTTCAGCAAATGGATAGAAGCAAAGGCATTGGCCAAAATTACGACTCAAGCCGTGAAAAATTTTATTTGGGGAGAGATAGTATGTCGGCACGGAATCCCAATGACAATCATCACGGATAACGGTTCCCAATTCAACAATTCAATTCTTATTAATTTCTGTAAGCAAATTGGCGTTGAGCTACGTTTCGCTTCCGTGCATCATCCAAGAAGCAATGGGCAGGTAGAGGCCGCCAACAAACTCATCATAAATCTCTTGAAAAAGAAGGTAGAAAATGTCAGGGGCAACTGGGCAGAACAACTACCTTCCGTCTTATGGGCCTTAAGGACAACTCCAAGTTCTGCTACTGGGGAGACTCCATTCAAATTATCACACGGTTCCGAGGCCCTTATTCTGGTGGAATTTGAAGTAAAAAGCCCAAGAGTTTTATTAGCACAACAGAATCAAATTGACTGGATGGAAGGAAATGATGAGGAGCTGAAATGCAGCCTTGATTTAATTGAAGAGTTGAGAGATACGGCAATCATCAGGCAAGAAGAGGTGAAGAGAAGAATGACGAGGTTATTCAACAAAAATGTAAGAACCAAAGAGTTCACTGTTGGAGATCTAGTCCTGAAGAAAATAGATACAACAACAAGAGCTGGTTCAGTTGGAAAGCTTAACCCAAACTGGGCGGGGCCGTTTGTGGTGAAGAGCGTGCTTAAAAATGGCGCTTACCATCTCCAAACTTATGAAGGAAAAGAATTGTCTCATTCATGGAGCGGAGATGATCTCAAACTCTTCTTTTCTTAAATGTTCGTATCCGATTCACTCATTCTTGTTCTCACTTTTCTTCTCTCAAATATCATGCAGGTATTATCAAAGCATTCGCAACATGAGTGATGGGTGCAAATTTTAAGAATGTTATTTTTTGAAAAGCCAAAAAACCTGTCAAGTGAGACATCGACGGATCCTACTATCTTCCCCCTCGACTTGTTAGCTCGACGTGTAATTCTGCCGGGACCACAGATGTCGGGGAGATTTCGAATCTGTGTAGCAGTAGCTCGCCAAGCTTGAGCGGTGGAAGTTTAGGATACCGGGTCCTTGCTGACATCTGGCACACCTCAGCATTTCAAGGGGGTCTAGGTGGCTGGCTCAGCTCTGTCATGCATTAGGAAGGACATTGTTACGATCTTAATGATCTTTCAGGGAAAGCAATGTCGGTATAGCCTCCGCGGCATGACCACACCTGCCCTACCGATCATTTTGGTCCGTAACTCTCGAATACTCGTTGAAGCGTGGTTAGGTAAGGGGCGGTCAGAAACATCCATGACCGTTGCCTGAACCTTAGATTGACATGTTTGCAGTAAACTCGGTAATCCTTTTTAAAAAAAAAGGGGGGCAATGTCGGTATAGCCTCCGCGGCATGACCACACCATCCTTTTGGATCATTTTTGAGATCCCTTCTTCCCATCTCCTTACTACAAAAAGAAAATCTTATTCATCCCTTTGTACTGGGATCGGGCGGTCAGCAATATATGAGACCGCATGTTCTTCTTTCCTACTTTCTCCAAAGAGCGATTTGAGTCATTTACGATCGCCAGATATAACTTTTCAGGATAATTGAGGTCGCTATTCAGAAAGCTCTTATGCCGACATGACAGAGGTCGACCCGGTCTCAGTAAGATCGAGATTCCGGTATTCCCCGTTATTCGAAGTTACATGGAATAATCATGATGCTCTGTTCCTCATCAAGTGAAGGTTGGGTTTTTTCTTCAAAAGGGGCGGTCTGAATATAATGTGATCGCGGAACTAAAGATTCATGAAGAGTTATTGTTTTTCTTTTCAAGAAATAGTCTTGGTTATCAAGGGGTCATCAGGCGGATTTCCAGTCATTTGGGCACCGAACATCCGAAAGTTTAATAAGTTCAAAATCATCTTCAAATTATAGTTTCCTTATATTGCGATTTGTGTAAAATAAGACCGCATGACTATTGCAAATAAGTTGGTTATTTTTTGATCACAGTTAAGTTGCTGAATGTCTTTCAATGATCCGATTATTTCGAGATCGCAGAGTGATTTTGTTTATACGAAGTATCAAACTTTCCTTCAAGGTCTTGTGTTTTTTCCAAGGGATCGCCACCTGAAATCCTTTAATGATGATATAAAATTGTGACAAGCCTAAGGCATTGAGATCGAATGCCGAGTTTAAACACAGAACGAATAAATATATACATCAAGAACAAATTCATTCAGAATCTAACGAAAATCCAATTTTCTATATATTTTCTGAAATATCTATTACAACGAGACCGCTCGGTCTCCAAAAAAGAAAAATGAAAATCATTACAATTCACTCTCTCCTTGACCTTTTAGAAGACCGCTCACTCGAGGGGGAAGAACCGGTCTCTGCAGAGGATTCTTCTAAACTATTCCCCGGAATTCTAGATCCAGAGCTTGAGCTCGAACTGGAATCTAGGCCAAAGGTATAGCGGCTTCCACTTTCCTCATCCTCGATCACCACATTCTCCTCTTGGACTGCGGTCTCATCAGCAGCATCCGCGGTCTCTTCAGCGGTCACAGATTGTTCTTCAATTCTTTGCGCCGCATCAGGGAAGAGATCGGCGAACGAAACATCTTTGAATTCTTCAGTGAATCCACCGCGGTTACGGACCTCATCCAGCACCTGGTCGGCGGTCTCTTTTATATGGTGCATCAAAGCCCTCTGGAAAGCTGGATTCTCAGGGTCATAAGCTGCTTTTTCAAATTGCTGCAAAAGAGATATATGTTAGACCGCGCGATCATAGGTAACACGTTCATAAAATATAAGCAAAATTCTCACTTTTCTTTCTTCTTGCAAGGCAGTTATTTCGTCCAGAGCGCTGCGGAGAGACCGCCCCATATGATGATTTAAGATTGTACTTCTGGCGGTCACCTGGGCACAGAGGTCGGGGAGCGCATCGGTCTCGATATTTAATATTTCATTTGTATTTTTTCTCCCATACAAAGCCGAAGTGACCGCGTATGCGTGACGGGTCACCTTCCCGCTCCACAGGGGCAGATCAGTGGATACCTTCACAGACTTCCCTTTGGCCGCCCATTTGAGAAGAGGTTTTCCTTTGATGTCCTTCATTTTTCTTTTAAAACCCACCAAGGGAAAAACTCTCTCGGCGGTCTCAGAAGTAATGCCGATCACGTCCGCCTCACGCTTCAGCCTCCTCTCCCTCTGAGTAAGAACCTCTGCCGCTGGGGAGATAGGATCTTGAACAGGGACCGCAAAGGTCGCTAAAAAGCAGGAAAAAAAAAGTTAGGAAGGCATACAAAAGACATGAAAGGAAATTATTCGAGACCGCAAGAAAAGCTTACTTTCAGCCGGAGTAATCTCGGCGATCTCGGGCCAGACCGCTAGATAATGAACAAGATCGATCCTCTCGCCCGCCAAGAAAGCCAAGATTTTCAGCTCCTCTTCTGAGACCGCTTTTATCTTCTTAAAAATACTGTCAGGTCGCGGAGAAGGCGAGTTTTTGAGACCGCCAAGGTCACCTTCAAAGACAAGAAACCTCTCTGTCCAGAAAGAGATTTTATTTGGAAGATTCAGGATTTTTATTCCGTCTGCTGAAAAGTACATCAACCCTTTGAACTCTTCCTTCTTTCTGCCTTTCTTCAAGATCTTCGCGGTGAAGGTTGCGCGGAACAGATTCATTGTAAATTTCACTCTTTCCGATCTCAAGTAATTGATAAAGACATTAACTAGACCGATCGAGTTTGGAGGCAACTGAGCGAGCACAAAGCCATAATACTCCAAGATCTCTAGCCATTCCCAAGGGAGGGGAATTCTCAACCCTTGGTCGAAGTGATCGATAGGGATAACCAACTTTCTCTCCTCTCCGAAGTTCAGTCTTTCATGATCAGCTGGCGGTCTTACAACTATTTGTGTCTGAATCATGTGCTTCTTAATGAAATCAATATACTCGTCCTTTGATAAGTGGCTTTTCTTGTGATCGGCGTTCAGGAAAATGTTAGCAGAAGAGGCACGAGCGGACACCATTTCGCGCGATCGCTGAGATCGGTGCTTAGGGCGCATTCAAGAAAGCATAAAATAAAGGTCATGAAGACGACTATTTATAGAAGACGAAGGGTCATTTCGTAATCATTACCTTTCGCAAACCGCCCAGCAAAACATATTCAGACCGCTCGACCTATGCAAGGTTATATGAAAGCATACTATGGTTGGCGATCTCAATCAATAAAAACACAGCAGCAATACAAGCAACCCAGGCATAAAGAGATCGAAACTTAACAAATCAAGACCGCACAAAACATTAAAATTAAAACAGCCACACAAATATATGGAAGAATAACAGTAAAATTTTACAAAACATATTGTTTAAATCCAGAGACCGCTCGATCTCAAGTTAAATGTTCATCTCCTAGGAGGCCTGTTTCTCCCTACATGAGCTGCGACATCTTGCATGTCGTTCACTGCGGCCATAACCGACACCAGGCTGTGATTGGCCAGCATTGCAGACCGGTGGATTTTCGACATTTCCTTGTCCACCTGCTCCATGGGGATCAGCACAATTTCAGGTTGCGGTCTCTCCGCTGGATGATCGCTGGAGGTACCCGGTCGCATCAGCATCTTTCCATGACCGCTCCTCAGCCTCTCATTCTTCGCGGACAGCGCCGCAGCCTTCCCCTTATAGTACTCAGCCTCCTTTTCAGCCTTCTTAAGAGCTCGTGCGATCTCGGCAACCCTCAGATCGCATTCTTCACGAATCCTCTTCTCATTGGAACGCAATTTCTCCTCAAGATCGCGGATCTGATCGTTCTGAGTCCGCTCCCTCATCAGCATAGAACGAACATCCTCAAACATGGGATTAAGGATGTTGGTTAACTGAGGGGAGATCTCGATGTGCTGAGGAAGTTCTCCCTCCTCGATCTCAGCATTTTTGTTATCTGCGGTCATAAGAAGATGAGTTATTTCAATCATGAGCATACGATCAGATAAGCTCTTTAAATAAACAGAAAGAGTACTTGGAAAGAAGTCGAGACCGCAGTCACGTAAAGCTCTTCTGATATCTTTCGTGACCGCGGGATCTGCGGTCAGAGAAAGACGATCTGATCCCCTTAAGCGCTCCAGATCCATTCTTTCCAAATCTCTTTTTTGCGATTTTTCTCCCTCTTTTCTTCTCCTTTTTAATTCTTCGTTACTTAAGAGGATATCGTCGGTCTCAATAAAAATGATCTCGTGTTTTCTTTCAGGAGAAGCAAAACGAACTGTAGGTAATGGAAGGAACTCAGCTGACTGGAGAATCATTTTATTCTTACCAGCTCGCGAAATCGAGACCGCCGCCGCACGATCTGCTACAGCCTTGTTCGAACGATCTCCCTGAAGAGAATCATCCAGGAGGCCGCTAGAAAGTGCAGCTTTCTCCTTAGCGATCTGCAGCTTCTCCGCGATCTCCTCACCGTTTTTGTCCGAAGTCTGCAAGACAACTTTTTTCCTCTCTTCAGCGATCAGGGCCGCCTTTTCCTCAGCGACCCTGACCGCTTCTTTCTTCCTCTCCTCAGCGATCAGAGCCGCTCTCTCCTCAGCAACTCTGACCGCCTCCTTCTTCTTCTCTTCCTCGACGGCCTTAGCCGCCTCTCTCCTCTTCTCCTCTTCCTCTCTTTCCTTTTTCTCTTTCTTCTCCTTGTCTTTCTTCTTCTCCTCGTCCTCCCTCTTTTTCTTCTCCTTCTTCTCCCTCCTTTCTTTCTTATCTTTTTCTTCTTTCTCCTTTTCTTTCTCCTCTTTTTCCCTCTGTTCCTCCACCTCTTTTTCTTTCCTCCTCTTCACCATCTCTTCCATTTCCATCTTTTTTCTTTCTTCCTCCTTTGCCTTGATCGCTGCGTCAGCGATCTCCTTCTCCCTGTCCGCGATCTCCTCATCAACGGCGGCATTTCTGAGAGCTGAAGCCTCTAAGGGATCCAACACCTGCAATGATGAAAAAGATGAATTATTAGAAGAAACCTCATCAAGGTAGGCGATTAATCCAGAATCATCCTCTCTTGGTAAGGTTGAGACTGCGGGAAGGAAGGGGAGATCGCCCTTAGCATTCACCTGAAACTCAGCGGAGTCTTCCAGGTCGATGGATTCAGAAAATACGGTCGCCTCCATGACGGTCACATCTTTTCCTTCCTCATTTCTTCTGCTCCTCTTATAAGTCAAACTAGATGGACTTGAATTTTTTCTCTTCTTGCCCTTTGCAGCGATCTCCTGGTCAGCAATCTTCTGCCTCAAGGATTCGGCCTCGGCTTTCTTCTGACGCAGCCCAGCTAGAATGACCTCGGTGGAGGCGGTCTCAGGAAGTTTGGAAGATGTTTGATCCAGTGCCTCCAGGGATTTCTGACAATTAAAAGAAATGGAAAAGTCAGGCAATTTCCATACAGGATCTGAAGAAGTATTAGACAGATCAGAAGCAACAGAGACCGGCACAATCTAGCCCTCAGGAAGCTCAGTTTTCTTTAACGGAGATCGGGCGGTCTCCTTTGAAGTGCTCACTTTTGTTAAGGTTTTTGGCACTTTCTTTCCTTTCTTCAAATTAACACTCTCCTTCTTCCCAGGAGAGTTCGATTTCGATGGAAGAGTCTTTAAGAGATCGAGCATAGTCATCTTTGCAAGAAGATCGAACCTCTTCAATTATCAAAGACCGCTCAAAGTTTGGAATGTCTCAATGTCTTACAGAATGGGGGTTTCAGCCGGTATTTATAGACCAAGCCGCATTAATGATGGTCGCGGTCTCAGCGGTCAAAGATTACATTTTCGAAGTTCCAGGTGCAACTTAAAAATGTGCGGGGATTATGTTTGCCCAGAAAGCCCGCGACCTCCTCTTATTGTTCGGTTTTCCCGGTCTCAGCGGTCTCAAATTAGGAGATCGCCCAGATCGTCAGGTGCCACCTCAACCGAGATTTTCTAAGTGCCCAGCGGTCAAGACAGTGCGAGATCGCCAGCTCAAGCGGTCTGGTCGTTTTTCTTATTTTTGTTATTTGTACCCCATTTCCCTGCCCCGGCTCTCCTGTACCCCGGGCAGCCCGTAGTTTTCAGTTCTGCCCGTTTGGGCAGCCCCCTCGTCTATAAATAGAGGGGTAGGGGTACCAGAAAGGGACTTTTCGCTCCGAGGCTCCAGCTTACAACCTGTGTAAGCGGTCTCATTTCTTCGTGATCGCCATTTCGTGATCGTTTTCCCTTTGTTCCAGCATCTTCTGTCTTAGTAACCTGCACTTCGCAGTTTCTCCCATCCCCTTTAGAGTGAATTTTGGAGGTACCATTTTTGGCACCAACACTGGGAAAATTTACAGAGCTATAAGATAACCAAGGAAATCTATTAGAATAATTTCATAATTTTCCATAGTCATATGAGATATAAATATCATAGGGTTTAGAAACTAGAGATAATATTTTAAAGCAGTATCTAACTCTGGTAAAAATTGAGGTGGGGAAGTTCAAAAGCTTTACTATCAACCATGTTCCAAGAGGTGAGAACGTGGAAGCAGATGAGTTGGCAAAATTTGGACTTCTCTTGGGTGGATCAACTTCGGAATTGTTTCGCCCGGCAATTGAAGAAGGAGAGGTCATGGAGATTGATCAGCACCCGTCTTGGATGGATCCGTTTGTTCTATATCTCTCAACTGGAGAGCTCCATTCGTCAATAAAGGATAGGAAAAGGTTTAAACGGAAAACGGCTAACTATTATCTTGTTGCAGGAGTACTTTATAGAAGAACTTTCCTTTCACCATTAGCACGGTGTGTTTCGGAGGAGATTCCAACGGTCCTTCAGGAGGTCCATTCTGGAGAATGTGGAAGTCACTCTGGAGCTAGAACTTTGGAAAAAAGAATTCTAAGGCAAGGCTATTTTTGGCCTCAAATGAGGAAAGATGCGGAAAAATTTGCTAAGAAATGTGTAAAATGCCAGAAGTTTACTCCTCTCCAAAATCAGCCGGCTCAACAACTCAAGTCGATAGCAACTCCATGACCGTTTGCAGTTTGGGGAATGGATTTGATTGGGCCTTTCCCTATGGCAAGTGGGCAACGTCGGTATATTATAGTCATGATTGACTATTTCAGCAAATGGATAGAAGCAAAGGCATTGGCCAAAATTACGACTCAAGCCGTGAAAAATTTTATTTGGGGAGAGATAGTATGTCGGCACGGAATCCCAATGACAATCATCACGGATAACGGTTCCCAATTCAACAATTCAATTCTTATTAATTTCTGTAAGCAAATTGGCGTTGAGCTACGTTTCGCTTCCGTGCATCATCCAAGAAGCAATGGGCAGGTAGAGGCCGCCAACAAACTCATCATAAATCTCTTGAAAAAGAAGGTAGAAAATGTCAGGGGCAACTGGGCAGAACAACTACCTTCCGTCTTATGGGCCTTAAGGACAACTCCAAGTTCTGCTACTGGGGAGACTCCATTCAAATTATCACACGGTTCCGAGGCCCTTATTCTGGTGGAATTTGAAGTAAAAAGCCCAAGAGTTTTATTAGCACAACAGAATCAAATTGACTGGATGGAAGGAAATGATGAGGAGCTGAAATGCAGCCTTGATTTAATTGAAGAGTTGAGAGATACGGCAATCATCAGGCAAGAAGAGGTGAAGAGAAGAATGACGAGGTTATTCAACAAAAATGTAAGAACCAAAGAGTTCACTGTTGGAGATCTAGTCCTGAAGAAAATAGATACAACAACAAGAGCTGGTTCAGTTGGAAAGCTTAACCCAAACTGGGCGGGGCCGTTTGTGGTGAAGAGCGTGCTTAAAAATGGCGCTTACCATCTCCAAACTTATGAAGGAAAAGAATTGTCTCATTCATGGAGCGGAGATGATCTCAAACTCTTCTTTTCTTAAATGTTCGTATCCGATTCACTCATTCTTGTTCTCACTTTTCTTCTCTCAAATATCATGCAGGTATTATCAAAGCATTCGCAACATGAGTGATGGGTGCAAATTTTAAGAATGTTATTTTTTGAAAAGCCAAAAAACCTGTCAAGTGAGACATCGACGGATCCTACTATCTTCCCCCTCGACTTGTTAGCTCGACGTGTAATTCTGCCGGGACCACAGATGTCGGGGAGATTTCGAATCTGTGTAGCAGTAGCTCGCCAAGCTTGAGCGGTGGAAGTTTAGGATACCGGGTCCTTGCTGACATCTGGCACACCTCAGCATTTCAAGGGGGTCTAGGTGGCTGGCTCAGCTCTGTCATGCATTAGGAAGGACATTGTTACGATCTTAATGATCTTTCAGGGAAAGCAATGTCGGTATAGCCTCCGCGGCATGACCACACCTGCCCTACCGATCATTTTGGTCCGTAACTCTCGAATACTCGTTGAAGCGTGGTTAGGTAAGGGGCGGTCAGAAACATCCATGACCGTTGCCTGAACCTTAGATTGACATGTTTGCAGTAAACTCGGTAATCCTTTTTAAAAAAAAAGGGGGGCAATGTCGGTATAGCCTCCGCGGCATGACCACACCATCCTTTTGGATCATTTTTGAGATCCCTTCTTCCCATCTCCTTACTACAAAAAGAAAATCTTATTCATCCCTTTGTACTGGGATCGGGCGGTCAGCAATATATGAGACCGCATGTTCTTCTTTCCTACTTTCTCCAAAGAGCGATTTGAGTCATTTACGATCGCCAGATATAACTTTTCAGGATAATTGAGGTCGCTATTCAGAAAGCTCTTATGCCGACATGACAGAGGTCGACCCGGTCTCAGTAAGATCGAGATTCCGGTATTCCCCGTTATTCGAAGTTACATGGAATAATCATGATGCTCTGTTCCTCATCAAGTGAAGGTTGGGTTTTTTCTTCAAAAGGGGCGGTCTGAATATAATGTGATCGCGGAACTAAAGATTCATGAAGAGTTATTGTTTTTCTTTTCAAGAAATAGTCTTGGTTATCAAGGGGTCATCAGGCGGATTTCCAGTCATTTGGGCACCGAACATCCGAAAGTTTAATAAGTTCAAAATCATCTTCAAATTATAGTTTCCTTATATTGCGATTTGTGTAAAATAAGACCGCATGACTATTGCAAATAAGTTGGTTATTTTTTGATCACAGTTAAGTTGCTGAATGTCTTTCAATGATCCGATTATTTCGAGATCGCAGAGTGATTTTGTTTATACGAAGTATCAAACTTTCCTTCAAGGTCTTGTGTTTTTTCCAAGGGATCGCCACCTGAAATCCTTTAATGATGATATAAAATTGTGACAAGCCTAAGGCATTGAGATCGAATGCCGAGTTTAAACACAGAACGAATAAATATATACATCAAGAACAAATTCATTCAGAATCTAACGAAAATCCAATTTTCTATATATTTTCTGAAATATCTATTACAACGAGACCGCTCGGTCTCCAAAAAAGAAAAATGAAAATCATTACAATTCACTCTCTCCTTGACCTTTTAGAAGACCGCTCACTCGAGGGGGAAGAACCGGTCTCTGCAGAGGATTCTTCTAAACTATTCCCCGGAATTCTAGATCCAGAGCTTGAGCTCGAACTGGAATCTAGGCCAAAGGTATAGCGGCTTCCACTTTCCTCATCCTCGATCACCACATTCTCCTCTTGGACTGCGGTCTCATCAGCAGCATCCGCGGTCTCTTCAGCGGTCACAGATTGTTCTTCAATTCTTTGCGCCGCATCAGGGAAGAGATCGGCGAACGAAACATCTTTGAATTCTTCAGTGAATCCACCGCGGTTACGGACCTCATCCAGCACCTGGTCGGCGGTCTCTTTTATATGGTGCATCAAAGCCCTCTGGAAAGCTGGATTCTCAGGGTCATAAGCTGCTTTTTCAAATTGCTGCAAAAGAGATATATGTTAGACCGCGCGATCATAGGTAACACGTTCATAAAATATAAGCAAAATTCTCACTTTTCTTTCTTCTTGCAAGGCAGTTATTTCGTCCAGAGCGCTGCGGAGAGACCGCCCCATATGATGATTTAAGATTGTACTTCTGGCGGTCACCTGGGCACAGAGGTCGGGGAGCGCATCGGTCTCGATATTTAATATTTCATTTGTATTTTTTCTCCCATACAAAGCCGAAGTGACCGCGTATGCGTGACGGGTCACCTTCCCGCTCCACAGGGGCAGATCAGTGGATACCTTCACAGACTTCCCTTTGGCCGCCCATTTGAGAAGAGGTTTTCCTTTGATGTCCTTCATTTTTCTTTTAAAACCCACCAAGGGAAAAACTCTCTCGGCGGTCTCAGAAGTAATGCCGATCACGTCCGCCTCACGCTTCAGCCTCCTCTCCCTCTGAGTAAGAACCTCTGCCGCTGGGGAGATAGGATCTTGAACAGGGACCGCAAAGGTCGCTAAAAAGCAGGAAAAAAAAGTTAGGAAGGCATACAAAAGACATGAAAGGAAATTATTCGAGACCGCAAGAAAAGCTTACTTTCAGCCGGAGTAATCTCGGCGATCTCGGGCCAGACCGCTAGATAATGAACAAGATCGATCCTCTCGCCCGCCAAGAAAGCCAAGATTTTCAGCTCCTCTTCTGAGACCGCTTTTATCTTCTTAAAAATACTGTCAGGTCGCGGAGAAGGCGAGTTTTTGAGACCGCCAAGGTCACCTTCAAAGACAAGAAACCTCTCTGTCCAGAAAGAGATTTTATTTGGAAGATTCAGGATTTTTATTCCGTCTGCTGAAAAGTACATCAACCCTTTGAACTCTTCCTTCTTTCTGCCTTTCTTCAAGATCTTCGCGGTGAAGGTTGCGCGGAACAGATTCATTGTAAATTTCACTCTTTCCGATCTCAAGTAATTGATAAAGACATTAACTAGACCGATCGAGTTTGGAGGCAACTGAGCGAGCACAAAGCCATAATACTCCAAGATCTCTAGCCATTCCCAAGGGAGGGGAATTCTCAACCCTTGGTCGAAGTGATCGATAGGGATAACCAACTTTCTCTCCTCTCCGAAGTTCAGTCTTTCATGATCAGCTGGCGGTCTTACAACTATTTGTGTCTGAATCATGTGCTTCTTAATGAAATCAATATACTCGTCCTTTGATAAGTGGCTTTTCTTGTGATCGGCGTTCAGGAAAATGTTAGCAGAAGAGGCACGAGCGGACACCATTTCGCGCGATCGCTGAGATCGGTGCTTAGGGCGCATTCAAGAAAGCATAAAATAAAGGTCATGAAGACGACTATTTATAGAAGACGAAGGGTCATTTCGTAATCATTACCTTTCGCAAACCGCCCAGCAAAACATATTCAGACCGCTCGACCTATGCAAGGTTATATGAAAGCATACTATGGTTGGCGATCTCAATCAATAAAAACACAGCAGCAATACAAGCAACCCAGGCATAAAGAGATCGAAACTTAACAAATCAAGACCGCACAAAACATTAAAATTAAAACAGCCACACAAATATATGGAAGAATAACAGTAAAATTTTACAAAACATATTGTTTAAATCCAGAGACCGCTCGATCTCAAGTTAAATGTTCATCTCCTAGGAGGCCTGTTTCTCCCTACATGAGCTGCGACATCTTGCATGTCGTTCACTGCGGCCATAACCGACACCAGGCTGTGATTGGCCAGCATTGCAGACCGGTGGATTTTCGACATTTCCTTGTCCACCTGCTCCATGGGGATCAGCACAATTTCAGGTTGCGGTCTCTCCGCTGGATGATCGCTGGAGGTACCCGGTCGCATCAGCATCTTTCCATGACCGCTCCTCAGCCTCTCATTCTTCGCGGACAGCGCCGCAGCCTTCCCCTTATAGTACTCAGCCTCCTTTTCAGCCTTCTTAAGAGCTCGTGCGATCTCGGCAACCCTCAGATCGCATTCTTCACGAATCCTCTTCTCATTGGAACGCAATTTCTCCTCAAGATCGCGGATCTGATCGTTCTGAGTCCGCTCCCTCATCAGCATAGAACGAACATCCTCAAACATGGGATTAAGGATGTTGGTTAACTGAGGGGAGATCTCGATGTGCTGAGGAAGTTCTCCCTCCTCGATCTCAGCATTTTTGTTATCTGCGGTCATAAGAAGATGAGTTATTTCAATCATGAGCATACGATCAGATAAGCTCTTTAAATAAACAGAAAGAGTACTTGGAAAGAAGTCGAGACCGCAGTCACGTAAAGCTCTTCTGATATCTTTCGTGACCGCGGGATCTGCGGTCAGAGAAAGACGATCTGATCCCCTTAAGCGCTCCAGATCCATTCTTTCCAAATCTCTTTTTTGCGATTTTTCTCCCTCTTTTCTTCTCCTTTTTAATTCTTCGTTACTTAAGAGGATATCGTCGGTCTCAATAAAAATGATCTCGTGTTTTCTTTCAGGAGAAGCAAAACGAACTGTAGGTAATGGAAGGAACTCAGCTGACTGGAGAATCATTTTATTCTTACCAGCTCGCGAAATCGAGACCGCCGCCGCACGATCTGCTACAGCCTTGTTCGAACGATCTCCCTGAAGAGAATCATCCAGGAGGCCGCTAGAAAGTGCAGCTTTCTCCTTAGCGATCTGCAGCTTCTCCGCGATCTCCTCACCGTTTTTGTCCGAAGTCTGCAAGACAACTTTTTTCCTCTCTTCAGCGATCAGGGCCGCCTTTTCCTCAGCGACCCTGACCGCTTCTTTCTTCCTCTCCTCAGCGATCAGAGCCGCTCTCTCCTCAGCAACTCTGACCGCCTCCTTCTTCTTCTCTTCCTCGACGGCCTTAGCCGCCTCTCTCCTCTTCTCCTCTTCCTCTCTTTCCTTTTTCTCTTTCTTCTCCTTGTCTTTCTTCTTCTCCTCGTCCTCCCTCTTTTTCTTCTCCTTCTTCTCCCTCCTTTCTTTCTTATCTTTTTCTTCTTTCTCCTTTTCTTTCTCCTCTTTTTCCCTCTGTTCCTCCACCTCTTTTTCTTTCCTCCTCTTCACCATCTCTTCCATTTCCATCTTTTTTCTTTCTTCCTCCTTTGCCTTGATCGCTGCGTCAGCGATCTCCTTCTCCCTGTCCGCGATCTCCTCATCAACGGCGGCATTTCTGAGAGCTGAAGCCTCTAAGGGATCCAACACCTGCAATGATGAAAAAGATGAATTATTAGAAGAAACCTCATCAAGGTAGGCGATTAATCCAGAATCATCCTCTCTTGGTAAGGTTGAGACTGCGGGAAGGAAGGGGAGATCGCCCTTAGCATTCACCTGAAACTCAGCGGAGTCTTCCAGGTCGATGGATTCAGAAAATACGGTCGCCTCCATGACGGTCACATCTTTTCCTTCCTCATTTCTTCTGCTCCTCTTATAAGTCAAACTAGATGGACTTGAATTTTTTCTCTTCTTGCCCTTTGCAGCGATCTCCTGGTCAGCAATCTTCTGCCTCAAGGATTCGGCCTCGGCTTTCTTCTGACGCAGCCCAGCTAGAATGACCTCGGTGGAGGCGGTCTCAGGAAGTTTGGAAGATGTTTGATCCAGTGCCTCCAGGGATTTCTGACAATTAAAAGAAATGGAAAAGTCAGGCAATTTCCATACAGGATCTGAAGAAGTATTAGACAGATCAGAAGCAACAGAGACCGGCACAATCTAGCCCTCAGGAAGCTCAGTTTTCTTTAACGGAGATCGGGCGGTCTCCTTTGAAGTGCTCACTTTTGTTAAGGTTTTTGGCACTTTCTTTCCTTTCTTCAAATTAACACTCTCCTTCTTCCCAGGAGAGTTCGATTTCGATGGAAGAGTCTTTAAGAGATCGAGCATAGTCATCTTTGCAAGAAGATCGAACCTCTTCAATTATCAAAGACCGCTCAAAGTTTGGAATGTCTCAATGTCTTACAGAATGGGGGTTTCAGCCGGTATTTATAGACCAAGCCGCATTAATGATGGTCGCGGTCTCAGCGGTCAAAGATTACATTTTCGAAGTTCCAGGTGCAACTTAAAAATGTGCGGGGATTATGTTTGCCCAGAAAGCCCGCGACCTCCTCTTATTGTTCGGTTTTCCCGGTCTCAGCGGTCTCAAATTAGGAGATCGCCCAGATCGTCAGGTGCCACCTCAACCGAGATTTTCTAAGTGCCCAGCGGTCAAGACAGTGCGAGATCGCCAGCTCAAGCGGTCTGGTCGTTTTTCTTATTTTTGTTATTTGTACCCCATTTCCCTGCCCCGGCTCTCCTGTACCCCGGGCAGCCCGTAGTTTTCAGTTCTGCCCGTTTGGGCAGCCCCCTCGTCTATAAATAGAGGGGTAGGGGTACCAGAAAGGGACTTTTCGCTCCGAGGCTCCAGCTTACAACCTGTGTAAGCGGTCTCATTTCTTCGTGATCGCCATTTCGTGATCGTTTTCCCTTTGTTCCAGCATCTTCTGTCTTAGTAACCTGCACTTCGCAGTTTCTCCCATCCCCTTTAGAGTGAATTTTGGAGGTACCATTTTTGGCACCAACACTGGGAAAATTTACAGAGCTATAAGATAACCAAGGAAATCTATTAGAATAATTTCATAATTTTCCATAGTCATATGAGATATAAATATCATACTTGAATAAATTTAACCTAATCAAATAAATCAATTTCAGAGAAATATATGTGATCAAAAATTCCAACAAAATTCCTAAATATGTCTTTCAAGTCAAAGACCCATTTCCCAGAGTTTTGGATTTATCCCTAAAGTTTTGATTCAAATCATTTCATTTATTTAAAAGTGTGACAATTTTTGTTTATTCAAAAACTTTAGGAAAATGATTTCCAAAAAAATTGTGAAACTCATATCTATAGTTTATATTCTCATGACATACAAAACCCCAAGGTTTCAGAGGCATGCATGGAGAATTTCTCCTTTAATTTCACAAATAGGTCATTGGGTTAAAAGGTTACTATTCACCATAACTAGAGATCTTGCATGTGAGTTATCTCAACATGCATGAGTCCAAATGACCTCAAATTTTAGTCATGGACTATCCTTGATCTAATCTACCATCCACCAGAGATTTGAGTGGATTTGACCTTGTATAACCCTAGATCTAGGTGTCACATGGAAAAGTAAATTTTTACCAAAACCATGGGACATTTTTGTCCTAAAATTCTGAAATTCCTACTCTACATGCCTCTACATGTATTCTCAACCATGCACAAAATTTCAGGCCTTGGTGAAGTCCCAATCAATGAGAATTAACAAAAATATGGTTGGTTCACTATTTGGACTAGTTTCACTAAAAATAGTGCTGAGAGAGCTACAATTCTCTGATTGACATGATATCAGTGGCAATTTAAAGATAAGTCCAAGGCCTACAATTTTCATGTTTATCATTTCTTTTGATTCTGAGCCTAAGGGGCCTAAATATTTAACTGAAGTTAAGGGATCATTTGTAAGTGTGATCAAATGCACTCAAATATTAAACTCATGACAAATTTATTCCAAAAATCCCCAAACTCAAGGGGTCATGCTATTGAGTCCCCTAACATGCATGTCCAAAAATTCAGTGACATGCAAGGTGATTTACACCTTCAATTTCACTAAAAACCCTAAGAGCCAAAAAGATTGGCTATTAGCACACCATTATCCCTTTGAACCCTAAGCTTCAAATTGAGTTCAGAAAAATCTACCCATGCATATAGGCTGAAAATTTAACCCAAGCCTATACTTGACCTAAAGAATCCCTCACCAAAATTTGGGAGGCTTTGGGGTCCATATGACCACCTAATTAAATCTTGCACGCTTTATCTAATTTCCACAAAAACTTAGGAAAAAGTTTTTCCAGAAATCCCCAAATTTTGGCAGGGGATGTATTTGGGCATGACTCATGCATGCCCAAAATTTCACCTCGTTTGGAGTTGTAGAACTCCCTAAATGAATTTTCTAAGGTTCACCTAGCCCATTGTGCATAACCCACCATTTTGGTTGCTGAGAGAGCTACAGTGCTCTGATTGGAGTGATCTAAATTTCTAAAAATACTAGACTCCAAGGGCTACAAAATTGATATTGGACACTTTTTTCTGTTTTAGCCTCTAGGTATTTTCTATAAATTATTTAAGGTCAGGCTGAATTGTCCAAATACACCCAATATAATAAAATCTGGCCTGCGGCTATCTGATCTTCCAGATCGGACGGCAGGGAGATCATCTTCCTCCCTGAACCGATGGCCCTGATTTCACCGCCCTGGAGCTACTTTAGAGCCCGATTCCGGCCAACTCCGGTGGTCTCCGGCCTAACGACCGACGCCATCATCTCCTGCCGAGGTTTGACCGTCGATTGGCGGTGATATCTCGGCCGAATGTGGCCTGTAGGGGAAATGGGGGAGGGGACTTGGAGGGGCTTTGGAGCCCGATCGGAAAAATGGCAAACTCGCCATTACTCGACTAAAATCAAAACGGGAAGAAGGGAAGACTAGCACAAGGGGAGAGGGGGAGGAAACTTGCCTTGAATCGAGCCTGGGGAGGGGAATTTCTGCACTTGCCATGGCCGAATCCAAGCTCCATCTCCTTGCTCGATCTTCCTCCTCAGAGCTCGCCTCCTTCTGAAATCATGGGGCTTCTCCTCCTTGGCACCTTCTGAAGCTAATGGGGGGTCTGAACAGGGTCGAGGGTGGCTTATTCCAAGGTTGCCATTAATGCCACCTCTTGGCTAACCAATGGGGTCCATAATTCCCTCCCAGATGGCCACCCCTGTGCATGAATTCGGCTGGAATTAACTGTGGGGGCTGAGAGGAGGTGTTGGGAGAAGGAATTAGAGCCATGTGGAGCTCATTTCATGCAAGGCCATTAGTGTGGCCGGCCAAATCTTGGTTTTTCTCCCCCTAATCAGCTGCCACCTCACCAATCTTCTGCTGGGGATTTCTTGGGTGGGCTGAGAGAAGACCAGGAAATGAGGGATGGTGGCCATGTGGCCACCAATCCATGAATCCCTCCTTGTCTCTTCTCCAATTTGGGGGGGAAAACCCAAATTCACCCTTGCATGTCACCTTCTTCCAATTTCTGAGGGGCAAGCATGGTAATTGGCTCGTGGGCCTCAGAATGGGCCTCTATTGAGGGTCTTAGCCCATGGGGATTTGTTTTGATTTCATATAAGCCCATTTTAGGCACATTTGACCAAATGTTGACTTTTGAGTTGACTTGGTCAAATAGGTGAGTGGGCTGGTCCAATGTGTTGGTCATGAGTCCCTTGACTCCACCCAATGTTGATTAGGTCATGGTGGTGCCTCAGTTGAGTCAATTTTGCCAATACGTGTGTTTTTGACCAAAATTGGGGGAAAGTTGACTTTGGTCAAATTGGACCAATTAATGACCAATATATGGGGCTTTTGGGTCCATTGTGTCCCCTATAATGTTATAAGACTAGGGGTGAAGTCAATTTCAGGTTTTGGGGGTCACTGGACCTATTGGTGAAGGTTTGACTTATGTTGACCTTAATGACACTTTGGTCAATTTGGGCCAATTGGTGACCCCATGATTGGGCTTTTGAGTCCATTGTACCCCAACTAGGGTTTGTAATACATTGGTGGGGTTAATTTGATAATTTGAACCCTAATTGACCCGTAATAGGGATGATTGACTTATTTGGGCATAGAGTTGACCTTGGCCAAATTGATCAATTGGGTTGACCTCAATGGGTCCTAAATGACCCAAGTGACTCCCTAAGGGGTTTAGGGAGAGTTAGTGGGGCCCACTTGTCTTCTTGAAGCTTAAGTATCAAGCCCTAAGCCTTGGGCTCAATTTGGCTATTTGCACACCAAGATGGTTTTTACCTATTCACCTTGGTTCTTAGGGCCATTTTAGCCTCTTAGAGCATTGTCATGACCTTGTCATGACAAAATGCACCTCAGGGGTCTAGTTGTTCTGAGGATGTTACACCGGCAGCCTGGCTGCTCCTCCCGTGGAGATGGCAGACACTTTGGCTTTCAAGAGGCTAAATCCTCCTTCCTTCAACGACGACCGTGACTACTTCGTGATCACTGAATGGATCTCCCAGACGGAGAAGCACTTTGAGTATGCTGGAGTTCCCGAGGCCCAGAAGGTTCTCCTTGCGGCCTGTCAACTGACCGAGGATGCTTATACTTGGTGGCTCCAGCGTCGCAGCCTCCCCGATTCTACCACCTTAACTTGGGGGCAGTTCAAGGATGTTCTTATGGAGAACTTCCTCTCTTCTGTAGAGCGGGACAAGTTAGCTGAGAAGTTCCTGTCCCTTCAGCAGCCTGACAGGACAGTGACTGAGTATGTGAGAGAGTTCTCCCGCTTTTCCCTCCTTGCTGCGGAGTTCGTGCCGGATGAAGCCAAAAAGATCAGCCGTTTCGTGAAGGGGCTCCGTCATGAATTCCCCCAGCTTATGGTAGCTCATGACGCCACCACCTTCGCGGAGACCGTGGGAGCCGCCTTGCAGGTGGAAGCTATTGAGCTGGATCGTTCTGCCAAGAAAGCACAGCATGGAACAAGCAATGCCGCCGCATCCGACCTCAAGCGCAAGGATGCTCCATCTCTGGAGCAAGGCCCCAGGTCCAAAGAGGTGTGTGCCTTCTGCCACAAGGTGGGCCATGTTGCCCAGGTCTGTCGTTCCCTCTTGAAGAAGCAAAAGAAGGAGGCTCATCCTCACCAGCCTCAGACGACGCTTGCCTCTGCCTCCACCGTTTGTGCGTACTGCAAGAAGCGGAGTCACCAGCTGAAGGACTGCCGCCGCAAGCAGAAGGCCTGTTACAAATGTGGGCAGGTTGGGCACCTCATGCTAGACTGCCCTATGAAGGAAAGCCCGATTCCCGCTCAGCCACTGCAAGTTATCCCCGGAGCTCAGGACAAGGGTAAGGCTGCGCTGAACGTCATCACTCAGGGCGAGGCGTTCGCATCTACCGACGTCATCTCTGGTACGTTTTGTGTAGAATTTTAATTTTTCTACATTCTTAAATCCGGCATGCCTTAGTTTCGGATAATCTTGATATGCATTTATGTTTTTCCCTTTTTAGGAAGATTTAGGGTCAAGAATAAGTGGATGCAAATCTTATTTGATTCTGGTGCATCGCACTCCTTTATTGCACGCCACATCATGGACCTTCATAGTTGACATACTTCGCCACTTGAGGTTCCTTTTGAGATTTCTGTACCCGGTCATCTGCATCTCTCAACCAGAGGCGTTCTCAATTGCCCGATCCTGCTTGGAGAATTGCAAGTGCGCTCCGACCTTTATCGAGACGGGTCGTGACAGTTTGCAAATTGCATTACCTTATAGATTGTGACAATCATTAAGCTTTAGATTTCTTGAACGAGAGATGTGCATAAGAGGAGTTTGATCACGGGAAAAAGCTTGAAAATTAATGGGTGTGATAGTGAGCATAATTGATTCAACTTATAGGTGTAATGGTGTTGAAGTAAATACCGACATGCATCGATATCATACACACTCCACATGCATATTGCTTAAATCTAGGTAACAATTAACAAAGGTAAGGTTTAAACCTATAATGTTTATTATTCCGTTCATGTGTCTGGAAAGCACCATTCCTTGGAATATCTAACTTTTTAGGAATGATATCATACACACTCCACATGCATATTATGCATTGCTTAAATCTAGGTAACAATTAACAAAGGTAAGGTTTAAACCTATAATGTTTATTATTCCGTTCATGTGTCTGGAAAGCACCATTCCTTGGAATATCTAACTTTTTAGGAATGTCTAATTAAGATGAGATCATATGGTTCTGATTGCAGCGGTGGGGGCATAGTCATTCAATCATTTCAATGCGTTTGTTCTTTTTATACACATGTCAAACTCTTAGATGGCTTTTGGAATGAAGCCAATCCCATGAGCAACTTGGGCAGAGGTATCGATGATTCTGACGCCCCTTTTGATACTTTAACATTTATCTTTGACAACATTAAACTTCTCAAATCGAGAACCTTTTATCCAAGTTGGGGAAAATATCATTACATGCACCATTTAAGATTAACAAACAAAAGGAAACAGAACGGATTCATCACTCGTTTCCAAGAACTCATGCCAAATTTCTCTAAAATAATATTATAAGACAATACCCCATCAAAATCATTAATTTTGATAATGACTCTAACTACTCTACAAAATTCTACAATTATATTAACAGGATTATATACCTGAAGATCACTGAGGTAGCGGCCATTTTGATTTCCACCGAAAATGTACATCTTATCCTTCACTACAGCTGCTCCATGCTGAAAAAAGATTTGTTCAATACCGAGGCACCACAAAATAAGTAGCAAGCAGCGTAAAACAATCCAAACTTTAAGCATAGACATTAAGTGACCTCATATTGGGGTTTTGGGTGTTGTCCAGATATTGGAGGTGCGACCCAATTATCATAAACACCAACAACACCAAGTCCTTCCATTATAATATCTTTATCCTGTGTCTTAATATGATCCCCATCTTCTATTGAAATATGTTTAAACTTTGGAAATGAAGTCCTGCCAGAAATAACCTTCTCACCAGATGGTTCCAACTTGGATTTCTAATCGGAAGAAAGAAATACACACAGATTCACACTTTTGTCTCTAATCCAAATAAAAAATAAATAGATTTATATGTAATCATAGATATGGACATAAAAATTGAATTGATTAAAAAAAACGCAACTATCTTTAATACTATATTTGGATATGTGTTGCCAAGCAAAATACCAAGTGCTAATAGTTCACAATAGCTCAGCTAACCCAAAGATCTGGATCTGCTGTAATTTTTTATTCTTAATAATAGGAGAAATTAGTTAGACCATTAGAACCATCCGATATTTATTTAGTCCATGAACTGCATCAATCCCATACATTATTATATCCTCATATGCAATCTTATACTCGGACCGTGAGAACCTCCATTTATAATCTCAACTATTTGAGAGAACAATTAAACCCACCCCTTGCTTCTCGGATTCCTGAAAGCTCATGAGATCCCTTTTCTTCTTTCGCTCGTAATCTCTATTAGTTTATAAGTATTAGGCCATAAAATAACTTTCTACTTTCTCATACACTGTGATGCATAATCTAGGGTTTAGAAGAATAAAAATTGATATATTACCAATGAGCATATACCAAATCCGGGTTTAAAATCACCACGGATTTAGTAATTGCATGTTGTGCAATGAATTGTTATCTTAGGAGAGTGTATGTAATACAACAACAACACTCAAGCTTTTATCCCACCATAGTGGGGTCGGCTATATGGATCCTTTGTCGCCATTGCGCCCTATCTTGAATCATAGTCTCACTAATGCCTAAGTACATCATATCTTTCCTTATAGTTTCATTCCAAGTCTTTTTTGGTCTACCCCTCCCCCGTTTAACATGTCTAGTGAATAAAATCTCACAACGCCTAACAGGTGCCTCTAATGGTCTACTATGTACATGTCCGAACCATCTTAAACGAGCTTCTCACATCTTCTCTACAATTGGCGCCACTCCTGTCTTATCCCTGATACATTCATTCCTAATTTTATCCAGTCTCGTGTGACCACACATCCACCTAAGCATTCTCATCTCCGCAACTCTCATTTTTTGCTCATGTACACCATTCACTGCCCAACACTCATAACCGTAGAGCATTGCTGGTCTAATTGCAGTACGGTAAAACTAGCTTTTAAGTTTTAATGGTACTTTACGATCACATAAGATCCTAGGCGCGCCTCTCCACTTCAACCAACCTGCTTGAATTCTATGTATCACGTCTTTATCTACACCTCCATCTTTTTGAATTATCGATCCCAGCTATTTAAAGCACTCACTGCGGGAAATATCTTGGTCTCCCAATTTAATGACGGTGTCATCCGACCTTCTTGCACTACTAAATTTAAGCTCTATATACTCCGTCTTTGTGTTGCTCAACCTAAAACCCTTCTTTTCTAAAGTGCCTCGCCAAGATTCAAGTTTCGCGTTTACACCCTCGCGCGTCTCATCGACCAAAAAATATCATCTGCAAATAATAAACACCAAGGTATTGCTTGTTGAGTGCTTAAAGCTGACCCTTGATGTAAGCCAACAACGATAGGGAATTCCTGTGTTAATCCTCCAGATGTCCTAACCCTGGTCACTGAATTTGTATTCATATCTTTGATTACATCAATGTATATATATCTTTGAGAGCGTATGTAATATTGGTGGATAAAATTTCTACGCTCAAACATGAAATGCCCAAGTTAGAACAACTAAAAAATATAAAAGATACGAAAAATATAAACGACTTTACCCAATCGTTGCGCGGCTTCACACGGTCTCTTATATGTTGCTCCCCATCGTGGACCCGCAACATCCCTATTCTTCTTGCACGTCGATACAGAGTTTGTGAGTTTGATTAATGCATGTACTAAGTTACATGATTCAGACTTAATGTATTCCCTAAGCAATTCCTTATCAAAAGTGATTTTGATGTAATGAATAGTTAGTTATTGTAATTAATGGATTCCTAAATTACAGGGAGAGAAATGCATCATATATGAATTTGAAATTGTTCAATTACGAGCTTCTTTAACCCAGAAAGTTTCAATTAGGTATAAGCTTGATCATCCTAATATAATTAAGAACTACAACATGTTCAAAATATAATCTTACGTTGGGAAACTCGTACAACTCTGTGCAGGAAGTTTGTGGAGGTTGAATTCAAGATTAATCACTAACTACATCACCCAAACAGTGGATTTAACAAATTACAGTCCTCACAAAAACATCCTAAAAAAATGTTTTTATGTAAGAAATTAATAGGTAGAGATCCCTCATAGATCTGCATATGTGATTCCAAGTCAAAGAGCAAATATAGCCGTATATGGATAATATACACTTAAAAGAGATGCGGATACCTTGATATTTTGTTCAAAATGCAAGAGATATTTCTGAATCTTTGTCGAGGATGACAACGTCTTCTGGCGAGGGGGAGGACGACAACGTCTTCTGGAGAGGGGGAGGACGACGTCTTCTGGCGAGGGCGACGACGGCTTCTGGCGAGGGCGACGACGGTTTGGGGCGAGGTCAAGTACTTCAGGCGAGGGGGATGGCGAGAAGCGTGGCCTTCTACTCTATTAGCAGAGGGTTTCATGAGGCTTCGGGTGAGAGGGATGGCGAGAAGCGCGGCCTTCTATTGACATAGGGTTTCGTTTTTATCGGGAATTCGTGGAGAATGAGAGTGAAGAGGCGCGGGATATGAGGACAATTAGAATGACAATAAGATCCATATTTGTGATCCGTAGTCTTATGAACAAATGATATCATGCACTTCTAGTGAACTTTATTTCTATGAGTAGCACTCAATTTATGAAACCACGCACGAGAAGATTGTTTAAGCCCATAAATGAATGTGTTTCCTATACATTTGATTTAAGTTATTTCCTGGTGTCATCTTTGTTTCCCTAACCCCCTAATACTCGGCAATCCCTCAAGGCAAATTTCTGTCATCATAATTTGAGGAACATTCCACTTTTGATGTATTAGTACCTATTTCCTCAATCAAGGTTATTTCTGAAGAATATTCCACATTTGATTTATAAGTACCTATTTCTCCCATCAAGGCTAATAGTTCACTTCTGACGCTTTAAAGCCGGATCTCTCAATAATATAATACCTTGGAAATGACTAATCTAGGACATGTTGATATGCTACGTCCTAGCCTTGACCGGGCCCTAGGTGATAATCCATCCCGTCTTCAACATTGCTGGGTCACAACCATCTTTTAATCTATTACGATTTGTTTTGATGTATTTAGCTAATAAGTTTGAGCTTTTATGTGCCTGCTATTATAAAGCTCAGGGATTACACTTGAATCAAGGAGAAATTGGTCTGGAACTGAAGAAATTTCTTTCAGCATTTCACAATTATTATCACTAACTGTGTTATTTTTAATATAATTTAAGGACATTGAATGGTGCTAATAAATGATGTTGAAAGGCGGGGGAGATCCGCACAGCCCGAATGCAGCCAGATGCAACCCAACCAAATCTCCTAGGGGTTTGGAGGCCATTTATCCATTGTAGGTTGTTGAGGCGTGAAATCGAACACACGACCTCCTTTATACCCAAGTGTGCTGCAGCGTACTTTTTTTTATACCCAAGTGTGCTGCAGCTGGGTATAAGAGTTGTGCTTAGCAAATTATAAAGGAGGTCAGTGGTTCAAAGCCTGGCCTCAACAACCTACCCCCGGATTAAATGACCACCAAGCCCCGAAGGGAGATCTGGTTGGGATGCTCCGGCTGCAGTCGGGCTGGTGGCGCGATTACCCTGCGGGGCCCCCACCTTTCAACAAAAAGATGCATCTTTTGCAGAAAGGCGGGGGAGATCCGCACTGTTCGACTGTAGTCGGATGCTACCCAACCAAATATCCCAGGAGTTTGGAGGCCATTTATCCTGGGTAGGTTGTTGAGGCATGGAATCGAACACACGACCTCCTTTATAAGAGGGCGTTAAGCAACACTCGAACACACAAGTGTGCTGCAGCGTACTTGAGTATAAGAGTGTTGCTTAACGCCCTCTTATAAAGTAGGTCGTGTGTTCGATTCCACGCCAAACAACCTACCCAGGATAAATGACCTCCAAACCCTTGGGAGATTTGGTTGGGTTGCATCCGACTGCAGCCCGTCGGATGCAACCCAACCAAATCTCCCAGGGGTTTGGAGGCCTTTTATCTTGAGTAGGTTGTTGAGGCATGGAATCGAACACACGACCTCTTTATAAGAGGACATTAAGCAAATACCCAAGTACGCTGCATCACACTTGGGTATAAGAGTGTTGCTTAATGCCCTCTTATAAAGGAGGTCGTGTGTTCGATTTCATGCCTCAACAACCTACCCAGGATAAATGGCCTCCAAACTCCTGGGAGATTTGGTTGGTTTGCATCCGACTGCAGTCGAACTGTGTGGATCTCCCCCGCCTTTCTGCAAGAGATGCATCTTTTTGTTGAAAGGTGGGGCCCCGCAGGGTAATCACGCCACCAGCCCGAATGCAGTCGGAGCATCCCAACCAGATATCCCTCCGGGGCTTGGTGGCCTTTTAATCCCGGGATAGGTTGTTGAGGCCAGACCTTCAACCACTGACCTCCTTTATAATTGGTTGCTAAGCACAACTCTTATACCCAGTTGCGCTGCAACGCACTTGGGTATAAGATTGTTGTTTAACGCCCTCTTATAAAAGAGGTCGTGTGTTCGATTCCCTGCCTCAACAACCTACCCAGGATAAATGGCCTCCAAACCCCTGTGAGATTTGGTTGGGTTGTATCCGACTGCAGTCGGGCTGTGTGGGTCTCCCCCGACTTTCAACAAAAGATGCATCTGTTTGTTGAAAGGTGGGGCCCCGCAGGGCAATCACGCCACCAACCCGACTGCAGTCGGAGCATCCCAACCAGATTTCCCTCCGGGGCTTGGTGGCCATTTAATTCGGGGGTAGGTTGTTGAGGCCAGACCTTGAACCACTGACCTCCTTTATAAGAGGGCGCTAAGCACAACTCTTATACCCAAGTGTGCTGCATCACAATTGGATATTAGAGTGTTGCTTAACGCCCTCTTATAAAGGAGGCCGTGTGTTCGATTCCACGCCTCAACAACCTACTCAGGATAAATGACCTCCAAACCCCTGGGAGATTTGGTTGGGTTGCATCCGACTGCAGTCGGGCTGTGTGGGTCTCCCCCGCCTTTCAACAAATGATTAGGCCACACGTGCAGTTATTATCTATTTCACCAACCAAGATGTGAGGAAATCTTAGAAAGATTATGATTTTACATAGGAAGTACTTTTATTTGAAGTATACAATTTAGTCTTTATGACATGTGATAGTTTTTTGTTCTGCAAGATGTTAATAGTGTTTTAATGTTTTAATGTCATAATAAATTATCTAATTTTGACTTGATGGAAAGTTTTTCAAAATGTTGCCGTTGGGATTTACTGTTTTAATTATATTTCTGGACAGGTGAAAGATTTCGAACGGAATGGCGCTAATCTTTGTTCAAGCAAAAAAAAGGAGATCGAGAATTTAAGATCTAAAATTGAGAAATTAAGTTTAGAATATATTGAAAACCTCAACAAAGACAATAGCTTTCTTTACTTCAGTGAGAAAGAGCTTACTGGGATGCCGCCACAGTTTATCGAGGTTACTATTTTGGCTAACTCTTTAATTGAGGCAGAAATTTTGGTTGTCCAACTTGTTTTGGTATTTATAAATTTTTTATTTGAGAAACTTGATGTTTGGACCTATGGTATTAATACGAAAAAGGTTCATAGTTTCCATTATTTGACAAGGATGATGATTTTGTACCTTCCAAGCTTCCTATTTTCTAATGATTATTGACATATCTTTGTTTTCCATATTTTTTATAAAGAAAATATCTACATTATTATTGTAAGTTTCTTTTAGTGAGTATCTCATGGAGCCCTCTGAACCTTGATAATTTATTTCTTCTTTACATCATTATATCATCATGAATAGCCATTTTACCCTGCAATAAATTTGTTGAACTTCAAAACTTAGAATTTACCTTTATTAAGGTGATTTATATAAGCAGCCCTTGTTTGGCTGTTGGCAGCCCCCATTTCTATTAGTTATAACGCGTCTTTTGAAAATATGCATTATACATGCATATTTAGGAAAAGTGTTCAACACGAAAGTTGTAGATCTCGATGAGATCTACAACTTTCGTGTTGAACACTTTTCCTAAATATGCATGCACAATGCCCTAAAATCGCCCTGATCGTAATTGTAGCAAAATTTTGACGCGCCTTTTGAAAATACGCTTTGTACATGCATATTTAGGAAAAGTGTTCAACACGAAAGTTGTAGATCTCGATGAGATCTACAATTTTCGTGTTGAACACTTTTCCTAAATATGTATGTATAATGCATATTTTCAAAAGGCGCGTTATAACTCATAGAAATGGGGGCTGCCAAACAAAGGCTGCTTATATAAATTCCCTTTATTAATGGCCTATCTTTGAAATTGCTATTTGCTATCATGTAAAGTGGCAACATCTTCTCTTTGGAAGTCATCTATTTTCATAAATTTATTATATGCTTTGATGTTTTAAAATCACTGCTTTATCTTAGCATTCTCACGTAACATTTTACAACCTTAATATCTGTCATTTTGTAGTGAATTCTTTTTATTTTTGATTCTGAAGATCCATCACTAAAGATAAGAATAAAATCCTATCTTGTTTTAGACAACACGTTATCAAGGCCTGCCAGAGATAAGTCCGTGACAATGTGGTCGCTATCGGATAATATGCTACTATAAGATCGATTATAGCTTTTCTGTCACATTTACTTCAATCCATATGCCTATTCTGAATCCTTTCAGAACCTTCCTACTAGCTCACTATTATCTGTATATATCACTATCAATTGTTATCCCCTCTTCCTCTAGTACAATATCAGTCAACTTATCTCTAGTTTTTTTCCAGGCATTCCCTACAGAATGAGTATAAGAACTGTTGTATCCATAGTGTAATGGATGCTAAATCATCACTAACCCTGTTGCCTCTGAATTGTTTTGCATTTCTTTGTCTACTGTAATTTATACTTCATTCTTTTTGTTGACATCAATATATAGTAGCTTACGGCCTTCTATAATATTTGGTTATATTCCCTTTTTGATTAGTTTATCAGAAATATGCTATTTATTCTTCTCCTCACCATAGAGCCACCAATTCTCGTATCTCTCCATTAAAGTCCGCAAATTTTATGTTAGACCTAGAATTGGATTTTCACTGTAATTTTTTGTCTGTTTACTCAACTCACTTTCCCAAAAAAGTAAAAAAAGAAAAACAAGAGAAAAGAGAAAAATAAAAAGAGAAAAAAGAGAAAAAAGTGAAAAAAGTGAAAAAAGAGAAAAAGGAGAAAAAGAGAAAAAAGAGAAAAAAGAGAAAAACGAGAAAAAGGAGGAAAAAGAGGAAAAAGAGGAAAAAAGGAAAAAGAGGAAAAAGAGGAAAAAAAGAAATTTTATTTTTGAAAGAGGATGATTATTGGCTTTTCTGAATTTATGGATATATTTATCTGTTTAGTTATAGTTTATTGATAGTTGCCCACTTTTGGTCATGTTAGTTTGTGGAACATGAGAACATCCGTTCGATTGAATTTGTTCTTGTAGAAGATTTGAGAAGAAATATTCATTTGCATTTTTTTTGCCATGAATAAGCCTATTTGTACAAAAACGAGTCCGACATATAAATATACAAATCATGTGATACAAAAATAATGACAACAAAAAAATAAAAAGTATATAACATTTTCTATATTCCCTTCAAGTTGGAGCATACATTACTTGTGAGCTAAGCTTGGAAGGAAACCAAACATAGACAGGGTGAGGTGGTGCTTTGTTAAAGATGTCTACAATCTAGAAGCAAGAGAAACATACTGAAGCTGGTTCGCTCGTCTCGACCTTGTCTCATGTGAAGTTGCAATCTTACCTCAATATGCTTTGCACGCTCACGAAAAATTGATTCTCAACAATGTGAATGACAAAATTATTATCAAGAAAGGGAACCACTAGAGAAGAGAGAGACACACAAATATCAATGAATCTTTTTTGTTTTATATACTGACTCTTCCCAAGAACCGGTTGGCCTTATCCAATCCACCCTTGGATCGGCCCAATGCCTCCTAGACCTACACCTATGTCTAGTCACCACACATGAGGCGAATTTCCAGCCATAGACATACTTTTAGATCTAGTCATGCGAGGCGAATTCCTATGCGGTACAAAATACACAATATAAACTCAAATAAAAAAACAAATACAAAAGTGAGATAAAATTTCTTTAGAAAACTCCATAAAAATGATGCCGAGGGAGATGAGGAAGGGCCGCTTGAAATAGTTGTCGTAGAACACGAAACCTTCGCTTGGATGATGTCGTTTAATGTCGACCTTCCTTCATATCCTTTGGCGTTTAAGGTAGGGAGTGTCAGAGGCTCTTGGGGCTGCTAGGGCAACCCTCTCTCTGAAAATCTCGCGTTGGAATCAAGAGCCCGAGAGAATAAAACTTACTTATAATTCTCTGGGAGTTATCTCCAACGATAGTAGCTATCATCGTGCTGTAGCGTCAAAATACGAGCCCATGCTTTTTCTGCGTTGTAGCGGCGGGGTCTTTCATATGGAGGTTGGAGCCAATGTTGGGCAGTAGCAAAATTGAATTTCCCGCACTTATTTCCCTCTAAGCCGCATTTAGATGTGTTCCTCCCATAATGAGCATTTCTCCACTATCACTGGGCGATAAGGGCTGTCGCCGGCGGTAGCCTTGTTCTTCAGCTATTTATGGCAATATCCAATTTCTCTAAATCCACAACAAGTCTTTTGAGTCCACATCAGACCGTCGAGTGCAAGCCGATGTACGTTGAGTGCTATCACTGGGCAGTAGGTACTGTCATCTGCGGTAGTCTGTATTTTAGGTTTTGGACTTGTCATTTTATCTCGATTCTTATTGTAGCTTATATGACTTGTATCTGAGGTGATTCCTAGATCTGCACACTATGAAACACTTGCAAGGATTGATTAAATGCACATAAAAAATTGTTACTCTCAAACCAAGGGTGTGTCGAACAGGATGTGTCGAACCATGTTCCAACAATCCGCCAAGAAGAACAGCTGCCAGATCAAGGACTGGACTTCTAACATCATGTAGAGGATTTGATGAGAAGTATTCACTTTTAAGATTGGCCATAAATATGTCTATTTATCATAAATGGGTCCCAAATATAATTATGCAAACTATATGGGATAAAAACAATAACATGAGAATAATATAAATAATGCTCACCAAAATTATCTCATGGAAAATCGTATCTAGTTATACATCATTTCATGGATTTAATTTCCACATCCTTCTTGTTCTGGAATGTGCAAGTAAGGTAAGCATCCTTGCAGGAAATAATTTTTGATGAATATATTAGAAACCACAAAAGAATTATTCCTTTGGTGGGAACCTCATCGGCAAGCTTATGCTTATTTCTTAAGAAGTATTATTTGACATTTCACGATGTTGTATCTTCTTCCTTTAATATACAGTTCTTGCTTGCTTATGTTTTTGTGAATAAAAATAAAATTCGAGAGAAATACTATCAATAATTTATTTATTCTTATAAAAATATTACATCCAAGAAAACTATTATTACATGTATAAATTGATGGGGTGAGTGGTGATAATCGTTATCCAAGATGTGAGACTAATGTCTATGTAGCAATGGACTCAGTTGTGGGCCTTGTATGAGCCTTTTTTATAAATTGCTTTAATACTCCCCCGCAAGCTGGAGCATACAAATCATATGAACCAAGCTTGGAAAAGAACTGAGGGTAAAGTGGTCATGGTAAGGCTTTGGTTAGAATATCTACAATCTATCCGGTCCACGTTATTAAAGGCGCGCCTAAGGCCCGAGGCCTCAGGTGCCAGACACACAACTAGACACCCAATTCACCGTTTTTCAGTGAACTGGTCACCAAATTCATTGATTTTAGTGAGCTTGACATCCAATTCACTGATTTGTCAGTGAAATTAGGCATGGACTTAAGAGCACAAACTATAAATGAATCATTAGAACCTTACAAATGTATATTTATTTATAAAAAATGATTTTGTTTTCATTTTTGCGTCTCATGTGCCTCAGGCGCGCGCCTTGCGCCTAGGCTCCAGGACCCTTTTGCACCTCGGTACGCCTTGCGCCTTAATAACTTAGGCTGCAAGAACATGTCTCAAGTATAGGCACAAACTATAAATGAATCATTAGAACCTTACAAATGTATATTTATTCATAAAAAATGATTTTGTTTTCATTTTTGCGCCTCACGTGCCTCAGGCGCGCACCTTGCGCCTAGGCTCCAGGACCCTTTTGCGCCTCGGTACGCCTTGCGCCTTTAATAACTTAGGCTGCAGGAATATGTCTCAAGTATAGTTTCTTCATCTGCACTTTCTCCCGGATAAAATGACAGTCGACCTCGATGTGCTTGGTGCGTTCGTCAAACACTTGATTATTTGCAATATGGATAGTTGCCTGACTATCACAAAAGAGAGTGGCTGGAGAGGAGAGTTTCACACCCAAATCACCGAGAAGACTTTCCAACCACGTAAGTTCAGAAACGACCGTGGCCATTAAGCGATACTCTGCTTCTGCAGATGATCGTGTAACCACAATTTGCTTTTTTGCTTCTCCAAGTGACAAGGTGCCCACCAAAGTAATTGCAGTAACCACTGGGGGATCGACGGTCGTCCAGAGAGTCTGCATAGTTAGCTTCCGAGTAGGCAATGAGAGAAGGATGAAAATGGCTTATACACAAGCCCTTGAACAAGAGCATTCTTTAGATACCGGAGGTTATACTCAACTAGCTGAAGATGCGAAGTTCGTGGAGCATGCATGAAACGACTGACAACCCCAACAGAAAAGGTTATATCGGGTCGTGTAACTGTAAGATAAATTAGCTTGCCCACAAGACGACGGTTTTATTCTGGATTTGGAAGTAGTAGGTCGAAGTCGGAGCTATGCGCACAGAGCTTCTGGTTGGCATCCATAGATGTATTTCCGGGCTTGCATCCAGAGTAGCCAGCATCATGAAGAAGATCAAGTCAATACTTTCGTTGGGATAGAACAAGACCATCAGGGAGACAACCTATCTCGATACCGAGAAAATATCTGAGATTGCCAAATCTTTGGTCTGAAAAACAGATGCCAAGTGTTTCTTGATCATCTGTATGCCGTTGAGATCAATGCCCGTAATAAGAATATCATCAACATACACCAAAAGTATCATTGTGCCTGTCGAGTGGTGATGAGTAAAAAGAGAGTAGTCGGCCTAGCTTCGAGTAAATCCAACATCACGTACAACACAACTAATTTGTCAAACCACGCTCGAGGAGATTGTTTGAGACCATAAAGAGACTTCTTGATGTGTCAGACAAGGTTCTCTCCCTGGTCTCAAACCCGGATGATCGCTTCATGAAACAGTGTCAATAAGATCCCCATTCAAGAACGCATTTTTTATGTCTAACTGATGCAACGTCCAATGACGATGAACAACCAGAGATATTAAAACACAAATAATATTCAGCTTCGCAACGAGCGAGAATGTCTCCCCATAGTCGATGCCTTGTTGCTGTGTGAAATCACGGGCCACAAGGAGAGCTTTTAGATGTTCCACAACCCCATCCGGTCCATGCTTGATGGTGAAGACCCACATACAACCCACACAGGTTTGACTAGGTGGAAGTGGGACAACGCTCAATGTTTGATTAGCCCAGAGAGCTGTCATTTCTTCATCCATATCAGCCCACACCCGGGATGTTGAAGAGCTTCTTGCAAATAAGTAGGTGTGGAAATAGTCGACAAAGATGTCGAATTGAGAAGTACCAGTGACAAGCGATGCAATGAAACATAATTAGATAGAGGATGAGCGGTAGAGGCTGGTACCAGATTAACAGGCCGCGGAGCATCATCTGTAGAGGGTAACTATTGTTGGGCATCCGAACGAGGTGGGCGTCGTTTGTAAACACGAATAATAGCGGGTTTGAAGTGATTGTGGGTGTTGGTAGAAGGGGAGGTGAGCTAGAATGGACAGGAACGACATGACATCGTAGTGTAGAAGTTGTTGGAGGTACCGTAGTTAAGGAGCGAAACGGCTGGTCTTCGAGGAAGGTTATATTTGCAGATGTAACAATCTTGCGATTAGTGGGAGAATAACAGACATAACCTTTCTGAGTGCGGGAATATCCGACGAACATATATTTGGTAGCTCCGGGTGCAAACTTTTCTGTAGGATAACCAAGACGGTGAACATAGCAGGCGCAACCAAACACGTGAGGTGTCAGGGAAAAGGTAGGTGTGGATGGGAATAGAAGGCTGAAGGGCGTCACAAAGTTGAGAATGAAGAAGGTCATGCGATTGATGAGATAACACGCCATAGAGACTGCGAAATGCCAGTAGACCGTTGACACATTCATCTGAAACATAAGAGAGCGTGCAACCTCAAGGAGGCGACGATTCTTTCTCTCGACAACTCCATTTTGTTGGAGTATGTAGGCACATGAAGTTTGATGGAGAATACCATGCTCAACACAAGTATTTTAAACGTATGACTAGTATACTCACGCGCATTATCGGTTCGTAGAATTTTGATAGAGCTAGGAAATTGTGTACGCGTCTCAGCGATGAAGGCACCAAATACACCAAGTAGTTCAGAATTGTCGCGAAGTAAATACAATTAGGTCATGCAAGAATAGTGATCAATAAATATGAGGAAATAACGATAACTAGAAATACTAGTTGTTTTATACGGTTCCCAAATATCAAAGTACACTAAATTAAAAGGAGCAGAGCTCCGAGTACAATGTGGTGTAAAAGTAGAATGATGCTGTTTGCCATGGATGCAGGACTCCTATGTGATGTTAGGAAGGGAGAGATCGGGAAGAGCATTCCGGAGAATCGGGAGAGGCGCTTGCCCAAGGCGCCGATGCCAATCAACAAAGGTAACATAGGTTAGAGCAGTGGTGAGAACATCCAGAGTGTAGAGCCCATTTGACAGTCGTCCTCTACCAATGATATTCTGGGTATGCCGATCCTGCACAATAAAGGAAGAAGATGAAAAAGTTACAGAGCAGTCAAGATCTTGTGTCAGACGACTAACAAAGAGAAGATTAAAATGAGAGCCCGAAATATGAAGAACCGAGCACAGAGAGAGATGAAGTGAGGGGCACATCCCCAAAACCACAAACAAGGTTGGTCTCCCCATTAGCCACCATGAACATAGGGAAGGTGGAGTTCAAATATTGAAGCGGATTTTGTGAAGTAATATGATTTGTGGCATCATAGTCCACTATCCAAGCTGGACTATTGGAAAAACAGGAGATACCTTCATTTAAAATAGATACCACAGAGCCAGGAAAGCGATTGACCATCCCTTGAATATGCTGAAGTTGGGTGCGCAATCTTTCAATGTCAGCATGAGCGGTGGATGGAGCATCGATCACAATGGAGGCAGGCTGTTGTGGAGGCCGTGGAGGTACACCATGCTTACGAAAGCAAGTAGACTCCAAATGACCACCCTGGCCATAATGAGTACACACGCGAGTGTCGATACCCTTGAAGCGATTCCATCCGCCGCCACCCCGTTCACGAGATCTGGTGCGCCTCCCACGAGCCGACGGTAGGGTGGGATGGTGTTCAGATGAGTGTTGGAGAAGGGCCGAAGAGACATGCCATGGAGCATCGGGGTGGTGGTGTCATCTTCAACTATATGGAGCACACATCTGAAAGGGAGGAACCGTGGAGGACGAGAGACTGTTTGCACGGACACTTTGGAGCAATGGGGGGTGCGGCGCAATGGGTGGTGCGGCGCAATGGGTGGTGCGGCATAATGGGGGGTGCGACAGAGGTTTGCGTTTAGGGGGGTTGCGGAAATTGACATGTGGGATGTGCGGGCCTGAGGTGAGGCTTGCGACAGTTTTGATTGCACACGGGAATTAGGATTGCGGACTATGGTTTCAGTCAAATTGTCACGACCCGTCTAAAAGCAAAAGTCAGAGTGCGCTTCGGGCGAGTCGTGATGCCACAGACATGGGGGAAAGAAACACCATGTCTGTTAGGCGGGAGTTGAATTAGTATTATTAGATTTAAAATAAATAATTTGAAGAAAAATACATTATCTTTATGCGGAAGCTTTAGAATATGGTAGTCAAAAGTAAAAGACTCGTGCATTTTATTAAAAATCATGATACAAAGTTTCTGATACTAATTTATGCAATAAAAATCCCAAAGAAAAAAAGAACATGCAATAATATTAAATCCCCGTACATAATTTATAGCCTAGCAGTTGTCCATGATACAAGAGAAAATGCCTGATCATAATTATTACAAAAAAGAAAATATTGTTCTGACATTACAGAAAATAAAACATAGAATCTGACACAACAATAAATAAGATAAACCTTCTGGAACACAGAAAACTTGACGCAGATTGGGCTCAGGTAGCATACGACGCAATCACGAATGCTAAGGCAAAATTCCAAAACAAAAAAGGAAAAACCTCAGAACATTGATACAAGTAAGTAAAGTATAGTACAACTAGCAAGGGGTCAGAACTGTATAAGTACCAATTTTCATGAAACAAAGCTAGCAAATTGGGCAAGTAAACGAGTCAAGCAGAAACAACAAGAATTATTTGCCTACTCCAGAGTGTAGCATATATTCGTTCATGTAATGACATAAGTTGTAGCAAGTGAAAGGTATGTGTTTTTACTTGATGCACACGATTCATGATTCAAAAGGATTCAAGTTCAGATTCAAGACTTATCAGAAATTCAGAATTTTTGTCCGTGATCTCTAAGGGGTGGCTCTTGCGAACCCTCACCCTTGAGCCAGAGAGTTCACGCTCGCTATGACCGGTCCTTTGTTCCCATTAGGTATTCAAGAGGGAATCCAAGTCAAGGAGTTGCATCAATTAAACACTACCTTTCAATGTTTACTTATGATATTAATGAATGAAATGATTTATGGTTTAGTGATTCCTAGCGTATTAATACAAGCTAACAATTTGATGATTCATATATTTAACAGTAAAATTCATGAACATAAGAAAAGGTGTTAGCAAGCTAAGATCAATGTTTGCAAGCGAGAGGTTTCTCTACTTTACTTAAGTAAGGCTGAATCCGACGGTGGCGCTGAGCGTCGCAAGCAAAATTAACAATCTTATTTCGAACCTGTTCAAGGGCGAGCTTAAAAGATATTTGACGTATTGAAGATTATCACGCTGGGACATGCATTTAACTACACAAACCTAAACAGGGGGGGGGGGGGGTTGCAAATTTACCTCCCTCAATAGTGATGGGAGAGGAGGCTACCATGCAGAAATCAGAATTTGGCGGCGCTTAGACTTGGTAAACCCTAAATCGGAAAGGATGAGGGATGCATGTGGCTGCCAACCCTTGAAGAGGAGGGAAGAGAGTTGCTGCTGCCGGCCCTTAGAGGAGAAGGCTGCTGTGGCCGGCCCCCTTGGAGGAGGAAGTCGTTGACGACCTGACGAAGAGGGGGAGCTGCCGGCCAGAGGAGGAGTCAGCCATAAGGGAAAAGGGCAAGCGGGAGATTGGTGCGAGCGGGGGCGCTGCGTGCGGAAAATGGGAGTGGGAGTCGAGATGCTTGCGGAATCGGGAGACGCAGGAGCCCTAGCGGTGTAAACTGAGATGAGCGAGATGGAGGGGGGGGGGGGGTGCGACTAAGTATTAAAGGGGAGATTTGAGGCAAATTACAAAATTGCCATTACAAATTAAAAAAATAATTTAAGCCCTCTTTTTTTTAAGGGTTGTTACATTCTCCCCCACTTAGGAAGTTTCGTCCCGAAACTTCCGAGGTTTCCCCGAAAGGGTCCTCTTAAGGCGAACATTCAGATGTCATTCATTCCATCGAGGTTTGCAAATCAAGGTATAGAAAGCTAACTATGAATGTAATAGTATGGGCCGGAGAACAAGTTCGGAGACTTACCAAGATCAAGAGAAAAGTTGGGGATACTTGCTACGCATATAATCTTCAAGTTCCCAAGTGTACTCCTCAAACTTGCCATGCATCCAAAGCACTCTGACCATAGGAATGGTTCTCCTTCGAAGCTTGCGTACTTGATACTCCACGATCTTAGCGGGTTCAACCGGATACGAAAGATTGGCTTCAGGAATCCCATGAATTTCTTCAATGACGCGGTTAGGGTCACATATTCCGAAGTTGACTGACATGGAAAACATTGTGAACACTGGCAAAAGAAGCAGGTAGCTCAAGACGATATGCAGATCCTCCGACACGCTCTGATATAGTATACGGTTCCACAAACCTCGGGTTAAGCTTATGATGGCGACCAAACCATTTCACCCCGGGAGAAGGGGAAACCTTGAGGAACACTTGATTACCCACATCAAATTCTAACGGACGGCGGCGCTGGTTTGCTTACTTCCTCTGCCTCTCGACGACACGACTGAGCTGAAGTCGAGTCTTTCTTGTGGTTTCTTCCATTTCCTGAAGTAACTCAGGCCCCAAAACAACCTTTTCACCCACTTCCGACCAATATAGAGGGGTACTACAACGTCTCCCGTACAATACTTCGAAGGGGGCCATTTTGAGGCTCTCTTGATAGCTATTGTTGTAGGCGAATTCAACCAAAGGTAGGTGCTCTTCCCAAGCTCCCTTGTAATCCAGAATGTAACATCGAAGCATGTCTTCAAGTATCTGATTAACCCTTTCGGTCAGACCACCGGTCGTCGGATGATACACAGTGCTCATGTTGAGTTCGGTGCCCAAAGCTTGCTGGAAGCCCTTTTAAACATGTGATACAAATCTCTTGTCGCGGTCTGAGACAATCCGCAATAGAATCTCATGAAGTCTAACAATCTCCGATACATTGATCTTAGCCATCTTCTCGGTGGAATGACCTTCCTTATACGGGATGAAGTGAGCCACTTTAGTCATACGGTCTACTATGACCCAAATTGCATCATGCCCCCTCGGAGTGCGTGGCAAACCTGTGATGAAGTCCATAGAGATGTCTTCACACTTCCATTCAGGGATAGACAGAGGCTGCAAAAGAGCATCAGGACGCTGACGCTGAGCTTTCATCCTTTGCCACGTCAAACATCGAAAAATGAAGCGAGCTATGTAATTCTTCATACCAGGCTACCACACAATCTGCTTCAAGTCATGATACATCTTACTGTTGCCCGGATGACCAAATGTGTGGGATTCATGAGCTTCATGACATATACGATCGAGCAATTCAGGAACATAAGGGATGCATAGACGACCAAAAACTTCTTCTTGACCCTCGGGTGAGATGGATATATCCATCCGTTCGAGGTCATCAATCAAAGCTGCGAGAGTAGCTGTCATCGGTGCATAAGAGGAAACAAAAGCCTGTTGTCTTAACACATCTGCCACCGAATTGGCTCTACCGGGAACATGCTTCAGCTGCAAGTCATAATCTGCTATGAATTCGATCCATCGCCTCTGACGAAGACTGAGATATTTCTGAACAAAAATATACTTTAAGCTCTGATGGTCAGTATAGAAGTGACACTTCACGCCATAAAGATAATGCCGCCAAAGCTTTAACGCAAACACCACCGCAGCTAATTCCAGATCATGAGTGAGGTAGTTGCGCTCATGAACTTTCAACTGCCTCGACCCATAAGCGATAACACACTCATCCTGCATCAAGACACATCACATGCCAACTCCGAAAGCGACAGTGTAAACAGAAAAATCTGTCCCCTCTGAAGGAAGAGATAACATTGGCGCAGAACACAGACGTTGTTTCAATTCCAAGAAGGCCTGCTCACACAGATCTAATCAGTCGAATCTAGCATGTTTTTGAGTTAGCTTTGTCAGAGGAGCAACAAGAAAGGAAAATCCCTTGACGAAACGTCGGTAGTAGCCAGCCAAACCAAGGAAACTGCGAATTTCAGTAGGGGTAGAAGACCGCTTCCAGTCCATAACTGCAGAAATCTTGGCAGGATCAATGGAGAGTCCATCTGTCACGACCCGTCTAAAAACAAAAGACATAGCGCGCTTCGGGCGGATCGTGATGCCACAGACATGAGGGGATGAAACACAATGTCTGTTAGGCGGGGCTGAATTAACATTATTAGGTTTAAAATAATTAATTTGAAGAAGATATGTTTTTAAAAATATGCGGAAGCTTTAGAGTACAACAGTGAAAAGGAAAAATACAGGTGTTTATATAAAGACCCAGTTTTCAAAAAAAAATTACTGATACCGAATCATGTAATGGAGGCCTCAAAAGAATGAACATGCAATAATATGAAATTTCAGTACAAGATTTATAGCCTAACAGTTGTCTATGAAACAAGAGAAAATGACTGAATGTAATCATTACATATCAGAAATACCCAACAGAAAAGAAATAATACATAAAATCTGATACAAAAATAATAATAAGAAAAACCTCTAGGAACACAGGAACAGGGTGCAGAGCGGACTCAGGTACCACACGGCGTAGTCACGAACGCTAAGGCAAATTCCAAAACAACAAGGAAAACCCTCAGAACAATAATACAAGCAAAGTAAAGTAAAATGAAGTACAACTAGCAGGAGATCAGAAAGAATACACGTACAATTCCCAGGATCTACAAGCTATCAAGACAGGCAAATAAAATAGTCACGTGGAAACGAACTGAAATATTAACCTACTCCGGAGTATAGTATAACAAATGTTTGTAATAACTTAAGTTGTAACAAATGAAAGTATAAATGTTTTTGTTTGATGCACAAGATTCATGATTCAGACAGATTCAAGTTCAGATTCAAGACTTATCAGAGATTCAGGGGTTCAAACATGCTATGACCGGTCCCTTGTCCCCGTTAGGGATTCACGAGGGAACCCAAGTCAAGGGGTTGTATCAATTAAACCCTACCTTTCTATATTTACCTACGTTATTAACGAAACAATTCATAATTTAGTGAAGGGGACAAGTTATCATTTTGATGATTCAGGTGTTGAATAGTAATATTTATGGACATAAGAAAAATGTAACAAATTATGATCAGATGTTGCAAGCGAGAGATTTCTCTACTTGCCTTAAGTAAGACTGAAGCTGACAGTGGCGACTAAGAGGCGCAGCCAAATTAACAATTTTTATTCAAACCTGATTAAGTACAAACCTGGATGATAATTGCATTAAATAGGAAACCCTACGTGAGCACGCGCAATTTAAATCCCAAAATTTAAAAGGTGCGAGTTAGCGAAAATGACCTCCCTCGAAGATGAGGGGAGAGGAAATTACACGTAGGAGTCGAAGACTTGACGACGCTTTAGGTTAGGGAAATCCTAAATCGGAAGGGGCTTTTGGGTGATCCCACCAACGGATTCGAAGAGCGGCGTCGGAAATCACAAACACAAGGTGGTTAGTCGATTATAAGAGGGGCATAAACTTGGATCACAAAATATACGTGATTTGAAGCGCAAAGTTTTGCAAAATAATTTAAGAAAAAATTGAATAGAGGAGGGAAAGAGGAGATCCTTACCCACGGGAGCCAAATCCGAGCCCAAGGAGGGGAGGGAAGGAAACCCTAAATGTCCATCTCGCAAAACCCGGTCAAGATGAGAAAGAAGAGGAGGAACTAGGACTTTCGTCCCTTGGAGGAAGTCGGAGGGGGAGCTGCCGACCTTGAGGAAGGGATGCCACATCCGGCTAGGGAAGGAGGAGGGGGCTGCCGACTGCTGGAGACCTATCCCGACTGCAGGAGGTCGGCCAGAGGAAGGGGAGATGGCTGCAGTCGGCCTGAGGAAGTGCTCTCGTCGGCCAAGAGTAGGAGGAAGAGCAGGGCGGCGCCGGTAGGAGGAGCCGGATGCGGCGTCGACTGGAGGAACAGGATTCGGCGGTGTTGCGTACGGAAGACAGGAGAAGCGACGCATGAGACGGGATCAGGAGACGGGAGGTGCTATTGAGCGGCTTGCGAATTAGGAGAAAAACCTAGCGCCTAAGGGGTTTTAATCGAGGGAAAGGCTGGGCTGCGGTTAACAAAATAGGGAAATTAGGTTTTATTTTATTAAAACTTTGAGTTTTTACATTCTCCCCTACTTGGAAAGTTTCGCCCCAAAACTTTTTGAGGATTTTCTGGATTGGGGCTCGTATGGCGAAGATTCAGATGCCATTCATTTCTACCGGATTTGCAAATCAAGTCATGAAAGCTAATTATGAACATAACCAAAATGAAAGGAGAACAAGTTCAGAGGCTTACCAAAATCAAGAGAATAGATGCGGATACTTGCTACGCATGTCAGATTCAAGTTCCCAGGTGTACTCCTCAAACTTGCCATGCGTCCAAAACACTTTTACATAGGAATGGTTCTTTTTCGAAGCTTGTGTTCTTGATACTCCACGATCTTAGCGGGTTCAACCGGATACGAAAGATTGGCTTCAGGAACCACATAAATTTCTTCAACGCTGCGGTTAGGATCATGAATGTACTTCCGCAGCTGGCTGACATGGAAGACATTGTGAACACCAGCAAAAGAAGCAGGTAACTCAAGGCGATAAACAGATTCCCCAACACTTTCTGAGATAGAAAACTGTCCCATGAACCTCGGGCTAAGCTTGTGATGGCGACCAAACCGTTTCACCCCAGGAGAATGGGAAACCTTCGGGAACACTTGATCACCCACAGCAAATTCTAAAGGACGGCGGCGCAGGTTTGTATACTTTCTCTGCCTCTCGATAGCACGACTGAGCTGAAGTCGAGTCTTCTTTGTGGCTTCTTCCATTTCCTGGAGCAACTCAGGTCCTAAAGCAACCTTTTCACCAACTTCTGACCAATAGAGAGGGGTCATACAACGTCTCCCATATAGTGCTTCGAAGGGGGCCATTATGAGGCTCTCTTGATAGCTATTATTGTAGGCGATTTCCACAAAAGGTAGGTGCTCATCCAAAGCTCCCTTATAATCCAGAATGTAACATCGCAACATGTCTTCAAGTATCTGATTAACCCTTTCGGTCTGACCATCGGTCGTCGGATGATAAGCAGTGCTCAGGTTGAGTTCGGTGCCCAAAGCTTGCTGAACACCTTTCCAAAAATGAGAAACAAATCTCGAGCCATGATCTGATACAATCCGCAAAGGAATCCCGTGAAGTCTAACGATCTCCGATACATAGATTCGAGCAATCTTCTCAGTAGAGTGACCTTCCCTATAAGGGTTGAAGTGGGCTACCTTGGTCAACCGATCCACTATGACCCAAATCGCATCATGCCCTCTCGGAGTGCGAGGCAAACCTGTGATGAAATCCATAGAGATGTCCTCCCACTTCCACTCATGGATGGGCAGAGGCTGCAAAAGACCACTAGGATGCTGACGCTGAGCTTTCACCTTCTTACACGTCAAACATCGGGTAACAAAGCGAGCTATATAATTTTTCATACCATGCCACCAAACAATCTGCTTCAAGTCCTGATACATCTTATTATTGCCCGGATGACTAGATGTGCGGGATTCATGAACTTCACAACATATCGCATCAAGTAATTCAGGAACATCGGGGATGCAAAGGCGGTCTCGGAAACGCAAAACATCATCAGAGATAGAGAAATCTGGATGAGGCTCAAGTTCAACCCTTCGGCGGATGCGCTGGAGAACGGGGTCGGAAGGCTGCAAATTGCTTACCTGTTCCCCCCATGGCGGACCAAAAATCTGATCTTGACCTTCTGGTGAGATGGATATGTCCATCCGCTCGGGGTCACCAATCAAAGCTGCAAGAGTGACTGACATGGGCGCACAAGAGGGAGCAGAAACATGAAGACTCAACGCATCAACTACCATATTGGCCTTGCCGGGAACATAAGTAAGCTACAAATCATAGTCTGCTACAAATTCGATCCACCGCCTCTGACGAAGATTGAGATCCTTCTGATCAAAGATATACCTCAAGCTCTGATGGTCAGTGAACAAGTGACACTTCACGCCATAGAGATAATGTCGCCAAAGCTTCAAAGCAAACACCACTGCAACGAACTCCGGATCATGAGTGGGGTAGTTGCGCTCGTGGGTCTTCAATTGCCTCGACCCATAAGCGATAACACGGTCATCCTGCATCAAGACACATCCCAGCCCAACTCCGGAAGTGTCAGTATAAACTGAGAAGTCTGCCCCCTCGGAAGGAAGGGCTAAAATTGGCGCCGAACACAGACGTTGCTTCAATTCCAAGAAGGCTTGCTCACACTGATCTGACCACTCAAATCTAGCATGCTTTTGAGTTAACTTTGTCAGCGGAGCAACAAGAGAGGAAAAACCCTTGACAAAACGCCGATAGTAGCCAACAAGCCCAAGGAAACTGCGAATCTCAGTAGGGGCCGAAGGTCTCTTCCAGTCCATAACATTAGAAATCTTGGCATGATCAACAGAGAGTCCATCTCCAGAAACATGCCCCAAGAAAACAACACGATCCAGCCAGAACTCACATTTTGCCAGCTTAGCATAAAGTTGATGCTGACAAAGTGTAGAGAGAGTGAGTCTATGATGTGCTGCATGATCCTCATGAGTATTGGAATAGACCAGAATATCATCAATGAACACGATGATGAATTTGTACAGATACTCGCAGAAGACACGGTTCATCATGTCCATAAAAGCAGATGGTGCGTTAGTTAAACCAAAAGACATCACTAAGAATTGAAAATGACCATAACGATTTCAAAAGGCAGTCCTGGGGATGTCGGATTCCTTGATCTTTAGCTTATGGTAACCTGATCTGAGATCTATCTTGGAAAAGATTGTGCTACCCTTGAGCTGATCAAAGAGATCATCCACGCACGGAAGTGGATACCTATTCTTGACGGTCACCTTGTTCAGGTCCCGATAATCAACACAGCCTCATGGAGCCGTCCTTCTTTTTCACGAATAGGACAAGAGCTCCCTAAGGTGAAGAGCTAGGACGAATGTACCCACGTTCAAGCAATTCATCCAACTGCGATCTAAGCTCCTCTAGCTCGCGCGGGGCCATACGATGCAAGGCGCGCACAACATAAATTACCTTCATGTGACTGCGATATGAACATGAACGCTGAAGTTCTTGCCATCGATGCTGAGATTGACCCTCTTTGACACGCAATCCAGCTTTGCTCTATACGGGACCAACCAATCCATGCCCAAGATTACATCGAACTCTGACATCTCCAGAACTATGAGATCCGCTGAGACTCACAATTCATCGAGCATTATTGGACAATTGGGAATGCCCTGATTTGAAAGATGCAGATGACCAGACACTAAGATCTCATAGGAGACCTCAAGTGGTGATGTAGGCCAACGATAAAGATCCACAATATGACGAGCAATAAACGAATGAGATGCACCAGAATCAAAAAGGATCTGCATCCATTTATTATTGACCCTAAATCTCCCTAGGAAAGAAGAACATAGACGCAAATTCAAGGTTGTTTGATACTAAAGCAGATAAAGCAAGATGCAGAAATCTAAGAATAATGCATTACATACCAGATATGACGTCGGTAGATGCAAGCGCCTCGCCTTGGGTAATGACATTCAGCACGACTCTACCCTTTTCCTGAGCTCCCGGGACAGACTGCAGAGGCTGAGCGGGAATTGGGTAGTCTTGGATATGGTGCCCAACCTGACCACATCGGTAGCAAGCATTCTGCTTACGACGATAGTCTTTCAGCAGATGACCCGACCTCTTGCAGTAAGCACAGACAGTGGAGACAGTGACAAGCGTCATCTGAGGCTGTGATTCAGGAGCAACCATCTTCTGCTTCTTCAAGAGGGTGCGACAGACTTGGGCAACATGACCCACTTTATGGCAAAATGCACACACCTCCTTGGGCTTCAGGCCTTGATCTTGGGAAGGAGCACCTTTGCGCTTGTGATCAGCCGCGACAACATTGCCAGCACTATGCTGGACCTTCTTAGTAGAACGCTCCAGCTCGATAGCCTGCACCTACAACGCAGCTTCCACAGTCTCGGCGAAGGTAGCGACGCCATGAGCCACTACATGCTGACGGAAATCATGACGGAGCCCCTTCACGAAACGACTGATCTTCTTGGACTCGTTTGACACCAGCTCCACGGCAAGGAGGGATAGGCGGGAAAACTCTTTCTCATACTCTGTCACTGATCTGCCTGACTGCTGGAGGGACAGGAATTTCTCAGCTAGCCGTCACGGTCCACAGAAGAAAGGAACTTCTCCAAAATAGCTCCGTTAAATTGATCCCAGGTCATGGTGGCAGAGTTGTGAAGATTGCGGCGCTGAAGCCACCAGGGGTACGTATCCTCGGTCAGCTAGTAAGCAGCAGGAAGAACTTTCTGGACATCCGGAATCCAAGCGTACTCGAAGTGCTTCTTAATCTGGGCGAGCCACTCAGAAATGACAAAGTAGTCACGATTGCCATCATAAGATGGTGACTTTAACCTTTTGAACGCCAAAGTGTCTGCCATCGCCACCGGGGGAACAATCAGACTGGATGCGAGCGGAGTCACCAAGTCGACAACAGGCGAGTTAGTTCCAGGATCAGAAGTAGGGGTGACTCCAGGAGTGGCAGCAGTAATAGTTGCTCCAACTGTCCTAGTGCCGGATTCAGAGGCTGGATTAGAAGTCTGGCGATCCTCCTCCAGGCGAGTGAGGCGATCCAGAATCTGCTGCAAAAGCTGAGCTGTGGCATTACCAGATGGTTCACCCGCAGGAGGGGCGGTCTTCTTGCATTGTGGCCGCTTAGGAGCCATCTAGAAGGAGATACAAGAAAATCGGGTAAGAATCGATAATCAACGGAACAGGAAGGATTGAGATCAGAGGTTCTAACACTTTCGTACTGTTGGATACATAAATCGTGTAATAATTACAATATTTTCATTGGACAACCGCTAGTAATGATCATGCGAATGCAACAATGAAATCATGTGAAGTTGTAAATAATTAATAAATTCATGTGTGTACAATCATTATCTGTTGTTCTTAGCTTGACACTTGTGCAAATGTGTTATGATGTGCATGATATGTCACTGTGTCTAAAATGCATTCCTAATGTTGTTCATGGATGGATAGTTGAATACACACACCATGTTAAGCGCCCATATCACGCTTAACATGTCATGCATATTATGCTGCTAATGCCATCACACTTGAAAATATTAAAATTGCCCATAGTTATTTAATATTTGCAAGTGGTGTATAACAGAACCTAGTGGAAATTCAAATGCACATAAATGTTAAGTTCGCCCATAACCCCTTAACATTCGTGAGCATACTACACATGATTATGAGTGTTGTGTGTGAGTGTTTCGGCCAAGAACAACAGTTAATGATAAAGTGTGTAAAGAAATGTTGCATACATATATATTTTTATAATAAATCTCAAAATAGGTGAAGATTATAAAATTCCTTATCCTTAGATACTCAACCTGGCTCTGATACCAACTATCACGACCCGTCTAAAAGCAAAAGACAGAGCGCGCTTCGGGCGGATCGTGATGCCACAGACATGAGGGGATGAAACACAATGTCTGTTAGGCGGGGGTGAGTTAGCATTATTAGGTTTAAAATAATTAATTTGAAGAAGATATGTTTTTAAAAATATGCGGAAGCTTTAGAGTACAACAGTGAAAAGGAAAAATATAGGTGTTTATATAAAGACCCAGTTTTCAAAAAAATTTACTGATACTGAATCATGTAATGGATGCCACAAAAGGATGAACATGCAATAATATGAAATTTCAGTACAAGATTTATAGCCTAATAGTTGTCCATGAAACAAGAGAAAATGACTGAATGTAATCATTACATAGCAGAAATACCCAACAGAAAAGAAATAATACATATTACCTGATACAACAATAATAATAAGAAAAACCTCCAGTAACACTGGAACAGGGTGCAGAGCGGACTCAGGTACCAGACATCGCAGTCACGAACGCTAAGGAAAATTCCAAAACAACAAGGAAAAAACCTCAGAACAATAATAGAAGCAAAGTAAAGTAAAATGAAGTACAACTAACAGGAGATCAGAAAGAATACACGTACAATTCCCAGGATCTACAAGCTATCAAAACAGGCAAGTAAAATAGTCACGTGGAAACAAACTGAAATATTAACCTACTCCGGAGTATAATATAACAGATGTTTGTAATAACTTAACTTGTAACAAATGAAAGCATAAGTGTTTTTGTTTGATGCACAAGATTTATGATTCAGACAGATTCAAGTTCAGATTCAAGACTGTTGGAGAAGCTCAATGTTTCAAAATTAATTTCAGAAAAGAGGCACTCTCCTTTATATATATAGGAGATAGATACAATGCTGAATAATAACGCAACATAATAACCCCTATTCCAACACTCCCCCTCAATTTGGGCGTGTGATATCTTGCATGCCCAACTTGCACATAATTTTTTCAAACACGTTCTGACTCAACCCCTTGGTGAGAGCATCCGCTAACTGTTGATCTGAAAGGACAAAAGGTGTGCTCACAACTCCTCTTTCTATATTCTCTTTGATGAAGTGACGGTCAACCTCCACATGCTTTGTGCGGTCATGTTGGACAGGATTGTGAGCAATGCTAATGACGGCTTTGCTATCACAACAAAGCCTCACGGGATCCTTGTTTTCCATGCCAAGATCTTTTAGGAGAGATTTAATCCACAATCCCTCGCAAATCCCATGAGCCATGGCTCTGAATTCTGCCTCGGCACTAGACCTGGCAACCACATGTTGTTTTTTACTCCTCCACGTTACCAAATTACCACCAACTAAAGAACAATAACCAGAGGTGGACCTCCTGTCGTCAACTGAACCGGGCCCAATCAACATCAGTATAGACTTCAACTGTCAGCTCTTTGCCCGTGGAGAATAGGATACCCTTTCCAGGAGAGGACTTGAGATACCGAAGGATTCGATGAACAACTTCTAAGTGACGAGTTCGTGGTGAGTGCATGAAGTGACTAATAACACCAACTACATATGAAATATCCGGGCGAGTATGAGATAGATAGATAAGACGCCCTGCCAATCGTTGAAACCCAGTGATATCATCTACCACTTCCCTATCATCTCTACCCAATCTGTGGTTAACTTCAATTGGGGTATCAGCAGGTCTACACCCACTCATCCCACATGATTGGAGCAAGTCAAGAATGTACTTTCTCTGAGATATGAATATGCCATGATTTAATCGAGCGACCTCAATTCCCAGGAAGTATTTGAGATTTCCCAGGTCTTTTACTTCAAACTCTTTTGCCAGTCTTTGTTTCAGAGTTTGAATTTCTTCAGTGTCATCACCCGTGATAATGATATCATCCACATAAACAATAAGAGCAGTGAGTCTCCCATGTTTGTGCCTTACAAATAAAGTATGATCGACATTGCTCTGGGAATATCGAAAAGCAATCATAGCTCTGTGAAATCTCCCAAACCATGCCCGAGGAGACTGTTTTAAGCCATATAAGGCTTTCTTCAACCTACACACCTTTCCACCAGATCCGGCTAGGGTAAGGCCAGGCAGTAATGACATGTAGACCTCTTCTTCCAAGTCCCCATGAAGAAAGGAATTTTTCACATCTAACTGAGTCAAAGTCCACCCTTTGAAGGAAGCACATGAGAGCAAAACTCTTATAGAATTCATCTTCGCCACAGGAGCAAAGGTTTCTTGATAGTCAATTCCCATGGTCTGAGTATAGCCCCTAGCCACCAGGCGAGCCTTGTATCGCTCAACAACACCTTGAGAGTTCTGTTTGATGGAGAACACCCACTTACACCCGTAAACTGGGCTATCTTGATAGCGTGCCTCTTTAAAGTGAAATTCATCTTTGTCCAGATCCTCCTCTTCTTCCGAACAAAGGGAAGGGTTTTCTTCGGTGGATCCCTCTTGTTCCTGTTTAGTCTCCTTCGTTTCGTAAGTTGCTTCTACATCGCTTTCTTCCTTTCTTTCTCCCCCTTCTTCCGTTTCTGAGGTTTCTTTCAGTTTCTTAGTGACAATAGGCGACGACATTCTGCCTAAATAGTAGACACAGGTAATAAATAAGAGAATACTAAAGATTCGAGCCATATAATTTCTCAATTCTGACACAAGATACCTATTAGATCGAATAGAATGATTTTGCCGTATCCAGAATAATACCAATCCAACCCATTTAATGAAGAAAATATGACCAATTAACCAACCAACAAAACTACTTGTGAAAAATAAAATCTTGTTGTTGCATCGAAACATATAAATGTTGACTAATCTGGCTAACGTGGAGCTTGGTAAAATGAAATGGTTGAATAATTGAAAAATTAGATTATTCAGGAATGCACATTGAATGCTGAGATTACGCATTGAATTTCTGGTAGTAGATCCAGAATCAAAAAAGTTTTTGTGATTGTTCCAGAAGAAATGAAACAAAAGATACGGTAGAACTAGGACAGTTATTGTATGAGGTCTACCCAATGCTAGATGTAGAGGCGCATAATAGATCGATATGAACATCATGAGCTGTCCCGCAATAAAACCAGTTGTTGCTGATACCTCCTTCTCGGTTCCTTCTTCCATAACCCGAGCTCGGAGAAGGAAGAGATAAGAGGGCCCTATGGAGAATGTGGTCAGAAATCCATAATAGAGCCCGACCACAACGACCGAATTTATTATCTTCATGCATAAGGATAATGGATTACCTAGTAGAAAAGATTTCAAAATCATCACAAACCTCCCCTTTTTCTTTTCTATTGCAATTTATCGATTATTATATGATGATTTCTTAACTTTCCCTATCTATATAGATAGAAACAGATATACTCTAAATGACATCTCTTATGTCAATGACACAAAAGGGATATGAAATGAATGGAATTGGGATATAGATGGAATATAATGAAATAGAGCCACATTAAGGTTCCCTATGAAATGAGGCTTGGAACGGAGCCACTACGAAGAAGTTCCTGGAGTTACGAAGGAAGCTTCGGACTCATATTGTTCATGGGTTGAGAACGGGAGTTGAACTCTATGAGGTCGAATCTCCCGTTGTTCCTCAGTAGCTCAGTGGTAGAGCGGTTGGCTGTTAACTGACTGGTCGTAGGTTCGAATCCTACTTGGGGAGATTTGATTCATTCTTCATGAAAGAATGAATAATTGAATGAAAGGGGTCAATATCCTTTCTGGGTAGGCGAATACCCAATAAAGATACACTTGAGGGCACGAGGGTCAAGTTTGGACGTGGGGCGAACATGGACAAAACACACACACCCAAAAATACGAGGAAGGAGATGTGTGGGAGAGACAGAAAGAGCCGCAAGAGGGGATTTGTAACCAAAGACACGAGCCAGCAGACGATTAATAAAATACGCCGCAGTAAGAACAGCATCCCCCCAAAAATGCTTCGGGAGGTGCATCTTTAGGAGGAGGCATCGAGAAACCTCCAGAAGATGGAGATTCTTACGCTCGACGACCCCATTCTGAGCCGGGGTGTAAACATAAGATGTCTGATGTATAATGCCCTGATCACTAAGATAACGCTCAAAGGAAGAGTCAACGTACTCACGACCATTATCACTGCGCAAAACTTTAATGACATCATTAAATTGAGTGGCCACCATCTTATGAAAACGTTGAAATAAGGGAAAGACAGCATTCTTGTTTTTCAATAAGTAGACCCACGTACAACGAGAAAAACAATCGATAAACGTAACAAACCAGTGAAAACCCGAAATAGAGGCAACAGGGCAAGGACCCCAAACATCAGTATGAATCACATCAAAAGGAGAAGAACTAGGAGTGGACATATGATTAAGAGAAGCACGATGATGTTTACCAAGAGCACACACATCACATTTAAAAGTATTCAAAGATACATTTAACATATTCGGAAATAAAAGATGCATAGTAGAAGGAGAAGGATGGCCCAGGCGGCGGTGCCAGGAGTCCACAGAGATTTGAGCAGCAGAAAGAGCTTCCGGAGGTGAAGCAGAGCTGGAGGGGTCGAACAGGTAGAGGCCATCCCGCAGTCTACCACAGCCAATCACCATCCCGTCTTCAGGTCCTGAAAGACACAGGAGGAGGGAAAAAAGTTACAGAGCAATTCATGGAATTAGTAAGGTGATTAATAGAAAGCAGGTTGCGGGTAAACTTAGGAACATGAAGCACCGAAGAGAGGGTGAGGGAGGAGCAAGGAATGGACCCTTTCCCGGCAATGAGAGACAAGGAGCCACCAGCAATGCTCACTTTGTCCCTTCCAGACAAAGTGATATAAGATACAAAACCTGTAGCAGAGCCAATCATATGGTCTGTGGCGCCAGAATCAATGATCCACTGGGTGGGAGAGCAAGCGGAGGCAGAGTGAGCACCTGGAATCCTCTGGTGGGCATATGAAGAGCTAGCAGACTCAGATGAGTGGCCAAACATGAAGCGACGGAAGGCTTCAATCTCCTCAGCTGAAAGGGCAGATGGAACTGCGGGGCATCAGTCCTTCATAAGAAGCAGGATCATCAACAACATCGGAGAGATGAGCCGAGCAAGACGAAGCAGACCGATCCAGAGTGCGACCAAATCCACGGCCACCACGAGGGGCAGGTCCACCGCGAGGAGGAGGAAAGCCATGAAGCTTGAAGCAAGTGTCCCGAGTATGACGTGCTTTCCCGCAATAATCGCACGTCAAATGGTCCTTGTCCATAGGCTTAGACCTTGTCTCCCGGATAGAACGACCACCGGGATTGAACCGAGCAGCAATAGCAGAACCCTCAGCAACATTATCTGGTAGACGAATCTGCCGACGATCATATTCTTGTTGAACCAAACTATATACCTCAGGTAAGGAAGGCAGAGGAGAACGACCAAGAATCTGAACACTGATGGGATCGAGGTCACGGTGGAGACCATGAAGAAACTCGAAGATCCGATTGCGTTCCTCCCGGGCACGAACCAACACTTCATCCTCAGGGGAGACAAGAGTAAGCGCGTCAATGTGGTCATACTCCTGGTAAAGCTGAACTCCATGTAATAAGCAGCAGGAGGCCGATCCCCTTGGCGCAAGAGGAAAATCCGTCGCCGCAATTGGAAGATCTGAGCGGCATTCCCACGACAGGAGTAGGTAATCTCGGCTCGTTTCCAAATGTCGGCCGCCGTATCCAGAAATAGATAGTTGCGGGCAATAGACTCCTGCATAGAGTTGGTCATCCAAGACATCACCAAGGAGTTCTCGTATTCCCATTGGGGCCAATCCGGAGAGGTAGCAGTGGGAGCCCTAGTAGTGCCGTTGATGTAGCCAAATAGATGGCGGCTCTTGAGGGCCATAGTAACGGAGCGAGCCCAAGGAAGATAATTAGTGCCATCCAACTTAATAGTAGTAATCTGAGGAGTCCCGTGATCATGGTTGGCATGAAGAGATCCAGTAGAAGGCAGAGGATCATGAGGAGCACTCCCACCGGAGGAGACATCCAGAGTCTCACTACTTCCTGGCATAACAAGCGAGAAAAAAACAAATCCGGGGACTAGAGATGAGAAATCTCACTCATAGAAAGAGGAGATGCGTCAGGGGAACACAATACGCAATAAGAGACAGATACATTCCCACAAGAAGGTAGAACGGGCGCCGGAAGGGCAATCACGGACGCAAGCCTGCATAGATCCGGCGTCGAGAAAGGCTCAAACAGCCATGAGAAGAGAGCTGTGCCGACGGGCGCTGGAGGAAGGCGACGGGGCTGGAGGAAGCTGGCTGACTAGGTCTGGCCGACCAGGTCTGTCTGGCTGGAGGAAGGCTACGGGCTGGAGGCGCTCGGGAGCGGATCTGGACGGGAGACGATGACGCTGGAGTGGATCGGCGCTGGAGGAACGGCGCTGTCGCAGGACGCTGGACGACGACGACGCTGGAAGACGACGACGGGAGCGGATCTGGACGCAGGACGCTGGCGGATCGGCGCTGGAAGACGACGACGGGAGCGGATCTGAACGCTGGATGAACGGCGCTGTCGGGAGAAGCTAGACGCGCACGATGAAGGAATGCAGACGGGATTAGGTCACACCACGCTCTGATACCATGTTGGAGAAGCTCAATGTTTAAAAATTAATTTCAGAAAAGAGGCACTCTCCTTTATATATATATGAGAGAGAGATACAATGCTGAAAAATATCGCACCATAATAACCCCTATTCCAACAAAGACTTATCGGAGATTCAGGGGTTCAAGCTTGCTATGACCGGTCCCTTGTCCCCGTTAGGGATTCAAGAAGGAACCCAGGTCAAGGGGTTGCATCAATTAAATCCTACCTTTCTATGTTTACCTACGTTATTAATGAAACAATTCATAATTTAGTGAAGGAGATAAGTTATCATTTTGATGATTCAGGTGTTGAATAATAATATTAATGGACGTAAGAAAAATGTAACTAATTACGATCAGATGTTGCAAGCGAGAGATTTCTCTACTTGCCTTAAGTAAGACTGAAGCTGACGATGGCGGCTAAGAGGCGCGGCCAAATTACCAATTTTAATTCAAACCTGATTAAGCATAAACATGGATGATAATTACATTAAACAGGAAACCCTACGTGAGCACGCGCAATTTAAATCACAAAGTTAAACAGGTGCTAGTTAGCAAAAATTACCTCCCTCGAAGATGAGGGGAGAAGAAATTACACGTAGGAATCGAAGACTTGACGGCGCTTTAGGTTTGGGAAACCCAAAATCGGAAGGGGCTTTTGGGTGATTTCACCAACGGATTCGAAGAGCGGCGTCGGAAATCTCAAACACAAGGTGGTTAGTCGATTATAAGAGGGGCATAAACTTGGATCACAAAATATACGTGATTTGAAGCGCAAAGTTTTGCAAAATAATTGAGTAGAGGAGGGAAAGAGGAGATCCTTACCCACGGGAGGAGGAAGAGGAGGAAACCCTAAATGTCCATCTCGCAAAACCCAGTCAAGACGAGGAAGAAGAGGAGGAACTAGGGCTTTCGACCCTTGGAGGAAGTCGGAGGAGGAGCTGCCGACCTTGAGGAAGGGCTGCCACAGCCGACTAGGGGAGGAGGAGGGGGCTGCCGACTGCTGGAGACCTATCCCGGCTGCAGGAGGTCGCGGCCAGTGGAAGGGGAGATGGCTGCAGTCGGCCTGAGGAAGTGCTCCCGTAGGCCACGAGTAGGAGGAAAAGCAGGGAGGCACCGGCAGGAAGAGGAACCAGAGGCGGCGTCGACTGGAGGAGCAGGTGGCGGCGACGCTGCGTGCGGAAGACGGGAGAAGCGACGCAGGAGACCGGATCGGGAGGAGCGGCTGAGCGGCTTGCGAAGCGGGAGAAAAACCTAGGGCCTAAAGGGTTTTAATCGGGGGAAAGGCTGGGCTGCGGTTAGCAAAATAGGGAAATTAGGTTTTATTTTATTAAATCTTTGAGTTGTTACACCATCTACTGAAATAATGTCCCAAGAAAGCAACTCGATCCAGCCAGAACTCACATTTCGCTAGCTTGACATAGAGTTAGTGTTGACGAAATGTGGAGCGAGTGAGTCTAAGATGTGCCGCATGATCCTCATAAGTTTTGGAATAGACCAGGATATCATCAATGAATATGATGAACTTATCCAGATATTCACGGAAGACACGGTTCATCATATCCATAAAAGCAGAACGTGCGTTAGTCAAACCAAATAACATCACTAAGAATTCAAAATGTCTATACCGAGTCCGGAAGGCAGTCCTGATAGTGCCATTTCCCTTGATCTTCAGTTGATGGTAACCCGATCTGAGATCTATCTTGGAAAAGATTGTACTACCCTTGAGCTGATCAAAGAGATCATCCACGCGCGGAAGGGGATACTTATTTTTGACTGCCACCTTGTTTAGATCCCGATAGTCAATGCAAAGTCTCATAGAACCGTCCTTTTTCACGAAGTGAATGGGGGACCCCAAGGTGAAGAGCTAGGACGAATGTATCCACGCTCAAACAACTCGTCCAATTGCGATTTAAGCTCCTCTAGTTCGCGCGGAGCCAAACGGTACAGAGCTTTAGATATGGGGTGCGTCCCAGGCTCTAAGTCAATGGAGAACTCCACATCTCGATCAGGAGACATCCCAGGCAATTCGGCAGGAAATACATCAGGAAACTCAGAAACAATTGGAATGGATTCGAGTTGAGGAGGGGCATAATCTGAAAGTGAAGCATATACAAAATAAGCAGAACATCCTTGTCCAAGAATGCGAGTGGCGCGCACAACATAAATTATCTTCATGTGACTGCGGGTCTGAATATGAACGTCGTAGTCCGTGCCATCGATGCTGAGATTGACTCTCTTTGCCACACAGTCCAGTTTTTCCCTATACGCAACCAACAAATTCATGCCCAAGATCACATCGAACTCTGTCGAACTATGAGATCGGCTGAGACTCGCAATTCACCAAGCATGATCGGACAATTGAGGATACCCATATTCGAAAGGTGCAGATGACCAGGCACATAGATCTCATAAGGGAACTCAAGTGGCGAAGTAGGCCAACGATGAAGGTCCATAATATGACGCGCAATGAAGTAATGAGATGCACCATAATCAAAAAGAATTTGCATCCACTTATTCTTGACCCTAAATCTTCATGAAAATGAAAATCACAGATGCAAATCATGATTGTTCGATAATGATGAAGGACATCTCGCGGACGGATGCAGAGCCGGGATCGCGTGGTTGGAGCGGATGGACCCACTTTGGAAGCCGCGGCCTGTCTAGCTCTCTCTATCTTTATATGTTTTATTTGGTGTGCGAATAGCCCTGTATGGTGTTTTATTTTAAACTCTTGTATGTGGTGTGCTGTTAGCCCCTCCTCATGGTATAAGAGGAGGGTTGTTTTGCTTTGTGTGGACGTTTTGATGAATCTATTTCCTTAACCCTAATTAGCCGCTTCCCCTTTCACTCTTCCCGTTGGAGAAGTTCTCGGTCCGGAAGGACTCCGCCTCCCGACCGCCCCTCCTCCCCGCTCAGCTCCCCACTTCTTCCCGTGCGGAAGTCGCCGTCCGGAAGGTCTCCTGACGTAGGAAACACCGGGATGGGAGTTGCGGAATCCTTCCGGACGGGCCAACTCTCGCACGGAGAGGGTGAGGGCGGTAGCGGCTAGGGCAAACCAAACTTCTTAATCCTCAAAAACTGCATACAACATAACACATTCCACCCTTTATACTAGGAGGGGGAAAATACCGCTATTAGCACACCCGCTAATGGCACACCAAAATAAAAGTGCAACATAGACATGGAAATATAAAATAGAAAACAACATATGCTACGGAAATAATTTAACGGCCCGGGGCTTCCAAAGCGGGTCGATCTTTTCTAGCCACGCGATTCCGGTCTCGCCGGGCGATCCTCCAGTCGCGTTGTTGCCGTCTGCGATGCATCCTTCATCATTCGCCTCCGCTTGGGAGGCACTCGACCTCGAGTGCTCGGGGTAAAGCGGAATGTCCGGGTAGAAATGGGACAAATCGCTCACGTTGAAGGTCTTGGAGATGTTGAGGTCCGGTGGAAGGTCCACCACATAAGCGTTGTCATTGATCTTGCGGGTGATGGGGAAAGGGCCGTACTTCTTTGGCATGAGTTTGTGGTGGTGGCCCGCGGGAAGCCTCTCCTTGCGGAGGAAAACCATCACCAAGTCTCCCACCGCATAGACCTTCTCGCGCCGGTGCTTGTCGGCCATAGCCTTGTATTTGGCATTAGACTCAAGCAGCTTGAGCCGGGTATCAGCTTGGATGTCGCGGGTTTCTTCCGCCAACTGGGCCGCGGAAGGAGGAGCGGCCGGGAGGCGGGCGAGATCGAGTGCATGCCGGGGAACCTTGGTATAGACAATGGAGAATGGCGAGCGACCGGTAGAGCTGTGCACTGCGTTGTTGTAAGCAAACTCAGCCTGCGTGAGGGCGTGATCCCATTGCTTCGGGCGATCTTGGCAAATGCAGCGAACGAGGTTCCCCAAGGTCTTGTTCACAACCTCGGTTTGACCGTCAGTTTGAGGGTGGGCGGAGCTACTAAACTGAAGAGAGGTGTCGAACATCTTCCACAACATTGTCCAAAAGTGGCCGAGAAATTTGGGGTCGCGGTCCGATGTGATAGTGGTTGGCACGCCATGCAAACGGACCACCTCCCGGAAAAAGAGGCGCGCAATGTGAGAAGCATCGGACGTCTTGCGACAAGGGAGAAAATGGGCCATCTTAGAGAAGCGATCCACCACGACAAACACGGAATCGACCCCGCGTTGCGTGCGCGGGAGACCCAAGACGAAATCCATAGAGAGATCCTCCCAAGCGCTGGCGGGAACCGGGAGGGGAGTATAGAGCCCAGTGTTGTGGGCGTGTCCCTTGTACTGTTGACACACATAACATTTCCGAACGAAGTTCCCCACGTCCTTCGATAGTTGCGGCCAGAAGTAACGCTCTTGGAGGCTGACAAGTGTTTTGTCTCGGCCCAGGTGTCCACTTAGCCCGCCACCATGCAAGTCACGAATGAGCTTCTCCCGTAAGGAAGTGCGAGGAATACACAGACGGTTGTCTTTAAGCAGGAATCCGTCGAGTAAGAGGAAACCTTGATGCGAACCGCCTAAGGAACAAGCGCGCCAAATCTCGTGGAAGTCAATGTCCTCAGCGTACAAGTCGACGAGAGTATCAAACCCGATGATCTCGTGGTGCATAGTCGCCAACAGACAACTGCGCCGGCTAAGTGCGTCGGCTACGACATTGGCCGTCCCCGGCTTGTGCTGGATAATATATGAAAACCGTTGGAGATATGTGGTCCAACGAAGGTGCATTCCATCCATGCGTTTCTGACTGTTGATGAACTTGAGAGCCTGGTGGTCTGTGGACAAGATGAACTCCTTGTGCAGTAAGTAGTGTTCCCAATGCTTGAGAGCCCGTAAGACCGCATAGAACTCCTGATCATAGGCGGCCCATTTCCGTCGATCTTCACTTAATTTTTCGCTGAAAAATGCCACGGGGCGCTTGTCCTGGGAGAGGACAACCCCTATACCAATGCCACTGGCATCACTCTGCACCTCAAAGAGTTTATCAAAGCTGGGCAGTGCCAAGACTGGAGCCGTGCTAAGCTTCTGCTTGATCAAGTCGAAGGAGCGTTTGGCCTCGTCGCCCCAAAGGAACCGCCCCTTCTTCAAACAGTCGGTCATGGGAGCGGTAATGGCGCTGAAATCTCGGATGAACCGCCGGTAGAAGGTGGCCAAGCCGTGGAATGACCGCAACTCCGTTAGAGAGGTGGGAGCCGGCTAATCTCGGATCGCCTGGATCTTTTCCTCATCAACCCGGATGCCATCCGCGCCCACAACGAAACCCAAAAATGTCAGCCGCGGAGCGAGGAAGGTACACATTTTGAGGTGAATGAACAGTTGGTGCGCCGCCAACACCTCCAAAACAGCCCGAAGATGGGAGAGATGATCTGCCCGGCTCTTGCTGAAGATCAAGATGTCGTCAAAATAGACGACGACCGACTTTCCCAGAAAAGGTCGCAGTACCTGTGTCATGAGGCGCATAAAAGTACTTGGAGCGTTAGATAATCCAAAAGGCATTACCTTCCACTCGAAGAGGCCGTCCGACGTTTTGAACGCCGTTTTCCACTCGTCACCTGGCTTGATGCGGATTTGGTGGTACCCGCTGCGTAGATCTATCTTGGAGAAGAACTGGGAACCATCTAACATGTCTAGCATGTCATCAAGTCGAGGAATGGGAAAGGAGTACTTGATCGTGATCCGGTTGATCGCGCGACTGTCGACGCACATGCGCCATGAACCATCCTTTTTGGGGACCAAGAGTGCCGGGACTCCGCAGGGGCTGAGACTCTCCGAAATGAATCCCTTCTTCAACAATTCTTCCACCTTCTCACGCAAAATGGCATGCTCCTTGGGGCTCATGCGGTAGTGCGGTAAATTCGGAAGGCTAGCTCCCGGAATGAGGTCGATCTGATGCTGGATATCCCGAAGAGGAGGAGGACGGTCAGGCAAGTCGTCCGTCGTGATGGTTCGGAACTCGTGCAGCAACGCACACACGTCTGGCGGTGCGACTTCCGCCTCCTGCTCACGAGTGGTGTACAACCCGTCGGAGACAAGTGCCACCACTTCCTTAGCTTCAGCCACGTCCCGCTCAAACATAGAAGCGTCCTCGGGCATCACCAACAGGCTACGCTCCCTATCGGACGGTGGGCTGACTTCGGGTTTCCCTCCGACCCGGGCAATGATTTGTATCTTCTTGCCGGCCCAAGTGAAGGTGACAGCATTCTCGCGGCCCTTGTAACAAACATTTGTGTCATATTGCCACGACCGCCCCAAGAGTAGGTGGCTGGCATCCATCTCCACGACGTCGCACCAAACATCGGCCCGGTAATGCTTCCCAATGGCAATAGGAACGTGAGAGCGGTGGGTGACCCGAACTGACGGGCCGCGCTGAATCCAACCAATGGAATATGGGTGGGGATGAGGCTCCGTCGTCAGCTGTAAATAGGAGACCAACCGGGTTGCAACAAAGTTCTCGCAACTGCAATTGTCAATCAGTACGTCACAGATCTTCCCCTTGATGGTGCAGTAGCTCCGAAAAATATTGTTGCGTTGGGCGTGTTCATCCACTCGTGGTGTGAGAAGTAGGCGATGCACCACGCAAGCGGCGAACTCGCCCTCCTCGTCATACTCATCAATGACTTCGCCGGCCTCTCCAATGTCATCCTCTCCCTCCTCGTCCTGTGCAACCGTGTCGACGGGTTGGCGAAGCAGAGGGCAACGGGAGGCGAAATGGCCGGGTTGTTGACACTTGAAACATGTGCCTGCCGGTGCTCGGTCAGGTGCCCGACCCTTTGGTTCGGACGAGGAGGCTGGCACCCGATCCACAATCTCCTTGTCGGTGGTGCCCCGGCTGTTAGAACCCGACGCATCCGTCCAAGGGCGGCGAGAGGCCGTGCGGTGTAGAGGGATGGCTGTCTTCTCCATTTGTTCAGCCTTGAGGGCCATGTTGTAAGCCTCATCCACCGTGCGCAGAACATGCAAGCCGATCTTCTCCCGTAGGGAGGGTCGCAGCCCGTGTAGGAAACGAGTAACACGTTGGCCGTCCGTCTCTGTGAGGCCGTTGCGGTCTGCGAGTCGGCTGATCTCAGCCAGGTACTCTGTCACAGTACGAGTCCCCTGAGAACAACTCTGTTAGAACTGGAATAAATGCTGGTCGTAGTCGGGCGGAAGGAACCGATTCCGCAACAACTTCTTCATTTTTAGCCACGAGCGAACTGGTGCCTTGCCTTGGCGGTTGCGGTTCAGTTGAAGTTGATCCCACCAAACTGCCGCGCCGGATTTAAGGCGGTAGGCGACCATCTTCACTTGGCGGCGGTCGTCGATCTCCGCCATTTCGAAGAAACGTTCGACTTCCGAAAGCCAGTCGAGGAAGTCTTCGATGCCCAGATTGCCATGGAAGTGGGGAATGTCGGCACGCAGGCGGTACCCCGGTTGGTACTGGGGCTGTTGGGCACCCCCGCGCGGAGGGCTGCCGCCGTCGGGTTGGTCGTCATCGGAACTGGACGAAGAGAGGGCCGGATTGAGTGGCGGGGTTGCGGGAGGCACGCGACCGCGGCGGTATTGCCGCCCAAAATAGGGATCCGGAGGAGCCGCGGGAGGGTCAGCGGGGCGCGGTTGCGGTTGGCGGCCCGGCTGTAGGTTGCTGAGGGTGGCGGTAAGGGTGGCAAGTTGGGCGGTGATGCCATTGATGGCCGCCCATAGGGCGTCGTCGTCCCGCGGGCATCACCCATCCGGAATAGAGGGGATGGTGCCAAAAACTGGGAAAACCGGAGTGGTCGAAGCTTGCGGAGGCTCTGTCCGGCCTTGCGCTGCTGCCTGGAGGACGGCGGGAGGTGTGCGGGCGGAGGCCGTCGGGTCTGCGGCGTCCGAAGGGGAAGACGGACGCGGGGGGGGGGGGGGGGGTCGACGGGTTGCGGCGCGAGCGGGGAAATCGACGCGGGCGCGGATCGTGCGAAGGCGTCGACGCGGGCGGAACACGCGAGGAGGAGTCGTCGAGCGTAGGAGTCGACGGGAGTCCCTCTGATACCAACTGACGTAGGAAACACCGGGATGGGAGTTGCGGAATCCTTCCGGACGGGCCAACTCTCGCACGGAGAGGGTGAGGGCGGTAGCGGCTAGGGCAAACCAAACTTCTTAATCCTCAAAAACTGCCTACAACATAACACATTCCACCCTTTATACTAGGAGGGGGAAAATACCGCTATTAGCACACCCGCTAATGGCACACCAAAATAAAAGTGCAACGTAGACATGCAAATATAAAATAGAAAACAACATATGCTACGAAAATAATTAAACGGCCCGGGGCTTCCAAAGCGGGTCGATCTTTTCTAGCCACGCGATTCCGGTCTCGCCGGGCGATCCTCCAGTCGCGTTGTTGCCGTCTGCGATGCATCCTTCATCATCTCCCGCCCTAACCTCCGTAGTTCTACGTCAGATACTAAGGCAGATAAGATACGATGCAGAAAATTAAAAACAAAGCAGTACATACCAGAGATGACGTTGGTAGATGCGAGCGCGTCGCCCTGAGAGATGACGTTCAACACAACTTTACCCTTCTCCCGAGCTCCCGAAACAGATTGCAGAGGCTGAGCAGGAATTGGGCTTTCCTTTATAAGGCAGTCTTGGATATGATGCCCAACTTGCCCACATATGTAGCACGCATTCTGCTTAAGGCGGCATTACTATCTAAAATTTTTCTTCGTTTGTATCCTATTTTATCCTTTTGGGACATATCGACTCTTGCTCTTTCCTATTTCACTAGATTTTTTCTTGACTGTGAATTATTGAGTTTGAAAACCGTTCTCTTTCTCAGAGTCTGGAGAAATCCGAAAAGGGAGAGCTAAAGGTTTACTTAAACAGCTGTCATGTTTCACCCATTCTTGAATATTGCAAGGTTCCCATGCTTTCATCTTTATTGACATCATGCTTATGATATAAGCAAAATTTTTCATGCTATAAATTTATGGCAATTTTTACAGATAGGTTCCACGAGGAAGTCTGTGGCAGTTGGCTACTGGCAGAGATGCGGGAGAGAAAATCTTAGTGTACTGGAAAATTTGGTGAACTTCCTTTTCCTTTAAAGTTATCCCTTTGTGCTTTGTTCTTAGGCAACTTATTGTGAATTTGATACTATTAATTCTTCAAACTTCTGTAGATTGATTACCATATTTATCAATATTTTCTCATTAGTTATATCAAGTTGTGCACTATGCAAATATGAAATGAGAAATTTGTTATTTTTGTATCTTGTTCATAGAAACAGTGGGGCGAAGAAGTCTGATGAAGATTGTTTATATGAAGAACACATTAATTAAAAAGATATCTTGAGGAGGTGAGGTAGTCACTATAAGAACACTAAACTCTTGATTCTCGCTCGGGGCATGACAATGCACTTCAACGTGGAGAGGCCCTGCACTTGAAGGTGGATCTATGATCGGAGCAATGACTATGTCTGTGTAGGGGTAGAGAAGAGACACATTAACTATTGGGTCACTGGGTCACTCGTTCTTCTCATGACATAATCACTAGTCACAGTAATATTGCTCTCAGTCCTCGACAAAAAGCCAAGGTCAGATTGAATCCAATAATCAAGTGGGATGCTACTCGTCGAGCACTGAACCTCATCGGGATGTGATGAGTCAAGATTAGGTGTCAGACCTCTCTTATCAATTGAAACACAACTAGGCATATTCGTGGTTGTAGGGGTCATAATGAAGTACAGGCAAGATTGCGGGTCAACTTTTCTCGGTTTCCCCGACTCTCAGATAATGCTCATAATGGAGAGCAAGATGAAATATCTAATCCGTAGACTCTAAGCGGTGGAGAGTTAGCTCTCAACGAATCTTCGTGCGGAGCTAAGATCGAAATCGGGAGGTGGTCACAACGGGCTACTCCTGAATATTGCGCCTCATAACGAGCTCGTTGAATCGAGTATTATAAATCTGCAATGGCCGGAGTCCCTTGCTGTATGGTGTATAAGTGGCTGCAAGTGGAGATGTCTGGGAAGGATTCTTGGAGGGTGCCAGAGGTGTTGTTGGAAGGTTGTATGATTTCCATGGTGGCTGGAGGGTTCTGTGAGAGTTTTTAGAGTGTTCCTGCTGCAGGGAAGTAGCAGGGTAGGGGCTGTCTGTGGCATGGAGGGACTGGGGTTGGGGCTGGCTGTTGTGGCCGCCAGGGAAGGACTCAACTGCAAGGTGGGAAGGTAGGGAGGGGTTCAGCTGGGTGGGGACTTGTGCTGGCTTGGGTGAGATGTGCTGAAAGGGGGATTTGTTTGGGGTGGTGGGTGGTTTGGGGAGGGTGGGGGTGGGGTGCGGCTGGTGTTAGTTTGCTGTTTGGAAGCGTGGCTGAGGGAAAATGGTAGGGAAGGAGGGCTGGCAATAGGGGAAAACAAGGAAACAAGCAAGGGAACAATAAGGATAATATCTAACAGTGAGCACCATGGGTTTCTTGGAGTCGACACTACGAGAAGACCGCCTGATTCCGGGAAGAAGCTTTCCAAAATCATCTATAAAACCTAAAACCAGTTCCTATACTTGTTTAAATAGATAAACACCTTTAGGGCAACCATCGTGAACGCTGCAGTTCGCACGATGAAGACATTTGCCGAAATCACCTAATAAAAATGCTATAAATAAAAGGGCAGCCTGGTGCATAAAGCATCCCCATGCAGCGAGGGTCCGGCGAAGTGTCCCACCACAATGGTGAAATGTAGGCAAACCTTACCCTGCATTTTTGCAAGAGGTTGTTTCCAGGACTTGAACCCGCGACCTCAAGGTCACACGGAAGCACCTCAATTGGTGCGCCAAGGCTCCCATTCAATAAATTTTTTATAAATAAATAAATAAAATACATAAAATATGGAAACGTTGCTCTGAATGCGGCTACTGATTAGTATCGTCCATTCGGTGATGCCAAATATGACAGGTGATAAATCAACTCCTAACGAGCCCGGATACCTGCGCTTCAAAATTCTCGCCGATCCCATGACTTTTCACACCCATATAAGTGCAATTACAAAATTGTACATAGAATTTCATTAAGTTCTCCATTTGACAGCAGCTACTCTGTTTTTAAACATGCAGTCTTATACTGCTTCATGGGTGCTTAAATATAATAAATTTAATTGTAGCGGCTGTACTATTTTGATTTAACATGAAGCAAATATAAATGATTATGAGTGTTTTAAAATTTTTTAAGAGAATAATGAACTAAATTTTAAATTTTATTATAGATTTTTCCAAAAAATTTATATTGAGCTGTCTTTGAAGAAATTGCATAAGGTGAAATTATAGGTCCTTGGACCTTTTGGGCTTTGGAGAGTTATTGAAGGCATTAGTTGGTAAATTTTGTTTATGGACGAAGATGTTGATGACAATTACTTTGTAATTAATTTGACTTAAAGAAATTGAAATATAATACAGATTGATTCAAAAAGATCTTTAATTTAAAAAGATATATTTTATTTTGTTATCCACAGGGCTTGTAATCTAGTGCTACAACAAGGAGGTGTGCATCAACAAAAAAGGGTGTCAAAGTTATATTAAAGTTTTATAATTTAATATTTACTAGTATTAGAAGTAGTTGTGGAGTGAAGTAAATGTTCTTAATCCTTGTAGGATTTAATCAAGGATATCATGTTCGTTTCCTTTTATTTTTGTATGGAGATGCTTACAAAGTACATAACGATTGAGGCATCATGGTAATTGTTTGTATCCTTATGTCAAGTCAATTTATTACTGTCGTATTTTGCAAATCGGTTTTCATGTATGATTGGTAGTCATGTTTTAGGCGTCTTTTATTAAGAGTCTTTGTGTCTTCGTTACGATTCTATGTTTATGAGTCGTTATGAGTAAATGTTGTGTCCTTATTTAGAGTCATTATCTTTTAGTGTATTTTTAATATTTTGGGTGGTTTTATGTTCAGACTTATTTAAATTTATGGTCCATGCCATTACGTAATTCTATAAGTAGACCCCGTTGGGATATAATGAATATCATGAAAGAAAGTTGTTTTGAGTTCCTCATCTTTAAGTTCTCTTAGGTTTAGGGCAAAGGATTTTGGAGCTCCCTCTCAAGCATCCCGACTCCGGTAGTTGCGGTAAGTCTTTGGTTATCTTCGCCGGCTTCGCTTCCGCCTCTGGTCACACCGATAGAGTCAAAGTGCACTCCTCTCTAGGGTTGTGATCCCCAACTCCATCGGGTCCTCAACCCCGACGCGAAACATGCAAGGAGGTTTACAACAGTAAATGTTATTTGCATGTAACATAGTTTATGATGGGGATAACATTTCAGGAGCGGGCCAACCCTTATCATAGCCCTCCTGAGTCTACTTACACCTGATGCAGAATTAGGATCGTTGAATGGATGATACGAGCCGGTAGTCGCGTTCAGAACGTCGACGACATGATTTTATATATTTTATGTATTTTTATTTCATGTATATTTGGTGGTTTTATGTTTTGGACGATCGTGATTTTTCGTAGCGGGTTCTAAGTCTATAAATAGTGGTATAGAGGTTGGTTTTCGTGGATAGCAGTTTGTTACCATAAATTCCGGGCTCTCGCGATCGTCCCACGATGTCGATTCCATGGACCCTTGGTACCGAAGCCAAGGTAACCACCTTTCCCTAACACCCCACTAACCATAAGTACCTCCACACTCCATAAAACCACCATAACTCCCTCCCACCACTCTATAACTATCAAAGGACCACTATCCCTCACCTATAACAACATCATATCCAACTCCCATCCTCAACCATAGCCAGAAATCTCTCCAGGACTCCAAATGGATTCTCTGTTCACTCATTCTACTACAACCAACCTCTCAAACAGCAATTGCTACTCATCAAAATTGCATTTTTATCTAAATTTTGAATTCTAGCCTTGCCCAGATCCCTACAGGACCAAAATTATTGCATTCGTTTAGCCCCATTCAGTCTAAAAGACAATATCTCATCACCATTATTACCTATATTGTTTCCACGCCAATTCCTCAGGAGAATTGCTGGTAGTTATCCCCTCCAAGGGTCATGTCATTGCCTTGCCAAATCCCTCGCCTCCCTGGATTGTTCCCAGAATCTGTTCACAGTGTAGCATCTCACGTCTCTCTGGAATCTGTGATCTAGAAGTAATCAATAGATTTTTTTACCATCAACGTAATATAAACCTATAGCATCTCATGTTAAGAACGTACGAAAATTTGATAAATAATCGTGTTGGTTTTATTTATATTAGATATAAATTAAAATCAAGTCCAAAATGTGTATTTATGACATTTAATTAATTTAAAATTAATATAATAGGAATCTGAGCTTGTTCCTCGTCGAATTGGATTCAAAGTGATTTTTTAGCCTATACTCGACGTACGTCGATTTCTAAAGTCGATGCACGACTATTTGGTTTGCGGTTAGGAACCGAAGATCAAAATGTCAAATATAATTTGACACAGGTCGATTTGAGAAATCGATGTATGTCTATTTGGTTTGTGGTTAGCAACCAAAGACCAAAATCCGATATGAATTCGACGCACGTCGATTTGGGAAATCCACGTACATTGATTTTGTTGGAACTCGATTATAATTCGACGCATTTTGATTTCAAAAATCGGCATATGTCGAATTGGGCCGAATTTAGACATCGACGGATTAATTTTTTCCCTTTGTCGATTTTGAACTGGAAACTGTTTTCCCAGTAACATAACTTCCATTGCTCCAGGATCTTAGAAATCTCTCTCTCTTTCATAGAATAAGGGTAGTCTGAGAAACTGCTAGATGTGAAAAGCCGCCTCTTCTTCTCATTGTGGAAACAAGATTTAAGGTGACCTAGTAGAAGAGAGGAACATAGAAGAGTCTGCCAAAACAAAACAAATATTTCATTGTAGAGAAGAGCCATCTTTCAACCTTGAGACCGTTGGACAGACTGCATGGTGTCTCATACGTTCATACAGATACTTGTAGCGACGTGAGTTTCATTCCGTGATGTTTGTTTCTCAAAACTATCCTATTTTTCACAAAATTTGATTTCGTTGCAGATAGATGTTTAACCTTCTTTATTTATTTGTTTTGCATGGTTCCTTGGCATGGTTTTCGTATTCACGTGCATTAGATGTTCAATGTAGGGCCAACAGATAGCCCCTTCCAACCCTCATAGCCTGTCTCACTAGTCCTAATCTTCACCCAACAACCCCACACTACTTACTTTAGCCTGGCAGACTTCAAAGAATTCAACTGACACCCAGAATTGAGAGGAATTCTTCAGTTATAGCACTATCCAGCCCCTAATCGTCCCCCTTTCACTTCCCTGATTCTTATTACTTGTGTAAGTTCTTATATGAAATCTTTATTTATTGTTGAATATTTGGGTGAACAATCACACTATTTTAGATATTAATTTGTACTTGTTTGTTTAATACTTGTTTTATTTTTGGGATTTATTTTCTTAGTGTTTAATTGAAGCTTTCTCTTTTAATTTAACTGGATTTTACTTGTTTCTTTAACACTCAATCTCAAACGTGAATTCTTGTAGAATCTATTAATAATTTCAGTAGTTATTGTAATTTTTTGCCAGATATTTGCTTTTATATTGCATCATCCCTAGATCTTCATGACACTTCACAAACACCAAATTATTAGTATTCTCCTTAGGGCGCACACTCTCACACTATACATCCGTCCTGCATCAGTTTGGTATCGGAGTCCAGGTTCGGGCTAAGTCTAGAATACACGGGACCAGAGTCTATAGATCATTTTCATGTCATAGTAGTCGTCGTTATTTCTCTCCTCTATTTTGGGAACCAGAGTCTATCTATGCCCGATCCCATGGAATTCTTCCGGAGAGATCTATGTATTATTACGCTGATCATCATCATTGTCAGCCCCTTATTTCTAGAAATCGTGCTAACTCTTTGACACAATTTGATTCTTCAAGAGACAATTACTACGATGAGTATCATAGATCTCATAGAGGGTATTATTACGAGGTTGACATCAACCGTAGATTTAGGCTAGATGTGCCATCCTTTGACGGTCAATTGGTCTCAAATGTATTTACAAGTTGGTTGTTAGGCATGGAAGACCGTTTTGGTTGCTATGAGGTACCTGACAAGTGTCGTGTTAGGTTTGCTAAGATGAAGCTTCAAGCTCGGGCTAAGATTTATTAGGCTAACCTAGAGCATAGGATTTAGTGTGATGGTCGACACCTCATATCCCGATGGACAGACATGCAACAAGTAATAAGGGGGAAATTTCTTTCGTTAGCACATAGGAGTCTGCTCCTTGACTAGTTACACGACCTTCAACAAGGAACTTTGTCCATTGTCGATTATATAACCCGATTCCACTAGTTAGTAGTGAGGAGCGATATATAAGAGGAGCCCATTGCGTCCGCTTCTCGATTTCGATCTGGACTCCCCATAGAAATTCATGGAGAGCTGACTTCTCATCGCCATATGTGACGCCGACCTCGGCCACAAGTATTAATATATAATTATTTTAGCATGCACATTAGAATTTCAACGTAATTTAATATTAAAAAGGTTACGATGTAATATTTAGCGCATATATGTAAGGTTGTAACGAAATTATAATTGAAATCGTAATAAAATAAAGTTCTTAAAGGTGTAGTAACAAAGTCATTACAAAAAGGGTGCTGGATCTAGTTGAACCGGCTAAGAATGGGGAACATCGACCGATCCAAGCGTGAGTGATGAGCCGAACCGCTTGTGTGTCACGGAGAAATGGCTCTCGGTCACGATAAGGATGCAAACTGAGCCTTTTTTACTCCTCTCGCTGCTGCGCTCCCGATCCTGTCTGTTCTCATTGCGACACGTCGACGCTCCTTTCCGACGCTCCAAATCGACTCAATCTCAAGAGATTTCCTTCTCAATCTTCAAGTAATCACTCCCTTTCAACTCCTTTTCAGTTCTATGCGAATTTGTAGCTTCGATTGTTAGATCCGAAAAACCCTAAAATGTATAAATGATGCTATTTTATGAAATTTCTTCTCCTCTCTAATTTCATGGAGGATTTAAAACATCCATGAGTATTTTTGCAAAGAAATCGCCAACCCTAGATGAATCCGTGATTTTCGTACTTCGATTTTTAGTTTCCTTTTTAATTGGAGTTAAGAACAAGGGTTTCTATGAAGATTAGGAAGATTTTATGATCAAATGTTATGTTGAATTTAGTATTCCGATACGTAGCCCTATGCATGAACATAATTTTCGTAAACTCTAGCCTGAGAACCCTAGTTTTTCCATCAAAATGTTGCGTAGTGATAGATGGATAATGATTGAATTGCGTAACCTACGTCATGTTTGCAAAAAGCCTAAATAAATTAGTTATGGGCAGCGAAAACCATTTCCAAAAATGGTAGGGCAGCCAACTTAGAGTTCGATTAGAACTAATTTTGAGAATTAGGTTAGGTAAAACGTACATGAAGGGTTATAAAGAGGTTTCCCCTAGCAATTAAAGTAAAACCCCTTTACAAAATATTAGGGCAGCCAACTTGTAGGTGACATAAAGCTGGAATTGCGGAATTAGGTCAATTGGAACATACGTGGAGGCTTTACGAGGCGGTATGCAGCCGGGTCGCGGTTTAATTTGAAGACATTGAATTAATTTACGGCTTAGGTAGAAATAATGTAACGCCCTGGTCTACTGTGGGTGCGCTACAGGTCTGCAGACCAGTGACCCCAACCCATCTCCACGGATCTGATCGGCCGCAACCGCTAATTCCAATGGCGGGTTGTTGAGGCCGGGATTTGAACCCCATACCTCCTGGATAATATTGTTGGGGTTGGTGGCGTTTCCCCGACCAACACTAGTCGAGGCAGAGCGATCAAGAGAAACAATAGTGCTGAGGGACCTACAACGGCCTTCATCGCCAAGTACCATACTGAATGCCTCCCGAAGGGATATAAGAGGAGAGCGGTGGAGAATATGAGTCCGAACCGTATCCAACTCCATGTAAAAACCCATCAGGAAGACATGAAGACAGAAACGTTCTTCCATTTTTTGCAACTGGACCGCAACGACAATACAAGCAGGAATAAATCGCTCAAAGTAATCCAATTCCTGAGAGATTCGCTCGAACCTTGAGAAATATGTGGAAACGGTCATAGTTCCCTGTCTCAACTCCAAAATATGACGAGCAAGTAATCTGGGTGGAATTATCAATCTAAGAGTAGGTTTCACGTGCCCCAGTCCATATCTCATGAGCAGAGGCCATCATCATAGAGCTCTGGTATACCTTAGGGGACATAGAATGTAGAAGCCAAGAGACGACAAGGGAATTTTCCGAATCCCAACGCTTCCAAGAAGAATCATCCTTGGGTGGCTCCACGACCGTCCCATCTATGTATCCGAACATCTGATGACCGCGAATCACATGTTGAGCAACAGGACCATTCAAGGTAATTTGTTCCTTCCAGAGGATCAATGGTGATCTTCAATGAGCCAGTGTGACCATGAGTCCTCTGAGGTTCACTCGTCTGGGCCGTCACCACAGTTGGTGAGGAGGCAGAAGAATCAGCCATTTAGGCAAAAGAAAAAGAAACAAAGAGGACCTCCCTAAGAAAATATCCGAGGGAGAAAAACTATAGGGAACCAGAACCGTATCAAAAAGAACTCCAAGAAGTCATAGCGGAATCAGTGGGAGCTACATGCAACGAGTGGCAGTAACATCGGCAGCAACCGACCCATGCAGTAACAACGGTAGCGACAACAACTACAGGCAGCGACAACAGGCAGTAACAACAACAACTACAGGCAGCGAAATCATCTTATGTAATTAGCGCATTCACAGGGAGAAGTAGCGGAAGGTGTCGTTGAAGGCATGGATGGAAGCAGTAATACCGACGAGGCCAGCGGAAGTTGATGTCGTCGAGCGGAAGCAACGGTCGATCAGAAGAGGTCGCCGATTGGATCGCCGGGCGGGAGCGACGAAAGGACTCCTTCAGCGAGCGCAGCATCCGACCATATTATTAACCACATGGGATCGTCATGTGAGGAGCCCGCAAAACAGCGGGAAGAGGAAGACGAGCTTCGCGGGATTAGAGAAGGAGGCGGACACGGACGCAGTGAGTGGCGTGGTGAGAGAGCAACACATGATTAGGGCTTGCTCTGATACCAAGTTGAAGAAAGTGATAATAATTGTATTATGAAAGAGACCCTTTACACATACATATACTTGAGTAAGAGGAGCCTAAAAGACGCTAATAACCCGATCGGGTATCACATAATAAAAACGACTTGAAAGTTTTTATCTATATTAATTTCAACTGAAACTACTTTATTTTATATCTCAAAACATTAACTTTATGCTCTGTTGACATTTATATTTGCAGTAAACTTGATATATGTTCTTTAACTTGAACTGTTTGTGAGCTCTTATTTTCAGTTTGAGTTATACAAACTAAATATTTATAAAACTACGATGAAACGACTTTGTTATATGTACAATACATTAACTTTATGGTCTGTTGACATTTATATTTGCAATAAACTTTATTTATGTTCTTTAACTTGCACCTTTTGTGAGTTTTTATTTTCAGCACGAGGTCTACTAATTTCTTTTGCTCTATTAGGTTGTCTTTGTTTGTATAAGAAGTCACTGTTCGTTAATATAATCCCTATATTATTGAAATTTAGGTGCAGTTGCGGCACAGGTTTGCTCGGTTGCTTGGTTACTCCAATTATGCTGACTATGTTATTGAGCCTAGGATGGCAAAGACATCCCTTAAGGTTTGCTTTGAATTAATGTCTCTGTAAAATATCTTATTTTTGCATTATTACTCGTGCATGATAAATAAAATTCAACTTTAAAAGACCTTCTGACATTGTTTTATCAATACTGCACGTCACTATATTCCTTGATACTTGACATATAATGAATGATCAAGCGGATGAAGTAATAAGACCCTTAGGTTTCTCATATAATACCATTTGTAGTAGTCTGTTGGAAAGAGTTTAGACTTATGCTTTTTTGTAGAACTATCAGCACAACTATTATTTGTGTCAATTGAGAAAATTAGATACGATCAAATATTTTGTTATGTCCTTTTTCATTGTGAAAACTCTGGACTTACAAGTTACCGTACTGCGGGGAGTAACTATATTGATTTAAATTGTATATAAAATTGAAGCTTGACTTGCCAAGTAATTGTAATAGGAGTTGTCATGATGTAAATGCAGCATGGCGATTTCTTCAATTTTTGATGTCTCCAATCCCCCTTTTGTTCAGGGTTCATGACATACTCCTTTAACTTCTCTGCACACATTAAAGATTCAATTGGATCGACACTCCTTAGTGTCATGCCTTCCTATGGTTACGTCGGAAGACACAAAATATGTTAGGGTTTCTTGTTGTTTTAGGCTCCTTCATTTGTATTGTATTCCTCATGAATTCTTTATCTTTAATTGCATGTACGATCTCTGTCATTGATACACATAGCCAAGTGTAGCTTGCAAACATGTACAAAATGCGACTTCTCTCCAGGAAAGCTCTTGAGAAGCCGTTTTACATATTAACAATGTTTTCGGCGGCGATCCTTTGGAATGATGGGATTTCCTTTGATTTTTGTGAAGTAGGCATTATTTCTTACTCCCCCGAGTCATCGACTTCATAAGCAAATATGGACACACTGTGTTTGCGATTAATTCTTATTTTCCATATCTAACATTTCTTCTAGTGGTTTCAATGGATTCTGAGACGATACTGTTATGAACGGGCTTCACAATACAACACCGGATTAAACTTCGTACACTTACACTCGATTGCGGATGATGATTTATTTTATTTATTATGTTTATAATTATTATGTTAAGAACTTCTAAGGTTGTATGACTGATGATAAATAAACCAATGTATGAGTTTGTATTATGATTTTGGATGTAGTAAGTGGGCCCTAGGATGAACCAAACCCCTCTTCTCCTTCGTGGGATTCAATTTTTGTTGGATCGTCAGACGCCCTTAAAGGGGGGTGGGGGTGAATAAGGATTTTATAAAACTTCTTTTATACTTAAAATTCGATTCAAAATATTCAATTAAAATATTTTGGAAACCAGAAATAAAATTTTCATAAGAACAAAACAAGATATATGATTTTATTTTAATAAGAAACTGATTACAAAATGTGATTTCTATGACGCTAGAAATCGAGGCAGCAAAAAGCAGGACTCGGTGTCCGTATCTACCACAGAAGCGGAATACAAGGCTTCGGCCTTGGCAGCTCAGGAGGTTGGTGGAGGACGTTCATGAGGAGGTTCGAGGTCCCACTATGCTACGCGGGGACAATGAGAGTGCTCTCAAGCTGGTTAATAATCCAGTCTGTCACGCGAGGACCAAACATATTGAGATTGAGCACCATTTTATTCGTGAGAAGGTGTTGGGAGGATCTCTTATGGTCGAGCATGTTCAGAGTGCGGACAATGTTGCAGACATCTTCACAAAGCCACTGGCGAAGGGACCGTTTACTCGGTTGCGGAGTTTACTTGGGCTAGTTTCCACTTCCCACTTCAAGGGGGAGTGTTGAAATTATTGAAGTGAAGTGGAAGGTGGCCGGCGGTCTGTTTTGGTGACCGCAGAGACCGCGCGGTCTCTTTGTTGGTTCTCTGCCGGTCTGATTCTGGCGGTCTGCGTGTTGGCCGGTCTGTTCTTGTATGTTCCGGTCTCTTCCCGAGTTGTTTTGCTTGGTTGGTCTATCTTCTTTGTAGAAGACCGGGCGGTCTGTTCTTGTGTAACCGCTGTGACCGAGCGGCTTATACAGGTTGGTCTGGCAACTTGTCTGAAGTCGGCCAGATGTTCTTGGTTTGCTCATGGTGATCTCAGGGAGGAGTGGTCTTGTGTCCGCGCGGCTTGTGCGCGGTCTAGTGTTCGCGCAGCTTGTGCGCGGTCTGCTGCTAACCTGTGGTCTTGGACAGAGTGTTGTCCAAGTGGTGTGATCGCGCGGTCTGCTCTGTGAGACCGCTGGCGATCTGGCGGGTGGTGACTGTATCTCTTTTAGGGCGGTGACGACATCCGTCTTGTCGCGTATAAATAGGGGTGCATGCCCCGTCATTCACAACGAGAACTGTAAGAACTAGAGCCTGGGTTGTTTTGTGCGGTCTCAACTTTGAGGTCGGGCGGTCTCGGAAGCGAGTTGACTATTTGTTGTGTTCGCAGGTTTGCGGTCAGCAGGTTGCGGTCTCCTTCCTTGGTGATTTCCCAGCGGCTTGAATAAACAGTTCGGCAGCGCCTTGCCTGCGGACTGGTTTATGTTGTTCTTGTGCTGTTTGCAGCGAGTTCAGCGATCAGGCGACCTTCGGCGGTTAGGCGATCTGAGTTGCGGTCTGGCGACAACTTCTATTCTTCGTTCAATTCAATAAGCTCCAGTTCGTGCGGTCTGAGGTGGAGGTCTCGCAGTACATGCATCCTGTCTGTTTTCTGTTCGTGCGGTCTCAGGTCAAGCCGGGCGGTCTCTGGAGTTCAGCGGTCTGTGCGTTCTCTGCTTGTCAAGCCGCCTGTTTTGGTTTTTGGTGTGTTTTGTTCTTCTCTCCTTCGTGATTCTTATGAATCATGTCTCGCCATGTATGTCTCCAAATGTAAATAAAGTTTTGTGATTCAATAAAGTCTATTGTGTTGCTGTGTGACATTGTGGTTGTTTGACTATAACTCAGTTGATGCAACTCCTGCTTACTCTTAAACGATTCAAATCAAAAAATTTAACAATTATTACTCCCGTTGTTCTGAGAGGGTTCCTTCTCCCATTTGTACCGTGACATCCTGAAATTTCGTTATGTTTAATATAAATTTTAATTTCATTCATGACAAATTTATATGATGGTTTATATAATTCTGTAAGCACTTTAGCCTATTTTATTGATGTAAATAAACTTAAATTAATAGATTAAATGATTATTTATTATAAAGAAAATCTCATATAAAATTATTGTGAGGTGACAATTATTTTTCGAGATTTACTTAGAGTTTTTGGAGTTTTTTCAATCTTGAAAATTAGCTTTAAACATATATTTCTTCTTTAATTTTTCTTATTAATAAGAGTGGGATCCACTCTCTATGAATCTTGCAATCCTAATCATCCATCCACCCTCCACCAAGGGCCTAGATGGCTAGGTTTTGATTAAAAGCCTCTGAAGCATTGAACTCCTAACTGGTTCATGCATGGAGCATTAGAACCGAGTCTTCCCTTCTTGTTTCACACATAAAACCCTGCCATGTGGCTGGTTCATGCATGAATGATATATAACCGAGCCCTTCCCTCACGAAGTCCTAGTTTTGGCTAGCGCCAAGCAATCCTCCCCCTTCAGCTCCGCATGGAGCTGCTTCCTCGCCCCATCCGCCGCTCCATGAGATTATCCTCATTTCTAATACATTTAATATTAAATCAATGAATCTGACCATAATTGATGCTGGCCTAAAAGGATGAAAAGTAATCCAGTTTAGCTCTTCTGTAGCCTGATTCGACTACCTTTGGTTTACGTATGAAAAACTAATTTGATCTTGTTGGCCAAGTCAAGAACCAAATTTTTTGCAGTGCATCATAATGGTTTCAAATTTTGAATACACTTAATGTTACTTTTTCTTGAGTTTGGTGATTTGTGCATACTTGCATGAGACTCATGTTGGTATGTTTATATTGGTGATGAGCTGAATTCTTTTTTCCCTTGTTGTCTATGTTTGTGTCTCTTTTTATTTGCTTGTTCATGTCTGTGTTTGTTATGTTTGTAGTGTTTCTTTGTTCATTGCCTCACTTGATCTAATGTTCTTATGTTGGGCAAGGACCATTTCCTGCCCATGTACTGTTAGGCCCCAATTCAGACCCCACAAGAAATCTATATCTAAGCTTATTCTCAAGTCATTCTCGCCATGATGTTCTAGAAGTAAGCATAGTGAGTACAAATTAAAACACATAATAAAAACTTTTCTTTATATTCTACTCATACCTTAACTCGATATTTCTTATTTTGCTTTTCTACTCTGGTCAACTTTGTGTTCTTAAGAGCCTTCTGGAACTCTCGTCTTCCTAAAAAAATGAAACCAACGGGTTTAGTCATAAAAAATATGACTAAGCGAGTAACATACCTCTTTAACTGCTGTACATGCAAACAACAAACGTCAGTAACAATATGCATAAGTTTTAAATTGAGTATAGGAAATTGCGATACCAATAATAATCAATAAAAAAATACATTGTTTTATTTTGTTTCCAAAATCGTGTATTCTTTATCATTCAGTTCTCTAGGTTCTTCAAATTCTTTTCATTGAATTATCTATTCTTATGTTCCTTCAAGTTCGTTTCAGCGAATCTTCGTATTCATTCAGGTTCATATTTTTTCATACTTGTTCTCATTCTTCGTTCAATTATCAGAATCTTTATTCACATTCAATCATCGGATTCAAGTTGCAGTATATAAATGCATTAAATAAGTAATGAATGTATCAAATACTCAAGAAAGTAACTAACTATATGGTTTACGTTTCAAATTCTTTCAATTTGATCTATTCATCAGTTTGTTTGGTTCTTAACAGTCGTTTCATTTCTTTGTAACTTTTATTCGAAATCTTTTCGTCAATTTTCAGATTCTTTTTGACATAGCTCATTCAGTTCTTTTTCAATCATCAGAATTTTCTCTCATAACCAAATTCTGAATCAAATTTCTCATTTATTTTTAGTTTTATTAAATGAGGAAATCATAAAGGTAGCCGTAGATTCATCCCTTCTTGGCCTTCAACGACCTCTTGGCCTTCAACGGCCTCTGACCTTCAACGGCCTCAAATAGAACTCAAAATCATTCCGTCGTAGCGTATTCACGCCCCCACTACGGCTACTGGGTTATCCTTATCATTTCCTATGCATCAATGCATTTTGTCTTTTATTCGTCTTTTATCTTTTCTTGCTTCTTAAATTCTTATATACGTACTAATTTCAATATTCACATTCAATCTTCGTATCAGGTATAAGTATTTTTTTATTCAAAACATTTCCCTCAGAATTTACTTCATCGCTTAATTCTTATTATTGCCGATTCAAAATCTTCTAGTGATTCTCATATTTATCAGTGATTCAGAAATTCAAACTATTTCAATTTCATGTCAATGCACAGTCACTAAAGTACTTTCTGTATCAAAATTTAATCATGCATATATTGAAAATAATTCAAAGCTATGCATAATTAAAGAAATAAGTACTCACCTTGCTTTTCTCTTCTTTTTGTCGTTCTTGGAATTCTCGTCGCGTCTATCGCCCGACGCCATCCTCTGCAGTATCAAGTAAATCATTTACTTTAGGGCTGCGTCTTTAAATAGTTACGAGTAGATTCTCTAAGATAGCCATAACTACGACCTCTAGGAGTTATCTAGAGATGGACAAGCTGGGTGACTCGAAAAGAACACTAAAAATCAGATTTCAACTCTTCAGAAGATCAGATTTCAGCCACTTAAATAACTCCCAAAGCTACTAACAACAGTCCTCAAAAGGCATGAAAAAGGCAGCCAATAGCGGCCATCAAGAACCAACAAAATTGCCTGTCAACACAAGCATTACCAGCTATCAACTAGAGCCAATATTAGCTATCAACAGCAGCTAAATGACAGCCCACACAACAGGAGCAATAGCAGCTAATTGACAGCCACCAAAACAGATTTCGTGAGCCCACACAACAGGAGCAATAACAGCCAATAGACAGCTACCAAAACAGCCAGCAACAGTACCCAAAACAGCCAACGTAAAGCTTTCAATTCCAAGGCAAATCAATGCAAAACCTTATCAAAACAGCATGCCAATAATTGGGAACCAACACAACAGCCGGCCCTTAGGGAACAAGAGGAAACCCCTCAAAATCCATGCAGGAATTTCAAAACTAGAAAACCCTATAAGGAAAACCCCTAATCCCCATGTGAACAGAAAGCCAAATTAACAAAAGTAGAAGCCCAAATCTAAAACCCTAGGGGGTTCATATAAATGAAAATATAGCTAATCCAGAGGTGGTGATAAGAAGGAAAGAAAGCTCACAGCACAGTACCCAGCTGGGAGATCAAAGAGTTGTCACCACCAAGCCAAATAGCAGCCGCACGGCACCAACTTGCAGTAGCACAAGTAAGTAGCAGCGGCACAAGCAGGGAGCAGCGGCACAAGGGGCAGAAAACCAAGGCTTGTCGACCAAGAAGGAGGGAGAAGAGCAGCAAAATCCCGATTTAATAATGTCCAGGCAGCGACAAGAATGAAGAATCAGCGGGATAATAGATAAAAGAGCCGCCCCATTTCCACCGCCTAAGCCTTAAGATAGGCTTAATCTAATAATTTGCATTAGGGACTAAAGAACCCGCCAGCCCAATACTTATACAAAGGTTTTCAATTGAGTTCCAAGTCACCGATTCACTTAGCTAGCCCTCAAGTGAGCCAAGCTTTCTTTCCATCATAATTTTATTATTCACTCTTTAAATGTCATTGGTGCACACAATAAGTTGAACAATTTTATTTTATATTTTCATCTCATGAAATCTATCCACTTAAATCACACCAACCAAGGTTTCCATAAACAACTTGCCTCAAAAATATTATGCTGATAAAATATTAAACTGTTGGAAATCACTAAATTCAATGCCCTTTGCCAAACATATTCGTCTTGTCGACACAATTGCGTAAAATGAGCGATAAAATTTCATAGAACTCGTGTCACTGATTTCATCGGGACTTTATTTATTTCATTTTAATTATCATTTTGGATCGCTTCAAGTTTTGGGTCGTTACATGTACCCCTGTATTGTCTCTATAAAATACTAAAAAATTACCATAGGTTTATATCACAAACTCTTATATCATTTTGCATCTCAAATTGTTATCATTTTATATCTCAAACTCTTATAATCTTATACCTCAAACTCTTATATCATTATGCAAATTTTATTCTTCAGGTTTTTGAATTTCTGGAGGAAGTCTCAAAGAATTTGTCAGATGTTGCTACAACAGAGCTTAATTTCCTTAAAGATCTGAAGGCATTTTCTCACTGTTCTACTGTTTTTTCTAGCTTCTTACCATTTTCTTGCCTTTATATCAATATATGAGTTCTTAGATGAAGGAAGAAGGGGATACTTCCTTTGGAATGGAAGATCTGTTATACTACATTAGGAGAGCTGAGGAGTTGCAGTTTAATCTGGATCTTACAGAAGTTAGACAATATTTTCCCGTGGACTTGGTTCTCTCAGGAATTTTCAAAATATTAAATGATCTTTTTGGTAAATTCGTCCTTCACCTTGGATATATTGTATAGTGATTAACTCTTTTCCAATTGCATATTTTTAGCAATTTACCTGCAGATTCTATTTGGTTCAGGATTGAAATTCAAGGAAGTTAAAGATGTTGAGGTTTGGCATGAAACAGTGGTGCTTTATGCTGTTCTTGACTTTAGTTCAAATGAGCTTTTGGGTTACGTTTACCTCGATATGTTCTCCAGGTTTTTTTTGGAATTTTGAATATTTCAATATTTGATATTTTGATAGGTTTTTGGTGGAACACAACCGAGATCGGGAAAAACCCGTAGAACCGGCCTGTCTGCCCGTGAAACCACAAACCATAGAGGGTATGGCAGATTCGGGCGGGCCTAACTAAATTTTTGTAAAAACTGACGTACATGGGAATCGAACCTCCACAACATGGGTGGTTCCTGAAAACACTATCCACTGTAGCAACTTGCTTAGTTGCAAATTATTGAAATACATTATATATAAAATAACGTTATACATATTAGTTAATATAATATTATTATTCATTTAATTTAATTTAATCAACTTATAAACGTATATATACATGATACTATGTTTAATATATATATACATGATACTATGTTTAACTTATATATACATGATACAATGTATAAAATATTAAATATAAGGATATACCATATTATATATATGAATTTTCTTTTTGTTCAATTTTAAATGTTTATATTTATGAAACTAAATTTTAATTTTATCTTTTCTTATATTATTTAGTTACATTTCAGCTTAATTTTATATTTACATTTAAATGATTTTTCAAATTATATTTTATTTTCAAGTGAACATAAATTTATTACTCATTCAAAATATTAATATGTTTTATTTATTTTATTTGACATAAATTTGATGATTGAGATATAATATTGTTATGCAAAAATTTGATATAATATTGAATATTTTTATTTTCTTAGCATTGCTATTATATATATTTACATTGTATATATATATATAGTTTGACCTCGGTTGAACCGGTTCAATCTTGAACCTTTCGTTCCACCAGTTCTATATCCGGTCCGATTTTCAAAACTATGTTATTATCTCATTTTTAGTTTATTCAATATTCAGATTATCTTTTTTTAATGATAATAGTAGTAGTTCGATGTTTGAGGGCACTTAGCCCAGATAAGAAATATTAGGATTGATGTTATATTTACAACCAACCAGAAAACTCTTTGTCAACTACAAATTATATGAATCCAAATTTGAATTTTTGTAGTGCTACAACATTCATAGAAGAAAACACAATCTAACCCAATTGTTGTAAAAACTAACCTAGAGCCGTCTAGGTCCAATATTAGGATTATTGGTAGACTTTAGACAGAAAGATGAAAGGATAGTATATCATTCCTTGTTTATAGGAGACCAAGTGGAAAGAAGTAAAATCCAAAGATCGTCCGGATGATTATAAATTATTGAATGTTGAAGGGATTAATAATAAGAATGTGTTTGGGGTAGTTGTGGATAAATAGTTAAAAGAGAAAATTATTGATAAGGACATTGCTATTGATGAGGACATTATTATGATGGCCAGTGTTTATGCTCCTTAAGATGGATTAGAAAATAAAATAATTGATCAATTTTGGTAAGTGATAAATGCCTTAATATAATGTGTTCCTGGGAAATAAATGATTTTTATTGGTGACTACTTATATGTAACTTGAGTACTAATAACATGCCCTCTGAAAAGATTTATGGTGGGTATGTCATAAGAAATTGAAACAATATGGGAGAAGTTAACTTGATTTCATTATTATCTACGATCATGCAATAACAAACACACAATTTAAGGAATAAAGAAGATAGTTTAGTTGCTTAAGCGGAGCCCTAGAATCACACATAAACTTTTTCTTTGAATAAAAGGAGAGTTTTTTGCAAATATTGTAAGGTAATTCCATGGAAGTTTGACCATGAAGCATAGATTAGTAGTTATGGAGGTAAATTTAATAGTATAAGAAACCAAAAAGTTTCTCTGTGATTAAGTGATTGAATTTGAAATGTGAAAATTTTTCATGTATTACTTATCAATTATTATAGGATGTGGTGCATCCTTCGTTCCATCTGGAGACAAACCATAGTGTCACCTTACTTATGTTATTTTATTTTCGGCATTATATTATTATGCTGTCTTTTATTTCTTGCGCATTTTGTTTTCATTATCTATGCACATTTTTTGGTTTGAAAACGGCTTATTGAATTAACCGTCTAGTAAGATCATGAATAAAGAGGCCCAACATTTTAGGATAGTTAAGCAAAGAAAGACAAGCTCTAATTATCATTCTTATCATGGCGGCAAGGCGAACCAAGGCGAACCAAGGCGAGCCCCGGGCGCCTGGACGCCAAGGCGACAAGGCGGACGCCTAGGCGACAATAAGGCGAGAAGTCGCAAGGCGACAATAATTTTTTTTTTAAATAATAACACAAAAAGACAGCGGTTCTTCATTTAACCGCTGTCTATAGTGCTATAGACAGCGGTTAAATGAAGAACCGCTGTCTATAGTATATAAACTGTCATTATAGACAGCGGTTACATATAACCGCTGTCTATAAATATTAGAGACAGCAGTTTTGTAGGTTAACCGCTGTCTATAATACTATAGACAGCGGTTAAAAGTAACAACCACTGTCTATAGTTTTTTTTTTTAAAACGCAACAATATTCAACATTCAGCCAACACAGTATTTTTAAACTGCAAGTCTGCCACCCAACATGAATCACAACAAGCCCAAGTCAGTACTCACTAAGTATTCAGCAACATGTAAATCTAAAGTTTGACACATTGAAAAGCAAAAGAAAAGAATACATTTCATAAATATAATATAAACAAGCCCAAGTTTCAAACTTGACATATCAAATAACTTGAGATCAAGAATACATTTCATGAATGAACATTGTTTTTAGATCAATTAGAATCATCATCTAGTAAATCATTATTGGCATTGCAGGTGCTGGGTTGGTTTGAGGCACTTGTCATTTGCCCATAATTATCTACAAGATCTTCATCATCATTAGCAACTCTAAAGTGATCTAAATCTTCATCCCCTTCAGCTATTAGTTCAAGATTAGCTCCACTTCGTAAATTTCTAGCCCCGGTTTCAATAGCTCTCTCTACAGCTTCCCATGTAAGATCATCATCATCAAAAACTAGAGTATCATCTGGTTTGTTTATCATCCACTCATTACTCCAATCTAGCTCATCAAGCACTAAAGGGTTGTAATTTCTTCCCTTTTCACGTCTTTCTTGAAATCGTGCTTGTAGACGACGATTGTATTGGATGTATATAAGATCATTAAGCCTTTGATGCTCCAATCTATTCCTTTTCTTTGTGTGAATCTGAAACAACATAATTGCAAACTAGTTAGTAGTACTTACTACTTAGTACTTAGTAGATATTTGTAAATAATTTTAATTTTATATGTATATTGATTATTGAATATTTGTATACTTACAAACTCAAAAGTACTCCAGTTGCGCTCACAACTAGAAGAGGAACAACATAAGCCAAGTATGCGCAATGCTATCTTTGTAAGTTCAACATTCGGTCCTCCATGTGCACCCCACCAATCCACTATTTATTTAAGACGAATATAAATTATTTAACAATTAACATACATATAGTTTAAGAAAATATAAAAACGTAATCAATACTTACTTGGATTTAAGGTGGTTCGTTGCCTAATAGCCATAGGCTTTCCAAAACTATTTCGAGATGCTTTATAGTTAGTGCCTTGTTCTGCGATCTTGTCTTGCAAGTGTTGATCGGGCACTAGTCTTGCAATAACGTCATTGAAAGCATCTTGAAATTTCCAAGCATCATCATTATGTTTTTCCTCATATTCAAAATATTTGCTTGGATTTAAAAACAAAGCCGCCCTACACAATTTTTGCTCCATTTGATTTGTCCACCTATTTTCAACAATGTCGCTAAACCGTACATTAGACAGCGGTTGTATATATAACCGCTGTCGAAGATAGAATAGACAGCGGTTATATATACGACCGCTGTCTAATGTACGGTTTAGCCTACATTAGACAGCGGTTGTATATATAACCGCTGTCTATACTTGGAAAGACAGCGGTTATATATAAAACCGATGTCTAATATAGGATTTTAAAAAAAAAAAATAAGGCGGCTGTCGCCTTGTTTTCACTTGGGCGCCTGGACGCCTAGGCGTCGCCTAGGTGACGCCTAGGCAACTCCATGATAAGAATGCTAATTATTAAATAACGTATAAAATAGAAGTGAAATCTAGGTGTACCACTAAATATATAGGGTCTCCTTAAAAGATGGGATGGATTAAAAATAAATTAAAAATAAATTTCATCTAGTGTGGATGGAGGAGGAAATTCTAATGGTCGAAGACCTACAGCGGGGTGGCGGTGGGATGGATGGAGGAGGAGTCTCGTCGAGAAGTAAATTGTCGGGTCGGGGCTGTAAGGGGGCATCTGGAAGAAGACGACGAATCTCAAGTGCCATGGCGAGTAGTGTATCCTTGGCAGCTTCAACCCGATCGCAGCGAGCATACACTGAGTCCGAATGTGGAGGCATAGTGAAAAAGTGGGGAGGCCAGCCAGAAAGCGGCAGGAGGCTCAGGAGGGCTGCCAGAATGCTGCAGGCGCCGCCCGAGGGCTGCCAGACTGCGGGAGGAGCCTCAGGAGGGCTGCGAGGGTGACGAGCGACCGTTGGGAGGCTGCAAGAGTGCTGGCGGATCGCTGGTGTGCTGTCGGAAACGGATGGAGAGGAAGATGAGCCGGCTGGAGGGGCCTTGATGCGAATATGCCCTGGAATCACGGGTTGAGCGTGCAGGATCGTGGAAGCAGACTATGCTGCGAAAATAGTGATCTGATTAAGGTTCGAAAGAAACCTTAAACAAGTGGCAGGTTGGACCAGTTGATACGTCGTAATCGTATCAAGAGTGTGAATAAGAAACTTGCATTGCATTAAACAAACATAAAGATTCACTCGAGAGGCAAGCTCTCGCCAAGCATCCGGAGGCTGGGTCCTCCTTTACACTCCACTCTCCAAGTGAACTCAAACTCTATGACTCCAAAGATGAAAAAGACTCTAACCCTAGGGCTCCTTATATAGATGAATCCCCTTACTACAAGACAAAACACTCAAATAATACATTAAAGAAACAAGTCGTTGAGTAACTCCCGCAAGGCGAGGCCGACATCCGATTGTATTCGTGAGACGTGTTCCCAAATGCAAATACGTATCATAGACCTATGATAACATGGATGAAAGTTGTTCAAGATGATTTGCGCACATAAGTTCAACACTTCGGGCATCGCTAGGCAAGGACAATCGAAACTGATTATTCATTAAGCCAACAGTTAGATATAACAATTGATGATGATGAAGATTATTAGAAGGTCTCTAGATTTAAGTTTTAAATTATTTTGTATACTAAGGTTGGATGATTATTTTTTTTAATATTGATTGATGAATAGAAACTAAGGACCGCTATATTATTTTGTCATCATTTTAATCTTTTTTTTCTCTCATTTTCTTCTCCAATTATTAGTCCCTTTGTTAACCTCATAACTAGGGTATGATGATGAAGATTGTTGTGTGCTCGTCGGAGTGGTGGCCGGAGGCGGAGGGGATACTTCGGAGCCAGAACCGCAACTGCCTAGGCGGAGTTTGCTCGGGAGGAGTGAGATACCAAAATATTTTTGACAAGATAAGGAAATTAGAAATACTTATTTTATACCAATATAAGACACCAAGGGTCCCTTAAATAGACAATACAAGAGCAAAGTGGTAATTAAATTCTAGCACGTGGACTTACCTAAAAACTAAGCGATAACAAGACTTAACAATAACACCAGACGATAAAAATAAAACCATAAGATAATAACTGGGCACGAAGCCCATAACATCTCCCCCGCTGTGCAAAAGGACCATGACCTCATGCTCAAGGGAGATCGACGACCGTGCCCACTTCAACCAACCCCTTTGTCATCAGAGACTTCCATGTGCAGATAAAAAAGTCTTGTACCAATGACCGCGACTAAACTGCTCGTCGCAATTAAAACATAGCCCCTGCACGCGCCGATCAGACATTTTTGTACGAGATAGACGGTAGATCTGCGGAGTTTGGGTGCCCTCGGCACGTCCCTCTGGAGTCCCTGTGCTCATAGGGATGTAAGGCTCCTGCGCCAACTGAAGTCGACAATCGCATAATCTGTCTAAAGCTCATAACAGTCACCAAGTCCCGGGGTGGGTGGGTGGGCTCGAATTCGACGTCCAAACATAGTCGATCGCGTAGCCCAACGTTAAAGTTGGCGACCTACATCTTAGGGGGAATCGTCTTGTGTGACAGAAGAATCTGAAATTGTTCTAAATAGCCATCAATCGGCCCTGTCTGACGTAACGTCGTGAGGGCCCCCAGGGAGTTGCTACGAATCTGGGGGACAGAAAATGTTGTAGGCCCTCTTGAAGTCGCTCTAGATCAGGCTAGGATTGTCCTCTTGCAAACGGGCGAACTATAATTGTGTTGTATCGAGCATGTGGAATGAGGCCAAAGTGATCCATTCCGTCTTCTGTGTCTGCTGATGATAAAAAATTATTCACATCTGGTGAGCCAGCCTAAGGAATCATCGTTGTCATCATAAGTTGGAAATGCCAACTTGGTGTAATGGGGCATGATGTTGCCCTCATGTGGTATCCTGGCCGGGGGATCGTGTCGAAGAATCAGTTGTGGAGGCACCTGATTGCTGCAAGCGTGATCAGTAGGAGAAGTAGTAACGACCAGAATGGCGGCGGTCAACTCATTAAGCTTGTTGGTGAGTGTGGTCATGTCTTCCCAATGACGCACTTCGGCCTCTCGAAAGTGTCCCTCTATGGATATCATAATGTTTGCATGAGGTCCCTCATAGTATCCGTTAGCGCGACCGAGTCCCCTATAGTGCAGTACAATCAGCGATAAATCGGAAGTAGCACGTGCTATAGAGCAGGTGATTGGATGGTAGGATTCCTCGAAGATGACTAATTTTGAATTGTCGTGAGAGCCGCGACGCTTCTCTATGATGAGGCACAAAAAGAACAACGACAGATCCAGCGGCCGAAGATTCGGCATAATCGCGGACGCGGAAGACGGAGCCTGTCGATCGATCCAAGTGAAGAGGGGCTGCATTTTCTGTTTACTGCTCGAGGGGAACGGTGCTGGAGCATCGAAATGCTTACGGATGAGCACAGGGCCGATCAGGAAGGCTCGTTCGAGCCTCTGGCGGAGAGGGCTCGTCGGAAGTGGGGTCACCGGTCCTAGAAATGGACATCAACGGGAGGTGGGTGCGACACTGGGTTCCACGGAAAAGGTTGTCGCTGGAGAATGGACGTCGTTGGGCTCGGCGGAAAGGGCCGAAGCAGGCGAGATTGCTAGAGAATGGACGTCGTTGGCCTCGACGGAAAAGGCCAAAGCAGACGACGTTGCTGGAGAATGGACGTTTCTGGGCTCAACGGAAAGGGTCGAAGCAGACAATGTTGCTGGAGAATGGACGTCGCTTGGTGTGCGACGCGTCGAGCAGAAGAAATTAGGTCGTCGGTGTCTACTGCAGGAGGGCTGCGGATCAAGGTTGTGCGGGAGAAGATGACGTGGCTTCGGCGATGTAGCGCAGGTGGTGACGGTTCATGCTTCGACAATGTAGCGCTTGCCGTCAGTGGATCGTCTGTGGGCACTGAACGATTCGTGCTTCTGTTTTTGTGTGCTCGCCGGAGTGGTGGTTGGAGGCGGAGGGGATACTTCGGAGCCGGAACCGAGGCTGCCTAGTCGGGACTTGCTTATGAGGAGAGATCTACCAAAATCTCTTTCACAAGACAAGGAAATTAGAAATACTTCTTTTATACCAATACAAGACCTAAGTGGTCTCTTAAATAGACAATACAAGGGAAAAATAGTAAATAAGACCTAACATATGGACTTACTTTAAAACTAAGCGATAATTATAAGACTGGACAATGACACTAGACGATAAAAATAAAACCCTAGGATAATGACCGGCCACGAAGCCCATAACAAAAATTATTAGCAGTTCTCTAGATTTTTGTTTTAAATATATTTTGTATAATTAGGATTGGATGATTATTTATTTGAATATTGATTTATGAATTGAAACTAAGGACTACTATATTATTTTCTCACCATTTTAATCTCTTTTTTTCCTCTCATTTTCTTCTCCAATATTAGTCGCTTTGTTAACATCTGCATTACATAATGTACATAAACATCATTCCCATACCAATATGATGCAGAGCATAACACATCCAACCTTATTATAGAAATAATTGTGAAGGTATCTATAATTTCAGTTCAATATTAAATACTTCAAATAATTGTTATCCAACCCTATTATAGAAATAAAGTTAAGAAATAAATCCAAACAAATTTTTTAAACATAGATCTGGATAACTCCCAAGAATCTATCATCTATTTCAAAATTAAGTTAAAGTTAACATCTAATATATATGACTGAAACCAAATTCCAACTATTTCGAAATAATAAGATATCATGGAATTAATCTTGAACTCACTCATGTTACTTTTTTCTCAGACCTGGTAAGTTTGCTCATACATGTGTTTTATCACTTCAAAATGGCTCATTTCAGGGCATGCGACAGGTTAGAGACCTGTTTTCTTCAGTTTTAGTCTCTATTTTCTTTCCAAGTGATTTCTTCATTTGAAAAATTAATGCAATGGATATATTTATTTATCTTTTCTATATCTCTTGCAGTTGCTTTGGTTCTTTGTTTCTTATTCTATGTTGCGCATGTTCGCGAGTTGGCTTCATATTCATGTTTAGTTTAGAATATTTTACCAAGAGGGTAGCTTGCACACAATATGCTTTTATTGTCTGTGTTTCTGGGTACTTTTTTTAGCTGGATTCACTATCCAGGAGTGTGTTTGCATATGAATCTTGTTTATGAAAGTTATTTAACACTAATCCTGGGCAATATATTATCAACATCACATTACTTCTAAAAGTATTCCTAGGCCATATATTGCATTACAAATATTTTATCAATATCAGCACATTGCAGAATCTAAAGTTTAGTGATTTCACCTTCCTAAATCCTCATTTTTCAAAAGGTGGGCTTTATACATCAGTGAAAGCCTCTAGACTGGTGTTCTTTATCCTCAAGAATTTCTTGTGCTTTGAGCTTATTGTTTGTGCAGGAAAAGACATCATAGTTTCTGCATTATTGTGTTTGAACTCTTAATTTTAACTTACATATCTAAAAGAACTGTTTGCTTAAATCTTTTTAGTCAATATTTAGGATTTTGTAATGTATCAGGGATAAGACGGGGAGTTACACCAATTGTAGAAAAGATTCGAGAAGCTCTATTAAGATGGTTCCGACTCATGCAAAGGAGACCATTAGAGGCACCCGCTAGGCATTGTGAGAGTTTAGCCACTAGGAATGTTAAACGGGGGAGGGTAGACCAAAAAGACTTGGAATGAAACTATAAGGAAAGACACGATGTCCTTATGCATTAGTGAGATTATGACTAAAGATAGGGCGCAATGGAGACAAAGGATCCATATTGCCAACCCCACTATGGTGGGATAATAGCTTGAGTGTTATTGTTGTTGTTGTATTTTGGATTTTGTTACTTGAATATAATGACACTGCACCTAATGATTTCTTATTTTACTTTATTTCTTCCTTTGCAGATTCCTGTGACCTTACTGATATCTCAATGTCCTAAAAAAATTGATGAGTACCCTTCACTAATGAGATTTTCTGATGTCATCGGCCTCCTACATGAGTTCAGTCATGTGGTATTCTATATCTTGCCTTATTGTTTCCTTAATAACTTTATCATTGCGTTTTCTACATAGGATATGCGTGACAAGCCATCATGCGTACATTAAGTGTCCCTGTCTTCTCTTTATGGCTATCGTCCAGTCAAATACTTACTTATCTTGTTTGCCATTAATTTCACTCTTTATGCGATATTAATTATATTATGGGTGAACTTTTATGAATACTCCATCCTGTAAGTGATTCTATGTGATATTTATCTTTCTAGTATGGTTGGTGATGGTGGTTTATATTTATCATGTTTTGATGATAGAAAATCTGTGCTTATTGCATTGGGATCCCACCAATATGGGGTGCTGCGGGGTAGGGGGTGGGGCGTGGGGACTAAGAAATTACCGTTACTCTTAATTTAGAATCTTAAAATTTCTCTAAAAACTAAGAAAAGGAATGTATTACTCTGGTAAAAATAATCTAACCAATCATTTGGGCATGACGTAGTAAGCATATCCATAGGCCCGATGGAAATCTGAGAAAGATCTCCAAGGAAAGGCCCCAAAGTTGTTACACACATTCTAAAATATTAGCTCTGTTTCGATGAAGTAGATAAGTGGATGGAAGAAAACGTGAGTCGTTCAAGACACAGGAGGAGAAGGTGAGATGTTAAGAAGAAGGTGCAGGAAGAAGGGGAAGAGGAAGACCCTCAGATCAAGATATATCCGCAACTACTAGGGGTTCTTTTCTTTACTTTATGAAAACTGGATATCTTCTAAGAAGTCTATGGCCATTAACACAAACAAGATTCACTGAGCCTAGGGAGTTCTCTCAGCTACATGATATACTTAAATCGGGAAATTTTCCCATCTGCCTTGTGGAAACTTCTCCCATAAGCGGTGGCCGGCCTCCTTAGGTATTTGTCTCTTCATTTAAACCCCAATCATCTTCTCCATGGATTTTTTTCTCATAACCGGGAGAACTCGGCAACCCTAGCTCCAAATCATGATCTCCTTGCTTCTTCCTCACTTCCAAGAGCCTCTAAATGGATTTCAGAAATTGTACATGGAAGGGGGATGGTCCAATACTTGAGGATGTGAGTTTTCTCTTGCCCTAATTTTCCAAGTGTTTTAGAATTTCTTCATTTTGAATTAAATTGATGCAATGTCTCTTCTATGATCTAGAAATGAGGAAAGAAAGTAATTTTAGATGAAGTATGCAAGAAATTTTGATTGCCTTGATTTCAAAATACTTAAGTTCATGAATTATGTATCTAAAATGTTGTAGAAATTCCTTCTTGAGATTACAATATCAAAGCCCCTTGTTTACACTTGTATTGAGGAGGAAATTTATTCAATTTTACAAAATAGGAATTATGCAAAGAAATTCACCTTGTTTAAAATCCGGATTTTTTGTAATAATAACAAGAATGAAATATAAGAAAGACAACGGAATTCGTGAAAATAGGCAAGTACGTTCATTTGCCTAATTTGTAAAATGGTGTCGATCTTTCGTGCAAGAAATCATGAGGAGATATTCAATTGGTAAATTGCGAATTTTGTATATAATTCCTTTTGCTATGATTTTGGTTTTTGTAAAACCTACACTAAGATTATGAGGTTTAGAAAGTGATATGATGATATTGTAGTAATTAATCATTTTTATTCAATTTTATGAAAAAGCATGATGATATTTGATTTCATCTATTTAAAATCGTGGTATGAACACATGTACTAGGAAATAAGCTTAAAACGTTTAAAATTGATAATATGCTTCCTATTTATCTTGTGCTAATTCCCTTAATTAAGTATGTTCAATTATTCACTAATCATTATGAAGTTCAAGAAACATGATTCGTAAGCATTGACGAATAAAAATGAAAATTTATGAAATTTGCATAAAACATGTGCAATAATAGACCCAACAATAATTTACATTGCTGTATGAAAATTTAAAAGTGTTAAAAACACTTATAAAACATATTTTATATGAAAATCCATCAAGGAAAAGACCAATCTGCAATCATTGTTGCTGTTGGGAATATTTCTAAGCCTTAAGCTTATTAAACCTCATATTTGAGTAAAATGCATAAAGAAAATGACCAACCAACAATCATTATTGTGGATTTGAGTTTTCTAAGCTGTGAGCTTACTAAATCTCTCATTTAGGAGAAAATACGTAAATTATAAAGTCAACCAGCAATATATATACTATTTAGTATTTTATTATAGCCTCTTGGAGTTCCAAATTACTCAAAGGAACTCTTAGAGATAAACCCAACTATTGAATCATTAAAACCTCATATAAAGAGAACTTTTCCAATGACATAATAAAAGAACAAAAGAAAGAGAAGTAGTATAAGTGTGAATGAAAAAAAGGAAAAAAGAATGTAAACATATCAATAAATTCTCTAGGAGCAAACCCATGATGTCTTGGTTGATTACCTTGCCATAGTCAGGTGGAGCACCACCATAGTTTATGTTGTAATTCGACTAATCACGAGGGGTCAAACCCTCGGGCAGTGAGGCTTTATGCGTTACCATAAATATTGTCCTAAAAAAGTGAGGTATATCTTCACTATAGTTTTCCCGCACGGGGAGGGTAAGATTATCTTACCATAGAAATAGTTCTATGCATGAACGAAACTAATCGCAAGGTTAGTTTTTGGGTTCCGCTCCTCAGGAAATTTATATATGTAAAAAAAACAAGAGATTTAGAATGAAATAACTATCAAGTTAACGATATTCCAGAATCATTTAAGTAAATGAGAAATCAATAGTAAAATTGAAAAGTTACTAATAGTTAAGAATTATATGAATAAACCAGTAATTTTTTAAACTAGAATTTTAGGAAAGCACAAGATCAATTATGAAGCAAAATTTAAAGCATTATGAAATTTTAGAGTAAGAGAATTTCTCACTGAGATTTGTTTATCTCACCCTTTTGTTTTTACATCCAGACGCGGGATTCAAATATGAAGCCCATTGATCAAATTAATGAATTAAAAGAATCGAATGTTCACTTAAGGAGGTTTCATTAGCCTAGCATTTGTTGATGAAGATGATGATAAGGTTCGACAATACTTTGTAAATGTCCAAAAATGAATTTATGTCATCTTTACTTATTATTTAATAACCCTATTATTTTTGAGGATGATGATATCACAATGATTTATATATGTAGAAGGCTATTTATGTGTTAATGGATAATGAATTGTGATAATGCTTCCTTGATAATCATAATTAAGGTAATTATAAGCCATCGGATGTTACACCATGATCCTCCTTGTTTGGTTCCGAACGATATGTTGCTCCATGTTGATTACTTGAAGCAACCAACTATGATGTATCCTGTGGTTTTCGGTCCTTAAGTAAACATGGGCCCCCCGCCTCGTGTTCTTAGTGCATGTCATCAACAATCATGCAACTTATAGGCTAAGGGCTTACTTGGTTCTATCCCAATGCGCACTTCTTCAATCATGGCTTATTTGTTGGCTTACTAAGCACTTTAACTTGGATCGATCGCCGCCTGGAATCTGCGAGCAAGAGCGTGAGAAGAAAGTCGTGTGTGGCTGAAATGAGCCCTCTGCCGCTCATAAGTTCGATTTATCAAGAAGCCTTCACCGACATGCTATAAACCGACTTTCACTAACCGTCCTTCTTAATAACCGACACTCTCAATCCCTCTTAATCAATATAAGCCATATTATTAATCCATTAATTCATTAATCCAAGCCACTTAAGAGATCCAACCAGCCAGTTATATCTATTAAAACCTCAAATGGCCTAATGCTTGAAAATATCATGTCAAGAAAATATAAAGGGAAATTGGCAACACATTCGTAAAAGTTTCGTCGAAAGAATGTAAGCACTAACACATAATGAATGGAGGAAGTCCATCGCTAAAATCAATCGTCGAACTAAAATATGTAAAATGAGCGATGAATATTCTCGAAATTTCACGACACTGAATTTTTATTTTAGTTTTCATCCTCGTGGAAATTTTAATTCGTTATTTTTATAAGAAATGTTCGGGTGTTACATCGACCGGGCTTTTGAAGTGTTGCTAAACTAGGTAGGAGTGTTACAGTAACTTCTACACCTCTGGACATTAAATGAAATATATGCGTAAATAAAATACAACTGGAAAGTGATTTGCAGAAAATAAAGTCATAAAAAAGAGGGTTTTAGGTCGATGTTCCCATGGTGCATCAAAAACCTTCATCCAGAGGAAGCTTCTGGTTATGAATCAAATGGAGAATTCAAGCATCTAAGAACTGACAATGGAATGTAATTCGAATTGATTATATTTCACGAGTTCTGCAGGATGAAGAAAATGCTAAAGACCACACTGTCAGAGAGACTCTACAGCAGAATGAAGTAGCTGAGCACATGATCAAGACACTACTAGGAGAACTCTATGCTTGCTCTTTAATGTTTACTTTCTAAGAACTTCTGGGTCGAGGCCGTGAGTACAACCCGCTATTTCGGGAATCACTGCCTTGCTATTGATATTGTCTGCAAAACTCCCATGGAGTTATGGTATGTTAAAATTGTTGATTATTCGCAACTTATGATGTTTGATTTCCTTGCTTATTATCATGTTAATGAGGACAAACTAGAAGCAGGGAAAACAAGGGGATATTTCTTGGCTATGGTGAAGGAGTATCGAATCTGTTCTTCTGAAGTAGAACTTATAATGAGTATATGTATGATTTTATTTTACAATTCTATGCTTATCTCAAAAGTGGAGTTTGATGTTGCGGGTACACATTATGATGCTAACAAACATTGGAGTTTGATGTAACTCCATGAGTCACATAGTTGTCTCATCCCACTCAAAAGAGCATGTTGTTTAGATTGAGCTAGATCCTGATACAGGGTTTAAGCTAGAACGACAATGTAGCATCCGCTAACAGACTAGGAGATAGATACAAGGTCCAACAAGATATGACTATGATGACTTTGTAGCCTATGCAATACAAACAATGAAGGGATGGAGTCACTTAAGCTTTCTAGTTATTGCGAGGTTGTTTCAAATGTTGAGCATTCCCAATGAGTTGATGCAATGGATGAATAGATGGAGTCTCTTTACAAGAATCAGACTGTGAAGGAGCATTGGCAAGCATAGTATCTAGTTGCAGGATATTCAGACTCAGACTCTTCGTCAAATATAAATGACGGAAGATTTGTGATTGGTTATGCCAGAAAACCCTGTCATCACTTGGAGGGATACCATGCATCCTTTAGTTGTCCTATATATATAATTATATATGCAGAGTACATGAACCTAACAAAAGCAACCAAAGAAGACACATGGCCCTTACAAAACTTGAGATCTCATAGAGACTCCCGATAGATCATCCTAAGTGGATCTCCCGACCTATGTTTCCTTTAAATAGTGTTCCGAAGACGGGATCAACCCACACACGAGTAAGTAAAACTCTCACTCCAGTGATATACTAAAAGAAACATAGGTAAACATGCATGAAGATCTAGATATGCAATGATTGAAAACTAGAAGTCTTGATTTATAAAACAGGTTAATTATACATGATTTATGCATGAAATGAAACATAATAATAATATAAATCATATTTTTGTATTTAATCATGTTTGGAGTTCTAATCATGACTTTGAATTAGTGCGTGTGGAGATTTTGTTGTTTTTGAGTTTTACATAGAATTGAGATAATCAAGTTCATGTTTTCTTAAACGGTTGGTTTCATAACTTACTATGCACATCATGTGATTTGAGCCCATAAAAAAGGGCAACCCGGTGCACGAAGCATCCCCGCGTAGCGAGGGTCCGGGGAAGGGTCCCACCACAAGGGTGAAATGTAGGCAAACCTTACCCTGCATTTTGCAAGTGGCTGCTTCCATGACTCGAACCCGTGACCTCATGGTCACACGGCAACACCTTAACCGGTGCGCCAAGGCTCCCCATAACAAGAACTAAATTGTTCTAGTCCGTCCCTAACACGGTGTTGGAATCTTCTGTGGTCTAGAAGTAATCAAGGATTTTGTCTTACTGTCAACGTAATATGAACATATGGAGTCGCACATAAGAACGTACAGAAAATAGATAATGATCGTGTTGGTTTTTACTTATATTGGATATAAGTGAAGAACCAAGCCTAAAATAATGTTTAATTAATTAAATAATTAATGAGAGTACCTGTATGTCGAATTGGATTCGAATTGGATGTTAATCGACCACTCAACGTATGTTGACTTGTGAAGTCGACGTACGTCGACTTGTGTTTGTTTAACATACATACAAACATTTCTGGATGCTATTCGACGTACATTGACTTGTGAAGTCGACGTAGGTCGATTTGTGAGTAACCGGAGAGTACTCGACGCACGACGACTTATGAAGTCGACGTACGTCTAGTTGGTGTGTGGATAACCGTTTTCTATACTATGAGATAGTAGTCGACGCACGCCAACTTATGAAGTTGACGTACGTCGACTAGTGAAATAGAAATCGACACACAAACTTCTCCTTCTCGACGCACAAACAAGTGGTTTATGAAATTGCTATAAGTAGTGCGTTTTAGGGTTTTTCGGCTACGTCTTTGAGTACGACTCTCACGAATCCTGAAGAACTAGCAACTGCATATTCTATTAGAACGAAACTAGTATTTCGTGGAGATGAAGGAGGGCGATCATCTTCCAGGCTGAGTTTGTCGAAGGAATATCGCAGCGTTTCCGGCGTTCGTGTGGATACTCGTAGAGACATAGATTTCGTTCTGCGTTGTGGTTCTCATGCGACAGTTATCCTACTCGAAATATTGATTTTGACGCAGGTATCAACTTGATTCTTGATCTATTGGTTTTTGCATGGTCAAATAGAAATGAGTTGTCGTTGCTTCCGCTGTGCATATAATGCTATAACGAAACCCAACACAGAGAACACTGACTCACATCCAATTATATTTATACGTGAAAGAATGGGTCGCCGACCCCCTATTTTTGAGTTTCATGTGGTCTACTATGCGTTGTGTGTCCATCAATCATGAAAGAAAACGCTTCCTTTGCCCCTTAGCATACTATGTATCCAGTGGTTGGATTGTTCAACTAAATGTGACATCTGCTTAATCCCACTACTCCATGGAATAATTATTTATTCAATTTTGCATTTTATGTCATTGTTTACTTGTCACAAAAGTTAAATGTTCATGTTAACATAATGATCATCACTTATATTTATCATGTTATGTCTTAAAATGCAATGTATTAAACAATAAAATTTTTGCTTGAAGTTCGTATCTGCGTATAGCGTTGTAAGTAGCTAAAATATATACTATAAATTTTGTGATACATCTAAAAGGAAAGGAATATCTTACATCAACATTCTGACGTACTTAGAAACAAAATGACAAGCCTAGGAGTCCTTAACACAGAGGTGAAAAGCAGAGATGCACGTGCATAGATTGACAAAATGTTGAGGTCAAGATCGTAGTTTGGAAATGGTGCTGTCCTGCTGGGGCAGGAGGCAAATTCGTCAGACTCCAGGGATTGTATGCACAAATCGACGACTCAATGAGGCCTACCTTCGTGTGCTCCAGCTGACGAAAGAGTGGGAATGCCCCGCTTGCTTTTATCTTTCCTCCAAAGATGAGATAAAGCATCGTAATCTATGTCTATATCCCTCCAGCAGGTGTGTCGGTTATGGAAAAAAGATAACGGGCAAGCGGCGCTAGGTTTGGACGAATGAAAGTTTCATTTACATTTTAGAGTTGAAATTAGGTTTCCTGAAATTAGGAAATTGTTATTGCGAACTAGAATCACGTTACCTTAATGTGGAATGCTTGCACTAGTTTCTAAATCGCGCATAAATTCATATGTCAAAATTTCCCGCTAGATGGAATTCTTCTAATTATTGATTATACATAAAATTAAGAATAACAATTTAGATACATCAATCGGACGGCGGTGCCAACAATGCTAATCACGAACTGACCCTAAAATTTAAATTTTAGATGGATAAAATGTGGATGTTACAATCCATTGCTTAGACTTGCTCAATATTGATATTTGGAGATAGCCCCAAAGGAGGTGTTGATAGTAGCAGAGTCATGCCCGTTAATTCATGGAAAATATGATTCAATGCAAGGTGGAGATTGTTATGTATGTGCCTCAAATATCAATTAATCTGGAATTTTTAACACCCTTTAATTCTTTCTGAATAGTCGACCAACTATAGTTGTATTAATGGCACTGGTATCCTGTATCACTAGTGTGGTGCCTTTGCTTACTACCGGTACTTAGCTTGTATCGCCCGTCATGTACCTTCTACATTATATTATCTGTGTTCGTTCATCTCTAATCATTTACGAAAGGCTAGACACATGATGATTTTCGATAGTTGAGCAAAGTGCTCGACGATCATCGGCCAGACACTCGATAATCATTGACCAAGGTGCTTGACAAAAGTACGACCGTATCAACTGGGGTGCTCAAAGCTTGAAAGTCTTGATCATCGACCAGGAGATCGACGAGCATTGATAAGTGTGCTTTGCAATAGAAGACTAGATGTTCAACCAGTGGTGTTAGAAGATAGAAGGCTTAATCGTGGGATGACTCTCGATCCAGCTACTCGTAATTTCTATAATGTGATAAATACTCTTCTTCTATTGTTTGTGTATTGGATATGTGAAATCTGGTAATTTGGCATTTGATATCTAAAAATATTGTATCCGTAACCTGAAATCTAGACGCCAAATCTGAAGCTGAATCTGGAAAGCTCGTGAAGTTCTTTTAACTGCATCTTTCCTTTTGTAATCTGTATTATGTTAATCTAACGAAACTACCTCCTACTGCCTGTGGTCGTAGCCCATCATGGGTGAACTACATAAAATGTGTATTTTGTATGTTTTGTGTTGTATTCATTTCTCTTGTTTTGGTTTTATCTATTCGCTGTGTTCTATTTATGTTTTCTCTTTCTCTGATTTTATTCATCACCAATATTTTTGCTCGATTTCCGCAACACGATCTTGTAAAATGTGTTATATATGTTACTATCTTAACATAGGTCCAACTAGAAAGCGTTGAACACAATCATGGAAAGTGGTTGTTTGCTCACATTACCAAATAGGCATGGAAGCATTGTACAGACCTTACAAAATGTTGATTGCTCTGTATGGTGCACTCTCATGAGAAAATATGCTTTACTTACGAACTTATTACGAACTTAATAACATATGCGGATGAGTGATTGTCATGTCAAGCTTTAGAGGATTACTTAGCTCTGTTTAACTTATTCAGTTGCTACTAGGAAACCTTAGGTTGATAGCACCTGAGTAGTCTACCCATATATTTAGGTAGGTCTTAGATATGTCATATTTAAGTAGGAGTTGGCGTTCATTTATCATTAGCGTTATTTTAGTTTTTTTGGTTGTCTTTGTCATTTCAGCTTCTTAGTACATTGTCCATTGTGCTATGCAAATCCCGACAGATTAGCCACAGTTAGATAATAATTAAAATATCCCACGCAGATAAATTCACAGCAAGATAAAAATAATTTATTATGGCAAGCAAGCTTAGGCTTTCCTCCGCGTGGAGGGCCAAAACTAGAGCGTGCGGCGAATAAAATCCTGCAAATCACAATAATAATTTAACAAACCACTACCATGCAAGATATTCAAACAAGTACAAGAGTCCAATCCAATATAAAGTGTTGAATAAAGTATCCCAATACAAATAAGACTCACAAAGTAGTGGACTGACCAAGGCACTGAGGAATTCGGAGCCGGAGATGCGTGTACGATGATCCGAGGTGGAACCGGTGGTTTGGAGATGAAGACGGTGTCTGCCTTCGGCGGTGGAGGGTGGAATCGGGCCGGGAATGGATAGATCCGGCCACGTAGGTATGGATCCGGGCGAGGGAATGATGGTTCGGGTAGGGGAATGGCTGGATCTGGGCGGGACTGCCCAGATCTGGATAGATCTAGTGGTGGAGGACTGTTTGGAGGTGGTTGTAGGCTGGCGGCGGGATTAGCGCAGCAGGGAGAGGGGCGACTGGTTGTGGACAGCAGGGGGAGGGGGTGGCTGTAGGCTGGCGGGGCTGTAGGGGAGTGGGGAAGTAGCGGCAGTGAGAGGGAGGAGGGGCTAGGCGGCGGTCTGCTTGGAAGGAGGGCTGGAGTCGACGACTGAAATATGAGGTTACTGTTCACTAACTATATTTGTGAACAGTAAATTTCATTTTCCTACAGTACCTAGAAGAGGGAGGGGCTGCTGGTGGAGTTTCTGGAACAGCAACCGCTGTAAAGGGCTGTGGGGGATGCAGATGAGGGTTTCGGAGGGGGAAGAAGGAGCTTAGGGTTAGGGGATACCTTGGGGAGGAAGATACAAACCTAGGAGTCGCCACTTAGGGTTCCACGGAGTCGGCACCGTGGAGGGATCGCCGGATTTCGGGATTTCTCTTCTCCAAAATCTGCAATGCCAATAATCAGCCCCCTACCTACCTATTTATAATAAAAGAAAGGCTAGGGCATCCCATCTTCAACGACTATGATTGGCCGGAGGTGGGTCCACCCAAATACATCAAAACAAATGCAAAAATAATAAACTAATATATCAAATTGATTCGCAACGCGAATCCGAACACATCTGCGGAGTCCGATCGACGATCCGGGCACGCCATATATGGAAAGTCACCAATTAGCCCCGAACGGGCCCAAAACTCATCCTCCACGACAAGTCCTCGTTTATGCTCCGCATCAATCTCGCCGTCTTGAAAGAATTCATCTCCGGATGAATAGGGATCAAAATTCTCTCGACGTATGCCAGGTAAAACTCGAAGAGGTCCACCAGAGGTCGCCCATGTGTCGTCGCTGGGAAAGTGTCCTCGCCAATCAACTCCCCCTGACTGAAAAGCCGTCATCTCCGGTGTATGGAGATGGCCGTACTGAAGTCAAAGCCCATAGGTGAATTGATCAAGCTCTGCTGCAAGTACCCAGATGTCATCAACGTCTGTAATAGGAATGTACCGGTGGAATATGGTCTCCGTGATGCTCTCAACGCTCAACTCACAAGTGGTGGATCCCGGTGCGATCGGCGGCGCCGTGGGTAGAACCAAAGAAGACGAATCCCTAGGTGGGTGGTTATCAGAAGTGGGTGAGTGGTGGTGGCCATCAATCGTGGGTGGGCTATGAGGGTGGTATGACAACGAGAGTGGAGGTGTGGGCGGCTGGAAGTCCCCACTGCTTGGGTACACATACTCGCGCGGCTTGTAGTACGGAGTCATATCTTCAACACTAAATACCAGGTGGATACCCATACTGATGAAGGACGTATCGTAGCCGACGCACCCGCAACGGAAGCAACCCCCGACGAGGCCGGAATCGCGTGGCTTGAGAAGACCGACCCAGTTTGGAAGCCTCGAACCGTCTAATTAATTTTCTTTCATGCTGAATGCTAGTTGTATTTTCTATTGTATTTGCTTTTGAACCTATTATGTGGTGTGCTACTAGCAGGTGTGCTAATAGCCGTGGTCTTCCCCTCATAGTATAAGAGGTAGGAGTTATTTTGGTGTGCTAAGTTTTTGATGATTAAAGATTTTCACTGTTGCCCTAGCCGTCTTCCCCTCTCCGTGCGAGAGCAATCAGTCCGGAAGGGCTCGCACCCGCCGCCCGCTTTCCCTCTTCCCGTGAGGAAGACGACCGGCCGGAAGGCTCCGTCCATGCACCCGACGTTTCCTACGCCAGTTGGTATCAGAGGTCTCCGTCGACTCCTACGCTCGGCGTTGTTTCCTCCCGCTCGCGCGCGCCTCGTCGCGTTCCCGCTCGCTGCATCGACGCTCCCGCTCGCTGCATCGACGTCGTTCCCGCTCGCTCGCCTCTCGCCGCTCCCGCTCGCCGCTCCCGCTCGCCGCTCCCGCTCGCCGCTCCCGCTCGCCGCTCCCGCTCGACGCTCCCGCTCGACGCTCCCGCTCGACGCTCGACGCTCCCGCTCGACGCTCGCCGCTCCCGCTCGCCGCTCCCGCTCGCCGCTCCCGCTCGCCGCTCCCGCTCGCCGCTCCCGCTCGCCGCTCCCGCTCTCCGCTCCCGCTCGACGCTCTCCGCTCCCGCTCGACGCTCCCGCTCGCCGCTCGACGTTGCATCCTGCAGATGGGCGACACCCCGCGTGACGACGCCGACTTATGGGCGGCCATCAATGACATCACCGCCCAACTTGCCACCCTCACCGCCGCCCTCGGCAACCTGCAGCCAGGCCGCAACCCGCCTCCACCTCCCGCCGACGCCAACGCTCCAGCGGTTCGTCTCTTCGGGCGGCAATACCGCCGTGGCCGCGTGCCTCCGGCTGCACCGCCCCTCCACCCAACCCTTTCCGAGTCCAGCTCCGATGAGGACCTTCCCGACGACGGCAATCCTTATCGCGGGGGTGACCAGCAACCTCATTACCAACCAGGATACCGCTTGCGCGCGGACATTTCCCACTTTTATGGCAACCTGGGCATCGAGGACTTTCTCGATTGGATTTCAGAAGTCGAACGTTTCTTCGAGATGACCGAGATCGACGACCGCCGCCAAGTAAAGATGGTCGCTTACCGCCTTAAATCCGGCGCGGCGGTTTGTGAGACCAACTTCAACTCAACCGCAACCGCCAAGGCAAGACCCCCGTTCGCACATGGTTGAAGATGAAGAAGTCGTTGCGGAATAGGTTCCTCCCACCCGACTACGACCAACAATTGTTTCAGTTCTACCAGAGTTGTTCGCAAGGAACTCGTACAGTGACGGAGTACCTGACAGAGATAAGCCGACTTGGGGACCGCAACGGCCTAACCGAGACGGATGGCCAACGTGTTACTCGTTTCCTACATGGGCTACGTCCCTCCCTACGGGAGAAGATTGGCTTGCATGTCTTGCGCACGGTGGATGAGGCTTACAACATGGCCCTCAAGGCGGAGCAAATGGAGAAGACAACAGTGCCACAACACCGCGCGGCCTCTCGCCGCCCGTGGACTGATCTTTCGGGTTCTAGCAGCCGAGACACTACTGGCAAGGAGACTGCAGACCGGGTGCCGGCCTCCTCTTCCGCACCAAAGGGTCGGGCACCTGACCGCGCATCATCGGGCACATGTTTCAAATGCAAGCAACCTGGTCATTTCGCCTCCCGTTGCCCCCTACTTCGCCAACCCGTCCACGTTGTAGCACTGGACGAGGAGAGGGAGGACGACTTAGAGGAGGCCGATGAGGTCGTTGATGGGTATGACGAGGAGGGCGACTTCGCCGCGTGTGTGGTTCATTGTCTACTTCTTACACCGCGGCTAGATGAACACGTCCATCGTAGCAATGTTTTTCGGAGCTACTGCAACATCAAGGGGAAGATCTGTGATGTCTTAATTGACAATGGCAGTTGCGAGAATTTTGTTGCAAGCCGGTTGGTTTCCTATTTGCAGCTACTGACCGAGCCTCACTCGCACCCCTATTCCATCGGTTGGATCCAACGCGGCCCCTCAGTGCGGGTTACCCACCGCTCCCACGTTCCTGTTGCCATTGGAAAGCACTACCATGTCGACGTTTGGTGCGACGTCGTGGAGATGGACGCGAGCCACCTGCTCTTAGGGCGGCCGTGACAGTATGACACGGATGTTTTGTATAAGGGCCGTGAGAATGTATACTCCTTCACTTGGGCGGGCAAGAAGATCCACATTATTGCTCGGGTCGGAGGGAAACCCGAAGCCGGTCCGCCTTCGGATAAGGGGCGCAGTCTGTTGGTGATGCATGAAGACCCCTCTCTGTTCGAGCGAGACGTTGCGGAGGCCAAAGAGGTGGTGGCCCTCATCTCCTACGACTTGTACGCCACTAGCGAGCAGGAGGTGGAAGCCGCACCCCCGGACGTGCGAGCACTGCTGCACGAATTCTGAGCCATCACGACAGAGGACTTATCCGACCATCCCCCTCCTCTTTGGGATATACAGCACCAGATCGACCTCATTCCGGGAGCTAGCCTTCCAAACTTGCCTCACTACCGCATGAGCCCCAAAGAGCTTGACATCCTGCGTGAGAAGGTGGAAGAGTTGTTGAAGAAGGGGTTCATCTCCGAGAGCCTCAGCCCCTGCGGGGTCCCGGCCCTCCTCGTGCCCAAGAAGGATGGTTCGTGGAGGATGTGCGTCGACAGTCGCGCAATCAACCGGATCACCATCAAGTACTCCTTTCCCATCCCGCGCCTTGACGACATGCTGGACATGCTGGATGGTTCCAAGTTCTTTTCCAAAATAGACCTGCGCAGCGTGTACCACCAAATCCGCATCAAGCCGGGTGATGAGTGGAAGACGGCTTTCAAAATGCCGGACGGTCTCTTCGAGTGGAAGGTAATGCCTTTTGGATTATCTAACGCTCCAAGTACGTTTATGCGCCTCATGACACAGGTACTGAGACCATTTCTGGGGAAGTATGTCGTCGTCTACTTTGATGACATCCTGATCTTTAGCAAGAGCAGAGCGGATCATCTATCACATCTTCGTGCTGTGTTGGGAGTGTTGGCTGAAAAAGTGTACCTTCCTCGCTCCGCGGCTGAATTTTTGGGTTTTATTGTGGGGGCGGATGACATCCGAGTTGATGAAGAGAAGATCCAGGCGATCCGAGATTGGCCGGCCCCAACGACACTCTCGGAGTTGCGGTCGTTCCACAGCTTAGCCACATTCTACCGGCGGTTCATACGTGATTTTAGCACCTTATCAGCACCAATGACCGATTGTTTGAAGAAGGGGCGGTTCTTATGGGGGGAAGAGGCCAGTCGCTCATTCGACTTGATCAAATAGAAGCTTAGCTCGGCCCCGGTTTTGGCGCTTCCCAGCTTTGATAAGCTCTTCGAAGTGCAGAGTGACGCCAGCGGCATTGGTATAGGAGCGGTTCTCTCCCAAGACTAGCGGCCGGTTGCGTTCTTCAGCGAGAAGCTAATGTTGGAGCATGCGTTTCGCACTCTTCCGGTTTGATAATAACAAAGTCCCGTTTGTATTTGATTCTATTTTTATTAATGGTGTGCAGGTAACATGTATGAGATGTTCACAATTCTGCTGGAGCTCAAGTTGAGTGTATGAAAATTCCGACAGCTGATGTCGCCCACGCGACAACAAAGAAGTTACGACAATTTCCCCCACGGCAACACGACGAATGACAGTTTTGAGCTGTCGGAAATCCGACAGTGATGTCGCCCAGGCGACAGCTCGGAGGTTACAACAACTGCCCGCACGACAGCACTATGAGCGGCAGTTTTGCGCTGTCGGAAATCCGACACCGATGACGCCCAGGCGACAGCTCGGAGGTTACAGCAACTGCCCGCACTACGAGCGGCAGTTTAGCGCTGTCGGAAATTCCGACAGCCGATGTCGCCCAGACGACAGTGAATTTCTATATATTGGCTCCTTTTGTTCGTGCATTCCAAGCATTTGAGAATTTCAAGTCCCTTCCTGAGTGCATACGAACCAGAGAGCTCCAGAACCTCATCAATTCCCATTTGTGCTTAGAAGGTTTGAGATTGAAGACGAGATCGGGCGCGCTTCTACATCAACGATCATCTCGAGGCTTCAACCTTCCTTTCAGAGATCTGAATTTCTAGGGAGTTGTTCTTTTCATTTTGTATTTTCATTTATATACATTTCATTTTGTATTGATAGGGAAATCGTCTCCTTGTGCGTGACGTCTAAGTCCTTGCGTGGCTTAGGGGAAAATCGCTTCCTTGTGTGGAGCGTCCAAGTCCTTGCGAGGCTTGGTGGGAAATCGTGGCCTTGTGTTCTACGTCTAGATCTTGGGAAGATCTAGAGGATAGGCTTGGGCTTGGTCTAGGGAGAGACAAGTGATAGCCTTCCGATCCTTGGGAGAAGGATTGGTAAACACAAATTGTAAAAGGGTTATTATCATATTTGTGCCTTGATCTTAAGCATTGTTAAGATCATATTATTTGTATATGAATTTCATGATTATAAAATTATGACTTTTTCTTTAATTGCAAATATGGTTGTTTAATCTTTAACTTAGAAATTTGTGTTTGAATTTATTCAAAAATTACATTAGTTTGAAATTTCTATAAGTAATTTTTAGAAAAGCAAAATTTGTTTTAAAATTCTTAAGTAAAAATCATAATTTCTAAAAGGCCCTTTATTCACCCCCCCTCTAAGGGCGCCACAAGATCCAACACGTGGTATCAGAGTAGGTTACTCCAAAACGGTTTTACCACCGGGATTAATGGCGCATAACGATCACGCGTTCGTTGAGGGGCAAGGAATTAGTAGGCCACCACTTTTTACGGGCACAGACTATAACTATAGGAAAACCCGAATGCGGTGTTTTCTAATAGCTCTCGACATGGAAGTTTGGAATATGGTGGAGACGAGTTATTCTTCCCCAACATTTGTTGTAGGAGATGTAACTATGGTCAAACCCAAAGACAAGTGGGATGACAATGTTAAATTAAAATGTAAAAACAATGCAAAAGCCATGAATGCTTTATTTTGCGCACTAGATCGCACTGAATTTAATAGAGTTTGTGCTTGTGATACTGCATATGAAATTTGGAATCTTTTAGAAATCACTCATGAAGGTAATTCGCAGGTAAAAGATTCAAAGCTATTTCAACTGGAGTCAGAATTCGAAAGATTCAAAATGGATGTGGATGAAGAAATTGATACAATGTACACACGATTCACTAAAATCGTGAACGATTCAAAGGTGTTGGGTAAGGTTTTCTCCAATGGAGATTTAGTGAGGAAAATCTTAAGATCACTTCCCCCGAAGTTCAATCCTAAAGTGACTGCAATTTCTGAGTCACATGATCTTAAGACCTTACAATTGGAGAGTCTCATTGGGAATCTAAAAACCCATGAAGTGGAGTTGAAGATTCAAAGCCAAGAGTACAATTTGGAGCCCAAAAAGAAGAGTTTGGCGTTGAAATCTAAAAAGGAAATTGAAAGTGAGACTGAAGAAAGTGAGGAAGATGAAGAAGGACTGTTTGTGAGGAACTTTAAGAAGTTTATGAGAAATCCGGAGAGGAGAAATTCATTTAAATTTTTTTTCAAAAAGAACGATTTTGCCTACCAAAAAGGCAAAGGAAAAATGGAGAATGAAGAGAAGCGTCCGCTACCGGAGTGCTACCATTGCAAGAAGATTGGTCATATCAGAAGCAAGTGCCCAAAGTATCTGAAAGAGCAAAAAACAAAGAGGCACGATAAAAGTTACAAGAAGAAAGTGTTAAAGGCAGAAACTTGGGATGATTCTTCGTCTGGTGAAGAAAGTGATTCCTCAACACAGGAGGAAGAGGAGGCAAATGTCTGCTTGATGGGGAAAGGAAATGCGTCATCTGACGACGATTGCAGTGTCCAAAGCGACACTGAGGTAACTCCTCCATCTTATGATGATTTATATTCTGAATTTATGAAAACTTGCAAATTTTTGGATAAAAGTCTAAAGGAAATCAATTTCTTAAAATGTGAAAACAAAGTTTTTTTGAAAGTAAATAAAAAGTTATCAAATGATTTGAAATCTATTGGGAACGAGAAGGAAATTTGTCAAGAGTGTGATCACTCTTCGACAAGGATAAAAGAACTTGAAAACACTATTTCTAAGTCCGATCAAAAAATTGATCAACTTCTAAAAGAGAAAAAAGACTTAAAAAAAGTTGTTAAAACCTCTCATTCTTAATTAGAGAATTATAAGAAAAGTGTTGCAAATAGATGTGGCATGATAGTAAAAGAAAATTCAATTTTAAATTCCAAAGTAAATGAGTTGAACATGGCAATTGGAAAATTTGGTGTTGGAAAAAAATCTCTGGATATGCTTTTAGCCAACCAATGCCATGGGACAGCAAAATTTGGGCTAGGATACGTTTCTGGAAGCTCTGGAAGCTGTCGGAAATTTTCGACAGCTGCTGTCGGAACCAGCGACAGCTCCAGGTTCAGAAAACCTATTCCTCAAAATGAAATTTTTTCTAAATCCACACATAAAGATGTTTCCTCCAGCAAGAGTCCAGAGAAACCATTAAAGAATGGTTCCTCACTATTCATTGCATGTGCCAAATGTCATCGGTTTGGTCACATCTCGGACTCATGCCGGAAGAAAGGAAAAGTTAATGTTAAACAAATCTGGGTACCTAAGGCGTCCCCACCTATACCATGAGATCGACCACTTGGGTAACTAGATCTTTACTCTCATAATCTTTTTAGGTGTGCGTGCAGGCTAGGAACAAGGAAGACGTGCGGTATTTGGACTCTGGATGTTCAAAACACATGACGGGCGATAAATCAAGGTTCCTCAGCCTGGAGATGAAGAAAGGTGGAACAGTGACATTTGGAGATAATGACAAGGGTAAAGTCAAAGGCATTGGAGTAGTAGGTAACGAAGAATTTAAAATTTCAAATGTTTTGTATGTTAAAGGTTTGAAACATAATTTAATTTCTATTAGTCAACTATGTGATAAAAATCTAAATGTTTTATTTGACTCTAGCTCAAACCTTTGCAAAATTATTGATTCTAAAACAAACGAAATCGTACTTACTGCACCAAGAATAAACAATGTTTATACAATCACTTTTCATGAATTATCTCATTCTACACTTAAATATTTTATTTCAAAGAATGATGAACTTGAATTATGGCATAGAAGACTAGGACATTCTAGTGCCAAACGCATAGTAAAGCTTCTTAAAAACTAAATTATAAAAGGTTTGCCAAACTTGAATGGAAAGCTTTCTTCACTATGTTCACTATGCAAAAAAGGAAAGTTTACAAAATCATCTTTTAAAAGCAAAAATGTTATTTCTACTACTAGACCTTTACATTTATTACATATGGACTTGTTTGGTCCAATTTCTACACAAAGTCTAGGAGGTAGAAAATATACGTTTGTTATTATTGATGATTATTCTAGATTTTGTTGGACATTGTTTTTAAATTCAAAATCTGATGTTTTTGATGAATTTGTAAAACCAATTTCACGTATTCAAAATGAACTTGATTTAAAAGTAAAATGCATTAGATCAGATCATGGAGGAGAATTTGATAATGAAAAATTTGTTTCATATTGTAATGAATTTGGGATAAAACACGAATTTTCCGCTCCTCGCACACCACAGCAAAATGGTGTAGTGGAGAGGAAAAATAAAACACTTCAAGAATTAGGACGTACTATGCTTTGTGAATTTAAATTGCCAAAATATTCTTGGGCCGAAGCGGTTAGTACTGCATGCTATATTATTAATCGTGTCATGATTCGTCCTACATTACAATTAACTCCTTAGAAAATTTATTTTCAAAGAAAACCAAATGTATCTTACTTTAAAGTTTTTGGCTGTAAATGCTTTATTTTGAATACAAAAGATAACTTAGGCAAATTTGATGAAAAATATGATGAAGGAATTTTCATTGGTTATTCTTCAACTAGCAAGGCCTATAGAGTTTATAATAAACGTACTAAAGTGGTTGAAGAATCTATTCATGTAAAATTTGATGAAAACATTTCTTGTGTAGAAAATACTAAAGTTGCAGGTAATGAGAAAAATGAAGAAGATGTGGAATAAAATCTGAGGAAAAATGATGATGAAGAAAAAGTGGAGAAAGAAGACGAAAAAGATGGTGAAGAATAAGAAGAACAAGGATATGTACCTCCAACCGAGCTAAGGTTCTCAAAAGATCATCCGCAAGAACTTGTTATTGGAGAACCATTAAGTGGGGTACGTACACGTTCTAGTTTACATGAAAGTTTTTCAAATTTATGTTTTGTCTCAAATATAGAACCAAAAGATGTTGCCACCGTTTTAAATGATGAATCTTGGTTTCTAGCTATGAATGAAGAACTTAACCAATTTGAAAGAAATAAAGTTTGGATTCTTGTTGATAGACCTAATGATCATCCAGTGGTAGGAGTCAAATGGATTTTCAAAAACAAATTAGATAGTGACTCTAGGGTCACTAGAAACAAAGCTAGGCTTGTAGCGAAAGGATATAATCAAATTGAAGGGGTAGATTTTGATGAAACATTTGCACCCGTAGCACGATTTGAAGCAGTTAGAATTTTTGTTGCATTTGCTAGTCGTAAAAGATTTAAATTATTGCAAATGAATATTAAAACTGCATTTTTAAACGGGTTGATTAAAGAAGAAGTTTATGTTGAACAACCCTCAGGATTTATAAATGAAAAATTTTCTAATCGCGTATATAGATTGTTAAAAGCTTTGCATGGTTTAAAACAAGTACCTCGAGCATGGTATGATAGATTGACTATATATTTATTACAAAATGGTTTTAAAATGGGTGGTGTTGATTGTACACTCTTCATTAAACAAGTAGATGATAATTTAATTGTTTTACAACTTTATGTTGATCATATTATTTTTGGAGCCACTAATGAAGAGTTGTGTAATTATGTTGTAAAAATGATGGAAAGTGAATTTGAGATGAGTATGGTAGGAGAATTAAAATATTTCTTAGGTTTTCAAATTGTTCAAAAACATGATGGAGTTTTTATTAACCAATCAAAATATATTCATGATGTTTTAAAACGATTTGGTTTTGAAAATCTAAAACAAGCAAATACTCCTATGAGTGTATCTTTAAAATTAGGAAAAGATGAAAATGGAATATCAATAGATCAAACTTTATATAGAGGCATGATAGGTTCACTTTTATATTTGACTGCTTCTAGACCGGATATTATGTTTTCAGTTTGTTTATGTGCTAGATTTCAAGCCGATCCCAAAGAATCACATTTAAAAGCGGTAAAAAGAATTTTTAGATATTTAATTGGCACATCTAAACTTGGTTTGTGGTATCCTCATAGCGATGATTTTACTCTTTTTGGCTATTCTGATTCTGATTATGCCGGTTTTTCGCTAGATAGGAAAAACACTAGTGGAACTTGTCACTTTTTAGGCCATTCACTCATTTTGTGGTCGAGTAGGAAACAGAATTCTGTTGCCCTCTCAACCACCGAGGCCGAATACATCGCACTTGGTAGTTGTTGTGCACAAGCTCTTTGGATGAAACAAACTTTAGAAGACTTTAACATTAAACAACAAACAATAGAACTATGGTGCGATAACAAAAGTGCAATTGATTTAACTTACAACCCGGTTCATCACTCTAGGTCTAAACATATTGACGTTAGACATCATTTTATAAGAGACCATATTAAAAATAATTAGATTAAAATTTCATTTATAGGTACGGATAATCAACTAGCGGATATATTCACTAAACCGTTATCGGATTCCCGTTTTTCTATGCTTAGGCTAGAATTGGGAATCCTAGACATTTCCCAATGATTATATCACTACTTATGACCTATAAAATTAAAAATATCACAAAACCTATACATTAAAAAAAAACAAAGAAAAACTAAATTTTAAATCAAACCAATGAATTTGAATGACTTAAGAAAAATTCTCACATCATTATCATTACATAAAAAATGTTCCACAAAAACAGTAGAAATCAACATAGGATCAAGTTCAGATAACAGAAAATGAAATCTGGGCGAGTTCACTGTCGCCCATGCGACAGTGGATGTCGGAAAATTCCGACATCAGTCAGAAGCAGCACCCTGCTGAAAACTACTCAGAATCCTCATATCCAGCCCCGCTGCTTTCTGGACAGTCTTCTGCAGGTCCTCGTTTTACGGCCTTTCCACGTCGAGTCTGCCTCACCGATTGGCGTGGCGGTTCTTCATCTGGAATTTCCCATTCGGACGCTTCTTCCGGAGTAGGCTTTAACTTCAGACATTTCACCAGAAATTTCATAAACTTCTGCATTCTACTGCGATCTTTCTTCACTTCTTTCTTGTGATCCTCAAATGAATCACGAAGATCATCTATAGACTCTCGTAGTGATCCTCCCCTAGGAATTGTAGGCTCTCTAATCTCTATTCCAGGATGAGGCTTTTTATGAGTCTTCTTCACTTTCATGGTACCCGTATAGTATATCTCAGGAACACAATCATCAAAGTACGAATCTTTAACTATCCATTCATACTTCTTATATAGTATACGTTGAATTATAGCCCCCATTGACAAAGTATGAATCTTCACCCATTTTGGATGTTTTAATCTAAAAGCATAACGAATATGGGCAAGGATGAGATCCGCTACATCAAAGGGTTCCTCTTCCATAATAAAGTATGTAATCAGCGTCAACTGTGCTGTGATACTCCTTGTATCTCCACTTTTTAACATAACTGAGTTTCTCAATATATCTTGGACTAAATATGCATCAGGAGTGAGTGAAGAAACTTCAGTGATTAGAGTCTTCTTTTGACTTCCATGTAAACTCATGTTTACAAGAGTCCAATCTCTATCCTTTCTATAGCTCTCTACTATATCCGGCATATGTTCACTCATAAGAAGACCGAATTCCTCTCTAAGATCAACATGTGTAATTTCCACTTGTTGACCTTGGATTCTAGATCTCACTCCCCCATCCAATTCAGTGTAACTCGGGTCTTCCAAATGATTATAAAATTCTCTGATCAAGAAAGATGAGAACATATCTACTGAGATTACTGATATTATACTTGCATTAGCAAGACGATCATAGATATGATCGTGCTTAGGAGAGTCAAATTCTACATATTTTGACGCTCCAATTATTGATTTCTCAATCCCAGGGTAAACTTGATAAGAACTATGCGCATCTTCAGACATACTCCTTCGTGCCTTAGAACTGGAAGCCATTCTGCAAACATAACAAAACAAAAGTAAGTTAAACAAGTTCTGTACAATGGGACGATGTCGCCCAGGCGACATTGACTGTCGGAAAATTCCGACAGTACTCCAGTGAACTTTTTTTATAAAAAATTTCAACTAGACTTCCAGATCTACTCAAAATCAAGCTATGTTTCTGTTAATTTTTTTTTAGAACAAAACTACATCTTCTCACATATCCTTTACTATTCATCTTCTTCAACCTTCTTCATAAGGAAAAGCTTCAGTTTTTCAAATTACACCATGTAAAAATACAAAACTTAAACCCCAAAAATCACAAAATCCAAACATATTTCACCAAGATCCAACAAGATCCACTTGATTTACACTAGATCTACACCTTTTATACACAAACTTCAAAGATCTACACCATTCATCAAAAGTAAAATGAAAACACATTTTTCATCTTCTTTCCTTTCCAAAATCACAAATCTCCAAAAAAATTTTGAGTCAAAAACTTCAAAATCAAAAAAACCCATACCTTAAATCTAGGGTTGTCGCCGAACTCCGACAGCTTCCTCTCGCCTTTCTATCCAGAAAATGATGCACAATAGGGTTTGACTCGGTTTTAAGCCGTATTTATATTTTTAGCTGTCGCCCAGGCGACAGTGACTGTCGGAAATTTCCGACAGCTCCCGATTTGCTTAATCTTCAGTTTTGGTCCCTTTGATGCTTTCCAATAGTTATATGTCATTATTAATGCTACAACTCATGACTTGATGCCAAACCATGTGTTTTTTATTTTTTTAAAAATGGCTATTACATGATTATATGATTTCATTTCTACTCTATCATCGTATTGACACTCCTACTAAGTTGTTTAGACTATTGGAAATTGTTTTCGCATGCCTCTAAGTATGAGAAATTGTTTATATATAATAATGAACTATCACGTTCACTTCTCTTGATCCATACATGTCTTTCTATTTAATATATACATGAATCATATTTGCTTTAACATAATACAATAGGACTTCTTAAATACTACTTTCAACCTTGATTTGTTAGCACAACCAAATATACACCATCTTTTGCGATTCAAGTGAATTCGGAGATCTTTGGTCAATTAAAAATAAAAATCATAACTATCTCCAAGTTAAGATATCACAACATATGTGATCAACAAAAAGATAAAATTGAGGACAATGATACTCCACCAAGTACTACTTACCCTCCTGATAAGTCTTAATAAGCATTGTGAGGTTGAGCACCTTGGAAAGAATTGTAAAGTGTCTTGTGCAAAAGAAAATTGGTATTATATTCTTACTTGTGCTATATCTTCAAGGTCAAAGTTGTTTTTATATGCTTATATTATGTTTTCTATTCCAATGATCATGTACATTAAATAATTTCATATGTTTGATCAAAGTATCACTTGTACACATCATTATGTTATATAAACATTCATCTCATGAGAATTGGACCGAAAATATTCCAAATTTCTATACACAATTGTGTCTTTCTATGATACTTTAAATGACATTAATCATGTTTAAGTTATTTTGTTTTATTACTTCATATGGCTATACCATCTCTTCATGAGTTTATTCAATACTATGACATATTACTATTACTTCAAGACCTTCCATCATTTTCCCAACAAGTGCTTCCGCTTACTCTTATTTTTTTACATCCTATCTCTTCCCTTAAGAACTACTCATTCATTTCATATTACCTTTTGCTAATACCAAAAGGGGGAGAATTATAAGTATATTCAAGAAATCAAAGAACTATTACACCTAAATAGTCAACCTAAACAATACATCATTTCAATTTACTATAACATTTAGGGGGAGCATTCATTTAGGGGGAGCTTTCATCTAGGGGGAGATTACTTTTAAGAGGAATATATCATGTTATTTTTGTGCACACACCGTATGTTAAAATCAACAACCTAAATAGACATGATTTCTCTTTATACGGATTTGTTATTATCAAAAGGGGGAGATTGTTGGAGCATGCGTTTCACACTCTTCCGGTTTGATAATAACAAAGTATCGTTTGTATTTGATTCTATTTTTATTAATGGTGTGCAGGTAACAGGTATGAGATGTTCACAATTCTGCTGGAGCTCAAGTTGAGTGTATGAAAATTTCGATGTCGGAATTTTCCGACAGCAGATGTCGCCCAGGCGACAGCAAAGAAGTTATGACAACTTCCCCCACGGCAACACGACGAACGGCAGTTTTGAGCTGTCGAAAATCCGACAGCGATGTCGCCCAGGCGACAGCTCGGAGGTTACAACAACTGCCCGCACGACAGCACTACGAGCGGCAGTTTTGCGCTGTCTGAAATCCGACACCGATGACGCACAGGCGACAGCTCGGAGGTTACAGCAACTGCCCGCACGACAGCACTACGAGCGACAGTTTAGCGCTGTCGGAAATTCCGACAGCTGATGTCGCCCAGGCGACAGTGAATTTCTATATATTGGCTCCTTTTGTTCGTGCATTCCAAGCATTTGAGAATTTCAAGTCCCTTCCTGAGTGCATACGAACCAGAGAGCTCCAGAACCTCATCAACTCCCATTTGTGCTTAGAAGGTTTGAGATTGAAGACGAGATCGGGCGCGCTTCTACATCAACGATCATCTCGAGAATTCAACCTTCCTTTCAGAGATCTGAATTTCTAGGGAGTTGTTCTTTTCATTTTGTATTTTCATTTATATACATTTCATTTTGTATTTTCATTTATATACATTTCATTTTGTATTTTCATTTATATACATTTCATTTTGTATTGGTAGGGAAATCGTCTCTTTGTGCGTGACGTCTAAGTCCTTGCGTGGCTTAGGGGAAAATCGCTTCCTTGTGTGGAGCGCCCAAGTCCTTGCGAGGCTTGGTGGGAAATCGTGGCCTTGTGTGCTACGTCTAGATCTTGGGAAGATCTAGAGGATAGGCTTGGGCTTGGTCTAGGGAGAGACAAGTGATAGCCTTCCGATCCTTGGGAGAAGGATTGGTAAACACAAATTGTAAAAGGGTTATTATCATATTTGTGCCTTGATCTTAAGCATTGTTAAGATCATATTATTTGTATATGAATTTCATGATTATAAAATTATGACTTTTTCTTTAATTGCAAATATGGTTGTTTAATCTTTAACTTAGAAATTTGTGTTTGAATTTATTCAAAAATTACATTAGTTTGAAATTTTTATAAGTAATTTTTAGAAAAGCAAAATTTGTTTTAAAATTCTTAAGTAAAAATCATAATTTCTAAAAGGCCCTTATTCACCTCCCCTCTAAGGGCGCCGCAAGATCCAACAGCTAAGTGATGCCAGGCGGAAATGGGCCGTTTATGATCAAGAATTCTATGCCGTCGTCCGGGCCCTCAAGCATTGGGAGCACTATTTGCTGTACAAGGAGTTCATCTTGTACACGGACCTTCAAGCTCTCAAGTTTATCAACAGTCAGAAGCGCATGGACGGAATGCACCTTTGTTGGACCACGTATCTTCAACGATTTCCATATATTATTCATCACAAACCAGGGACTTCAAATGTGGTCGTCGACGCACTTAGCCGGCGGAGCTGTTTGTTAGCAACTATGCATCACGAAATCATCGGCTTTGATACCCTCGCCGATTTGTATGCCGACGACACTGATTTCCAAGAGGTTTGGCGCGCCTGTTCGTTGGGTGGCTCACATGGTGGTTTCCTATTACTCGATGGGTTCTTGCTTAAGGACAACCGTCTGTGCATTCCCCGCACCTCCTTGCGGGAGAAGCTCATTCGCGATTTGCATGGGGCCGGACTGAGTGGCCACCTGGGCCGAGACAAGACACTTGCCAGCCTCCAACAACGCTATTTCTGGCCACAGTTGGCAAAGGACGTGGGGAATTTCGTTCGGAAGTGTTATGTGTGACAACAGTACAAGGGCCATGCACACAACACTGGGCTATATACACCCCTCCCGGTCCCCTCCGGCGTTTGGGAGGATCTCTCAATGGATTTCGTCTTGGGCCTCCCGCGCACGCAACGTGGGGTTGACTCGGTGTTTGTCATGGTGGATCGCTTCTCCAAGATGGCGCATTTTCTTCCTTGCCGCAAGACATCTGATGCGTCTCACATTGCGCGTCTTTTCTTCCGAGAGGTGGTTCGTTTGCATGGCGTACCAACCACTATCACGTCCGACCGCGACCCCAAGTTTCTTGGCCACTTTTGGACGATGTTATGGAAGATGTTTGACACCTCCCTCCAGTTTAGTAGCTCCGCCTATCCTCAAACAGACGGCCAAACCGAAGTCGTTAACAAGACTTTGGGGAACCTCGTTCGTTGCATTTGCCAAGATCGCCCGAAGCAGTGGGACCACGCCCTCGCACAAGCTGAATTTGCCTATAACAATGCCGTGCACAGCTCTACCGGTCGCTCACCGTTCTCCATTGTTTACACCAAAGCCCCCCGACATGCGCTCGATTTAGCCCGCCTACCGGCGGCACCTCCTTCAGCAACACAGCTGGCGGAAGAGACCCGCGACATCCAAGCCGACACTCGGCTCAAGCTACTTGAGTCCAACGCCAAATACAAGGCTATGACGGACAGCACCGCCGCGAACAAATTTTTAAGGAGGGAGATATGGTCATGATCTTCCTCCGCATGGAGCGGCTTCCTGCGGGACATCACCACAAGCTCATGCCGAAGAAGTACGGCCCTTTCCCCATCTCCCGCAAGATCAACGACAATGCATGTGTGGTCGAGCTTCCGCCGAGCCTCAACATCTCCAAGACCTTCAATGTGAGCGATTTGTCCCCTTTCTACCCGAACATCCCGCTTTACCCCGAGCACTCGAGGTCGAGTGCTTCCCAAGAAGGGGCGAATGATGAAGGACGTATCGTAGCCGAAGCACCCGCAACGGACGCAACCCCCAGCGAGGCCGGAATCGCGTGGCTTGAGAAGACCGACCCACTTTGGAAGCCTCGATCCGTCTAATTAATTTTCTTTCATGCTGAATGCTAGTTGTATTTTCTATTGTATTTGCTTTTGAACCTATTATGTGGTGTGCTACTAGCAGGTGTGCTAATAGCCGTGGTCTTCCCCTCATAGAATAAGAGGTGGGAGTTATTTTGGTGTGCTCAGTTTTGATGATTAAAGATTTTCACTGTTGCCCTAGCCGTCTTCCCCTCTCCCTGCGAGAGCAATCAGTCCGGAAGGACTCGCACCCGCCGCCCGCTTCCCCTCTTCCCGTGAGGAAGACGACCGGCCGGAAGGCTCCGTCCCTGCACCCGGCATTTCCTACGCCACAAACTTGCAGGGATATCAAGATCATAGGTGTTTGTTTCGATCCGTCTCATGATTATATAGGGATTCATTCGCCTAACGCTCAAGCTTTTAGCAAGCCTCGCACGGAGCCTCACAATGCAGATTCTCACCATCACCTGCTCGCCTTCATGAACTACCTGCACTTGCCAGTGAACATCCGCATGTGATTTACAAGATTTATTACCAATATGGATTATTCGTCGGACCGACTCATGACACACATGCAAACGAGAAATAAACAACACAACAGACTCATGCGAATGATGGCGAAACGACTCAACATACTCATGCAAATGATGTAAATGAGACACGACGGACACAACATACTCGCTACGGGAAAGGCTAATAACCACTTGAAAATCTACCAAAGGAGGTGGCCTATCAGGAGGCTCTCTCGGAGGAGTGTAAAAATCTCATCCCGTGGACGACGAGTGTTCAAATGATCATGCGAGACACCTACACTCAAAGACGAGCTCGTAAAGAGCCAAAAACCTCTCGGGGAACGTAACCTAGATCTAGTCGCCAACACGAGGCGAGTTTTCTGCCCTAAGTCCTACCCAGACCTAGTCGCCAACACGAGGCGTGTTCACTAAACGATTACAGAAAAAGATATGAAATAGAAAGACAATAATATGAAAATCTCCCTCTTGAAGAACTTCTGAAGTTGGTGACGAAAGACCGCTGTAGTATAAGCGTTGATGAAGTGATCTTCGGTCGGATCCGGCGTGAAGAAATCCTCCTTCAGAAATTCGTGGAACTTTGGTGGGAGATCACTTTTTGACAGAGTAAGGGTCTGGAATTCTAGCTCTTCACCTATCTCAAACTTATGTGTGGAAAACGAGAGAAGAGACCTCCTTTTATTGGAGTAAGCGCTAGCGCTACCGCCGACGCTATCCCAAATTAGGGAATATTCTCTGCGCGCGTATCTTCATTCCAGGGAAACTCCACCGCCTTGCCTCTTGTGCTCCGCTCTACCGCCGGCGTTATCCGCTACCGCCTGGCGCTAGCGTTTTCTAAAGATGCTGCCGGAATTGCGCTAATTATCGCTAGCGCCGGGCGCTAGGTGCTACCGTCGGCGCTAGTGGGCTTGTTGAAATTATTGGCTCAATTTTGGGGGCAACCTTCTTATGTTATCCTTGAGTCATATGGATTTGTTTCCTGCACACTTAAGCACATAAGATCAAATACACGCAGGATTTGTTATTCTCAAACCTAGGAGATGCGGAAGACCATGTTCCAACAAACTCCCCCTTTTGATAATAACAAATTCATTAATGATAAATCAGAGCATTAATATATAAGCATGATGAAACCTACATGTGTGTGTGTCAAAGTGATGACTTAGGATAATTGTCGTTTTTGATATTTAGAATTGCTCCTCCTACGTGAATGCTCCCCTAATATGTAAACTATCAATTTAATTAATCATGTTAGTTTTCAATTTTGATAGTGTAACCGTGAATATTTATCATGATTGTTCTCCCCCTTTTGTTATTAGCAAAAATGGGTAAGGAAGCAAGAGGCACAAAAATATTTTTGGTAATAAGATAAGGCATGATCGAGCTGTTTAGAGGAAAAGGAAATGATAAGGAGTTTTAGAATAATTTTCATAGAAATAAATCAGAGTTTTTAGCATAAGTATTTTCATAGAAATAAATCAGAGTTTTTTGCTTATAACATTTACCACGCAAGTCTATCGTTTGGTAAAATAAATTGAAGTTTGAAGACTTGAGATAAACATAAAAAGATAATAAGGTAAACGTAAAGTTGCGGAAGACTTATAAAAATTCAACAAACATATTTTTGTAAGACATAATGATTCATAAAAAAAGTGTGAATGATCAAAAATGAAAAAGATGTTTTTGTAAATCATTTTTCTTTGAAAATCTTCAAAGATTACTATGAAGTAACGAAGCATGAAGGTAGGATATCAAAAATGAATTTCTACAATGTTAGTGTGATTCACAAATTCAAAACATACCAAACATTGTAAAGAGCATGCTAGGTTAACTAGTGCATTTTATAGATAAAGAGAGTATAAAATTTTAGCATTAGGATCCAATACTTATGAGAAGAAGTGTTATGGAAGATAATGATGTGCACATAAGTGTATTTTGAAGAGAGTAAACAAATGTTTCAATCAAAAATACAAGACATATGTAGAGTAAAGTGCACAATAAAACACAAATAATTTTACTTCCACACCCATTAAAGCACATAGAAAAGAATAAGTGGTGTAAAAAAAAGTTTATGGTTTGCAGAAGATACTTTACTATTCTTTCAAGGTGCTCAACCTCATAATGCCCATTAAGACTTATCAGGAGGTTCAAGTAGTGCTTAGTGGAGTTATCTTTGTTATTTTATTTTATTCATTTTTTATTTTGTACAAAATTCTCCGAATACACTTGTTTTGCAAACCAATAAAATTTTAAGTACAACCACTTTTCTTAATTTTAAGAGTGCAAATAGAAGTAGTGTAGGTAAAATACATGTGCAAATTTAATTTATTGTACAATTACAATACACAAGCAAGCATTCTTAGATTGAGAGCATATGTAAACTTTGCCAAAATAAGTGAGTGAATAAAGATCATTATCAAGCATAAAACATTTACTCATACTTAAAGACATGCTAAGCTTAGTTCTACACACCACTTTTTCAATGCAATTTATGCACATGTGTTTAGATATATCAAAGCATGATAAAAACAATGTTCAAAGTAGTTTGAAAAGATGAATTTCAACATTGAAGAATGTCTAAATGATAGATTAAATCATGCTTGATTTGCACAATAAAGTCCATACAGTTATTTTTTGATAATTTTTATGTTTTATATTTTTGTATTTGATTTTTTCATTTAGAAATAGAATTTAAACAAATGAACAAAGAAAAGGAGTAAAAGAAATATTTTTTGTAATTTGCCTTTTGTATTTTTGTTTCTTGTAATTTTTTGAAAATCAATTCAAAACAGAACTGCAAAACTATGTAGTACATATAATAGAGCATAATTTTAGGTATTTTATAAAATTTTAAAAAATACATAAAAACAGACAGGTGCGCTAGCGCGGGAAACAGTACACGATTTTTTAGGATTTTAAAAATTTTAATTTTTGATATTGGTTAAGTGTCCAAAATTTAGTTTTATGCAGAAATTTCAGAGGATTTGAAGATGTTTAGATATGGAAAAATTGCATACAACTATTGCGTTTTAAGAATGCGTTTTAACCCGAAAGATCTAGGACTCCTAATTTAAGTCGTAATAATCTAAATCTTGCATCGGGTAGAGATTTAGTGAATATGTCAGCAAGTTGGGAGTCCGTACCAATGAAGCTTACTTTTACATGCTCTTTCTTAATATGATCCTTAATGAAATGATGACGAACATTTATGTGTTTGGATCTAGAGTGGTGTACGGGATTATTTTTAAGGTCTATGACACTTTTGTTGTCACATTTAAGATCAATGTTTTTGAGATGAAAACCAAAATCCTCTAGAGTTTGGCTCATCCACAACGCTTGTGCACAACAACTACCAAGTGCGAGGTATTCGGCCTCCGTGGTGGAGAGTGCAACCGAAGATTATTTCCTACTAGACCATGCAACTAATGAGGGTCCTAAAAAGTGATCAGTACCGCTAGTGCTTTTTCGATCTAGTGAACAACCGGCGTAATCCGAATCAGAATAGCTGTGAAGTATAAATGAATCATTGTGCGGGTATCATAATCCTAATTTAGATGACCCTAATAGATAACGAAAAATATGTTTTACCGCGTTTAAATGAGATTCTTTTGGATTGGCTTGAAAGCGAGCACATAGACATACAACAAACATTATATCTAGTCTAGATGCACTTAAGTAAAGAAAAGATCCTATCATTCCTCTATATAAAGTTTGATAAATTGAAATTCCAGATTCATCTTTTCCTAGTTTTAAAGAAGCACTCATAGGAGTAGAAGCTTGTTTAAGATTTTTCAAATCCAAATCGTTTAAGCATATCGTGAACATATTTTGTTTGGCAAATAAAGATTACATCATTTCGTTGTGAAATTTGAAAACCCAGAAAATATGCTAGTTCTCCTACAAGACTCATTTCAAATTCATTTTTTATTACTAAGACTACTTCATTACACAACTCTTCATTAGTGGCTTCAAAAATTATATCATCAACATATATTTGTAAGATAATTAAATCGTTATTATTATGCTTAATAAAGAGTGTGTTGTCGGCACTTCCCATAACATAACCGTGCTTTAATAAAAACGATGTAAGTCTATCATACCATGCACGGGGGCGCTTGCTTTAAACCGTAAAGCCCTTTTTCTAATTTATAAACATGATTTGTAAATTTTTCGTTTATAAAATCGGGGGTTGTTCTACATATACTTCTTCTTTTATAAACTCGTTTAAGAAAGCACTTTTAACATCCATTTGAAATAATTTTATCTTTTTAAAACTCGCAAATGCCAAAAATATTCGTATAGATTCTAAGCGAGCAACGAGTGCAAAAGTTTTTTCAAAATCTACCCCCTCGATTTGAGAAAAGCCTTGAGCGACTAAGCGAGCTTTATTTCTTGTAATCCTAGATTCACTATCTAATTTATTTTTAACGATCCATTTTACACCAATAACGTGATGATTAGATGGACGTTCTGCAAGGTTTCAGACTTTATTTCTTTCAAATTGATCTAACTCTTCATTCATAGCCAAAAACCAAAATTCGTCATTTAAAGTGGTGGAAACGTTTTTAGGTTCAATTTCGGAAACAAAGCAAATATTTGAATACATTTCATGAAGAGAAGATCGAGTTCTTACCCCAATAGATGGTTCCCCAATGACTAGCTCTTTTGGATGATTTTTTGAGAAGTTCAAGACGCTTGGGGGCACATATTCATCTTCCTTGGTCTTCTCCTCCTCTTCTTTGGAAGGTTCCTCTTCGTCGTGCTCCAAAGATGGCAAAGGTTCATCATTTGTACCTGTAGGAAGTCTTTTTACACAAGGAATAAATTCATCAAATTTTACATTAATAGACTCTTCAACCTTTTACTCGTTCTTTTGTTAAATATTCTATAGGCTTTACTAGTTGAAGAGTATCCAAGAAATATTCCTTCATCACATTTTTCATCAAATTTTCTTAAAGAATCTTTTGTATTTAGAATAAAACATTTACAACCAAATACTTTAAAATATGATACGTTAGGTTTCTTTTGATAATATAGTTCATATGGTGTGAGATTTAAAGATGGACGCAACATGACTCTATTCATTACATAACATGATGTGCTTGCGTCTTCGGTCCAAAATGACTTAGGTAATTTATATTCAGATAACATAGTACGTGCTAGTTCTTAGATTGTCCTATTCTTTCTTTCTACAACACCGTTTTGTTGAGGTGTGCGTGGTGCGGAGAACTTATGCTTAATACCTAACATTTCACAAAAAGATTTAAAATTTTCATTTTCAAATTCACCTCCATGATCTGAGCGAATGCATTTTATTTTTAAATCTAGTTCATTTTGAATACGAGTACATAATTTTTAGAATTCGCAAAACGCATCAGATTTGAAAGAGAGAAATAAAGTCCAACAATATCTAGAGAAATCATCTATTAGAACGAAAGTATATATTCTACCACCAAGATTTGCTGTGCTAACAGAACCAAAGAGATCCATATGAATTAATTGCAATAGTTTTGAAATAGAAATTTCGTTTTTGCTTTTAAAAGACGATTTTGTAAATTTTCGTTTTTGACATGGAGAACATAGTGAAAATAAATTTTCATTCAATTTAGGTAATCCTCTAATCAATTCCTTTTTGGCTAGTTTTAAAATGAGCTTTGTACTAGCGTGACCTAAACGTTTATGTCATAGTTCTAACTCGTCATTTTTAGTTATAAAACATTTTATATATGATTTGGAAAGATCATGAAACGAAACTATATAAACGTTGTGAATTCTAGGTGCAGTTAGTAAAACATCTTTTGTGTTAGGATTAAATATTTTGCAAAGATTAGTGGATGATTCAAATAATACATCTAATCCTTTATCACACAATTGACTAATAGATATTAAGTTATGTTTTAATCCTTTTACATAATGAACATTAGAGATGAGAAATGATTCGTTACCCACTGTACCTACTCCCATGATCCTTCCTTTACCGTTATCTCCAAACGTTACGATCCCTCCTTTCTTCTTTTCTATGCTAAGGAACTTTGTTTTGTTGCCCGTCATGTGCTTGGAGCAGCCTGAGTCTAAGTACCACACGTCCACCGTTTCCTTAGCCTTCCTGCAAATCTAGAAAGAAGATGTGAGTAAAGATCCGGATACCCAAGAGGTACCACCCATAGAGTAAGTGAATTTCTTAGGTACCCAGATTTGTTTTAAAGATCATTGTTTTATATTCCTGCAATAGCTAGACGTGTGTCCAAACTTAAGACAATTTGCATATGAGATAAAGGGGCTTGAGACCCTTTTCTGAATTCCTACATTGCTCTTGCTGGATGATGTTTGAACTTTAGAAAAACAGGAGATTTTTTAACTGTTGAGCTACTGCCGGCGTTAGTGGCTAGCGCCGGGCGCGTAGTTGTTAAAGGCGCGCCTCAGGCACGCCTAAGGCTCAAGGCTTACCAGCAAGCTTGCAGATGTCGGATGTCGGACTCATGTCGGTTTTGGTTTTTTATATCGGATGTCGGATTGCGGGGGATATATCGGGGACATTTCAAAATGTCGGATTTTAATTATATATATATAGAAATAATTACCCGTACCTCCCCTGTAAGTTAGCATAATTACTGAGAACACCCCTCTTATTTTCGAAATTACAAATACCTCCCCAGAACTTTTCATTTCATAACATCATGAACAAAAATTCAGGATTTTTTTGTAATGAAATTGTGCACCGATAGGATTTTTTGTAATGAAATTAAAACTTCAAGGGAAGTTTTTGTAATTATGCTAACTTATAGGGTAGTTTTTTGTAATTTCGAAAATAAGAGGGGTTCTCTCAGTAATTTAGCAAAGTTAGAGGGTTGGTCCCGGTAAATGACCCTATATATATGTTTTAAATTAGATGGTAATTGTTTTTTCTAATTATATATATATTTTTATGTTTTTAATTATGTCAGATGTCGGATTTTAATAATAGATGATAATTATTTTTTCTAATTATATATTATTTTTATTATATAATCGGATTTTAGGTTTTACGGGTTCGAGAAATAAAGTGAACCGGGAGAAAATAAATGGGGTTTTAGTATTTTTTTGAGTGCTATTAGCTATTAATAGGGTGATAATTAAAAATAAATGTTCATAGCTAATGTCGCCGCCATAAGCCGCCATAAACCGATATGTCGGGCCGACATGTCGGCCGCCATACTGGAAAACGCCATTTTTCTCATTTGTGTCGCTAACGTTGCGATTTCCCCTCAAAAATGACATGTCGGACATGTCGGCCGACATCTACAAGCTTGCTTACCAAGCTCAGAGGTTTGCGCCTTCATGCGCCTTATTTGCGCATTTGGAACATAAAAGACACGCCTGAATGAGATTTTTGTTGTAAATTTTTTTTTTCAAAAATAAAGAATGAAATAATATAAGAACTCAATACTTTTTGATTGATTTAGTGTTTATGAAAGATAATTGTGCATTGGGACTTAGATGTGATGCAAGTGACTACGTTGATTTTATTTTTTAAGAGATATAAACGATAGTAATGAATGATTAATTAGTAGAATAGATGAAGAATCTAACCGAGAAGAGAAAATGATGTTTGATGCTGATTATTTAAAATGGATGTGATTGCGCCTTGCCTTCGTCAGGCGCGCGCCTGCGCCTTGAGCCTTGCGCCTAGGCTCTAAGACTCCTTTGCGCCTTGGTGCGCCTTTAATAACTAAGGCCGGGCGGTAGGGCGCACTTTGATATCTGAGCCCAAACTTTCCAGAACCATAACATTGGTTTCCCAAAATCATATCCAGGGATTTTTGACCTATCCCGAATTTTTTTATGGCCATATTGAGGTCATGATTTTTTTTAAGAGATGTATTTTCTTGTACAATCATAACACATTTATTTTCAAAGCCTTTTTTGTTATTTTCAATTTGTAAGAGAAGAGGTTTTTAGTTTTCTCTCTAAGGCTTCATTTGGTTTAGCGGTTGCGGTTGTAAAAGGAGCTGTTGTAAATGCAGGTTTGTAAATGGAGCTGTTGGAAACTTGTTGCTGGAAATTGAGTTCTGTTTGGATATTCTGTGTTTGCAGAGCTGTTCAAAACAGAGAACCGTTTGACAAAACTGCGGTGGCGTTTTGTAAATATTTTCTACTATAAATTTTTTTATTTGATATTTTTTTAAAAAAATTTAAGAATATATGTATATGTATATATATTTGTAAATGTTCAAACACATACATGAACTCAAAAAATTATAAAATATTTTCTAATATATAATTTTTTAATTTTTTTCTAAACTATCAATATTATAATATTTATATATTATTATATAAATATTAAATAATATATAAATATAATAATACAGTATTTATATATTATTATATAAAGGTAATAATATTTATATATTATATATTTTTTCGGCCACCGGAGCTGAAGGAGGAAGAGCTTGAAGGAGGCGGAGCTTGGCGGAGGCGGCCGGAGCTTGAAGGCGGCTGGAGCTTGAAGGATCCGGCGGAGCTTGGCGGAGGCGGAGGCGCCCGAAGCTTGAAGGCAGCTGGAGCTTGGCGGAAGGAGGCGGAGGCGGCTGGAGCTTGACGAAAGGAGGCGGAGGCGGCGGAGCTTTCGGCGGAGCTTGGCGGAAGGAGGCGGAGGCGGGTTTCTATTCTCCTCCTACAAAACGCGATAAAACGGCGTGCTTGCCGCTGGTTTCGACCCGCGACTTTTTCTCCTGCCAACAAACGCCGGCGGCTCAAAAATCTGGCGGAAAAACAAATAAAAAACATTGATGCATTAAACGTTTTTAAAAAACGGAATAGCCAAAACGTGATACCAAATGAAGCCTAAGTCCCCCCTTTCTTTTGCAATAGTTTTGATTTGTGAGAGGGTCTTAGAAAGAGAAACTTCAAGTTATTTTGCCTTACATAAGGAGTGCTCACACTCTTGACATGAAACCTTTCTCTTTTCAAGGGAAATTAATTTTTTAGTAAGCTTATAATTTTCTTTGATGATAGATTCATTTTCACGATTTAAAATAATATTATCTTTTACACTTTTATCATAGGCTTTGCAAGTTTAAACAAATTCATCGTAGAGTTCTTCGAAGGTGGGAGGAATTACCTCAGTGTCGCTAAGAACACTGGTGTCGTCATCGTTGCTTTTTGCCATTAAACATAAGTTTGCTTCCTCCTCGCTGCTTGACTCAGATCCGCTTGATTCTTCAGAGGAAGAATCATCCCAAGTTGCGGCTTTCAATACTTTCTTTTTCTCCTTCGCTTTGTATCTATCTTTTTGCTCCTTTTGATACTTCGGGCACTGGCTTCGAATGTCCCCGATCTTTCTGCAGTGGCAGCAATCCGGTGGTGGTCTTTCTTCTTCGTCTTCACTTCCTTTTTCTTTCTTTGATGAGGAGGAAGACCCTTTTCGCCGAGCATCATTTTGGAAGAACTTCCGGAAGGTGTTCATTCTTTCCGGATTTCTAATGAACTTCCTGAAGTTTTTCACAGGAGACCTTCTTCATCTTCATCATCATCTTCGATGCTCTCCTTTTTTGACTTTAGTGCCAACGCCTTTTTCTTTGGCTCCTTGTTGTATTCATCGTGTTGAATCTGAAGTTCTACCTTATGGGTTTTGAAATTCCCAATAAGATTCTCAATCTGGAGCGTTCTTAGGTTGTGTGACTCCGAGATTTCCGTCACCTTTGGATTGAACCTCAGAGGTAGAGAGCGAAGAATTTTTCTGACCAAGTCTCCGTCTGAGTAGATCTTTCCAAGTGCTTTTGAAGCGTTGACGATCTTAGTGAAGCGTGTGTACATCGAGTTGATGTTCTCTTCGGCATCCATCCTGAATTTTTCATATTCCGATTCCAGTTGGAATAACTTTGCATCTTTTATCTGCGATGTACCTTCATGAGTAACTTCCAATTGATTCCAAATATCATAAGCAGTTACACATGCAGAAATTCTATTAAATTCAGTTCTATTTAAAGCGCAATATAAAACGTTCATCGCCTTAGCATTATTTTTGCACCTTAGTTTATCGCTATCATCCAATTTATCTTTAGGTTTTAGTAACGTAGCATCTCCTACTACAGTTGTAGGAGGAGAGTACCGAACTTCTACCATGTTCCATACTTCTACATTCATGGTCATAAGAAAACACATCATTCGATTTTTCCAGTAGTTGAAATCTGACCCAGAAAAAAGAGGTGCTCGACTAACACCCTGACCCTCCGGAAAAGCGAGATCATGAGACGCCATTATTCCCGGTTGTTAAGCCGATTGGAATAAAACTCATTTGATACCACTTGTTGGATCGGTAGGCGCCCTTAGAGGGGGGGGGGGGTGAATAAGGGTTTTAAAACTTTTTCATATATTCTGAATATCTTGAAATAATATGAGATTAAGATGCTGAGAAATCAAACAAACTAAGTGAAATAAAGTAGAGACATGTTTTATTAATATGAAATATGAGTTTACAAAAATTGATTTCTATAACGCTAGAAATCGGTGGCGAATAATAATAAACTCCTTTTGTTTTCTATCCCGACTCGCATCCCCACGAACCGGTGGCCCTAGCCAATCCTTCCTTGGATACGACCTCAAGCCGCTCTAGCCAATCCTTCCCCGAATATGACCTCGAGCACCCCCTAGACCTAACCTAGATCTAGTTGCCAACACGAGACGAGTTTCTGTCCTAAGTCCTACCCAGAGCTAGTCGCCAACACGAGGCGAGTTCACTAAACGATTACAAAAAAAGACATGAAATAGAAAGACAATAATATGAAAATCTCCCTCTTGAAGAATTCTGAAGTTGGTGACGAAAGACCGCTGTAGTATAAGCGTTGATGAAGCGATCAAGCCATGACATGCTATAGGTAGGGGTAGGGGTGCTAATCAAGCCATGACATGACATAGGTGGTGGTATGGGTGAGGGGCACGACACTATTGGCTCAAGAGGTCCCTCAGGCTCACTCTCAGTCGGGGTCACGAGAGACGGGTCAGAAACAAGAGATATGTCACTCACTGGGCTAAGCACCTCACTGGGGTGAGAGCAATCTGCATCGGGTATCACTTCTGCCATGTAGGATGGAACAATGGTAGGCAGAGTGGTGTCCTTGGTGTGGGAGGAGCTCGTACTGCGGGGGTCAAAGTGAATATCCAACCGACCAGCTCTTGCGGATCTCAAAGACTGTTCGTAACGAAGGGCAAGTCGATGCGTCTGCTCGAGGGAATTCGAGCTATGATAAACCACCTTAGTACGAATGTCTGAGCGAAGGCCAAACCGAAATCTGCAAGAGGTCATGGTTGGGTCCTCTCGGATATCGCTCCTCACAACTAACTCATCAAAGCGATCTTTATACTCGGCGACGGACATGGATCCTTGCTGAAGTGGAAATAATTGGTCGAGCAAGCGAGTCTGATACGACGACGGAAGATACCTCTGACATAATATACGCTGCATGTCCACCCAACTAGTTATGCGATGTAGATGGTCTCGCTCGCGGGTCCTCTCAACACTAGACCAATATGCCCTCGCCTGATCTAAAAGTTTAAGTTTCGCAAACTTGACGCGACGCTCACCGAATACCTCAAAATGGTCAAGATAATACTTCATGTCCACGAGTCAATAACTGAAAGACTCGGGACACGATGAACCGTCAAAGGAAGGGGCAGCAATACGAAACTGACTCTCAAGATCTCTATCGGTACGACGATCCTCATAATAATCATCCCAAAGTTAACCGAGTTGTGTCGAAGGATCAACATGATCCACTCGCGTGTACGGATACGAACGACGACAATCATCATACTGATCGTCTCTAGCATAGTTGGGCCGTGTCGGTGGGTCAACACGATTTCTAGAAGTGGTGTACTGCGTTCGCGAATAATCATCGTAGTATCGTGAGGGTCTTCCCTAAAGGGGATCTATGAGGGCGGGTGCAAGTGGACTCGAGACCTCCAGAGTGAGGGGAGGAATAATTGTGACACCTAAACATAATGAAAAACCTATAGACTACGACTGCGTATCAAAAGAGCCCGTAACCTGGCTCTGATACCAATTGACGCAGGACGAATTTATAGGCGGCGGGTAAACAACGACCTAACCCTACATGCTATGCAAAGCCCGACGGATTAGCCACAGTTTGATAATAATTAAAATATCCCACGCAGATAAATTCACAGCAAGATAAAAATAATTTATTATGGCAAATAAGCTTAGGCTTTCCTCCGCGTGGAGGGCCAAAACTAGAGCGTGCGGCGAATAAAATCCTGCAAATCACAATAATAATTTAGCAAACCACTACCATACAAGATATTCAAACATGTACAAGAGTCCGATCCAATATAAAGTGCTTAATAAAATATCCCAATACAAATATGACTCACAGAGTAGTGGGTTGACCAAGGCACTGAAGAATTCGGAGCCGGAGATGCGTGTACGACGATCCGAGGTGGAACCGGTGGCGTGGAGATGGCCTTCGGCGGTGGAGGGTGGAATCGGGCCGGGAATGGATAGATCCGGCCACATAGGTATGGATCCGGGCGAGCGAATGATGGTTCGGGTAGAGGAATGGCTGGATCTGGGCGGGACTGCCCAGATCTGGATAGATCTAGTGGTGGAGGACTATTTGGAGGTGGTTGTAGGCTGGCGTCGGGATTAGGGCGGATGGTTGTGGACAGCAGGGGGAGGGGGTGGCTGTAGGCTGGCGGGGCTGTAGGGGAGTGAGGAAGTAGCGGCATTGAGAGGGAGGAGGGGCTAGGTGGCGGTCTGCTGGGAGGGAGGTCTGGAGCCGATGGCTGAAATATGAGGTTACTGTTCACTAACTATATTAGTGAACAATAAATTTCATTTTCCTACCGTACCTAGAAGAGGTAGGGGCTGCTGGTAGAGTTTCTTGAACAGCAACCGCTGTAACGGGCTGTGGGGGCTGCAGATGAGGGTTTCAGAGGGGGAAGGAGCCTAGGGTTAGGGGATACCTTAGGGAGGAAGATACAAACCTAGGAGTCGTCACCTAGGATTCCACGGAGTCGGCACTGTGGAGGGATCGCCGGATTTCGGGATTTCTCTTCTCCAAAATCTGCAATGCCAATAATCAGCCCCCTACCTATCTATTTATAATAAAAGAAAGGCTAGGGCATCCCATCTTCAATGACTATGATTGGCCGGAGGTGGGTCCACCCAAATACATTAAAACAAATGCAAAAATAATAAACTAATATATCAAATTGATTCGCAACGCGATTCCGAACTAATCTGCGGAGTCCGATCGTCGATCCTGGCACGCCATATATGGAAAGTCGTCAATTGGCCCTGAACAGGCCCAAAACTCATCCTCCACGGCAAGTCCTCGTCCATGCTCCGCATCACTATCTCTATGAATATCCTGATTATGGCTTGTTTAGGGATTTATGGAGTTATAAGGACTTTTCAAATATTTTTGTAAGACCTTTTTGTTTCTAAATTTACATATTTACAGGCACAGTTCTCTACCAAGAGTACGAGTAACAATTCAATACAAACTATAAATTTTTTCTTGAAATACACAACCCTCACTGCATAAGGTAGCCCTACCACTTTGCAAAAATTTCTCGATGGATCCATTCGTTTGGATGGAATTAAGACCCTGGAATTGGAATTGATGGATTGCTCGTTTGCACGCTTGATGGGCGGAGATGGAATTCAAAATGACGGTTCGCATGTGCGGATGTATGTAAGATGCTTGCTTTAATTAATGATATTTTCGCAGTGTAAATCTTTTATATCTTTCTTCCGACGCAGTTATTATTCTTACGAATTATTCTTGTAATTTCAAGACCTCTAGTGGTGACTGTGTGTCGATCTAATGGTCGAATCTTCCTCAGTCTCCGTCGGTCTATTATTGCAAAAAAAATGAGTCATCAGATCGTCGCCTAATTTTTGTGAATGTTGTACTCATCGTTTCAAGACCATTGGTTACGACGATTCATAAATCTGATTGTCGGATCTCCTGCAATTTACGTTGTACCACTTGGCCAAAGAAATGAAAAGTTGTCGAATTGTCCTTAAATTTCCTGGAAAACCTACTATTATCATCCAGAGATTGCTCATGATGATGGTTCGTCTGCCAAATTGCCAGATCGTCTGTAATTACAACATATTAGTGGAATTAAATAATATCACTATGCATGCTTAAGTCTATTGTCTATCCGAGCTACAGAATTGGAATTCAAACCAATTCCACTCCCTAAAGAATTGTAATCAATCTCAGTTTTTGTAATCAATTCCAATTCCATCCAAACCACAGGGCCCTATGGAATTTTTGTCATGCTTTTGGTTTCTTGCTGTGGTAAAATGTTATTACTCAAGTTTACATATATTTTATTTTGTATTTTCTATGTTTAATTCCGTTTGGCTGCTCCAACTTGTGATCCTTCCCAGGTACATTTACCTCTCTCTCTCCCTTTTCACCAACGACAAAAAACCTTGCTCCTCGAACTCAGCCACCACCCATTTTCCTTAAACCTGCCTGAGCCCTTTCTCTTTCTTGCAACTAACTGATGATATTCTACTCAGAGCTTCACTAACGTCATGTACAGAAGTTAAAGATCAATGAGACATCACAGTACTGCATAACATGATCTCTTGCAGTGGAAGCTACAGCCTCACACCATTCCAAGGCCATTGTGGTTTTTCACATCATGGAGATTGATCCTTTATCCTTGGTAGTATTTTTTTATGATTAGATGCTTAACTTAGTTCGTTTTTGGATTAAACCAAACCTTAGAACATAAGGATAATGATGAGACAGATGTGAATTTTTTCTGATATAATTCCATTTTTATATTCGTCCGATTATCGAGTGTTTCATTCAATTTGTTTACCTTATGTATATACTAATATCACTTCATTGCGTGCTAGTTTATTACTTTTTTGATGAGTTGATTGCTTGTGACAAAGTTTCACATGATTCTCAGGTTCATCATATTAGCAATCGTGCGACGTTCTCTAGGTTTTCAGGTTTACATGTAGAAGGTGATTTTGTTGAAATACCTAGCCATCTTCTTGAAAATTGGTTAGTCTATTGATATTATTTCGTCTTTTTTTTCTTTTATGTTTAAGGCCTGAATTATTTGCTCCCATATTTCTGTTTAGGTGTTATGAGAATGTCTCTCTTAAAATGATGTCTGGCTTTAATAAGGTGAAAGCTTTTTCATCTGGTTCCCTTTGCAACTGTTATTTGCATTATGATTCTGTAATTGTGATTTTGCTCTTTATTTAAAATTCACAACATATTTTCTTAATAAAAATCAGTATACATTTTACATACATTAACACATGTAAGTGGAATAATATTATTTTTAGATAAATGTATTTTATGGTGTTTTTTCTCTTTTCTTGTCATCCTTTTGTAAATTCGCTTCTCTTCTCTCTCTATATGTAGGCGAGTCTTTTGTTGTCCTAATTAATTTTGAATCAATTTTCTCATACTGACTTGGTAACAAAGCATAGTAGAGGAGTTCACCTTTCCACCTGCGTCGGCTTCGGTTCCACATCTTCTTTGCAGGCCTAGCCTCTTCAATCTTATTTTTCATGTTGCGGGCTCAACTCTACTGTCTCTATAAGGCGAGTTTCGTCACGTTGAAATCAAACTGAATTAAGTACAGCGTGCATTTTATATAGGTGGACTATGGCTGTGCTGGGAGATATTTTTTTGGATGCATGAAGCATTGAGGAATGGAGTGCAGCTGGCGTGTAGGCCAAAAAAAATGTTAGATAAATACGGGAAGGTTTGAAGTTTCAGCTGGGCTCGCTAGGTAGGGGTAGGAGAAGTGGATGGGGCTCTTTCGGAAAGGGATAAAGGTGCAGTGATAGAGAATTAGATTTAAAAATTGTTACTAATAAAATGAGGAAGTGATTGCGAGTCTTAAGTGTAGAGAAGAAACCTGAAGAGTTGGGCACGTGCAATTGGTGTGATCGGGTGGAATTGAGGTGGGTTTTGTTAAAATTGGTAGGATAAAAAGCTGGTGGTAGTATGGATGAAAAAATGTGAGGGACGACAATTGAATCGTGGAGTAAATATCCCGGGGTTCGATGTTATAGTAGGAGAAGAACAACGCAGAGCTTGAAGGGTGAAGACGTCGGAGAATGGCATTGTGCATGTGTTTCATACAGGGCATGCATCTGGGATGACAATGAATAAGGTGTAGGAGTGGTTTGAGAGAGAGGGGATCGAAGGTGTCAGACACCAAGTGAGATGAATGGGGGTTGCGGGTATAACGACCATTTTAGGCCGCGACAATTGAAAGCATTGTTCTTTATTAGAGGCAGGGATTAGCATAATGTAATTTTGTCATTAAATTTGAGCCAACTAGCAATTATGCTGCGCAACATAATTATTATCGTATTTATACCAAGCGACTGAGCCCTATGTCCACTTTGGGCCTTCCTTTCCCTTGTTGTTTTCATTCATTTTCTCTAGAGCTTCTGTGATAGCTTTAATCCAGAGCTGTTATTTTTGTTCCTTCATTTGTGGCCACTCTTCGTCTCACAGTTTACTAGTAATTCCTGCTCTCCCTTTTCTTGGTCCTAATAATGTTTTAATATAAAAAGGGTTAGTCATAATGACTAGGTGAGATCTTACCTCAATGAAATATTAGTATTAAACCATATATGAAATGTTCAGTAATTTATGTGATGAAATAAAGAGTATATGTAATGAAATGAAGAATAAGAAATAAGTACTAAGAAATAAGCATTGATCTTCAACTAAGCATTAACATAGTATTGCATTATGTTCATTATAAAGTGTTATATAAGTTTCATTAGATATGGTAATAATCACGCATTCATCTAATTCTAAATTTTACTTAAAAGTAACTTCTTATCTTTTCATCTTATTTCATTCATTTGAGAATGTTAAGGGTAACTTAATCTTTTCTTTTCATTTGCCCACCTTTTTGCGTGTCTTGACATAATCACATCGTATTTTTTAGGGCTACCGAACAAGCCTGGAGCCCCTATGGGACACCTGAACCAAAGTCTCATCATCATATCAATTCAAGGCTATCGAACAAGCATGCACTCGATATGGGACACCTGAATCAGCGTTCATCATTGACAGACAATTCACATCCCCTACAAGGGTTTGATAGATTGAGTGGCTTCCTTAGTGGGGGGGGGGGGGGGGTAAGTATTGTTAAAAATCGTTAATTTTTTTTCTCAGGATAAAATAAAGAACAAGATATGAGTTTATGCACTGCGAAAATATTGATTTAAAATCTTTAAAATCAGAGAATAGAAAGACTAAATCGTTTTCATAAAACTTTTCATGATACAAAAGTTTGATCTTTTTGTCGCAAAGATCGTTGACGATAAAAATATAATCTTTTTATTTTTTATTCCGACTCTTTCTAAGAATCGGTTGGCCCTAGCTAATCCACCCCCGGATTGCCTCACTCCCCTAAACCTACACCTAAGTCTAGTTTCCACACACGAGGCGAATTTTTGGGCTTAGACCTGCACCTAGTTTTAGTCGCAACACGCGAGGCAAATTTCCACATGATACGAAGATATTCAATCTTAGATCAAACCGAAAGTAATACAAATGAAAGATTAAATTTTCTATAGAAGAAATTCCTTAGAACTGACGTCGAAGGAAGATGAGGAAGATCCGCTCAAAATAATCGTCGGAGAACGCAAACTCTTCACTTGAATGATGACTTTGGGCTTCGATCTTCCTTGTTATCATTTCTTGTTGAATGGTATGAAGTGCTCGAGGTTATTGGGGCGGCTAGGGAGACCCTCTCTCCGAAATATCTCGTGTTGGAATGAAGATCCTGAGAGAATATGTTATATTTATAATTCTCTGGTAGCTATCGTTAGCGGTAGCCTATACCGCCGGACGGTAGCGTGAAAATACGAGTCCTCGCTACTTTTCCAGCCTAAAAATGGCTGAGCCTTCCATATGGAGGGTGGAGCTATCGCTGGGTGGTAGTGAGCTATCACGGGGCGATCGTAAAATTGAATTGTCCGCTCTCATTTCCCTCCAAGTCGCGTTGCTACGCATTCTTGCCATATTGAGTATTTCACACTACCACCGGGTGATAAGAACTATCGCAGGAGGCGGTCTTTTTCTTGAGCTTTTTATGGCATCCTCAAATTTCTCTAAGTCCACAACAAGTCTTTTGGGTTCACATCAGGTCGTCGAATGCAAGTCAACTTAGTTTGAGGACTATCGTCCGGTGATAGTAGATGACGCTGGTGGTAGAATGTTTTTTATTCTTGTTAAAGCCCAAAGATAAAAGCCCTAAAAAGGAGCCCATTGTACAATTTCTTTTCTTGTCTCTAGGGCCTGTTTGGGAGAGCGGTGGCGTTAGGAAAAGGAGTGGTTGCAAAAGGAGGGCAGGAAAAGGAACTTTTGGAAAATGTCTATTGCAAATGGAGATCTGTTTGAGTGAACTCCTTTTGCATAGATTTTCAGAAAGGCCAAGAACTTTATAAACTATTTGACAAATCTCTGTTGTGGTGACTTTTTTAGTAAAACATTGAAATCTTTGATGTAAAGCAATTTTTTTAGGAGAGGTGAGCTTCTTGTATAAGGTGGATTTTCTCTGGGTTCCTAAGGGAAGAAAAGGACAGCTCGTACACATAATTTTATCAAACTTATTACAATGTAGATGACAATTGTATACACAAATTCAGATACAAGGAAACCAATTTGGCACAAAATTGATTATTGGACCACTTTGAAAATAGAGTTTCGTAGAGCAAAAATGTATGCATTTTTTGTCGAGTAACAAAATACATACTCAAGCAGAACTGAAGATTACAAGAACTGTAAATACGAGCAGTTTATCTTTTATCTTTTACTTTGATCAGGATGGATACGGAGAATTGAGGAGAAAGTGCAGAGGATAGAGAAGATGCGCAAGGGAACCTCTGGGCGAACTCGATAGCGCCGTAGGTTGAACTATCAGGAGCAAAGAAGTGGGGGTCGGGGCGCGGTAGGGTTGAACAAACGGAGCGATCGAGTGCGGAAGAAAAGGAGCAAAAGGAACCCACGTGTGACTTTCCAAAAAGGCAGAATAGTACCTTTTCCATCAGCTGCATTTTCCACTGGTAGAGAAAACAAACAACAGATTTTGGGCTGTGACGTTTTCCAGAAAATGAAAAGGAGGAAAAAAGCCCTCCCAAACGGGGCCTTAGTCCTACATCTCCAAATGTAAATTTGTCCTCTTCCTCTATTATATATAAAGAGGAGAGCTTTCATGTTATATTCAGAATTTTTTGTAATAAAACCATTCAATATTTTCAATTCTCACATAGTATCAGAGCAGGGCATAATCTATCGCTCCTCTCCTTTCGCGTGAATAGTCTTAACCTTCCCGCAAAACCTGACAAGTCTCGCGTGAACTCTCCCGGTCTCACCTGAAATCTTCACGTACTCGCCAACCTGCTTCGGGTACTCGCACCTTTTCTCTCCTATCTTGATCGGGATCCTTGACCAAAACTGAAGCCCTCCACAACCTTTTATAGATTTTAATGGAAGGAGAAGAACTCGCCGCCCCTCAGCCCGCCCCTCCACGTATTCACAACATGTTCTCTTCGGCTTCTTCCACGTATGTCTGTCATGTTGCAATCTTGTGATCTAGAAGTAATCAACGGATTAATCTTACTGCCAACGTGATACAAGCCTATAAGGTCACACGTAAGGACGTGCGAAAATTGGATGGTTTGATCCTGGTGGTTTATGTTATTGTAAATAAATGAAACAATGTGTGTATATATACATTAGATGGTATATAATTAATTAAGAATTAATCATTAAGGATTTAACTATTTCGGTTATGAACCAAAGTAATAATTCCTGATACCATAACAGCCTCTTTTGAGATTTGTGAAATCTCTCTCTAATATAAAATATCGTGTGGTTTTGGAAACCACTGATGCATGAGCTTAGGGCATTTATGATAGTGTCCCGTAAGGCTTTTCTACTAGCATTTTGGAAAAGGTAGAAGCCGTCACTCGTATTCTCATTCCGGTAGTGTGAAAACGGCTGAGAGGGAAAATGATGCATCCTGATTTTATTATGTTTTATTTTTCTGTTTTATGTACGTTTTATTTCTCGTCATTTTCTATTTGGTTCGGCTCACCGGTTTGACCACCCGGTGAGACCTTAAATAAATGGTCCGATAAATATAGTAGGAGAACGAAATAGGCAAGCCAACCAATTAATTTAATTACGCATAATTTCGGCCTAAGACTTCTTTCCTTTTCCAAAATACTTCCCAAAATACTTGATAAGTTTAAATGAGGATATTCAAATCTGATTTTAGCATTCCAAAAAAAATTGCCTTGTCCAAAAAATTAAATATTACCAAATGAAAACATTGCCAAAAAAAATTGTTTCCCTGCCTTCAAAAGGAACGATCGGAGGCCATAATAAGCACCCCGGAAAAAGCAGAGAACGAGAATCACTATTCTCGTTCCCTGTTCTCCGATCGACTCCTTCGTCCAGCGCCAACTTCCCGCCTGTCGCCCGACGCCAATCCTAGCCGCCGGTACGTCTGCGAACCCCCGGCTCCCATCGACTTCGAATCGCCTCCGGACCCCGACCGTCGACTGCACGTCTTCTTCCGGTCGGAAGTCCCTGCTCCGCAGTCGCCTCGCCTGAACCGACCGTCGACCGCGCCCTCCCATCCGGTCGGAGCAGCCAACCCTCCTTCGACATCCATACCACCTGCCAGCCGTTCCTGAGTCGGGAGCCGATTTTCCTGCCGTAGCTTTGGGTATCTCTCGGTATAACTCGCCCTCACTCGTTTTATGCACTTAATTAACTAATCGGTTGTCTTGCCGAACGCGTTCTTCTACTTATTTATTGCATTTTCAAATTCTTGTTTGTCAAAGAAAAGCTTGTGGTGACCGTGATCCCGTAACGACTCCTCCACGCATCAAGTTCACTCGCAAATAACGGAAAAAACGACTCTTTAAAATTCTAACGTCTTTGTGTTTTACGCGCGCAAAATTCGGATCCGCCTTCTCGGATCGCTTGGGTTACATCAGTTTGGTATCAGAGCGTTTTTTGGTTCGCTCCTATCGCGAATCAATCGATCCGTATATCTTTCAAAAATTAAAAGAAATTTTAATTTGAGTTTTACAATTTTGGCTTTAAAAAGAAAAATAAAAAATTTCAAAATCAAAATTATTTTTCTACTCGCTCCGGTAAACGCTCGTTTTCAAATATTTCTGAATTTTTTTTTTAAAAAAAGTGTCCTACCTTTAGAATAAAATATTTAAAAAAGAAAAAAAAGGATTTTAATTATTTCTATTAAAATTTTACAAAAAATCAAGTAATTTTTAATGGATAAACGAGTCGATCGCTTAGAAACTAGCGTTGGGGACTTAGCCCAACGAATGAATGAACTAATGAAAGCGGTAGAGACTATCACCACGGGTATAGGAAGTGTCACACACGTTATGAATGGGTTGCGTACTTCGGTTAATAATATCGAAGCCACCATACACATAAACCGCGCACCCGTGAACGAAGAAAACCCGAACCCTAGGCCGCTAGAGCTTGCACAACCGGAGCCCGAACCCGAACCCGCGCCACTGGACGAACCTCATGACCGTCCTCGTTGGGATATAAGAGTCAAGTTAGACGTTGGTGACTTTGAAGGGTACTTAGAACCCGAACGTTGTTTAGATTGGTGTGCCAGGATGGACCGCTACTTGGCTTGGAAGCAAATGCCCCGAGCTAGGCAGGTTGAGTACGCCACCATGAGACTTAAAGGTCCCGTGTTAGTTTGGTGGGAATAAATAGAGCGAACTAGGTTTAATTTAGGCATGCCACCCATCACCACATGGGCAGGATTTAAAGAACAAATTCGAAAACGGTATGTGCCTCCTGATTACATGCAAACCCTATATCGTAGGTTCCACAACCTAAGACAAGATAAGTCAACGGTAGACGAGTATACGAACGAGTTCCTAGTACTCCAGTCTCGTCTCAATCTCCGAGAGGACGATGACATGGTTGTCTCTCGATATCTGAATGGATTACGATATTCCCTTAGAGATCAACTGGAGTTATTTGACTATAAAGACTTAGGAGAAGTTTCGAGTCGCGCGCGTAGGTCCGAGGCCTCGCAAAAAAGGACATCCGGGTTTAGGTCTACTGATAAATCCCCATCTACTCACACTTCCACTTCGGTGACTCGGACTGCCGGACCCCCTCGTCCCGCTTTGCCTCCGAGCACTCCCGCCTTACCCGCCACATCCACTAGAGGCAAGGAGATTGTCGGCACTAGACCACAAGCTGGCACATTTAGCTGTTTTAAGTGTATGGAGCCGGGTCACAAATCTTCTGAGTGCCCGCGACGCCACTTCGTCGCCGTCGTTGATTCTGAGAGTGGATCAGAACCTGAGTATGGAGTCTTTCTTAGCGACTCCCATCCTGACCCAACCCCCGAGCCCGAGTTAGAAAGTGAGTACGAAATTAAGGGAGAGCAGCCTGACCAGTTAGTGTGTGTTCTCCAACATAGTCTCTTAACTCCTAAGGCCCCTACTGACGATGAGTGGCTGAGAAACAATATTTTTCGTACGACCGCCCGCATCCAGGGGCAATTTTGCTCCATCATTATAGACAGCGGTAGTATGGAAAACTTTGTTTCTCAACGGATGGTTGACAAACTAAAATTGAAAACGCAGCCTTTAGGAAAACCCTACAGTCTATCCTGGGTCACGAGTAGCACGACTATCCCCATCACACATCAGTGTCTCGTAGAGTTTTCCATCGGTAGCACCTATCAGGACGCTGTTTGGTGTCATGTCGCCACTATCGAGGTCTGTCATATCCTGTTGGGACGGCCTTGGCAGTACGACAGACGAGTTATCCATGATGGAGTGAAGAACTCTCACTCTTTCGAGCGCAAAGGGCGCAAGATCGTTCTTCTTCCCCAGAAGAACAGTCTTGTTCCTAGAGCCCCTGAGAGATCTTCACCCCCTACACCTACCGTGTCGGCCATATCCTTCGCCTCCGCCACGATGTTACTGACCGGGCCCCAATTTCAGGAGGAGATGAAGGATAGTGAGGTCGTTTATATGTTGTCTGGTCTAGATACCTCCCCGACCATAGCTGATATCCCTAGTATTGTCCGCCCATTGACTGATGAATATGCTGAGATCATGCCGGAGGAGTTACCCGATCACCTCCCTCCGATGAGAGACATCCAGCATTGTATTGACCTTATGCCTGGAGTCAGTTTACCTCATCTTCCCCACTATCGCATGAGTCTGAAGGAGCACGAAGAACTCCACAGGCAGGTGACCGATCTGATCTCAAAGGGTCACATTAGAGAGAGTATGAGCCTGTGCGCCGTCCCTGCGTTATTAGTTCCTAAGAAAGATGGGACTTGGCGTATGTGCGTAGACAGTCGAGCGATTAATAAAATAACAATCAAATATCGCTTTCCCATCCCCCGTTTGGATGACATGTTGGATATGCTTAGTGGATCCCGTGTGTTTTCTAAAATAGATTTGAAGAGTGGATACCACCAGATTAGGATACGTCCCGGGGATGAATGGAAAATTGCTTTTAAGACGAGAGAAGGGTTGTATGAGTGGTTGGTGATGCCATTTGGGCTCTCCAATGCCCCTAGTACTTTCATGCGCGTGATGAATCAAGTGCTTAGACCACTTATTGGAGTTTGTGTAGTGGTTTATTTCGATGATATTCTGATTTATAGCCTGGATTCTGATCAGCACTTATTTCACCTTAGGCAGGTCCTAGATATCCTACGAGAGAATAAATTGTATATAAATTTGAAGAAATGCACATTTATGACTGATAGCCTGACCTTCCTAGGATAAATCGTTTCATCAGAAGGTATTAAGGTTGATAGAGAGAAGGTCAAGGCGATAGAATCATGGCCTAGCCCTAGGACGATCACGGAGGCTCGAGGATTTCATGGGCTAGCTTCTTTTTACAGACGATTTATTCGAAATTTTAGTACGTTGATCGCCCCTGTGACCGATTGTTTGAAAAAAGGGACTTTTATTTGGACTGAGGAAGCGGAGCGAGCATTTTTGTTAGTGAAGCATAGACTTACGAGCGCTCCTGTGTTAGCTCTCCCTGACTTTGAGAAGATCTTTGAGGTTGACTGTGACGCATCGATTATAGGGATTGGAGCCGTTTTGAGTCAGGAGGGTCGTCCTGTAGCATTCTTCAGCGAGAAGCTGAACGAGGCAAAAACTCGATACTCCACGTATGACATAGAGTTTTATGCCATCGTACAGGCTCTCCGTCATTGGCGACATTATCTGATCCAGCGCGAGTTTGTGCTGAATAATGATCATGAGGCATTGAAGCACCTGAACTCCCAAAAGGAGATCAGGCGTCATGCCAAGTGGGCTGCTTACCTACAGGAGTTCACTTTCCATCTGAAGCACAAACCTGGTGTCACAAATCGAGTAGCAGACGCACTTAGTCGTCGTTCCCACTTGTTGGTCACCCTTCAACCTCGCATCACCTCTTTAGACTCCCAGCGTGACCTATACCCGTCTGACCCCTACTTTGGAGACATTTGGCGGTCCTGTAGTCACACTGGGACCGACACCACTACTCAGTACGTCGTGAGTGAGGGTTACCTTTTTCGAGGCACGCGCCTGTGTATTTGTGAGGGTCCTTTACGTGAGACGTTACTTAGAGAGTTGCACTCCTCGGGACTAGGAGGTCATGTTGGGCAGTCTAAGTTATTGGACCTCGCCAGCGCTCGTTATTATTGACCGAAGTTGAAACAGGACGTTGTTGATTTCATCCGGCACTGCACGACGTGTCAGTTGTATAAGGGGCATGCTCAAAATACTGGTTTATACACCCCCTTACCTATACCCGAGAGGCCATGGGACGACATTTCGATGGACTTCGTGATGGGCCTCCCTCGCACTCAGAGGAAGGTAGATTCTATATTTGTCGTAGTTGATCGATTTTCAAAAATGGCGCATTTTATTCCGTGTAGGAAAACCTCTAGTGCGGTACATGTCGCTAATTTTTTTAGAGAGATAGTGCGCTTACATGGCATTCCGAATTCTATCACGTCCGATCGGGATACACGATTCATGAGTTATTTCTGGAAGACGCTCTGGAACCGACTAGGCACCAAGCTCGAGTTTAGTAGCGCGTATCACGCACAGACTGACGGACAGACGGAGGTCGTTAACCGAAGTTTCGGAGATTTTCTTAGATGCTTAACAGGGGAAAAACCGATACAATGGGATCTTGCGCTGCCACAAGCTGAATTTGCATTCAATAATTCTAAAAATCGCTCCACTAATAAATTTCCTTTCGAGATTGTGTATGGTTTTGCCATTCCGCACTTGCTTGATCGCCACTCCCTTCCCTGCCATGAACGCATTTCCTTTGAAGCGCAAGCACATATCGATTATTTAAAAGAGTTGCATAAAATGCTTGCTGATAAATTGCGAGCGACTTCTGAAACTTATAAATCCATGGCCGATCGTCATCGCCGGGAGTTATATTTTTCAGAAGGCGATTGGGTGTATGCTTATTTCAGGAAGCAGCGATTTAAACCAGGGACATATCACAAGCTACAACAAAGGAAGTTTGGCCCGTTTCAGGTTTGGAAGCGCATTGGAGATAACGCCTATCTCCTCAATCTGCCCGTTGAATTCGGTACTTCACCGATTTTTAATGTGGCAGACCTTTCACTATTTTATGGAGATCCACCTACTTCTGGCCCGACACCGCCGACTACAGCACCAGACATTCCTCCAGACTTGGTGACCGCTCCGACTCCTGTCACAGAAGAGATTGATCAGGTCCTTGACGTACGGGAATTTCATACTCGCCTGGCACGTATCAACGCTACCTGGTCTCCTGGCGTGGTCGCGCCATCACTGACAGTTCATGGATTACTTCTACTGAGTTACAGCGACGTCGCCCGGATCTTTCTGTTGCTGGCCTTTGCAAATTCTCGCCGGTGTCGAGTTCTCTCAACCTGGGGGGAATTGATGCATCCTGATTTTATTATGTTTTATTTTCCTGTTTTATGTACGTTTTATTTCTCGTCATTTTCTATTTGGTTCGGCTCACCGGTTTGACCACCCGGTGAGACCTTAAATAAATGGTCCGATAAATATAGTAGGAGAACGAAATAGGCAAGCCAACCAATTAATTTAATTACGCATAATTTCGGCCTAAGACTTCTTTCCTTTTCCAAAATACTTCCCAAAATACTTGATAAGTTTAAATGAGGATATTCAAATCTGATTTTAGCATTCCAAAAAAAATTGCCTTGTCCAAAAAATTAAATATTACCAAATGAAAACATTGCCAAAAAAAAATTTGTTTCTCTGCCTTCAAAAGGAACGATCGGAGGCCATAATAAGCACCCCGGAAAAAGCAGAGAACGAGAATCACTATTCTCGTTCCCTGTTCTCCGGTCGACTCCTTCGTCCAGCGCCAAGTTCCCGCCTGTCGCCCGACGCCAATCCTAGCCGCCGGTACGTCTGCGAACCCCCGGCTCCCATCGACTTCGAATCGCCTCCGGACCCCGACCGTCGACTGCACGTCTTCTTCCGGTCAGAAGTCCCTGCTCCGCAGTCGCCTCGCCTGAACCGACCGTCGACCGTGCCCTCCCATCCGGTCGGAGCAGCCAACCCTCCTTCGACATCCATACCACCTGCCAGCCGTTCCTGAGTCGGGAGCCGTAGCTTTGGGTATCTCTCGGTATAACTCGCCCTCACTCGTTTTATGCGCTTAATTAACCAATCGGTTGGCTTGCCGAACGCGTTCTTCTACTTATTTATTGCATTTTCAAATTATTGTTTGTCAAAGAAAAGCGTGTGGTGCCCGTGATCCCGTAACGACTCCTCCACGCATGAAGTTCACTCGCAAATAACGGAAAAACGACTCTTTAAAATTCTAACGTCTTTGTGTTTTACGCGCGCAAAATTCGGATCCGCCTTCTCGGATCGCTTGGGTTACATCAGAAAAGGAGGAAGAATAACATCTTTGCAAAACGAAACTAGCATTTCGCGCAGAGAAACACGATCATCTACTAGCCCCGAGCCCGTTGGACGTACTACGAGGTGTTTTGGTGTTCGTTTGGATACCTCCAGAGATGTTGATACCATTCTGTGTTTAGACTCAAACGCCTGTCATTCTTCTTGAAATCTGATTTCGACGCAGGTAGAAACTCGTTTCTTGATTTGCAGTGTTTCTCAGCCCGCCTCTCCACGTATTCGCAACATGTTCTCTTTGGTATCTTCCGCGTACGTCTGCCACTTTCCCACAATCTGTGTCTCGGCTGCGAACTCCACTGCCGCAGAGCTCGCTGATCCAGCTCATCAAGCTCGTGTGACCCATCCCAAGCAAAAATCGCCGTCCAACTCGTCAAGCTTGCCTCATATGAACGATCTGCTCTTGAGACCGCCTGCGAATTCGCATGTCTGTGATCTTGCCGACTTACAATTCTGTTCTTACCGCCCTCACCTCATCCTCAATCGGCTCTTACACTGGTGTCCTCTAGGTGCAAGCCCTCCCCGCTCATTCTGCCATCAGCAAGCCCTCCTTCTCCGAGTCCTCGCTCCAGTCACGAGCGGAACCTGCGATTGAACTTCTGCTACCCCAACTGCCTTCTGTGAGCTCTCCTCGCGTGTTCTGCGTGCTCACCGCTATTTCCCGTGAGTTCTTCTTGCTTGTTGTTAGCTTTCTGCAAGCTCGTAGTTAGTTGTTGCGAAATTTTTCTTACGTGCTATTGTGAGCTATCCCCGTGAACTCGTCAGCTCTTCCGCCAAGCTTGCAGAACTTGCTTTTTTTGAACTATGGGCAATCCACCACTCCCTTCTACTACTGTCAACATTACTCCTCACACAATCATTTCCAGTGCTTCTGGAAATCTCGGGACGACGTCAAAATTAACTGCAACAAATTATCCTGATTAGAGTATCTATTTCTCCTTCCTTTCACTCTCAACAGAAACGACGTTATCTCCCTGATGCTCCTTCTGGCCCCGCGTCACTTGCATATGCTGATTGGGATGCCAATGATGTTCTTGTTCCTACCTGGCTTGCAAACAGCCTTTCCGATGCATGTTTACCCATCATCCTTCTTGACGACACTGCGAAGGCACCCTAGGATCATCTTGCTGCCCTTTACTCCAAGAGTGCCAAAACTTCTCACATATACACCCTGTATTTAGATCTTTTCGCTCGACCAACTCTTTCTCCCGATGTTGCGTATCAGAAAGTTCAATCCCTCGGCGCAAAAATTCTCCTGCATCGTCCCTTCTCTGCTGACCTTGTCACTCAATAGAAACATTTTCAGGAACTTCTAGTGGTCTGCTATCTTCTCCGTCGTATGGATTCCTATGAGTTGATCCACCAACAGATCTTGGGAAAACCTGACCCTCCTACCTTATATGCAACCGCCGCTCGCATCTCTGTTATTACTAACCTTCTGCAGCGTCCTCCGATTGTGTCCCCTCTGCCCTCCGACAATGTTGACCATGCGTCCAGTCGTGGAGCTCAACGCGGTCGTGTAGGTTGCACTGGGCCTCGTGGGTGACCTCGCCCTCTTTGCTCCCATTGTGGATGACTTGGCTATCTTGTCGAGAAATGCTTTGTGAAGCATCCTAAAGTCCGTCTTGAGGCCCATGCCAGCATTACTGCACCTGAGTCTTCTGCCTCACCGTACACCTCGCCACCAGATGGTTCTCTTCCTCAGATTATGAGGCTCTCATCAATGCCTCTCAGTGTAAGTGGCTCATCGAGTCATGTGTCACCAATCATATGACTGGATATCCTCTTGTCTTCTCGCACTTTGAGAAACATAACCGACTACCTTCAGTGTTTGTAGTTGATGACTCTCCTGCTCCATTTTGTGGATCTGGAATTTTAACTACTGCCTCTCTTTTACAGTTGGACGACACTTTATTCGTCCCCAATTCTCCTTGCAATTTCTTGTCTGTCAATGCTCTCTCACGACAATTGCAATGTTTTATCTCTTTTTTTCCTACCATTTATTTATTTTCAGGACATTCACTCGCAGAGGACGATTGCTACTGGGACTAAACACGACGGTCTCTACTACCTCGACGATCTTCCTACTTTCTCTGCATCTATCGTCTCCACTTCTCTACTTCAGTGGCATTGTCGCCTTGGTCATCCGCGGCTGTGTCTCCTCCCCCAGCTCATGCCATCTTTCATTGCCGACTCCACTTTAGAATGTGAGGCTTGCCAGTATGACAAGCATCATCGTACTACTTTTCCTGCTAAATTATGTACAAGTTCTGTTCGTCATTTTGACCTTGTTCATTCGGACATCTGAGATCCCAGTCCCACCAAGTCTGATAATGGCGGTAGTTTGTACTTTATAATTTTTATTGATGATTTCTCTACATGTACTTTTTCTTTCTTCTCATAATTTTATAATGAAATTCACACTCAGTTTAGTATGCCGCTTAAAATTCTACAAACCAATAATGCGAAGGAATACATGAGTCCGTAGTTCTTATCTTTCTGCACATCCAATTGTATTATTCATCAGACTAGTTGTGTGCACACGTTCCAAAAAAGGGGTGACCAAAAGGAAAAATCGTCATCTCTTCAATTTTACTCTGACACCCCTATGCCAGATGAATTTTCCCCGCTCCTATTGGAGTCCCGAGGTTCTCATTTCATGTTTCCTCATTAACCATTTACCCACTTCTACCCTTAAGGGCAAGACCCCTTTCCCTCTTATATATCTAATCAGTACACCTTTTTCCCTCACCCCGCGTTTATTTGGTTGTACTGCTTATATAGACACTCCTGCATCTGATTGCGATAAACTATGCGCTTGCGCCACCAAATAGATCTTCGTGGGTACTCTCCATCTCAGAGGTGCTATCGCTGCTTCTACCTTATCACCAAATGTCAATACTTCTCTGTTGATGTCACATTTTTTGAGTCTACCCTTTACTTTTACAAGGACGGCGGGACTCTTTCTCTCGAAAACAATCATCCTCCCTTTACCACCTCTCCTCCCCTACCTCTGTTTCATCGTTCTCTATCATTCGTGCCCCTTCCCACGATATCCTGCAGCCGACCCCAACTCTGGCATGTGTCCCTCCAATTTAACCCTTTCCATATAATTATCGACGACATCCTTCTTCCACGCCTATCATTATTCCTACTCCAGAGTCCCTGCCGACAACTCCCAGATTACCGTTCTCCTCTTCGGATGGTTTCCACACTTACGTATACTTTGAACTTGGATCTTCCCATTGCTTTGCGCAAAAGAGTAAGAGGGAGCACCCAACATCCTCTTACTAATATTGTTTCCTGTGCAAATCTCGGTTCCTCTTGCAGCAAGTTTGCATGATCACTCTCTACCACCACCATTCTTACTAAATATGAGGAAGCTATTCGTATAACTTGCATGTGCACTCTCTACCACTACCGTTCCTAATACACATGAAGAAAATCTTATTATAACTTGCTGGAAAGTGGCCCTGGATTAGGAAATCTCTGTATTAAAATCACGGGGTACCTGAACTCTTCTCCCTACTCCATCTGAGGGAGATGTTGTCGGTTGTCACTGGATTTTTGTCATCATGTTTATCTCAGACGACACTGTGGGCAAGGCTCGACTAGTTTCCAAGGGGTTCACTAGACATATAATGTTGATTTCTTTGACACTTTCTCTCCATTTGCCCGTATTAGTACTATCTGGGTCCTCTTCTTCGTTGTTGTCAACCAGAATTGACAAATGTCTCAGCTTAATGTCAAAAATACCTTCCTCTATAATGACTTACATGAAGAAGTCTATTTGGACCAACCTCCTGTTATGTTGCTCATGGGCAGTCTCAGGTGTGCAAGCTTCAAAAGGCCATCTATGGTCTCAAATAAAGTCCCCGCGCATTGTTTGACAAATTCAGCCAGGTTTTCTGTACCATTAGTTTCTCCAAAAGTAGTGCTTATAACTCTCTCTTTATACAAAAAATAAACCATGTTCTGGTTATCCTCGATGTTTACGTTGATGACATTCTTATTACCTGAAATGACACATTTGGAATAGAAAAAGCATCAAACATCTTTGGGAACATTTTGTTACCAAAGATGTGCCCGCCAAGATATTTCTTGTGAATTGAAATTGCGCGACGCAATACCTCCATAGTTCTCTCACATCGCAATTATGTCGTAGATCTACTCAGTGAAGTCGGCCTCCTTGGAATGAAACCTACTTCGAATCCCATGCATATGGGCACTAACAAACTTTGGGATGAGACATCCCCTCCTCTACAAGATATTACTCGATCCATGCAGTTGGTTGATAAACTCATCTATCTTATCGTAACAAGACATGACAACTCCTATTTTGCAGGGAGAGACAACCAATTCATGCTGGCTCTCAGAGAGTGTCGCCTGGGAGATTTAAAAATATTACAATATATCAAAAAGTCTCCAAGAAATGGACTGTTGTTTCAAAGAAAGAATCATCTACACTTAAAATATACTCTGATCCAGTGTTTCATGAAAGAACAAAACATATTGAAGTTGATTGTCACTTTATCAGAGAGAAAATTATAAAAAATACAAATATGCACTTTGCTTGTTCCTTCAGACAAAGATGTTGTCAACGTCTTCATCAAATCTGTTTCTTCCTCTTTTTCAGATATCTGTGTCAAATTTAAAATGATTGATATATATGCTTCAGCTTGAGGTAGAGTGTTAACGCACAAAGTTAGAACAAAAAAGAGGTTAATTGTACATTCTCTCTTTCTTGTGTTTAGTCCCACATCTTCAAATGTAAATTCTTCCTCTTCCTCTACTCTATATAAAGAATGGTGCTCTCATGTAATATTCATAATTTTTTGGAATAAAATTATTCAATATTTCAAATTCTCACATCTCTTTGGACTTGCTATTCAAGTTAAGTTCTTGTTGTAGTTTGTATGTCTTGTTTCAAAGGTGATTTCTGAACCTGCACACTATGAAATACTTGCAAAGATAGATCATATACACATTATGATTTGCTATTCTCAAATCAAGGGTGTGTCAAATCATGTTCTAACTAACCTCCTCTTTTGATAATAAAAATCCCGAGATTGGAAATAACGAATGCAGTAAAATAATGTTTAGAATGATGTGTATATGATAATCATTAAATTAGGTCAGGATAAAAATACGATGTGTGTATGAAATATGAATAACTGATACACGATTGATTAAACTCCCCCTAAATTTGTGATCTCACTTCTCTCTAAGTTTGATATTTCTCAATCTCTCATTTTTCTCATCCCTTTTATTTTTAAATAATGGGTATCATAACCATAGAGGAAATAATCATGATAAAGTATGTGTGACTATAATTGTGGTAGCCAACGGGAGAATCTTAAAGGAGTAAATGATAATCGTGAAAAACATAGAATACACAAATTATCGTGAAAATCATCAAATGAATTTAATGTATTGATATTTGAGTTGAAGCTGTATGTTTCGTATATAAGAATGAATATGATAACAAAAACAACACTCGAGCCTTTATCCCACTATAGTGGGGTCGGCTATATGGATCCTTTGTCACCATTGTGCCCTATCTTTTGTCATAATCTCACTAATGCCTAAGTACATAATGTCTTTTCTTATAGTTTCATTACAAGTCTTTATTGGTCCGCCCCTCCCCCGTTTAACATGCCTAGTGACTAAACTCTCACAACGCCTAACAGGTGCCTCTAATGGTCTCATTTGTACGTGTCCAAGCCATCTTAGTCGAGCTTCTCACATCTTCTTAGCAATTGGTGCCACTCGTGTCTTATCCCTGATACATTCATTTCTAATTTTATCCAGTCTCGTGTGTCCTCACATCCACCTAAGCATTCTCATCTCCGCAACTCCCATTTTTTGCTCATATACACAATTCACTGTCCAACACTCAGAACCATAGAACATCGTTGGTCTAATTACAGTAAAACTTGCCTTTAAGTTTTAATGGTACTTTACGATAACATAAGATCCCTGACGCGCCTCTCCACTTCAACTGACTTGCTTGGATTTTATGTATCACATCTTTATCAACACCTCAATCATTTTGAACTAACGATCCAAGATATTTAAAACACTCATTGCCGGAAATATCTTGATCACCCAACTTAATAACGAAGTCATCCGCCTTTCTTGTACTGCTAAATTTATGCTCCATATACTTAGTCTTTACCCCGCTCAACTTAAAACTCTTCTTTTCTAAAGTGTCTCACCAAGATTCATGTTTCGCGTTTACATATTCACGCGTCTCATCGACCAAAACGATATCATCTGCAAACAATAAACACCGAGGTATTGCTTGTTGGATATGTCCGATGAGCTCATCTAAGATAAGGGTAAAGAGATGAGGGCTTAAAGCTGAACCTTTATGTAAGCCAACCATGATAGGGAATTCCTGTGTTAATCCTCCAGATGTCCTCACCCCCGTCATTGAATTTGTATACATATCTTTGATTACGTCAATGTAAGAAACATTTACACCTTTCTTTTCTAAGCCTATCCATAAGATCTTTCTTGGAACCCTATCATAAGCATTTTCAAGATCGATAAACAACATATGCAGATCTTATTTTCTTTCTCGATATTTATCAATGAGTCTCCACAAAAGATGTATAGCTTCCATGGTCGACCGCTCTGGCATGAATCCAAATTGATTCTCCGAGATGCTAGACTCTCGTTTTACTCTTCTTTCTATTAATCGTTCTCATAGTTTCATTGTATGACTCATTAATTTAATTCTTCTGTAATTAACACAATTTTGTATATCTCCTTTGTTCTTGTACAAAGGTACCAAAATACTCTCTCCATTGGTCCAACATCCTTTTTAACTTCAGTATCGTATTGAAGAAATATGTAAGCCACAAAATTCCTTTTGCCCTAAATATTTCCATACTTCGATGGGTATATCGTCTGGCCCTGCCGCATTTTCATTTTTCATCTTCTTTAAAGCATCATTTACCTCCGATTATTGAATTTTACGATAAACGTTATGTTCCTATACTGCTTCGATTTACTTAACTATTCCAAGTTAAGTTCATTTTCTTTTGTTTCATCATAGAGTTGATAAAAGTATTTTTACATCGCTCTTTAATAGCTATAAGCTTACATCACCCGTCAAAACTGTATCTGTTTCATCCATTATGCATTTAACTTTGCTTAAATCTCTTGTCTTCCTCTGTCTACCTCGAGCAATTTTATATATGTATCGCTCTCCATCCTTGGTATCTAGTCGCTTATAAAATTCTTCATACGTTTGAATTCTTGTTTTACTTACTGTATGTTTAGTTTCTTTCTTCGCGACTGTATACCTTGTCAAGTTTCATCATTCATACAAGTGTAGAGTGATTTATAGTTAACTCTCTTTGCCCTTAATTTGTCTTGCACTTCCTATTTCCACCATCAAGATTCTTTATTTGGGAGCCCACAACTTTTTGATTCTTCAAGTACGTTCTTTTTACATATCCTTAAATGTGAAAACATAATTTCTCATGAGATACTCGGATCAACATAAGGGTTATCAACTAAGTTGTTCCATAACTACTGTCTTAAAAGCAACATGTTTTTCCATCTTCAAGTTTCACCACCGAATTTTTAACAACACTTTTGTCCTTGTCTTAAATTTATTATATTTAATTTGCACATCCAACACCACTATCATGAGATACTCGGATGCCTGAGTGATATTTGCAGAAGAGTTCTCCATGACGATACTTGGCCTTTGATCTCATAGGGCGAGGAACTCTAAACTCTGGCATATCTTGAATGATCATAAGAACTTTTTCCATAGGAATATTAAGCTGAGTATACCCTCCTGGGTAATTCTCGGTTTAAGTGTCCTCTGATTGAAAGACTGAATAGGACAGGCTTCCACAAATTCAGGTGATCCATTTTGCTGCGGGAGTTGAGTAGGTATATTTTGAGGAGAAGGGTAAGATCTAAAGTAATCATCTCGCGGAAAATCCTGTGACGAAGACGGATGATGATAATAAGAATTCTTTTGCCGTTGTTGGGTCCCTCGATTCAGCGAAGAAGCGTAGTTTGGATTTGCTGCCTCTCCTTCAATAAATTGATTTGCTATTCTGATAAGGTGTCCATAAGTCTCAGGTTCATTTACGCTGACTTCGAATTTTAGAGGACCTTCTTGTAAGCTATTTATCAAGGCGATTTTATACAATTCCTGATTAACATCAACAACTTCGAGAATTTCCTTCTGGAACCTGTTAATGAATTGAGCAAGAGTCTCATTATCTCCTTGCTTGATTTGAAAAAGAGCCGCTGGGCCTCTCTTCCGCTTCCTCGAGGTCGCAAACCTCAAGAGAAGTGCTCTTCGAAGACCAGCGAAGCAAGTGATTGATTGAGGTGGCAGCTTATAGAACCAGTCTCTAGCTTGACCGTCAAAGGATATAACTAATAATTTGCACTTAATTCTATCTGAAATAGTCATTAACGAGATAGCAGATTCGAAGGCTTGAAGATGACTGATAGGATCTACTCCTCCCGAGAAGACAGGAAGATGAGGCTCTCTGAAATCATTAGAAACATACTCCGAACGAACTCTGTTCGTAAAGGGAGAAGGCTCCTCTAATTCAACAATAACATGAGTTGAAGGATAGGAGACATCAGCAGGGGCCGGAAAATGAGCACTGTTTTACTGAAAAGGAGCATGGGCGAACTCATGGTTAGCCATGGCCAGTCGAGAGCACAAAAACAAAAATTATAGAAATTGCCAAAAGAGAAAAACTACAATAACTTCTAAATGGAGTTGAATTTTGGCAATCTAAGGGCGCAAAACGAACTCGAACGGCTGAAGTGGTTCGCCATTGGATAGACGGCTCCGAGCCGGTTTCGAAAAGCTATTGTGGCCTGAAAACGGACAAACGGATCAAAAGTTATGGCTATTTTAAGATTGGGTGTTATTCTCGGTAAAATCCCACATCTTCATCGCAACTGCTGTTCATCAACCACTCCAATCTGAAGGTCGCGTGTTATGTTCGAACCAAAAATGTATCAAGTCCACACTTGCTTAAACTGGAGAAGGAGGAGGGAAACTATTGGTTGGTCGGTTACTTTGAGTTACAAATAAAAGAGTGAGAGAGGAGAAAAAAGAGGTGGCGGAGGTCTCCTGAAAAGAGATAGCTAATGTCTCCTGAAGGGAGATGAAGAGGTCTCCGCGGTCTCAAAAACAGGAGACCGCTCAAATCATTGGCTGAGTGCTGGAAACCTCCCGAAGATCCCCAAACTGGTACCCCTGCCACTCTATTTATAAGTGCGAGGGCCTGCCCGAACGTGCAGGTCTAAAATTAACGGGCTTCCCGGATTATGCTGAGATCGTTCTGAGACCGCTGAGATCGTCTGGACCTGCATCATCTGAAGAGAGAGGTCGCCCAGGGGCGACCTCCCAAGGGCGAGGTCGCCCAGGGGCGACCTCCCTAGGGCGAGGTCGCCCAGGGGCGACCTCCCAAGGGCGAGGTCGCCCGGGGGGCGACCTCCCAAGGGCGAGGTCGTCAAGGGGCGACCTCCCAAGGGAGAGGTCGCCGAGGGCGCGACCTCCAAGGGAGAGGTCGCCCAGGGGGCAACCTCCCAAGGACGAGGTCACCCAGGGGGCGACCTCCCAAGGGAAAGGTCGCCCAGGGGGCGACCTCCCAAGGGCGAGGTCGCCCAGGGGGCGACCTCCAAGGGAGAGGTCGCCCACGGGGCGACCTCGCCCTTGGCGACCTCGCCCTTGGGAGGTCGCCCCCTGGGCGACCTCGCCCTTGGGAGTTCGCCCCCTGGGCGATCTCACCCTTGGGAGGTCGCCCCTTGGCGACCTCGCCCTTGGGAGGTCGCCCCCTGGCCGACCTCGCCCCTGGGAGGTCCCGGTCCCGTGCAGTCTCTTATTTATGCGATCTCTCTCTTCAGGTGATGCAGGTCCAGACGATCTCATCGGTCTCAAAACGATCTCAGCATAATCCGGGCAGCCCGTTAATTTTAGACCTGCCCGTTCGGGCAGGCCCTCGCGCCTATAAATAGAGGGGCAGGGGTACCAGTTTGGGGATCTTCGGGAGGTTTCCAGCACTCAGCCAGTGATTTGAGCGGTCTCCTGTTTTTGAGACCGCGGAGACTTCTTCATCTCCCTTTAGGAGACCTCAGCTATCTCTTTTCAGGAGACCTCCGCCACCTCTTTTTTCTCCTCTCTCACTCTTTTATTTGTAACTCAAAGTATCCGACCACCCAATAGTTTCCCCCCTCCTTCAGTTTGAGCAAGTCGGGACCTGATACATTTTTGGTTTGAAAACAACTCATCTAGTAATTCCTCCACAACTAGTATGGGGAATTTGTGTTTCACCGTCTGCGCGTTCAACGCGCGACAGTCTACACAGAATCTCCTTGTGTCATTCTTCTTATGGACCAAAAGCACTGCAGATGAGAAGGGGGAGACGCCGTGACGGATGAGGCCATGTTGGATCATGGTGGTGCACTGTCTTTCAATCACATCCTTCTGCAGGAACTGGTAGCGGTAGGGGCGAACCACTATATGTGTCGTGCTCAGTAAGAAGTAGATCTAGTGATCATGTCGTCGAGACGGAGGAAGGCCCATGGGTGTAGCCATGGTGTTGTTGAACTACTGCAAGAGAGAGTCGATGTTCGTGTGCCCCGTGTCGTCTGTCTATTCAAAGAATGATTGTCGAAAGGTGGCGGCGGAGCAACCCTGTAACTCTACCTGGTGGGAGCCACGACCCCAAGTCATTGTGAGGCAGTCAAAATCCCAAAGCAGCGGGCCCATGGTGCGCAGCGACCGAATCCCCAAAACGTCCTCAAAGCCCCGAAGGGCGATCACCATGAACTCTACATGTGAATGGTGCTCCCCCACCACAATTGAAACGGCTCGGCAAACTCACGAGCAGGCCATCGCAATGTCATTGTCCACGACGACGCAAAGGCGGCTCCGTGGAGTCACTGTGAACTGGAGACAACTGGCGGTGTGTTCGCTGATAAAACTACGAGTGCTTCCTGAGTACATAAGGGCCACCAACGTCTGGCCCGCCACCAAAATCCGCATTTGGTTTGTCTCCCCCGAATGGGGTCCCGCAAGAGCATGCAGAAAGAGAGCCGGTTCCCCCGGGTCATCATCCTCCTTATTGGAGGGATCGTCCACCTCCATCCAGAAGAGGCCCTTGTACCGATGGCCACGAGTGAAAGTGTTGTCGTAGTTGTAGCAAAGGCCATTTGGCGCGACGGTCAACCATCTCTTGGGTTGCCATTTGGTGGATCACGGTCAGTCGGTTGCTCTCGTTACCCCTGCCGTGTGTACCGATGAACTGGGCTGGGGGCAGTAAAACCCCAGGAAGGACATTTGCCGCTATGACGTCACAGGTGTGGACATTCCTTCAAGATGCGCCGCTCGCAGACACTCACGAGGCTCATGGCGGTGGTGAGGTCGGTCAAATTCTAGAACTCCACATCCAAACGGAGCCCCTCATGGAGGTCCGCAGTGAAGATTGGCACCTGGTGTGTTGGTGGAATGGTTGGTGTCCGGGCAAGCAGCACCTGGAACTGCTCCAAGTAATCATTAATGGAGCATGTCTGACGATGGGAGATGAGGTCACCGATGGGGTTGCTGCGAAGATGCGGCCCGAATCCAAGATTGCAGTGGACTTTGAAATCTTTTCATGACATGTGAGGTTTCTCCCGCTGTAGTTGGGAGAACCATAATTGGTCCGAGCCCGTAATGTGAAAGGATGCCACATTGATCCACTCCTCCCGAGCCCGTAATGTGAAAGGATGCCACATTGATCCACTCCTCCCACGGGTGTATTGATTGGCAAAAAATTGCTTACAGGGTGTTAGCCAAGTTAAGGTGTTCTCGCGGTCATTGAGGAGGGGTAAGTCCATCTTCACATAGCGGGGAACGCCACTGCCTTTGGGGCGGGTGTACTCGGGCGGTGTGGAGGTGTCGGGCCTTCATGAAAGGAGCTCTAAGCAGTTCGCGGTAGTAGTGGGGCGCCGTCGAGGCGGTTGTTGATTGCTTCTGCTGCCGGAAGGAGAGGGGGTTGGTGGGGGTGGGCAGATGCCCTGCGGTTAGGCGGAAACTGCAGGGTGGACGCAACAATAAGCGGATTCAGAGAGGCGTTGGAGCTCGGGTACTAGGCGTTGGGCACGGAAGCCGCAGAAGCCACGCGACTGTGCGGGGAGGGCGGCAACACCGAAGTATCTAGTGCGCGAGGTTCTGGAAATGTAGGAGGCGGTCGAAAAAGCTGTGAATAGTCGTTAGCAGTAGGTAGTTCTGATTCCAAGTTGATAGGGATCCCAGTTTGAGATCTCGTACGCGGTCAAGATACGTAGAAGTTCTGGAGGAGGTTGGAGCTCCCCTTCTTAGACTCACGTGAACCTGTCGCGGCGGAGGGAGGATGTCATCGGAGTAGGAAGGACCAGCGGTGAGCAGTCGAGGCGCGGGACTCGCTCGAGGCGTGCGACGGGTGGCTTCGCGCAGCAGGAATAGAATAGAGGAGGGAAAGAAAGAAAGAAAGAAGAGAGATAAGAGAAATTATAAATAACTGTTTCATAATCAAAACATTTCCCAACCTCCACCATATACCGGAGGATACAAAATAAACCCAAATTGTCCAAAATGCTCCCTCACTAAGCTTAACATAAGAATGAGGTCCAAACGTAAAGTCCGCTCGTCAAATAACATACGCAAACAAAAGGATATCAAGATTGCCCTCGTGCGCGACGTTGGTACGTGAAGCCCCAATGTGGATTCGTAACAATATACTTCTTCCTGATCCCATTTAATGGTGCAGTTTTTATGTCCAGTTGATGCAATGACTGCTTAGGATTCAGATCAAGACCCAAAAGAACATGAACAATATTTAGCTTGGCAACCATAGTGCAGGCCCCTTGATACTCTGATTGTCAATTTCATAGGAATAAGTGAACCTCTCAAGACTTTCATCAGCTCTGTACTTAGATCAGAAAATCCATTAGCATACAACTAGATTCTCCCTAGGCAGTAAAATAACCGCTTCCCGAGTTCCATGTCTATCCAGAGAACTAATTTCTTCTTTCAGTGTCTATTTCCATAAGGGTATATCAAGAGCTTTTTAAAAATATTACTTTCAACCTGAAAATCTGTGAGATTAGTGGTAAAAGCATGATACTTGGAGATGTCTTGTCAGAAATATTAATATAAATAAGACAATTAGTGCATGACTTAACACCTTTTATTTGAGAAATAAGTAAGTCCTTATAAAGGTGTAACCAAGTAGTATTGGAAATATTATTACCTGGTTGGGTTTCAATTTGAATTCAACTTGTTAAGACGGTGAACCAGGTTTATAAGCTGGAGCTAAGATTTCCTTAAACAAGCATGAAAGTATCAAACCAGTGCTGCTAACAGAGGACACTAGAACTAGAGTATTTGATAGAAATACTTGTACATCAATGACAAAAACTTGATTTTGTAACTGTCACATTACGGATTTATTGGAATCCTTGAAATTCTTGTTGATTGTTGCTATTAAAGTAGTTCATATTTCAAACCTAGACCATTATCATCTTGAATCCTTACATTCTTTTAATTTGTCTTCTAGCAATATCAATTAGTATCATTGAACTGAAAGTATATGAACTGACTGTTAGATAAGAAAGAAACTGCGACCATTATATTTACTGCATTAACAAGTTTATGCATATATTAGTGGAGTAGAAGGTAAATATTTTCAACCATGGATTACAATTTCTGGCATAAATAAACATTGGATATATGTATGCTTTACAGGATAACACCAAATCTATCTCTACTGAGATGTGCAAACTATTGAAAAGGAAGCGGGATTTTTTTCTCGGTCTGAAATTGAAGCAAGAAATTCTTATCTGTGAGTCTTCTAGACTTATTATTGTAGAATTCTGTCGATTATTGCTTTATAAGGCATGTTCATTAGTAATTATGAAATTAGATCGCTGAAGTATATAATATTTGTGGTTTCACACATTGTTTTATGCTACTTTCCTACAATTTACTGTGCTGTTAATTAGATATCATAATTGAGTTTTATCATATTTTTAACAAAATAAAAAGGGACAACTTTTGTTGTGACTTATCCTTTATGAATGTGGTGTATGTAAACACACATTCATAAACATATATATGTGCATATATACATTCACGCATACAGGGCATCATATAAATAGGAATATCCACAGCTAAGTCCAATGAAGACATAACACTCAGCATTATGGGCGTTACAGTGCATCATATAAATATTCATACAACCATGACATAAATACATCTCAAAATACACTTGGGAACACAAGAAAATAAACTATGTGGCAATTTCTTTTCTTTTTGCTCAGCTTAGGGCTTGGCCCACTATGCTCCGCTGTGCGCTACGTTACATGTAATCAAATGCGGATAAGAAATAACAAGGGTTAGCTATGAGCTGACCATAAACAACGCAATGACCCTTTCCCCAACCATGTTAGCGGACTCCGGGGCGATTCAACGTACACGTGTAAGTACGCATCACGTGGGACATGCAATATGTATATGAAAGCATAATTAACAAAAGTTGCGCTACATATGCAAAGACTCGAGAATCAAACACTTTCAGGTTGAACAGTAAATAAAAAGGAGCCTAATATGCATTCGAAATGATGGTTGAGTTCGCCCGAAGGTTTACCACAACCCCTATCACATCATCGCTTGAGTCTAACAAATCAATCAAAGAATCAACACATGAATTAAGGGCATTCACGGCCACCCAATTCAAAGCATCAATATTAACACCCTACATCATAAGTAAGACACACCCACGTCTAGGATTTTATTCACGTAAGGGTTGCCCCGACTCACTTTGCGTCGAATCTCATCCTAGCGGAAGGTACATGATTATCTTTACATCGTAAGGTCATCATAGCGGGAGGTATAGTATCGTCTTGTAACACTACCATCACAACAACTGTATAATATTAGTCCGGCCGGGCCCCACAGTATACGCTCATCACAAAAGAGCATTATAAAGAGGTATGAAAGGCAAAATCTCGGCATGACTAAGCTAGTAGTACAACAGAAAATGAAACATCAGCTAAGAGTGTCCACATGCTATAAAATAGAATCATCAGTCCTTGACCGTAAGGCCATACAAACATGTCATGTCAAAACAAACATACAACTTTCTAAGCTACTTCGGTTCACAGGCCGGAACAACATGGAAAAGTTGTACAATAATAGGAGAATGGGGAGGTACTAAATGAGGCTAATTTGCTTTGGCTTTTGCAGCCGACTAGCGCGCACCTGCATTCGATCTTGTGCCCTGCAACCAAATTTCATGGGAGAGTAAAGGAGTGTCAGCTATGTGCTGACCACAAACCGCTTAACAGCCCCACTCTTCCCGATCGTCTTAGCGGACCCCAGTGAACCACAACACCATGTAAGTCAACACTCTGTATGCGAATGCTAAACACATAAACAATCAAATCAAGCCATAGTCTAAGCGTCATAAACATCAACCATATTCTTTATGTTGAGATTCAAATGAAAGGGCCCTATAATGCATTCATGTATGCAAACAGTTATCACCCACGGATCACCTCGGCACCCTATTTGTGTGTATGAATTTAACATACCAACAAACATAATCACATAACTCACAAGATATCTACTTGTGTGTACCACCGTTGTAGTCATTAATGAGCACGACGGCAGTATATCCTAATACAGACTCGTTGATCGATGTCCCCTTTTTATTATTCGATTCATGTACGACGACATTGTGGATAAAGTTCCTAACCTTGTCTGCGGAATTACACACAAAGTCCCTGGTTGACAAATTCTCAAGGATTATGAGCAACATTATATAAAGTCTCGTGGCCGTAAATACAGTGGCATCATATGAAGTCTCTAGCCCATAAGCTTTTCAACAGTGATGAGCGACATCATTTGAAGTCTCCTTGCCGTAAATATGGCAGCATCGTACAAAGACCCTAGCCATAAGCCTTCCTTTTTAGGATCCTAATCCAGGTCATAACCAATTCGCAACGTCGCCTCCAATAACTAGAAATCTTATGTTCACCATATGTTGTACTTTCAATATCACGAACTTCTCATGAAAACTAGGCATTACAACGACAATATGGCCGCATTCACACCTTTAACAAGATTCCTGCGTGCAATGTCAATCGACATCACCGAATCGGGCCAACGACCACAATGATGCTTCACCTAAAATGCCTAACTTGAAATCGACATCGAGTAATCTAATGCATTCCTACGTCTAATAGACTCATGCATGCTACGCAATGACAATGAATGATGTTCGAAAAACATAACAAATCTCCTATGCAGGGGCTCTACAGCCCTCCAGGTTTCATTCCAAAGGGGCACATGATCAGGGGGTTCAGTGGGTGACGTGTAAAAAAATTCATCGGGGGTGCGATCATTTAAATAATCACCTGAGGTGTCAGCACAAGTGATGATGAAAGCTATCCCCAAGCTACCGGGAGCACTCTCTATTGACAGACTCATAAACGGTGGACACGTACTTAAGGAGTGGTGGTTTATCTGGAGGCTCTTTTGGTGGAGTGTAGAAATACTCTTCGAGTGTGACATAAACACCCAGAAGAATGTGTGAGACTTTGGCATTGTTATGTCACTCTATGATGTGTAGAATGCCTCCATAAAGTAAAAACTCATCAGGTGGCTCACCGGGGGGGGGGGGTATAATGAAATTCGCCGCAAATGCGCCGACTACTAACGTAGGTTCCTGAAATATCAAGAGTGACCTTAAATGTAAGAGGGGTCATCTTTAAGTACACAACATATAAGAATGTTGCAGTATAAGTAAACTGAACAGTAACTTATCATATAAGAATGCTCACACAGACTTATATGATAATGTTCCGGTGCTATGAACAAAGACAAGTAACTTAGCTTATAAGAGTGTACATACAAACTTATAAGTTAAGGATCCAGTTCTATATGTATATGTGAGAGCTTGGAAATAACTTAACAGATATTAACAATGACACGTGGCAATTGAAAATAACTGAATATTTTTATTTCCAAAAAATCTGAATATTACATGGGTATGACCTTCTTTATATAGAACGAAGGAGGTTAGAGAGATTACAATTAGGCAGTGTGAGACTAATTTACATGAATGTACAGAAGGACGACTAGTGCGGTTAATGCGGTCACCCAAGAGCTGACCTCACAGGATGTGCGGTTACACCAGGTTAACCGCCCATCACAATCAGCATCCTTGAGCAGGTACCAAGGATGAATTCGCCGGTCTTCACCATCATAGCTTGCAGTTAGATGTCAAGTCATCTTCCTCCTTGAGATGGACGGTCATGATTTCTTTGGTTTGTTATATGCCTGTTTCTGCCGAACCAAGGGCCAGTAATCTTCAGTCATATTTTCGGTCTTAACACATCAACCCAAAATCTCGGCTCCAACACCGTGGATGCTCAATCTTGCCTCTTGAGTAGGTCGATATCATATTATATTGCTGTTATTCTGTGAAGCTGAGCACTTGGAAAGTGTTCAACTTGGAAATTCATCTCAATTTCAATGGGTGATTTTCATGATGCTTGCCCGCATATAATTTAAATGAGCGCGCCATTTGAACAATATATAATGAGCGTTCGTTAATTTTATTCAGCATCATTGCCCTTTAGTTGAAGCTTTAGGATATTAGAATTTTCAGTCGTTGTTTCATTATGGATTTCTTTCATAATCTCTTTTGTGTTCATTCCTGCCCATGCCTCTTTCACTTTATGTCCCTTTGCACACGTTATCTAGGGGCTCATTGCCCAAAAAAATTGAGTGCCGCAGGTAAAGAGAGAAGCAGTGGGGGATTGCTTCGGTGATGGAACCAGATCATGTAGTGGTATTTATTGTGTATTTTTTTAGAATTTCATCAAGAATTTTCTATAAAATGTTATTTTGAGAATTACATATGTATTGTAGGCTAGTATATAAACTCCGATAGTTCTAGGATTTGAGGCGTGAAAAACATATCACCACCTTCTCTCGCTTCTCTCTTTAACCATAATCTTCACAATGAATTTCTGCTATCGCCCATGGACCTAACCTTTTTAGGGTAATTCATGTAATTTCTTGTGTTGTTTGGTTTTATGTTTCTTCTTACTTTCTCGATTATCCATAAGATCTTCATTTTTCGCATTTATTGCAACATAGCTCTTCAACCATTAATTGCAAGTTGTGAGTAGAGATATATCATCTATTGTTTAGTTTTTGCTATTAACGTTTTTGCAATTTAAATTTTTCAGGTCTGTTTGATCAGATTATACATTCCAGTGACAACATAGACATAGTAGAGCTCGTCAAAGATCTCCATCCTAAGGTACATATAGGTGGAACTATGGCCATATGATTGTTCATCTTATTATTAGAATTTAAGCATGCAACCTAAAACTAATTAGTTGTAGGTTGGTGGGCCCAAGAACTATATGAAGTCAACAAGGCTATTTGAGTTTCCAATATGACACTATATTCTCAGCACAATGTCTCTTCTCATATAGGCTATTTGACCTTCCACACATGAACTGTTTATATTAGACGGCATGAGAATGTGTTGTTGGATCTGACCCGCTCTGTCGCTATATTAAAACCTTATCATCTAACTTAAAACTAATTTTGTATTGGTGAAGGGCCATGCTGTAACTCCTCACCTATAATTGTCGTAAAGTATAGGTCTGGCCGTGCCCCATAGCATACAACCCTTAAAATAAGATACTAAAAGATAGTATAAAACATTCTGTTATGGGCTTCCTTTGGTGGATCGTTGGAGGAGGGGATACACGGGCAAGCCCTAGAAATGGTGGAGGAGATGAGAGAAGATGAAACCCGAAGAGGTGGATGAAGGAGAGAAGAAACCCTAAGGGGGAAGAGGTCTTAGAGCGAGAGAGAGGGAGAAGCTTGAGAGAGAAGGGAAACTTGGTTTTAATCTTGCATAATATTACATGACCCCAAAGGCCTTATATATATAGGCTCCGATGGCATAACCGTAAATACCCAACATACATTAAATATTAAAATACTTAAACGCTGCGACGACTCGACTCGACTCCTACAACTTGACTCGATACAATGACTCGACTCTCATACTTATAATAATACATAACTAGATAACTGAGGGCGTAGGATCCATAACATCTCATCCGTCCTCGAAATCGAGCTTGCCCTCAAGCTCAAACTCCACGTGGAGGGTCGGAGTCTCTGGCATCTTGATCTCGCGCCAGAATAGCGTTTGATATCGTGTCGTGGCGGCCGTGGTGGTAGCAAGCAGCGACAGCGCCCATCAAAAGATTGGCGGCGGAAGGACTGGTTCCGACGGTAATGGCGCCACGATGGTGGGCAACATCCGCAAGACGGTTGGGGGCACAAGGGTCGGTGGCTTAAGGGCAGGAGCCGACTGCAGGAATGGATCTGGCGGAGCGACGGTGAGGAGCCATGGTCGTGTGGCCGGAGGGAATTCTGGCGGTAGAAGCGGTGGCGTGGTGTCCGGAGGGAGCCTGGTGGTAGAAGCGGAGGTGAGGTGGCGGGAGGGGGATATGGCGGTTGAAGCGGAGGTGAGGTGGCCAGAGGGAGCTCTGACGGTAGAAGCGGAGGCGAGGTGGCCGGAGGCGGTGAGGTGGTCGGCCGAACAGGTGGCCGGTGGAGAAGCGACGAGAACGTTGGTAGCGTAGGCGGATGGAGGAGAGAGAGCGTAGGGGCTAACGGAGCAAGGGTCGACCGAGGTCGAGGCGGCGACAATGTTGGTGATGGCGAAATGATGACCACTAAGGAGGGCGGAGGTGCGTTTGCAGGCGGTGGTGGCGGTGGCTACACTATAAGTGTTGGTGGTCGGGTGGTCGTGGCCAATAGCTGCAGAATGGCGGTCGCGGAAGTCGTCGGTGGTGGCGTATCGTCGGAGAGCGGTGGTGGTACCACCACTGGAGGGGAAGGTGACTATTCCAGCTCCAATGTTGGTGGCGATAGAAAAGCAATCATTGAGGCGCGTGACATGCGGAAGGCGGCGAGCTTGTGGTCGAGCTGCTCGTCGCAACGGTCGAGTCGAGCTTCCCATTGAGCGATACGGTGGTCCAGCCGGGTGAGTCGGGCGCGCAGCTCACTAAGGTTGGCGACGCTGAGCGACATGATGAAAATATTAATTAATAATAAATTAATTAATTACTTATAAATAATTAAGTGATTAATTTATATTAAATTAAGTAATTCTTCATCCTGCAGGTAGGTGGCTAGATGGGGACGCCTGCTGAGTGATGGCTGAGGGAAGGAGATAACCGGGCGGTTCGAGTGGACGATGGGCTCGATAAAGGAAAGGCGTGTCTGCTCGATATGCGGTCGATTGGACAGGAGTCGAGCTTGAGGACAGAGAGCTATGCAAGGGTCGATGGTCTTCTAGCGTTGAGAGGATGAGGCGGCTCGACAGAAGTAAGAAGCTTGCGGGTTTAGCGGCGTGGGAGTCACGCGGCGTTTTGCTGGAGTCGACGATTTACCGTCGAGCTGATGAGGAAGCTTCCCTGGATGTCGATTAAGAAGCTCTGGAATGGAGTTGGAGGTTACCGAAGCAGTGTCGGGTGATGTTTTCGTGCACCGGGCTTGAGCAGCTGGGCTCTGATGCTGGGATCGATGTACGGTCGATTGGACAGGAATGGACGGAGGGAGGCACAACGGGTGTGGGGGGAACAGTTGGTGGAGGGGAGGAAACTCAAAGGACAGCGGAAGCGTCGAGCCGAGGAAGGATGGCTCTGATACCAAGTTGTTATGGGCTTCCTTCGGTGGATCGTTGGAGGAGGGGATACACGGGCAAGCCCTAGAAATGGTGGAGGAGATGAGAGAAGATGAAACCAGGAGTGAGTGGAGGAAGGAGAGAAGAAACCCTAAGGGGGAAGAGGGCTTAGAGAGAGAGGGAGAAGCTTGAGAGAGAAGGGAAACTTGGTTTTAATCTTGCATAATATTACATGACCCCAAAGGCCCTATATATATAGGCTCCGATTGCATAACCATAATTACCCAACATACATTACATATTAAAATACTTAAACGCTACGACGAATCAACTCGACTCCTACAACTTGACTCGATACAATGACTTGACTCTCATACTTATAATAATACATAACTAAATAACTGAGGGCGTAGGATCCATAACACATTCCCACGCCAACTAATAGCTCAATGTAAAATAGTAACCGAAAAGTATTAGTGTCCATAACTACAAGGATTTTCCAATGGCCTTATGGCCTATACAAAACATATCCAAATTCACAACAGTAACTCACCAAGATACGCATGCGCGAATACATAAACTGAAAATGCATTAAAAAGTAGTAAAGTAAAACACTTTATGAGTTTTTCTTGCTATAAGCAACTAAGCTCCGATTGCGCAATATGCCATGCAACAAAAATCAAATAAGTGGTGTGGGTCAGCTATAAGCTGACCAACAACGGTGTAATGAATCTCACTCTTCTTGGTCATCCTAGCGAACCTCTAGGAACTACATCGCCCTACAAGTCAGCATTTCGCATAGCAAATAAAGAATCATAAGTACTTCATACAATATGCATTGAGTAGGGTGTCTAAGCATTAAACATATTTTCCATGTTTTGAATATGCAAATTGGGGCTTACTATGCAGCATGCATGCAAGTTGGGGGTTCACTATGGATACACCATGACTCCTATTCATTCACGTATGATTTTAACATGTCATTATAACACACTCATTGTGACGCGTGACGGTCCTATTAAACAATATGGGTAACTTATATATGCAGACAGCCAGACACACTTCCGACAATTGTTCGACTTGCAATAAATTTCTTTTAAAAATCAATATAAGAGGAAATGTCACGGTAGTTAAAAGCATACAAACAAGGAGTCAAGTGAGGTGGTGCAAATGCAAGAGTACTTAAAATCAAATAGCTAAGAAAATGAAAACATACAATGTTTCAAAAGCTTGGCAACAATGGTTACAAACGGATATACCTCAAGTAGAGAACTATAGTATGATTCAACATGAAATTAAAAACTCCCAACTTAGAAAACTTACACAACTATGTGGTAGAGGGCTTAGAGTGTATTCTCGGGGCTGTAATCAAAGTAGGAACTGAATTTTTTGCTCCTTATGAATCTTTGAACTGCTGGACAACAGGCAGTGGGATTGTTTCCTGATTTTCTGGGGCTGTAGGTGGCTGCCGGCTATATGAAGATCACAAAGAGGTGTTGGATAGTGGCGGGCAGCAGGGATGAGAGGGGTCTTAAGGTGTCGTCCTACTGTAGGGGTGTTCCTGGAGTTCCCGAGGTGTTTGGGGTGCTGCCTACTGTGGAGAACACAGTAGGAGCTGGACAGCGACTAGCAGCAAGGAGGAGAGGAAGGATTTGATGAGCCGGACGGCTGTCAGAGTCCTGGCAGTTGAAGGTTGGGGAGTGGGGTTCGATTGGCTGAAGAGTGGCTCCACGGGAGAGGGGAATGTGCCGAATAGGATTAAGAATGGGGGTTTCAGTTGGATGTGGTTCCACGAGAATAGGTGGGGTGAAGTGGGGCCCTGTTTGTGGGAGAAGTGGGGTGAGTGGGAGGGGGGAGGCTACAGTAATGGAAGGAATGGGGGCCCCACGTGAGAGAGAAATGGTGATTTTTGGGTAGTGGTGAGTTATGGGGTAGTGGTGAGTTATGGAGGTAGTGGGGTAGTGGGGGAAGTGGTTATTGGGTAGTGGGGTGGTGGGTATGGGGTAGTTGGGTCGTGGTTGGCCAGAGGTGGTCGCCTGAGAGGCAGCCGGTAGTGGTAGTGGTGGCCGGAGGTGTTTTCCGACGATTGACAAAAAATTGAAAATGAAGGAACTTGGAGGGTGATGGTGGAGAATCGCTGGAGGTGGTTGTCGAAGGTTTTCTAGTGATCGCCGGAGATCGGAAATAGGGAGAATTTTTTAGGACTTGTTTGGGTTGCCGGGATGAGGTGGTGGTGGGCGGGGTAGGGGTTGTTGGTTGTGGGTGGGAGGATAGGATATGAGAGCCGGTTGGGGGGAGATGGGAAGTCTCGGTTTGGAGGGGGGAAAGGGGAGGGGTATGGCCGGCGGCCAAGGGGAGAGGGGATGTCCAAGCTTTACACCGGGAGAGGTTTTCGCTTCAGCACCGGTTGATCAAAAGCTAGGCTTCTTCCACAGCTGTACCACATTACGACACGTGCATCATCTCGGCCTCTTCCACAACAGTACCATACATTCATTGACGTCGACGACTACAGCAGTACCTTCTTCAGTATTGATGTTCACTACTCCGACTCTGGCATCTTCGACACCATCTCTTATAGCAGTAGCAGCAACACCTGAACCATCGCCATCTTCAGCAGTACCATCTGCGGTTCCATCGTCAGCACCAGCCTCAGCGACAGCGCCTCCAACCTCCACATAAGATGTACCCTCGAGCCCGGTCCACGAGTTCATGACACCATCAGAGCTAGAGAGATTCACCTCGCCTTCAGATGAGAGCATGATCATCTTCATTCACGGAGATGAATGTTTTCAAGGCGGGAGGAATTGATGGAGATCGTGACATACATCGTCCTACATGACAATCGGATCCCCCATTCCTCCCTTTACCACCACCCCTACCCCACTACCCTATAACCACCATAACCACTTCCCCCACTACCTGACTACCTCTATAACTCCCCACTATTCCCATTTCTCTTTCACGTGGAGTCCCCATTCCTCCCATTACTGCATCCCCCCCGCGACTAACCCCACTTCCCCCGCAAACCAAGCCCTGCTCCACTCCACCCATTCTCATGGAACCACCTCTAACCGAAACCCACCATTCCCAATCTCATTCGGCACATTTCCCCTCCCCCGTGGAGCCACTCTTCACTCAGCCGAACCCCACTCCCCCACCCTCAACTGCGAGGACTCCTACAACCGGCCGGCCCATCAAATCCTCCCTGCTGTCAGCTGTTGTCCAGCCCCTACTGTTTCTCCACAGCCGACAGCACCCCCAACAGCCTCAGGGACTCCAGGACTACAACAGGCCAACACCTTAGCCACTGTCCAACGCCTCTTTGTGATCTCCATACAGCCGGCAGCCCCCCTACAGCCCCGAAAACTCTAGAAACAGTCCCACTGCCCACTGTCCAGCAGTTCAAAGATTTACCGGGAGCCCAAAATTCAGTGCCTACTTTGATTTCAGCCCTGGGAATACCCTCTAAGGCCTCTACCACCTACTTGTGTAAGTTTTCTAAGTTGTGAGTCATTTATTTCATGGTTAATCATGCTCTATTTCCCTTGTTGAGGTATATCCGTTTGTAACTGCTGTTGCCAAGCTTTTGAAATATCGTATGTTTTCATTTTCTTAGCTATTCGATTTCAAGCACTCTTGAATTTGCACCACCTTACTTCTCCTTGTTTGTATGCTTTTAACTACCATGGCATATCATCATATATTGATTTGTAATAGAAATTTATTGTAAGCAAAACAATTGTGGGAAGTGTGTCTGCATATAGAAAGTACCAATAGTCTTAATAGGACTGTCCTGCATGACAAAGCGCTCACATTCATGAGGTAGAGATTAGTCGGTTATACCCTTCTCAAGGAACCCTTCTACTAAAATCTTTATTGAGTCTAGCCGGTTATACCCTTTCAACGGGCCCTTCTACTACAATATCTAATCTACAAGTGTAGTCGGTTATACCTTTATCACGGGCCCTTCTACCGACACGCTATCTATGAATGAGGATGGTTATACCCACTATGACGACCCTTCTTTCTACCTTCATCTCAATCACATCATAATACCCCAAATCACATGGGGTTTCCAAGGCATTTTCTAATCTAGCCTTATCACACTAACACCAAAGCCAAAGTAGTGTTCTGACGGCACTACGACCTTGTAATTGCATTTATGTCTCAAACCCTAAATGAGCATTAATCAAACAGATTGTTTCAGTCGGATGACTTACGCCGCTTCACCACAGCCTACACTCTCAATAGTCATCGAGTAAGTCTTACTATACATGAGGGGATCACATGCCCCGGGTTCCTAACAAACCATGGTGTATGTAGGCTCCACAAATTAGTTAGATTGGGGGTCATCATATGCAAGAGAGAAATACGGAAGAATATCAACGTATTCTAAATATTTAGAGGAGAAAGATAGTACCTTCTCCGAATTCCATCCGGGCATGAGTTCTCCGAACAAGAGGGTGTGGCATGAGCAGGGAAGGATTCTCTACGCGATGAAGGAATCGGATCACCAGTCGGACCTCTAGATCTCTGATGGTACAACTCCTTCTCCAAGAGTCCTCTCCATCTCCTCTCTCAAAACTTAAAAAACTGAAGAGACTAGAAATGGAAGGTTGTTGAACCCTGTCTTTCATATCATAACGCACCCTGGAATTGATCCACGTCGTTTAAAAAGTAATTTCCATGATATAGGCTTAGAACGAAATGTTTCTTGAGAATCGTTCCCCCGTACAATGGTTGGTACTGTCGTGTACATTCCAGCTGTCGAAAATGCATTCCAGAAAAATGATCGGACAAGGCCTGCCCCCAGCCGTGCACATGATTACGTGTACTGAAACGGCCGTGTCCAAAAGCCGTGAGAGCTCTGGAAAATGTCTGGGTTTGAACTAAGGTTTGTACATGGTCGTATACACAGGCATCTCCTTGTCCATGTACATCTACACAGGTGCGTACACGGCCGTGTAGAACTGTAGAAAATGGGTACAGGTTAGGGGCTACAGGTATTTACGCACGGCATGGTACATGGCCGCTTAACAAGTTATGTATAATGATAAAACCTCCAAAACGTGTCCCTGACCACTCCACAACTAGCTACGCACACTAGCTACGCACACTCATATACCTCTACAAGGCATTATACATTGACCGTAAACCATACTTAAGAAAAATGGGGCGTTACACATTACATATATTAACTGCAGAGCTCTATGAGATTCTCGATGTGACACTATATTCTTAACACTTATAAGTAGTATATGCTATATCTTTTTCTAGGTAATGTTAGGCATACCTTTGTTGGAGGGAATCAACCCAGCTTCAATGTTTCCTCGCTCAGCAATTGGTTATGATGCTACTTGTTATAGTCAAATCTGGAGTGAGGTTAGTATATGCATTTTTCAATTTTAGAAAGCATAGTACTTTTATGTTGTTAAAAATAAAGGTTAATTTTCAATCTATTGTAGGTCTTTGCTGCTGATATATTTGCTACAAAGTTTCAAGATGATTTATTAAATCAGCATGCTGGCTTGCAATTCAGAAACAAGGTAAATTCTGTTTAGTTACTATTATGCTTCTAATAGATATTATGTTTTGCAAAATTTGGTGTACGTTTTACGGATACGCATGCCTTTCCTTCATCAATGCACTTATTTTAACAACCATATAGAATTCATAAAACAATTGGTATAGTTTCTTGGTCATTGTCAGTGATGCCATTGAGTCGAGTTCGTGGGTTGAACTCAAACTCATGTTATTTGACTTTTGGTCGGTTCAAACCCATCTCCAAACGAAATTACTATTAGTCTGCTCTACTTTCACGAAACAAAATTTGTCAACTGGAATTCATTTTGAGTAGGATCAAAATAAACTTTCTTGAAGTAATTTTCAATTGAGCTTTTTGGTTCCGAGCCGGCTTGAAATAATTCGAAAATATCCAAATGCTTAAAAGCATGGTATTGTTCTATGTTTAATAAAATTTAGAATTAAAATATGAAGCAAGGTAGGAAGTTTAAAGACTCTAAAAAATAGTTTATGTAATTAGTATCCACCCACACACATACACGTAATACTTGTTGTCGTGCACGAGGCTACGCCCATTCCTGATTGCTCTTGAATGCGGACAGGTTCCGCCTTTTCGTGAAGACCACGCGCACCCAAAGTAGGAGCGCTAGGAATTCACCCAATCATGGTACTTTGAGTTTGCACGGTTTCCGCTCGTGTGCACCGAGACTGGTGGCACGCCAAAATGTGTTGTCTTCTACAACGAATGTTTTGGCTATACCAGTGCCCGTCCTTAATTATAATTTCAATTTTCAAGTGATGTCAAGTTGAGAAAGGCAGAACATAGACAAATGAACAAAACTGCTTTATAGAAAAGGAGAAGAGAGGTGGGGAATGTAGTTATAGTTCTGTTCCGTGCAACTGTTGTTCTATTTCATTCAACTGTAGAAGTTGCAGTAATTCTAATGAACAACAATTGCAGCTACGATGGTAGTATTTGCGGTTCATCAGAATTCAGAAATACAACCGGAGTACAATTAAGAACCGTTATTGCAGCTCTTCATTGAATTGTAAAAGCATTTCAGGGCAGCTTTTGCTTCGTCAGTATCTGATTGCTCTCGGGTGCATGGGGTCCGTTCATGGTCCGTTGTTTTGGTGCATTGGGGCAGCACCGTGCATGACTACTTGGACATAGGCCTCAAGGGTCGCGTGCGATGTGAGCCCCCCATGCCAATTTCTTTGAAACGTTTTCATGCAATGTGCAGCATTAGCAACTCATGCAGACCGCAACGGTAGCTCCCTTGCCAATGCTCATACCCAACTGCTATCGGAGTGCACAGTCTCTTCCCGTGCCCAACTAATGTGATGTGCATTAACAATACATGCACTATCTGCTCATGTTGCGTTCGATGTTACGCAATTTACATAGACATGTACAATTATTTTAGAGATCCGAATTCTACCGCACTGCGTTAGCTATAATAATTGACTTCCATATCATGAAATTTCTCAACAAAAATCATTTGAAAAATGAAAATGCGGAATGAAATACTTGAATACTTCTCTAGAGGGGGTGAATAGAGAAGATATCCACTTATGTGGTGTTTTAAAGCTTTCTTCTGTTTCTTCCCCTTTGTATGGTGATTTTGAGTTGAGATTAGTTATACAGAAAACTATAGCATATATTTAATGTAAAAATGAAAGTAAAGCAAGATAAACATTCAGACGATAGAAGTTTTGTATAGAGATTCCCCAACAAAGTGGGTACCTCCTCTCTTTCATAATGTGGGCTTCCACTGTGATGGATATTGAAGTGCTCCGCTCCCCGTTTGGATGATCCGAGTCCGCAGATGCGTCTCGATGGTCGCTCTGAGTCATTTTCATATATTACTTTGTTTGTTTCAAGTTGTATTTGACACCTGATTTACTCGGACTATATGAGTCGTCTGATTCGAGTGCCCTATTTTTTGTTGTTTTATTTAAGCATGCAGGGCCGGCTACTGGGGTCCATCGATGATTTTTTGGAGAAAAATTCCTTCGGTCACGTTGTTGGACTCCATCCTTCTCTCCGGTGCGACGCCGAGCGAGAGACCTTGGTGAGTGTAAGTTTAGGGATGGTCTAATCACACCTAGAGGGGGTGAATAGGTGATGTGTTCTTTTTATTTTAGTAGCAGATTTAAACAAAATAAAGAAATAAGAACATACACACACAAAAGCACACAGATTTATAGTGGTTCCCCAATAGGATTACTCCACTTCCCATTCGCCTATCTAGCAGTGTGCTAGGCTCAGCAACTCCACCAATACTCAAATCTAACTCAGATCTTACAACTCAGAGACAAAGCTACTACCTCAGGAACACTGTCTGGTTCCCTACCTCATATCCCCTAGCTCAGGATCCTACCTCCGATTCCACAAAGATCCTACCTCAGATTCACAACTAAATCTTACAACACCGTTTTATAATATTGATTTAGAAATGTTTCTAGTCTCAAAAGAATAATCTTGATTAATGTTAAGTTTTCTTCAAGTTGGATTGAGAGTAGCTTCAACTTGATTAGAGATCAGATCTGAATGAAGGTCTTCTCTGCAATGTTTCCTTCTTAAAACAGAGAGAATAATCTTTTGCTTGTAGAGAATGATCTAATCTGGATCTGCTTATCAGAGAACCTTCTTGAATCAGAAAGAATAAATAGATTGTTAGATCTTTTTGCAGTATTGGAGCAGATGATTCAACTTGAGTAAGGGCTCTATGGGATTTATTGTTCTCTGAACTTCTTGAGACAGTCGGTCGTGCGCGAAAGTATTTTTGAGAGAATAATGTTGCTTGTCTCGATTAGGGTTTTATGTACACTTCTCATTAGTATATATATGATTGGGAGACTTAACGGTCTGATTCGACAGCATTAATGTCTGAAATCTGTTTCCTTAAACCTCTTTTCTGCTTGGCGCAATCAACGGCGACATTAGTTTGAAATTCTGAATATTTGAACTGCCACGACAATCTGAATATCTTCAAGCCGATATAGAGACTGTAAAGCCGACATGGACTTCTGGACGTTAACAAATATACTAAACCATTTACATTGTCTAGTCGATATGACCTGCGTCTCGACGATATTTGAATACTCTAGACGATATCAGAACTTTACTTCAGAAGAGGGATCAAGTCGATATTCAACAATCAAGTCGACATGACTTAAACAATAAGATCTGGGCTTGGTCTAGATGATAAGTATTGTATTTAGTCGATATGGACTCACATATCTTCAAGTCGATAAGCCTTACTGAATTGTCGAAGACTCTTCTTGACGATATTTCAACTTTATCTGAAACCTTTCAAGTCGACATGAAGACTTTGCCTTAGAGCCTTCTAACCGATTCCCTTATATTCTTAGATGATCAAGTCGATATCCACAGTCATGAAGAGTTTGACTAAGTAAAATATAGATGACATGTTCTGCATATCTGATAGACTTCTAGTTGATATGAACTATATCGATAGATAGTCTAGTCGATATTTGGAGTTTCTCTGAACCTTGTCTAGTCGATATTTTACTTAGAGTATTTTGATTCCTGAATAATGCTCTATGGCTTCTGCCATTGATAAGTAGTATTTAAGCCTATTTTTAGTATAGTATTTATGTTAATATTTATATGAATTTACTTATATTATATCTATTTCAGTTAATAAATCGGTTCTCTTATATTTTATGTTCTAATTAAGTTTTATTTTCTGTTTTCCAGGCTTCTTGAACTTTTTGGTCAAAATGCCAGCACACGCCCTTGGTCACGCCCGTGACCTAGGGCGTGTCAAATTAAAGCCATGTTCCAAGCTTTGCTGCCGGGTTCTGATCCCATTCACTGAAGAATTGCAAGTACACGCCCGTGTAATTATGTCATGCCCGTGACCTTCAAAGTCACGGTCGTGTGGGCCGTCTAGTCGATCTCGCAGCTCATCTAGTCGATTGAGATCGTGTCAAGCCGATTCAGCCAAGTCACACCGTTGTCCTTTTGTACACGCTCATGTTCTTCAGCTCCCCCCTGGACACGCCTCCGACCCTCCAAAAATTCCGCCAGAGAAATTTCAAATCTACACGTCCTCGGTCATGGGCGTGACCGAGGGCGTGACACGTCAAGTAACGTTCCAAATTAACTCTAGATTCCGCCTCTCCACAGCCATTTCAGATTCGACCAAACACGCCCTAGGTCACGGCCGTGACCAAGGGCATGTATTTGGATTTTTCTGCCTATAAACCCTCATTGTTGTCATGAAGTCGAAAATCGAGTCCCAGCTTCACTTGGATCATTTTTAGCTTAGTTTTCTTTCATTTTCTTCCAAGCAATTTCCTTTATGTCTTGTACTTCTCATTTCCTAGAATAGATTTAATTTCCCGCACTTGTAATCTTCCTTTGTTTCATTATAAAAATGTTCTTTCTTTTTAATTATGTTTAGCTAATTTTGTAGCATTCAATCAGATGAATTTTTAATTCAATTTACTATTAGATCTCTTTTCCATAGCCTTTGATTTAAAAAGCTCAATTCACCTTTGATTTTTAAATTATTGATTTCATATTTCTAGTGTATGATAATTGATTCTTGATCTGTATTCTAGTTGATCGAGAGATCCGTGAATACGTGTAGAACACTCATTGGTGAAAGGACTTGCATGCACCCCTCGAGAGAGGATAACATAAATCTTCCGGATTGTAGTCAAATCCAATAGTAGGGTTCACCTCGTAAAGCAAGTTTATGGGTTTCGACTGGTCGAGAGATCTTAATCGATCAACTTAAGGTTAGTTGGTAATATTACTCGAGAGAGGTGCTTTCATGAATTGGAACCTCTGCGGTCGAGTTATTTGCTTTAAACGCTTATGAATTTTGGTTTTACTAATTAATTTTTTTTTTCTTTTTTTTTTCTAATTAACTTACTTAAGAAAGATTCTAGATCAAATGCTCTCTCTTTCTTTCTTTGTTTTATTTTCAAAACCAAATGTATTCACCGATAAAATAATAATAATCTGCGTGAGGAGAAGTACTCAACAGTCCCGTGGAATACGACACTTGATATTTTATTTTAAAATATCATATACTATGAACGATATGTCCTCTTGCTTATAGTTCGTGTAATTTGGATAAATTAATTTCGTAAATTTTACGTATCAAATTTTTGGCGTCGTTGCGGGGTTCATTTTTGTTGATATTTTGAAAGCGCAAATTTTATCAATTTTGTTATTCTTTTTTCCCCCACCCCCAATTCTCTTTTTCATTTTCTTCTCAAATTTCATTCTATTAAGTAACGGTTGTTTTATTTTATTAAAAAAAAATTATCTCATTTTGCCGTTAAAGTTGCCGAGCTTGGTAACAAAATTAATATTTTGGAAGCCGCAACAAAGACTAAAATTATGTCATTTTTGTGGTACAAATTATTATAGTGAGGAATGTTTATATTCGCAAACTTTTTATAATCAAAATAATTTTTCTTTCGATCATAATTTTAGTGAATCTCTTTCTTGCTCCGATATTAACTATTCATGGTGGCAAGATCACCTGGATAGTTTTCGGTGCGATGAAGAAAATTCATTTGATCATGCTTTTCATTCCTCCACCTTTAGCCCACAAAATTCTTCTTCTAATTTAGTAATTCTCCGGATTTTCTTTGTCCAGATTTAAATAGTTATTCTCAAGATCAAGAAACTCTTTTATACCAAGAGTTTAAAAGTGCCATGGAGACACCGGATGAAATAGAAAATGAAAATTTTTCTTCTTCTACTTTGCCCGAATTCACTTCTCTTTTTCATAAATTTTCACATTTACCAAATAGTACCTTTGAAACAGAAATTCATGATAATATTGTGTCCCATGAATTTAGTCCATTTGGTATTTCCAATGAATTATCGGATAACAATTTTGTCTTTGCAAATGAATAACCCGCATTTAATCATGTATTTTCACAAAAAACTCTTTGTGAAAAATTTCTTGACTCGCTTAATCATGATTCTTTTTATACTAACTTAAATGTAGATGATGAGTCGTTGCAACCAAATGACTTTGACGATCCATTTGTCGTTCATCGCCAGCAATCCAAATTACCTCAGGTATGTATAAGTAATTTGGATTCACAATTTCAAGCCAACCTCCAACAAAAGAATCAAGACTATAGCGGAGGAGTCATCGGGCAACGGATTTCGGCATATTCACCTCAGCGTGAATTAAGGGAGTTGTCTGTTCATTTTTATTATAAATATCCTTTTAACTAACCCCAAACGTCTAGCTAAAAGACGGTAAACAAAGCGCTCTTGGGAGGCACCCCGTGCTTATCTCTTGTACTTTGTTTTTTATTTCTTTACATATTTTCTTTTTTCATACTTAGTTTATAAACATTTTGGACAATGTTTATTTTTAAGTATATGGGTGTTCTCTTATATTTTGTTTTTATAAAAAAATTTATAATAAAATATAAAACTTCCAAAATACAAAGAAATAGAAAAATTAAAAATTTAATTTCATGGAAATGGAGGTTTGGAATGTCATCCCATCACATCTCCTAGTACCGGTGAGAGCCCTTCACGGGATATACCTCAGGAAGTCCAAGAATTATTTATTTAATTAAAAAAAATTAGGTTTTTAATTTATTATTATATTATTTCTCTAGTTTATTTATTTTTATAAAAAAAAAAGATCATATCTAAAATCTCAAAAAAAAATTCAAAAAATATTAAATCCCCTACTTTTCTTTTTGTTATTTCCAAAATCTATTTTGAGAAAACTTATAAGCATTTTTATGTTTTAAATTAGCTAATATTTTGTTTTATCATAGTGTGTTGTATTTAATTTTGAGAATCTTTTTATGCTTTTAGTTTGGCTAGAGAATCTTGTTAGCATTACCTCTCCTTGTAGTATAATTAGCTTCATTTTGTAATAGATTGGCTAACACTTTTAGTTTCAATTATGTCTACTTTTAGTTTTTAGTTTCTTAGGAAATTTCACCCTACTAGAATCTGCTTTCAAGATATTTTGGCTTATAATCTAGAAATATTTCTTTCACCCTATCTTTTGTTGGCATGGAAAAATGTAGTAAAAGATCATGTCATGAAAATGAGTGGATAAAATTCATCATTCCCTAAACATATGCACCCAAAATATTTTAAAAAATTATATATCATGGGGTGAGGGAATAAAATTCATCACTCCTAAATATATATATTTTGGGTTTTTATTAGAAGAGAATTTTTAAAAGATTATATGTCATGGAAAATGAGAGGATAAAATTCATCATTTTCTTAAACATATACAAATAAAAAAATATTTTGTGAGTTGAGAGGATAAAATTCATCACCTTCAATTCAAGCATATGAAAGTGCAAAGTGTGACCTCTGAGTATTCTCGAGAGGAGGTGAATAGAGATTTAAATCTTTTACACTAAATATGCACACTCAATAAAAACTTATAATAACTATGCAATCAGAAAACCAACACAGAATAAATTAAACACAGAATACTATAATAAAAACAAGTAAAGGGGACAACACGGAAATTCACAGCACAAAGGCAGGAGCTATAGTAGTTCTCCAAAATATGGGTACATCCACTCTTCTACCACCTTAGTAAGAATACACTAAACAGTGTCTGAGTTTTTTGATAAGGAGACTCTTAGAACCACTGAGTCTTTTGATAAGCAGACTCTTAAAACCAACTACTGACTCTTTTGATAAATAGACTCTTAGAACTAAGGACTGAGTCTTTTGATAAGGAGACTCTTAGAATCAATCTAGATCTTTTGATAAGGAGATCTTGAACCACTGAATCCTTTGGAGAAGGATTCTAAAAACTCTTTACTCAAGTTACAATAAGAAAGAGAAGTGTAAGAAAGGAGAAGAGGAAATGAAGATATTTCTTCTGTTTGAATCCTCCTGCAGTTATCACTGAGGATTCTGTCACTTGGTGTTCTTCAGGATCTGTTTAGAATGAACCCTTGCTTGAGGTAGAAAAGAATGCAAGAGTTATGAGCTTATGATCCTGATGATCTCTGTCCTCTTGATGGCTTTCTGCTGTAAGAGAAGAAGAAGAAGCATTGGCCTTATTGTTTTTGCTGTAGAGAGATATTCATTATTCTGTCTGTGTTAGAGCTTGAGGAAGAAGACTGAATAGAATAGCTTGATTAATGTTTGCTGTCTTCCTCTTTCAGTAATTCTCTGTCGAATAGTATTTGAATTTGTTTCCTCTTTTGTTCTGTACTTAGAAGGAATGTCCACTGGATAATGAATGTCTCTTTCTATTCCTGTTCACGACCGGTCACTCTGAATTTAAATAACTTTCAAGAATGTATTTGTTGTCTTTCTGGAGTACTTCATTCCATTCTTAGTAATAAACGATCCGTTAGAATTCAAATTACATCATTGAATACCTTCTGAAAAAACATCATAAATTTATTCTATTTTTGTGTCTGTATTCGACGTAGCGTTGAATACATTTGCCTTCTAGTCGCCACACCTCTAAGTTCTAATGAAAGCTGCTTCGAATTCTTTCTCAGCATTTAATAAACTCAGATATCGACGTTGCGTCAAATCCTTATCGACGTATCGGTCGATTTGAAGACTTGGACTTTGAACTTCATCTTCTGAGACGAATTCAAGTCGAAGTTGCGTCGACTTCTAATACTGCTTCGACTGACTCTGTCTTGTGCATCGAGTACATCTCGACGTTGCGTCGACTTGATCTTCAGTCTAAGTTACTTCTACTTGTATTCGAAGTTGCGTCGATTTGTATTCGACGCAAGTTTAACTCAAGTTAATTTTGTACTTATTTTGGACAGGTCTTGACACTCTAGTGTGAGTGTGATATCCTAGGACATCTAAGGACCAAATTTCCCTCTCTATAAAACATGGGTAAATCCTAGAAAATGAAATCACTTGAATATAACTTGTAAGATAAATCAAAGGGTATTTTTCCCAACACATCTCTTCATATGCCAAATTTTGTGATCCTCATAGCTAATATTATTAAACCTAGACTTAAATTAAAATATTAAGAGAGCAAATATTTAGTAGGTTGTCATTTTCCTTAAAGTTAGAGTTTTTATAATTTTAATCTAATCTTGTTTGCTAGTCATTGCATTTTTGTTTTGCTAATTAGTTATTTTGAGAAGTTTTAGCTAAACTATTTTCCTCTTTTTTAATTATTATCATAATTTAGGACTTAACTCTCGAATTCCTAAAATTTATCTTCAACTTACTTTTGGTTTAATGAAATTTTTGGTTAATTAGAAATTATATTAATGTCTTATAAAATATTTCTCATACTTTTTCTCTGGAATAGTAAAAATCTAAGTATGGGGTATCTGATAAGTACTATTTAGGCCTATTTTTAGTATAGTATTTATGTTAATTTTTATATGAATTTTTTAATATTATATTTATTTCAGTTAAAAAATTTGTTCTTTTATATTTTCTGTTCTAATTAAGTTTTATTTTCTGTTTTGTAGGTTTTTGGAACTTTTTGGTCAAAATTGCCTGTACACGCCCTCGGTCATGCTCGTGACCTAGGGCGTGTCAAATTAAATACATATTCCAAGCCTTGTTGCCGGGTTCTGAGCCCATTTACTGAAGAATTGCAAGTACATGCCCGTGTAATTGAAGTCACGCCCGAGACCTTCAAAGTCACGGTCGTGTGGTCCGTCTAGCCGATCCCGCAGCTCATCCAGTCGATCGAGGCCATGTCAAGCCGATTCAGCCAAGTCACGCCCGTGTCCTTTTGGAAACGCTCAAGTTCTTCAGCTCCCCTCCTGGACACGCCTCCGACCCGCCAGAAATTCCCGCCATAGCAGTTTCAAATCTACATGCCCTCAATCATGGGCGTGACCGAGGGCGTGACACGTCAAGTAACACTCCAAATTAACTCCAGATCGCGCTTCTCCGTGGTCGTTTATGTTGGTGCTTTAATAGTAGATTGGTGTGTATTTAGCCATATTGGTGTGTATTTAGCTATGAAGAACCCTTTGGGGTATATAAATACTTGTAATAGATTGAAAGGTGAATAAGAGAAAAAGCCCTAATTTCTACATGGTATCAGAGCGGCTTAGCGATCCCGTAGGCTTCGACGAGGTGTTCCTGTGACGAGGTGCTCCTGTCGCAGAAGGGATCAGCATCGTGCATCGCTGATTGACGGAGCATCGTCGACTGCGGAGGCACGTCGCATCGAAGCTGTGTTTCCGTCGCAGAAGGGACGACGCATCGGCATCGCGCATCTCGCGGCTAGACGAAGGTGTACTTGAGCGTCGACTGTGGAGGCATCATCGACGACGGCAACTGGCTCGACGACGACATCAGTCGAGGACGGAGGTGGACCTGAGCATCGACTGCGGAGGCATCATCGACGACGGCAGGCTCGACTCGACGAATGCAGCAGGCTCGACGGTAGGCTCGACTCGACTCGACGAACGCAGCACTCGACAAATGTGACAAGCTCACTCGACGAATGTGAAAAGCTCTCGACGAATGCAGCAGGCTCGACGATGGCAGACTCGACTCGACTCGACGAACGCAGCACTCGACGAATGTGACAAGCTCACTCGACGAATGTGACAAGCTCACTCGACGAATATTTTAGTTCTGGTCTTGGAAGAGAGGTCTGAGCTTGTGTGGTTGGTGTGGACACTAGTAAGTGACGCCGACTGGAGAATGGAAGACGTCCTTAAGAAGTTGGACCCGGCAGAGGTGGTGACCTTGTTGAAGCTGTTGGGTTCATCCCCCCGACCGGTGAAGTTGGACCTTCCGTAGGTGGACCTGAAGCTCGACAGACTGACCACCTATTTGGGTTGGTCGCGGCGCGTGAAGAAGACTCTTACGGCGCAGAAGGTTGGAAGTTTCTTGACAGGGGAGTTGAAGAAGCCAGAGAACCCAACTACAAGAGATGAGTGGGAATCAACCCACATGACGGTGTTCATGTGGCTTCTCAGCTCGGTCGTCCCATCGATTGCTGCCACGGTTGATGGCCTAGAGACAGTCGCTGAGGTGTGGGACAGGATCCGATGCACATATGATGGAGTGGGGAACACTCTCAGGGTCTTCCAGGTGAAGGGCGAAGTTGATGACACGGTTCAAGGTGAGAAGACCGTACATGAGTACGCATCAGAGTTAGAATGGCTATGGGTGGACTATGACCACGCTTCTGGTGGTATGAGTTGCAGTGATCCACAGTGCAAGGCCTCCAGGCTTATAATAGAAGAGAGGGCCATGAGGTTCTTGAAGGGGTTGAATGAACGGTTCGATCAGAGGAGAGCCTTACTTCTGTCAGGTACGAAAAGTCCAACTCTGTCAGAGGCCATCTCGGCCATGATTTAGGAGGAGACCTGGTTCAAACTCCAGGTTGGGACGGGAGATTCAGTTGTCATAAAGTCCGCGCTACCGGTTACTGACTCGGGTATTTCAAGACCACGAGAGGACACACGACGGTGCTGCAACTGCGGTGAGACAGGTCACCTAGTGAATGCTTGCCCCAGACCACCCAAGGCAGGAGATTTTGGTGGTCGTGGACGTGGTCGTGGATGGGGCGAGGGTCGTGGTGGCAGAGGTGGCTATCGTGCCAATCTAGGCATTAGTGGATGTGATGAGAAGGCTGGTGTTATTTACACTGAGGAGGAGCAGACTCTTCTGATTCTAATGAGCAAGATGGAGGGTCTCAAGAGGGGGCAAACTGGAGACGCCATTGAGGAGCCATCTCATGCTATGTATGCTCATCCTTCCGGAACGACGGAGTGGATTGTTGACTTGGGTGCATCCCGACATGTGACTGGGGACTCGGGGAAGTTCACTTCCTACTTACGCCTTGCATCTCCAGATGGCATTCAGACAGCAGATGGGACCTTTCAGCCAGTTGTTGGTAAGGGTACGGTCGATTGCACAGGTTCGGTAAAACTATCCAATGTCCTGCATGCTCCTTCATTTCCTGTTAGCCTTTTGTCTATCAGCTCTATTATTCTTCAACTAAAATGTACTGTCTCCTTTGATATTCCCAAGGTGACCTTCCAGGAGAAAGGGACGAGGCGTATACTTGGGGATGGGACTTGGCGTGATGGGCTGTGGTACCTGGATCAGCAGGGATTGGACACTGCACTTGTATCTGCGACGGAGAAGATAAAGGGAACCTGGAGATAAGTATAGAGGAGGCACTGCTGCTCCACCATCGACGATTAGGTCATTCGTCTTTTGGTGTTTTAGAACGATTGTTTCCTTCTATTTTTGAAAAAACATGTAAAAGTAAACTTGTGTGTGATGTTTGCGACTTAAGCAAGCTCACGAGAAACTCTTATGCTAGTTCTGGTTTTAGAAGCTCTTCTGTGTTTGATGTTGTGCATTCAGATGTTTGGGGGCCGTGTGCAGTTAATTTCTCTAATGGCTATAGATACTTTGTGACCTTTATTGACTGTGTTTCCCGTGTCACGTGGGTATATTTAATGAGAGCTAAGAGTGAGGTCCCCATTTGTTTCCAAAATTTTCACAAGCATGTTCGAACTCAATACGGTGCAGTACTCAAGGTACTTAGGTCGGATAATGGGACAAAATATACCAATAAGACCCTTGCAGAGTACTTATCCTCTCACGGGATACTGCACCAAACCACTTGCGCATACACTCCTGAACAGAATGGCGTCGCTGACAGGAAGAACAGACATCTGATGGAAGTGGCAAGAAGCATGATGCTACACATGAAGGTTCCCCGACACTTGTGGGGGTATGCAATGTTAACGGCAGCACAGTTAATCAATAGAATGCCATTGAAGATCTTAGGGTGGATATCTTCGTGTCAGGAGCTGCAAGGGCATAACGGAGGTATGCTTCCACTTAAGGTTTTTGGGTGCGTCTGCTTTGTGAAGGATAATAGGACAAGTGTTGGCAAACTTGATGTCAGAGAAATTAAATGTATCTTTGTGGGGTATTCTGGTACTCAGAAGGGATATGTATGTTGGAGTCCAGTCAAGAAAAGGTGTTTCGTGAGCATGGATGTCCACTTCTGAGAGCAAGAGTAGTACTACCCACAGGATGAGATTCTACTCGTACCTGAAAAGCCCAATCTCAGGAATGGAGGTCGAGAATGGGAGAGCCTGGTGACAGATTTAAGTAAAGACAGTGGAAAACCCGTTGATGAGCAAGGGACGAATGAAGAGCAGGAGGAGGTGAGAGGTGTGATACCCACAACTTAAGGGGAGCTTGTCACATATCAGAGAAGAGAAAAGAGAGCTCCTGACCTCGTACCTGCTCCCACGGAGACAGTGCCTAGTCCCTCGTCTATGCCCGTCTCAATCCCGGAAGCACCTCCAGTTGAACCACGGACACCTCCCGGTGAGTCTATCTCTCCCACATCCCCGACTACTTCTGTCAGAAGGAGCACTCACAACAATGCGGGTAATCCTCCGGATCGATATGGTTGGGATCTTGCTTCATTTGTCTCCTACGACGCTATCTCTTCTTCTCACGAAACATTCATTGCATCATTGGATAGTATTACTGTACCTAACAATTGGTAGGTAGCTAAAGCCGACCACAACTGGCAAACGTCAATGAAGGAAGAGATGCGAGCTCTGGAGAAGAATAAGACGTGGGAACTAGCACAGCTCCCGACAGGGAAGAAGGTTGTTGGGTGCAAGTGGGTCTTTACCGTAAAGCAGAACCCGGATAGAAAAATCGAGCGCTACAAGGCTCGATTGGTTGCGAAAGGGTACAGCCAAACGTACGACATCGAGTATGATGAGACGTTCACACCTGTTGCAAAGATGAGTACAGTTCGAACTCAGATCAGCCTGGCGGCAAATGGTGGATGGAAGATGCACCAACTGGATGTGAAAAATGCTTTTCTGCATGGCGATCTTGCTGAGGAAGTATATATGGAGGTTCCACCTGGATTTGGTACAGCCATGACGGAAGGCAGAGTGTGTAGGTTGAAGAAGGCACTGTATGGACTGATACAGTCCCCTCGTGCATGGTTTGATCGCTTTAGAAGGACCATGGTCGGGATGGGATATCAGCAAACCAACGCCGACCACACTATGTTTTTCAGACATAATGAGAAACATCACATCACCTTACTTGCTGTGTATGTGGATGACATGATCATTACGGGAGATGACGAGAAGGAAATTGCGCGTCTTAAGTGTGACTTAGGGAAGATGTTCGAGGTGAAGGACTTGGGTTCTCTTAAGTACTTTCTTGGGATAGAGATTGCATATGGTGCGAAAGGAATTGTTCTGTCTCAACGAAAGTATGCCTTGGATCTCCTCACCGAGACAGGGATGCTTGGATGCAAGCCAGCTGCAACGCCTATCGACACAAAAGAGAAAGTGAGTGCTGAGGCAGGGGAACCAGTTGATCGGGAGAGATATCAAAGACTTGTCGGGCAATTGATCTATCTGAGCCACACGCGTCCAGACATCTCCTTCGCAGTGAGCGTGGTGAGTCGTTACATGCACGATCCCAGGAAGGGTCACATGGATATTGGGTACTAAATTCTTCGATACGTGAAATCTGCTCTAAGAAAAAGGGCTACTCTTTAGACGGAACGGACATGTAAAGATCGAAGGATACTGCGACTCAGATTGGGCAAGCTGTGTTGATGATAGGAGATCAACTTCAGGTTATTGCATCTTTGTGGGAGGCAACCTGATCTCATGGAGAAGCAAGAAGCAGTCGGTTGTAGCCCGATCTACGGCTGAAGCTGAGTATAGGGCTATGGCTCTGGGGTCGCTGAACTCCTTTGGTTGAAAGGAATGCTAATGGAGCTGAAGTTGGATCGAGGAGACGGGATGAAGCTATGGTGTGATAGTCAAGCTGCAATCAGCATCGCTAACTGTAGAGAATTGGTATAAAACCTTGTGGTATATTCACTTAGAGGTAAATACAAGTATAGATACAAATATATAGGAAGAGAGAGGAGGAAGAAATCCTATACAAGAGATGTGAGACTAAAAGAGAGGAGAATAAATGGGCCTAATATATGGGCCTTTACATATGTTTTCCTATATTCTCTAACACTCCCCCGCAAGCTGGAGCGTACAAGTCGTAGGCACCCAGCTTGGATAAGAACTGGTGGTATAATGGCCGAGGATGAGCTTTAGTCATGATGTCAGCAACTTGTTTTGCAGCTGGGACATGTTCCAATTCTATCTTCTTTGACTGAACCTTTTCCCGCACAAAATGACAATCAACTTCAATATGCTTTGTCCTCTCATGAAACACAGGATTCTTGGCAATATGAATAGCAGCTTGACTGTCACAAAGAAGGGTTGCCGGAGAGGAGAGTTTGACACCCAAATCTCCCAAAAGTCCTTCAAGCCAGGTTAATTCAGATGCGACAACAGCCATAGCTCTATATTCAGCCTCAGCTGAGGAGCGAGCAACCACAACCTGTTTCTTGCTACGCTATGTTATAAGATGGCCACCAAAGTACGTACAAAAACCAGTCGTGGAACGCCTGTCATCTGGAGAGCCAGCATAGTCAGCATCTGAGTAAGCAAGAAGAGAAGGCGAGGTGGATGGTTTGTAGACAAGGCCTTGTCCAGGAGCGGTTTTCAAGTATCGGAGAATGCGCTCAACAGCTTGGAGGTGAGAAGTCCTTGGAGTGTGCATGAAGCGACTTACAACGTCGACGGCAAACGAAATATCTGGTCGAGTAACTGTAAGATAAATCAGCTTCCCAACCAAACGTCGGTAGTACTCTGGATTCTCAAGGAGTTGATCCGTCTCAGAACCAGCTGCACATAATTTTTGATTTGAATCCATAGGGGTATCTGCAGGTTTGCAGCCAGAGAAACCTGCCTCTTGAAGTAAGTCAATGCAGTATTTCCGTTGGGACAGGACCAACCCATCGGTCCGACGAGCGACTTCAATTCCGAGGAAGTATCTAAGATTGCCAAGATCCTTTGTCTGGAACGCCGAGTTCAGATGCTCCTTGAGTTGTTGCATCCCAGAGATGTCGTCCCCAGTGATCAGGATATCATCAACATACACAAGGAGGATCACAGTTCTCGTGGGTCCTTTTGTGAATAGAGAGAAATCAGCAAAGCTTCGTCGAAAACCAAGTGCCAGTAGGACTCTGCAGAATTTATCAAACCAAGCTCTCGGAGATTGTTTGAGGCCATAGAGAGCTTTCAGAATGCGGCAAACATAGGCTGCACGAGACTCCCCCGTGGTCTCAAACCCGGGAGGTTGGTACATATACACTGGCTCCTGGAGATCACCGTTCAAGAAGGCGTTCTTAATATCTAACTGAATAAGAGGCCAACGGCGGTGGACAGCAACGGAGAGCACCACACGAACAGTGTTTAACTTGGCTACGGGGGAGAAGGTTTCGTCGTAGTCCAAGCCTTGTTGTTGAGTGAAACCGCGGGCGACGAGACGAGCCTTTAAGCGGTCAATAGTTCCATCGGCATTTTGTTTGACAGCGAAGACCCATTTGCAGCTAACACAGTGTTGGCCGGGAGGAAGAGGTACCAGCTCCCAAGTGTGATTAGCACGGAGAGCGACCATCTCTTCTTCCATCGCAGCGCGCCACCCCGGATTTTGTAGCGCTTCCTGCACAGAGTTAGGGAGGGAAATGGAAGAAAGAGAGGTAGCAAACCGGTAAAGATGTGGAGATAGCCGGTGGAGAGACACGTGGTTTGCCATAGGATGAGCTGTAGAGGCGGATGCTGGATCAACCGCTGATGGAGAAGCACCGGTAGCAGAGGGCGTCTGACGGGGACCATCCTTAGGTTTACTACGAGAGTATACTTGAATGATGGGAGGAGGCTGTGTAGTAGATGGAGATGGTGGAGGTACCGTAGAGGGCGGTGATGGTGAGGGAGTAGTGTCCGTCGGAACAAAAGGACGAACAGTAGTGGAAGGTAATGTGTTTGGAACAGAGGGAGAGTGGAATGATTGGTCTTCACAGAACGTAACATCAGGTGAGACAATGATTTTGCCGGTGATTGGAGAGTAGCAGACATATCCTTTTTGTGTCCGAGAATAGCCGACAAACATATACTTGGCAGCTCGTGGGGCAAGCTTATCGGTAGGCGGACCGAGAAGGTGGACGTAGCAGACGCAATCGAAAACTCGAGGTGGAATAGGAAAGAGAGTAGTGGATGGGAAGAGGAGTTTTATGGGAGTGGCAAAGTTAAGAACGGAGGAAGGCATGCGGTTAATGAGATGGCAAGCGGTGGAGACGACAAAGTTCCAGTATTCCGTAGGTACCCGCATTTGAACCATGAGTGCCCGAGCCACATCCAGAAGGTGATGATTTTTCCGTTCAGCGACGCCATTTTGTTGGGGGGTATAGGCACAAGACGTTTGGTGAATTATGCCAAGCTCTGTGCAGAGCGTAGAAAAGGAACGGCCAGTGTACTCGCGAGCTTTGTCAGTTTGAATGATTTTAATTGGAGTGGAGAATTGTGTCCGTGACTCAGTCACAAAGGCACGAAACACAGATGGTAGCTCAGAGCGATCATGAAGTAAATATAATCAGGTAACACGGGAATAATCATCAATAAAAGTTACAAAGTAACGATAGCCAGAAATACTTGGGACCTTATAAGGACCCCATACATCAGAATGAACTAAAGATAACGGAGTCGTGCTCCGGGTACATGAAGGGAAAAAAGAGGAACGATGTTGCTTGTCGTAGATGCAGGCTTCGCATGTAAACTCGTGAAGAGGTACATAAGGGAGAGCTTTGCGGAGGACTGGAAGAGGAGCATGCCCAAGACGACGATGCCAGTCAGCTGTGGAGACAGTCAAGAGAGTGGTAGGTGGGAGATCCAAGAGATAGAGCTCATTCATCAGCCGACCGCTACCAATGATACTCCGTGTGCGACGATCCTGAAAAACAAAAGAAGAGGAAGAGAAGGTTACACAGCAATCAAGCTCTTGTATCAAACGACTCACAGAGAGTAAGTTGAAAGGAGAGCCCGGAACATGAAGAACCGAGGAGAGCGTTAGAGTGGGAGTGAGGTGCAGATCAGCAGCACCAGCAACCGGAGTGGTAGCGCCATTTGCGACAATAATAGACGGAGGGTGAGACGTCTGTAGATACTGAGGTGGTTTCTGGGAGGTGATATGATGTGTCGCTCCAGAGTCCACGATCCAATGAGAACAGTGAGATAGGCAAGTTATACCTTCTGTAGAAAAAGAGGCAACTGAGCCAGAAGAACGGCCAAGACTGCCTTGAAGCTGTTGGAACTGGGAGCGTAGGTCATCATATTCCTGTCGAGTAGGACCAAGCTGATCGGCTGGTGAAGACGCAGCAGGAGGTGCCGAAGTAGCAGCAAGATGAGGAGGGAGACCATGCTTACGGTAGCAGGTTGTTTCGCGATGACCATCACGGCCACAGTAAGTACACTTTAAAGGAGGTCGGCCACCACGTCCTCGTCCCCGAGACGGGGGACGGACACCGCGAGCAGAGGAACCAGGAGTAGGTGTGGGAAGGAGCGGCTGTTGGAGAAGAGCTGGAGAAAAACTTGGTGGAGCCTCAGATGGAGGTGTAACCTTGATAAGGATGGAGCAGACACCAGACAGAGACGGTGTGGTAGTAGAGAAGAGTATCTGAGCGCGAACGCTATGTAGATGAGGAGGTACGCTAGAGAGTAGCATAGCAATGGTCACTGCCTCTTTCTGGGATCGCTGAATAGCTAGATCCGGAGTGGGAGGTTGATGCTGAAGCCAAGCCTCATGAAGAGTCTTTGCCTTGGCGACATGAGAAAGCATGTCATCGGGCGCTCCAGGCTTAAGGTTTTGAAGGTCAGATATGATGTCATACAGATGTTGGAGACTGTTCTGCCCAGAGTAGAAGGCATGAAGTTCATCCCACATGGCTTTGGCGGTATCATGATACATAGCCATCCTGTACGGCTCCGAGTCCATGGAGTTGAGAAGCCACGTTTGGACACGACCATCATCCTTAAGCCAGTCAGCAGTAGGCTCAGTAGGAACCTGGGTTAAGTGATGAAGGAGTCCTTTGGTCTGTAAGACTCGACGCACCGAGTGCACCCATTCCACAAAGTTACGCTTCCCGGTAGGTGAGATAGTGGTAATTCGAAGTTCGTCACGAACATCGGAGATCGGAGCAGCAGTCGGAGGAGGCGACAGAATGGTAGTGGAGGCGGAATCGTCGAGGGCCATTGGAAGAGAAGCCGGCTAGAGACAAGGAGCAGCGGCAAGAGCGATCTCGGCAGGTCGCAGAAAGCTCGGGGAGATCGCGCGAGCTGGCGGCTTTGGCGGTCTTGGCAGCTGGCGGCTTTGGCGGTCTCAGCAGCTGGCGGCTGGCGGTCTCGGCAGCGGATGAGACCGCAGATCGCAGATGAGACCGCAGATCGCAGAGCGGTCTCGGCAGCTGGCGGCTGGCGGTCTCGGCAGCAGATGAGACCGCAGATCGCAGATCACAGATGAGACCGCAGATCGCAGAGCAGTTTCGGCAGCTGGCGGCTTTGGCGGTCTCGGCAGGTCGCAAATTGCAGGAAGATCGCAGATCGATAGGCGAGCAGGCTGTAAGTCGCAGCGAGCAGAAGAGGAGACCACAAGGCAGCTGCGGGCAGAGCAGAGAAGCGGAAGGGGATGGGTCCCACGCGCCAAAGGAAGCAAGCTATAAAAGCCAAGCAGAGGAGAGGGAAGCGTGGGAGCAAGCTGGAAGCAGCGGCAGGTGGAGCGGTTTCAGAAAAGGAGACCGCAGGAGGTCGACAGGAAGGGGGGGCGGCCAGAAAATTGGAGACCGGAAATTTTGGACTGAGTGCTCTGATACCATGTAGAGAATTGGTATAAAACCTTGTGGTATATTTACTTAGAGGTAAATACAAGTATAGATACAAATATATAGGAAGAGAGAGGAGGAAGAAATCCTATACAAGAGATGTGGGACTAAAATTGAGGAGAATAAATGGGCCTAATATATGGGCCTTTACATATGTTTTCCTATATTCTCTAACACTAACAATCCAGTTCACCATGACAGGACCAAGCATATCGAGATTGATAGGTTCTTTATAAAAGAGAAACTGGATAGTGGACTCTTGGAGCTTAACTATGTCACCACCAAGGATCAAGCTGCTGATTGTTTGACAAAGGGGCTCAGCTCAAACGACATGATTAGGAATTGTGACAAGATGGGTTTAGTTAACATCTTTCGCCCACCTTGAGGAGGAGTGTTGGTGTTTTAATAGTAGATTGGTGTGTATTTAGCCATATTGGTGTGTATTTAGCTATGAAGAACCCTTTGGGGTATATAAATACCTGTAATAGATTGAAAGGTGAATAAGAGAAAAATCCCTAATTTCTACAGTTTCAGATTCGACCTGACACACCCTAGGTCACGGGCGTGACCAAGGGCGTGTATTTGGATTAATCTACCTATAAAACCCGTTGTTGCCATGAAGTCGAAAATCGAGTCTCAGCTTCACTTGGATCATTTTTAGCTTAGTTTTCTTTCATTTTCTTCCAAGCAATTTCCTTTATGTCTTGTACTTTTTATTTCCTAGAATAAATTTAATTTCCCGCATTTGTAATCTTCCTTTGCTTCTTTATAAAAGTGTTCTTTCTTTTTAATTATGCCTCGTTAATTTTTGTAGCATTCGATCGGATGAATTCTTAAGTCAATTGACTATTAGATATCTTTTTCATAGCCTTTGATTTAAAAACTCGATTCACCTTTGATTTCTAAATTATTGATTTCATATTTCTAGTGTATGATAATCGATTCTTGATCCGTATTCTAGTTGATCGAGAGGAGATCCTTGAATACGTGTAGATCACTCATTAGTGAAAGGAGTTGCATGCACCTCTCGAGTGAGGATGACATAAATCTTTCAGATTGGAGTCAAATCCAATAGTGGGGTTCACCTCGTAAAGCAAGCTTAGGAGTTTCGACTGGTCGAGAAATCTTAATCGATCAACCTAAGGTTAGTTGGTAGTATTCCTCGAGTGAGGTGCTATCATGAATTGGAAATCTCCACGGTCGAGTTATTTGCTTCGAACGCTTATGAATTTTGGTTTTACTAATTAATTTACTTAAGAAAGATTCTAGATCAAATGCTCCTTTTCTCTTTATTTTTTTGTTTTATTTTCATAACCAAATTTATTCCCGCATTTTTCGAGCTCATCAAGAATCTGGTTTTTCTTTAGCATACAAAGCACATTGAAGTTGATTTTCACTTTATTAAAAACAAGACCAAACATTGAGATATTCAACTCCTACGTGTTCCCACCAATTCGCACATCACTCACATTCTTACCAAACCTCTACCACGTGTATTGTATTTCTATTTCTTTTCAAGTTTGGTTCATAGGACATACATGCTACAGCTCGTGAGGGGCGTAAAAGCCTAAATATATTAGTGCAACAATCAAGCGACAAATTTTGGTATAAATAAGATCATTTCTCCGTCAATCTTAACAATCAAGCGACAAATTTTAATTTCAAATTAAGTAAAATGGTTGAATTTATCACCTAAAAACTCATATTTTCAGCTAGTCCCGCGCCAACTCTTCGATATATTTTTTGCTGGAGGTACCCCTCAAATCAATAGTAGAAAAGGTTCACTTTCACCATCGCTGTGCATAACCATAATGAGATTTTCACCTCTATTAATTTGAGAATCTTCTAGTTTCTGTCCCAAAGAGTACTTGAGATCGATTCCTTCACTTTTCTATGTTACAGCTGAATTATTTCCATTTGTAATCATAGGAGAACATTGTTCTTTTTATCAAGCCTATGCAGTTCAAATCACTATCCTAAATAAACAAACATAAAAGCTCAACCCTTCAAGTTGTGATTTACTTGTTCAAGTTTCTTATGACATTAACAATCTATTTCTTTCCTCTTTTTGTATGTTGAATAAAATATCTTGGTTGCCAACTTGTGATTATTATTAACGAAACTGGATGCAGGTGCTGGCGCCTGGAGGTACGCGGGATCCGTTCGATATTCTATCCGATTACTTGGGAAGAAAGCCGTCCATCCGCTCTTTCTTTGAGATCAAAGCCAGGAACAGTTTTCCTTTTCCAAATGTAAAATAATTTTTTAACCGGTATCGCAGGTTTCTGTACTTCGGATTATTAAAATGCGCAGTGTATCATCAGTATGTTAGATGGGAAAATAATAATTTTGGCCATAATAAGTAGATTTTTTTGTTCAAACATGTTAAATTGTGTCAAAGATGCTTTTATTTGCATTAGAGTTGCTTATGATTTATATTCTGTTGTGTTTGATAGGACTTGTAAATTAAACAGGTGTACTAAAGCTGGTTTAGCTACCACCTTTTGTCAAACACACATTCTTATTAGTAAGTCAACTACAAATAATATTTTTGTCATCATAATTGGCTCATGTGCCTTTATATTATTATTTGATTTGTTTTTTTAAGAGCTTTAAAACGAACTGTCAAGATGCAAGCTTTTGTAAGAGAAATTCTTGTGTCCGGGTTCTGGACCTTGTCAGGGACCAATGAAATACATGAAAACAGTGGGGTCCATGGTGCACAGGTTTGCTGTGCACCGCTGGCCTCACTAAAGCATGTGATTCCTTGTATTTTGGGACTAGGACGTAAATTTTTCTCCTTTTGTAGGTAATATAGGTTTGATAAACAACTTTTTTCCGTCTCCGTGAACAGCACTTATCAATGAAGGGAAAAGCAATAGGTGGAATATCTGGGGTGTAGGGTTACAAGTGTGGACCAAGTCGATATTGGCTAGTTCAATCTATTAGCTTGTAAGAATATTCATGTCAACATTATGTATATTATTATAATCTTGTAATAATCTTTCATTGTCTTAAGTACATTTAGCTGTGCTATAGAATTTGTGCACCACATCAACAAATTGGTTGTGTATTCAGAAGCTCTCCAACTTGAGCTCTGTTTGGGGTGGCGGTGGAAAAAGCAGTGATAGTTAATCAATTGTGCCAGGCGGTAGAGTTTTTCATAAAGTTGTTTTAAAAAAATTGTGGATTATTTGAAAATTCTTATTTTAAGTGTTTTTTAAATGTGTGTTACTTTTTCTATTTTGGAATAACAACTTCTTAGTATTAGTTTGACTTTTTAATAATAAAAAGATATTTTATGCTAATTATTTATCGTAAAGATAAGCTTATATTATATAAATTCTAAATGAGCAGATTATAAAAGTTAAATTGTCTCTAACATTAGTCACAATGCTTAAAATAGCCATATGTAAGGTTTCCTATGACGAGCGTGTGCAAAGATGCTACTATCTTTAGTTGATCAATTTTATAGTTGTTGATTAGAAATGGGAAACTACTTTTCATCATAATATTTATCCTCCAAAGGGTATTCAAAGGACTTACACTAGACAAACGAATATTAGAAGACAGTGTGAGACGAATCCATACATATAACAAAAAATACTTAAATACATAAATACCAATAACCCCTCTCAATTTGTGTCTGTGATGTCGATCATGCTCAACTTGTCAGCAATCTCTCCAAAGACACGTGTACACAATCACTTTATGAGGATGTCTGCCAATTGTTGTTCGGATTACACAAACCAAGTAACCACAATGCCTCTAAATATATTTATCTATCAATCTTGATGTGCTTAGCACAGTCGTGTTGCACTGGATTGTGAGTGATATTGATGGCAGTCTTGTTATCACAGCATGATCTGATAGGATCGTTTCTTTTAAGACTGGGATCATTCATGATGGTTAGGATCCATAGCCCTTCACAGATCAAATGAGTCATAGCCATGAACTCCGCCTCAACATTGGACCTGGTGATCACATGCTGTTTGTGCTCCTCTAGGTAATTAAATTTTCACTCATCATTGTGCAATATACTGATGTGGGTCGTCGATCCTTAATCAATCCAGCCTAATTTGCATTTGTGTAAACCTCAATAGTCAGCTCATCATTTGGCGAAAAGAAAGATGCCCCTCCCAGGTGAGGACTTGAGGCATCTGAGGATACGATGAGCAGCATCAAGATGAATGGTCTTTTGGGGAGTGCATATTTGGCTAAGCAATCCCACTACATATGAGATATCTGGATGAGTATGCAACAAGTAGATCAGTTTGCTCACTAGCCTCTGAAAGCTAGGGATATCTTCAATTGTTTCACCATCATCTCTTTCAAGCATGTGGTTAGCTTCAATTTGGGTGTCAGTCGGTCTACACTCACTCATTCTTGAGGCTTCCATAAGGTCAAGAATATATTTTCTCTGTGATATGAAAATCTCATATTTTGACCTCGCAACCTCAATGCCTAAAAAATATTTAAGGTTCCCTGGGCCTTTCACTTCAAATTCTGTTGCCAGCCTCTCTTTCCGTGCCTGAATCTCATCTTGATCATCTCCCATTATAATGATGTCATCCACATAAACTACAGAGTTGTTAACTTCTCTTCCCTGCGTTTGATGAAAAGGGTATGATCTGCATTATTCTGGGAGTACCTGAAGCATGCCATGGCCATGTGGAATATTCCAAACCAAGCTCTAGAAGATTTGTTTCAGGCCATATAAAGCTTTCTTCAGCTCGCAAACCTTACCTTCATATCCTTTAGGGGAAAGGCTAAGAGGTAGAGCTATGTACACTTCTTCTTCCAGATCACCATGAAGGAACGCATTCTTCACATCTAGTTGGCTGAGATTCCATCTCTTACAGGCAGCACACGATAGGAGAACCCTTATAAAATGCATCTTAGCGATCAGAGCAAAGGTTTCCTAGTAATCAATCTCTGTTGTTTATGTGTACCCTCTTGCAACCAACTTTGACTTGTATCTCTCCACGACACTCATGGTGTTTTGTTTGACCGAAAACACCCACTTACATCCCACGATAGATTTTCCTTTAGGAAGATGTACTAGGTCCCATGTGTAAATTTTTTCAATGGCATGCATTTCTTCAAGCATAGTCATCTTCCACCTGTCATCAGAAAGGGCATCCTATTACGATGTAGGAATGGAAGTAGAAGACAATGAAGAGACAAAAGTACTACGGGAAGTCGTTAGAGATGAATAAGAGATGAACTGAGATAACAGATGTTGTGTAGAGTTACCTTCCCTTAGAGTATTGGACTCAAATGACGGATCAGATATTGGCTCTAGAATCCTGATAGGGGTTCGTGTTTTTGTTCTCTTAGGATGATGAGAGTAAAGTTGAAGGGGCGGAACATGAGGTTTCACCATAGGAGCAATAGGAGTTGGCACAGGAGTAATAAAAGATGGAGTCGAGTGAGACGGATACACCGGAGGAAGGGGTTCGTGTTTTTGTTCGGCCACTTGGATTCTTCGCCTCTTGGAAGTTTGTCTAAGTTTCTTCCTCCTCCTCCTCCTTTCTATCAAAGTTTGGTGGTGGTGGCTATTTTGGTTCAAGGTGAACCTAGAGTTAGTTTTCAAGGGTGCTCACTTTGTCTGGATTGTCTCCGTCACCTCGTCATCTCCTCTCCACCTAGAGATCTTGTTCTCTAGAGGTATAATCTCCAAACCCTTTGTGATGGTTAGTGTTAGCATATTTTTTTTGGGCGTGAATAGCCATTGTCATTAGTTATCCGTTCTTTATGTTCTTGGTCAAGGTTGGTGTTATTTTTTTGTTTTTTGTTACTCTTGACCTACACGTGAAATTCTACAGTGGTATCAGAGGGAGGTTGGCGATTTCTCTTGGCAATAAGGCTGTTTTCTTCCTTATGCAGTAGTGGTTTGGATTAGCTGTGTCCCAAGTCTCAATTCAAGCGACCATGATCCGTTTTGTTTGGGTCATGTGGAGATCATTTTTTTGGATTTAAAATGATCTAGGTGAATCATGAAGCCTAGTGGACATAGGCCTATCCAAAATTAAGATTGTTCTGTGCGTTCTTCTTTTCCCGGCTGTAGTTTTGCTGGTAGCATATAGTTCTTATTCTGTTCAACTCTGGGATGTATTATATGGCTTTTTATGTAATAATTAGATTGTCATGTGGTTAGGTTATGTTTATGTTTCCTTCGCTATCACCGGGAATAAGAAATCTTTTAATTAAGAAAATTATAAGAATGGTTTTTCCTTCTCATCTTATCCACTTAAGCTAGTGACCTTGAATGAGCATGAGTGTGATTTCAATCACTAGACATGGTGGAACTTGTGTGAACATGATATTAGGCCACAAGTGAGTGAGCATTGTGTGAGGCACATCTTGCATTTTGTGGAAATATCTTGGTCACACTAGTTGTCCAATAAGATGAGTTTTCTTAATCAAATTTTCAAGATCTAGGCTTTGACTTTTGGGAAAGAGCTTCGTGTTTAATATTCAAAAAAAAAAATTGGGAAATGACAAGAATCATAAAGTGTAAGATTTTCTTAAAAGGTTATGATTGGTATCCAGTACCTACCTGGACAAACGTATAGATGAGTCTACCTGTTTGAAAAGGATCTTGGTTGGCTGTTTTTTAAGGATCTCTCTAATCCTTGTAGCCCCCTTTTGAATTCATGAACTCTAATTCACTCTCTCGAATAATTTTTTTTAGAGCTATGTCTACTCTTCCAAATTTTTTGTGTTCTATGATCGATAAAAGCCCACTTGTTAATAACGGGTCAAACTATTCTGATTGGATCCTCAAGTTGAACATCGTGTTGCGCTTGGAGAACCTCTTACAAATTCTGGATGGCGTTTGCCCAGAAAAGAAAGAGAAAGGCAAGCCAACTGATGTAGAAAAGGAGGAATAAAAGAAATGGAATGGCCAACAGTGTGTTGTGCAGACACTGTTCTTGGCCAGTATTGGCGATCAGTTACAAAGGAAGTTTCTTGACACCCCTGCCAAGGAAATAATGGCACAATTGGAGAAGATGTTCACCGATAGTGCTCGGAAGGAGCGCTATAAGCCCACCATAGCACTCACAAGGTGCAAAATGATGGAAGGTGAATCTGTCTCGGTGCACTTCCTTAAGATACAAGGTATTTGGAGAAATTGGAGAAACTGAGTTCTCCAGTTCCCGAAGACATCGCTGAGGATATCATTTTGGGGTCTCTTCCTTACTCCTTCAAGGACTTTATCATGCATTATCACATGCGTGAAAAGAAGATGACCATAAATGAGCTCCATAATGCCCTCAAAATAGCTGAGGTGGACATGTGTAAGACAAAGGCAAATCCTGTCTTTTCCATTAGGTCAAGTAGCAAGAAGTTTTTCAAGAATAAAAGCAACATCGTAAACAAGACCTCGGGTAGAGATCCATCATTCAAAGGAAATAAGGGAGGAACTCAAGTGAGCACTTCCAAGGGAAACAAAGTGAAGAACTCTCCAACGTCTGTCACTGAATGCTTCCATTGCCATGAGAAAGGACACTACAAGATAAATTGCCCCAAGTACAAGCATGACTTGGATGAAGGCAAGGTCGAGCACAAGCGTCCCAAAGGTATATTTGTTATTGAATTAAATTTAAATTTGATCGCGACTATCCTAGATTGGGTAATGGATACCGGATATTGTGCTCACTTAGTTTCTAATGTGCAGTCACTAAAGGATAGGAGACCCCTCTCGAAAGGAGGGGTTGTGTTGAAGGGTTGAAATGGTGCAAGTATCTCTACAGTTGCTGTGGGCACACTCGACCTTCATTTATCTAGTGGTTTATGTTTAACTTTAAAAGATGTTTATCATGTCCCTTATGTATTTCGAAACATTATCTCTGTGTCATGCTTGGATGCAGAAGGTTTTTGTTTGGTGATAAGTAAATCACAAATGATTGTTGAGAAGGATGGTATATTTTATGCAAACGCTTTCATTTCTAATGGTTTGTATTTGCTTAATATAGTTGAGGATAAACCATTATTAAATATCAATAATAAAAGGCTCAAGATATCTCATATAAATAGACACTCTTATGGCACCACCGTCTTGGTTACATAAACGAGAAGCGCATAAGGAAATTACATCAAGCTAATAATATTTTGGATCCCTTTGACCTTGATGCAATTGGGACATGCGAATCATGTTTAACCGGTAAAATAACTAAGACGTCGTTCAAAAAGAAAGGTGCAAGAGCAAAAAACTTGTTGGAATTGATACATTCTGATGTATGTGGTCCAATGAGTGTTCGTGCAAGAGATGGTTATAGGTACTTCATCACCTTCACAGATGATCATAGTCGTTATGGCTATGTTTATCTCAAGAAGCATAAAAGTGAATCCCTTGTAAAATTTAAGAAATACAAACATGAAGTAGAGAACCAACTTGTTGACAAGAGAATTAAAGTCTTGAGAACAGATTGTGGAGGTGAGTACTTGAGCAATGAGTTCAGTACTTACCTAAGGGAGTGTGGTATTGTACCACAACTTACTCCACCTAGGACACCGCAGTGGAATTGTGTCTCTGAAAGGAGAAATTGAACCCTGCTTGACATGGTTAGATCCATGATGTGTCAAACTGATCTACCTTTATATTTTTGGGGTCATGCACTCCTAACTGCGGCTCACACTTTAAATATCATTCCAACTAAAACTGTTGATAAAACTCCACATGATATATGGATGGGCAAGGCACCAATTATATCTTATCTTAAATTTTGGGGTTGCGAGGCATATGTTAAACGTATGTTATCGGCAAAATTGGAACCCAAAGCGGATAAATGTTTCTTCATAGGATACCCAAGGGAAACAAAAGGGTATAGTTTTTGGCACAATTCGACGAATACCATATTCGTAAAGAAGGGTGCAACATTCTTAGAGAGAGTTTCTTGAGAGAATCAAGGACCATGACAGTAGGGTAATTCTTGAGGAAACTCAAGAGGACCTACAAGGGTGTGATCATGAGATGAATTTTGATATTCAAGATGATCACAAGACGTCGCATGAAGTTCCTTTACTCAGTGGGAGTATGAGCATTACACCACCAAGTAACTGCTTGACTCTTATTGAGCATGAATCGATCCCACAAGAAATTGTAGAAGAAATTCGGGAGACTCAAGAGGAGTTAAATAAGCAGAAGGAACTTAGAAGGTCAACAAGGTTGAAAAGAAAACCTGACCTCTACATGGGTCTTCATGAAGTCTTGGTTATAGACACTGAAGACCCCTTTGTTGGAACATGGTCTTCCGCATCTCCTAGGTTTGAGAATAACAAATCCTATGTGTATTTGATCTTGTGTGTTTAAGTGTGCAGGAAATCAAAGTCCACATGGCTCAATGATGGTTGTCCCCAAAATTGAGGCCAGAATTCCAAAATGGCCACTAGCGCCGGCGGTAGCGATAGCGCCCGGCGCTAGCGATAATTAGCGCGATTCCGACAGTGTTTTTAGAAGGAGCTAGCGCCCGGCGGTAGCTACTAGCGCTGGCGGTAGCATGGCGCACAAGAGGCATAGAGCAAAAGGTTGCCGCGGATTGAAGATCCTGCCGCGTAAAATGTTACTTAATCAGGGATAGCGCCGGCGGTAGCTACTAGCGCTGGCGGTAGCGTGGCGCACAAGAGGTCTAGGGGGTGCTCGAGGCCACATCCGGGGAAGGATTGGCCAGAGCGGCTTGAGTCCGAATCCGGGAAGGAGAAGGCTAGGGCCATCGGTTCGTGGGGAAGCGAGCCGGGATAGAAAATGAAAAGAGCTTTTATTATTCGCCTCCGATCTCTAGCGCCATTGAGATCAAGTTTTGTAAAACTTATTTAATATCGATAAAGCTTGTCTCTCTTTTTGTTTTACTTAACTTCTTGTTTTAATATTGCAATATTCCAAAGTTTTTCTAAATAAAATCTAATGTTTTTGAAAACCCTTATTCACCCCCCCCCCTCTAAGGGCGCCGACCGATCCAACAAGTGGTATCAGAGCGAGGTTTTATTCCAATCGGCTTAACAACCGAGAATAATGGCGTCTCATGATCTCGCTTCTTTCAGTGGGGGTAATTTTGAAGAAGAAGAAAAATCTCCTAAACCACCTTTATTTGAAGGAACAAATTATAAAGGATGGAAAATTTTAATTGAAAATTTTATTAAGACTTTAGATGTCGAAGTATGGAATTTAGCCATTATAAGACCTGCAAATGAATCAAATAAAAAGGAACGTCAACTAAATGCAAAAGCCAAACATTATTTATTTTGTGCTCTATCAAATGAAATTTTCAAAACAATATATTGTTTTTCTAGTGCATACAAAGTTTGGCAATTTCTTAAAGAAATGTATGATTTTCCTCTCGCAGGTATAGAACAAACACAGGAGGAGAAGGACATGCAAGCATCCACCGTTATTCAAGAAGATCTCTCTCATAGCAAAACCATGGAGATCATGGAAATCAACTTAGAAAAAAAGAGCAATACATTAAGAGAAAAAGAAGATGAAAATGCATCAATGGAAGAAGAATGCCAAAAGGATGTCAAAGGAACTATTTGTTCAAATCCTGCCTCTTCTGATTGCACTGTAAGGAAATCAAATTCTCTTATTGTTTGTAATTCTATTTCTACTTTACAATTACTACAAATTACTAAGCGCAAAATTAAGAAATTGAAAAATGCAAATTGCAAATTACGCTTAGAAAATAAAAGTTTAAAAACAAAAGTTAAAGAAGAATCAAATACGAATTCATCTAGTCTTACCCATGTCTCTTTAAATGAAACTATTACACCTTGTTTAGAATTCAATAATCTAACAGAAAAATCAAAGGGACTTGAGAAGGAACTTCTTATTGTAAAAGAACAAAATGAAAAATTATGTTTAGAAAATTCATCTTTGATAAATGATTGTGCTAAGTGCAAAAACTATAAAATTGAAATTAAAGAGATGGATGAAACATTTGATGAATATAGAAATAACTATCAAGATCATATAGATTCAATTGTTTCAACTCTTAAAAATAGCACAATCAATTATAATAAAGCTAGACATAGTTTAAAAATCAAGAATGATGAATTAAAATCAAAAATCAACTTGCTTATGAAAATTGTAAATACAAATTCCCAATATCAAACTATATCTAAAGACAAGTTGAATATGAATATGAACATCGAAACGAAGTTTAATAATGGGAGGAAGGAACATAAAGGACTTGTAAATCAAAATCAAAATCATCATTATTTACAAAATCATGCTTCTCCCAACCCAAAATTAAATGCAAAAATTCCTGTAAATTATTAATTCAAAAATCATTTTTATCCAAATATTCAAGTAAATGATTATGGAAATTTGAGAACTAAAAATAATGTTTGTCCAAGGTATGAATGGAGACCCATTCTTAAGAATAACGCACTAATGTCAAAAGAAAGGGTCCACTCATCACTATCTCCCCAAAAGCAAACACGATTTATTTGGGTACCCAAAGGAACCGTCACACTCGGTCCTCTTTGGATACCTAAATCTCTCATTCATTAGTATCTCATCATTTGCATGAAGTAGAAATCAACTAAAAATGAAATATCACTTCTCTACTTCATGATATGCTTAAACTTTCATTTTGTTTATTTTCTTTTGTTTTGTTTAAACTAACATGATATGATCACTCTATATATCTTGTGATATGACTTTCATAAACCATAATTCATAAATGAATCAATAAAAGTGAATTATCATTCTGTTTAGTGATCTACTTATCCTTTTTATTTTTACCTTCTAAATCCATTACCTTTTAAATGTCTTGAATTATGAAATTATTGCCAAGACTAATGATAATACTTTAATGGATTTAATTGGTCTATTAAAGGGCTTAGGCTAAAGATTAAAATGCGAAATGTGTTGATCTTGTTTTGTTGATTATGTTAGCCCTTATAATGAAGAAAAATATTTTTCACAAAATACATGATTAATCCGCATCCAAACTCATCATCCTAGCATCACTTTTTGGTTTATGCTTATGTATCTATGCTAGGTACAACATTTATGATGTTATGTGATTTGAAATCATAATAGAATACTAAAATTCCATCAAACACATAGTTTATGGATTAATCATTAGAACATATATCATTTGGCTTATTCAAACATGATATCTTGTGCTTACATTTCCTATCAGTTTCAATTTACATTATATTGATAAATATGAGTCTTAGAAAAATGAAAATGAAAATATAAGAAAATATACATCATGCGTTGTCAAGTCATACACTGAATCACTAATGTTTCATGCAATTTGCACTATCTAAACATCTCCTAAAAATCTGCAACTTCAGCATGGAACTACTATTAGGACACCTAATCAAGACCACCAATCAAAATTTCCAAAATCCTAAAAAATTGTTCACTTTTTATTTTATGAACGCATTGGTAGCTACTAGCATTGGCGGTAGCATGGCGCACAAGAGGCATAGAGCAAAAGGTTGCCGCGGATTGAAGATCCTGCCGCGCAAAATGTTACTTAATCAGGGATAGCGCCGGCGGTAGCTACAAGCGCTGGCGGTGGCGTGGCGCACAAGAGTCATAGAGCAACATGTTGCCGCGGATTGAAGATCCTGCCGCGCAAAACATTACTTAATCCGGGCTAGCGCCGACGGTAGCGCTGAGGCTATAAAATGGACACTTTGGCTCCGTCTTTATCATCCTCTAGAGATCCCAAATTCCATAGCCTCGTGCCACAGCATAGAGAGGAGAGTTCGGAGAGATACTCCCACAAATCCATAAAGCCATAAGGAGATCCGTGGAGAAGATTTCAACACGCGTCATCATCGTGACGAAAGACCGCATCGACTACGATCATACTCTGCGTCTTCGTCTACTTCTCCAAGAGATCCACATAGAGGGAGTTTTTATTATTGTTGTCTTCTATTTTATTTCTCTTTTTCTTTGTAAACGGTAGTGAAATTGCCTCGTGTTGGCGACTAGGTATGGGGTAGGACTTAGGGATGAAATCTGCCTCGTGTTGGCGACTAGATCTAGGCTAGGTCTAGGGGGTGCTCGAGGCCACATCCGGGGAAGGATTGGCTAGAGCGGCTTGAGGCCGAATCCGGGAAGGAGAAGGCTAGGGCGACCGGTTCGTGGGGAAGCGAGTCGGGATAAAAAATGAAAAGAGTTTTTATTATTCGCCTCCGATCTCTAGTGCCATTGAGATCAAGTTTTGTAAAACTTATTTAATATCAATAAAGCTTGTCTCTCCTTTTGTTTTACTTGACTTCTTGTTTTAATATTGCAATATTCCAAAGTTTTTCTAAGTAAAATCTAAAGTTTTTGAAAACCCTTATTCACCCCCCCCCCCCTAAGGGCGCCGACCGATCCAACACCCTTAGCCTATGAAGAAGCAATTAAATGGATAGATTCCAATGCCTGGCAAGAAACCATGAAATTCAAAATACAATCCATGTATGACAACCAAGTTTGGGACTTGGTTGACCTTCCCGAAGGAAAGAAGACCATTGCTAACAAATGGATTTTCAAGAGGAAGATGGACATGAATGGCAACATGACAACCAACAAGACTAGGCTTGTGGCATAAGGTTTTAGTCAAATCCAAGGGATTGACTATGATGAAACATTCTCGCCGGTTGTTATGTTCAAAATGATTCGGATCATGTTGGTTATTGCCGCTTTCTATGATTATGAAATATAGCAATTGGATGTCAAAACCGCATTCCTAAATGGAAAGCTTGATGAGGATGTTTACATGAAGCAACCTCAAGGTTTTGAAGATCCAAAAAACCACAGTAAAGTATGCAAGCTTCGGAGGGCCATTTATGGCGTGGAGCAAGCGTCAAGGAGTTGGAACAAGCGCTTTGATGGAGAGGTTAAAACTCTTGGATTCAATCAAAGCAAGGAAGAACATTGTGTATACAAGAAGGTTAGAGGGAGTCACATAATATTTTTGTTCTTGTATGTCGATGATATTTAATTAATGGGGAATGAATTGTCTTTAAAGGAACAGACAAGAAACTCATTGAAAATAATCTTTTCAATGAAGGACATGGGTGAAGCTCAATATATCTTGGGAATTAAGATATATAGAGACAGGTCACGGAGACTCATTGGCTTAAGTCAAAATATTTACATTGACAAAATCTTAGAAAGGCTTCATATGGAAAACTCTAAGAAAGGAAATGTGTCAATGAAAATGTCTGTACAACTTGGCAAGTCTCACTGCGCCTCGACGCATAAAGACATTGAATACATAAAGAATATGCCATATGCTTCTGCCATAGATTCCATCATGTATGCCATGAGTACTTGTACAAGACCGGATGTCGTGTATGCTCTTAGCAAGACTAGTCGATATCAAGGTTCACCTGGTCCAAACCATTGGACTGCCGTCAAAAATATTCTTAGGTACCTGAAAAGGACCAAGAATAAGTTTCTTGTTTTTGGTGGGCATAAGGAGCTCGTTGCAGAAGGCTACGCAGATGCTAGCTTTACGACAGATCCGGATGATAGAAGATCTCAATCCGGGTTCATTTTTCTTCTGAATGGTGGGGCTGTGAGTTGGCGTAGTTGGAAACAATCAACTACTGCTGACTCAACCACCGTAGCAGAAGTCATGGCGGTCGCAGAAGCAAGCAAAGAGGGAGTATGAATAAAGAAGTTCCTTGAGGAACTAGGAGTTGTTGCGTCTAGTGAAGGGCCCTTGAAATGGTATTGCGATAATTGCGCTTCCATTTCTCAAATCAAGGAGCCAAAGTCACATCAGAAAACAAAATACATGGGTCGAAAGTATTTTGTCACGTGTGACTTCATTGATGTAGGCAAAATTGCACTTTCATGGATAGACACAAACAGCAACGCAGCTGATCCCTTCACCAAACCTTTATCTCAAGCCAAAGGCGAAATTCATTTCAAGTCCATGGGGCTGTAAGAACATGGACAGTGGCTTGACGTATGATTTCAAAGGTTGCTCCTTCATATATTTTATATATGTATTTTCTTTTGGTTAAGAAACTTTAAAAAACAAGTGGGAGATTGAAGGATGTAGTGTTTTGAAAGTTGTTTTCTTTTAATGTTCATGATCTAAAATGTTCTCACATTTTGTTCCTTGATTATGTGGTATATCTCATGATTGGTTCAAGAAGAAGCTCTTGGTCCTGAACTATAGAACCCTGAGTTTTATTATATCACGTAATCTTATATCTTACCCTCACAATCGTGGTAATCGAAGAGGAACATTGATTACCGAGTTAGGATTGTCATATCGATTAAAGTACATTGCAGTTCTATAAATGTTGATAAACGATTATCATTTAATCATATTGATATGTATGTGTGTTTGAATCTTATACATATTGAGTTTGACCTATCCCATGTTGTAACATTATATGGATTGTGTTTAGTGTCATTAATGTTCTCAACGTGTCTTATGAATCAAAGATGTGAGATGTGTAGATTTGTTGCATCGGTATGTGCAATGTAATTGCAGTTGAAGACTGTCCCTTGATAGTGATATACATTATGATTCATTACACATACTTATGCGTAAGAAATTTACATATCAAATATCATTTTTCCCTCAAACTCTCTTTGGGTTATGATATTGGTGGGCCCCTTGTTAAAGCGAGATTGTATAGCATGCAATATAACTGACGTAGTTATAAATATAACTCGCTTGTGAAACCAAGAAAGATGAATATTGTGTAAAAATGACACAGTCCAATTTTGCACAATATTTATAATATCATGTGACAAGGATAGACACAGTTCATCAAGATCTTTTACTTAGCTGATGTGTTGTCCTGGCGACTATAATGCAGTGATAGAGCCTCTTATAGTCTATAATATAAGTCGAGTTATATTATCGCCTGGACGACATAGTTCCATTGTAAGGTCACACCAAATGAACGGAAACAGCCTCATCTCGACTCATATTGTGTATTTGATTTCATGACGTATGTGATCGAAATACATAGTTGAGTGTGAATGTTATATGTCGTGAATTGACGTGCTTAGACAACGATTAATTTGTGATATTATGCGATTGTTATTTGATATAATGAGTTAAGCTCATTGTAGAATTAATAACAAAGCTCGATAATAAAAATATATATAGTGCGTGACGTTGTATGGTCACAAATTTAATTTACTAATCCTTCTCATTTTGGGTTTAATGAGATGTCAAAGAGAGAAAGCCTTGAGGATGGCATTTGTGTAAATAGGATTGCCTTTGCACATTACCCTCGCCCTTTATGGGTAAGAAGTATAAATATACTTCTTAAAACCCTAAGAAAAAAACAAACAAAAGAGGGCTTTCTGGACTCTCCCGTTCGGCAGAACTGAGAGCGACATCAGCAAACCCGATCGTGCCCTGGGGCGATCTCGCGTACGCTCCGCCTCGCCTGCTCCTCTGACGACCCCGTCGGCTCTGGTTCGGCCTTGTCCGGGTCTTGTCGGCGTCCTAGTGGGGTTCTGGGTTTCGCCATCTTCCTCTCTCGTCGGTGACTGGTGTAGTTCTGCCACTTGGAGTCTTCTACCTCTTGGAAGTTTGTCTAAGTTTCTTCCTCCTCGTCCTTCCTACTAAAGTTTTGTTATGGTGGTTGTTTTGGTTCAAGCTGAACCTAGAGTTCATTTTCAAGGGTGCTCACTTCGTCCGGATTGTCTCTGTCACCTCGTCATCTCCTCTCCACCTAGAGATCTTGTTCTCTAGAGGTATAATTATTGGAACATGCTTTACGCATCTCTTGGTTTGACAATAACAAATCCTATTGTATTTGATCATACTTGCATTATGTTTATAGTGTGCAGGATCTTAAACATTCAATCCCCAAAGGAGTGGGAAAAAGAAAGACGCCGAAGCGACATCAGGATGATTCTCTGTTGATACCGCGGCGCGGTAACACTACCGCTGGCGCTAGCGAATCGACAAAATGGTGTTCGACGAAAATAGATGTTGTTCGACGAAAATGTCGTTCGACAAAATTGCGTACGACGAAATGAAAATGGCGTTCGACGAAATGTTAGGACGTTCGACGAAATTGAGTTCTTCAAAATGAAAACGGCATTCGACGAAATGTGAAGCCGTTCGACGAAAGTTGTTCGACGAAAGGAGAGGCCGTTCGACGAACTGGCGTTCAACGAAATTGAGTTCGATGAATTGAAAACAACGGTCAACGAAATGTGAGGCAGTTCGACGAAGATGCGTTCGACGAAAAGAAAGGTGCTCTACCGCGGAGCGTTAGCACTACTGATGGCGCTAGCATAAATGGAAATAATTGACGGGAAAGAAACAGTGGAGAAAAAGGAATGATTGACGGGATGCATATTTAGCGTGCTCTACCGCGGCGCGGTATGTCTACCGCCCGGCGGTAGCTTTTGGAATCCTCCCGTCTGCATGTGATTGAGGAGCAAATATGGAAGGAGATATTGGCTGAAGGAAGGTTATCTCGCTATCGCGGAGCGTTAGCGTTACCGCGGCGCGCTAGGCGGAGCTCAAAGTTTGGCGTTCAAAAGTTGTCTAAGATGCCACGATCTGTGTGCTTGATCATTGCCTAATGTGGCTACCGCGGGGCGGTAGTACTACCGCAGGTGGTAGCGGCTGATTCTATTTAAAGATGGGCGCCTCCTCCGTTGTCGCTTGCTGAAAAAGAACGAATAGAAGCCATATATTCAGAGGACTCGTGAGAGCCTTCTCCAAGCAGCCCGAAGAACTCCGTCAACGTTCGTGAACGCAAAGAACTTGAAGACCGATCTGATCGCATCTACATCAACATCAAGTTCTTCTTTTGAGGGAGTTTTTAGTTTTTGTTTTGTATTTGTCTTTTATTTTATCATTGTAATCGGTTCGTGAATTCGCCACATGGCGACTAGGTCTAGGTAGTACTTTGGGAGGAATTCTCCTCGTGTTGGCGACTGGGTATAAGGAGTAGATCTAGGGGGTGCTCGAGGCCTTTCTGGTGATAGATTGGCTAGAGCGGCTTGAGGCCGTATTTGGGGAGAGATCGGCTAAAGCCAACCGGTTCGTGGGGATACGATTCGGTGTAGAAAACAAAAAGGGTTTTTGTTGTTTATTGAGTGTCAACTTATCACCTAGAGGGGGGGTGAATAGGTTTTTCAAATTACTTTTTCCCTTTTAGGTGTGTTTGATTTCTGTTTATTAGATCTATGAATTATAAAGCACAACACAGAAAAGCACACAATGATCTATAGAGTCTCCTCAAGACAGGGTCTTTTGAGTTGTCCTCCTTCCCTCTGCGCCTACCTAGCAGTGTGCTAGGCTCGGAAACTCCGCCAAAACTTCAGGCCCTCATGCCTTACAACACGGACCCGCAAGTCCTACAGCCTAAGCCCGCAAGCCCCTACTGCACCCGAGCCCGCAAGCTCGACACTCAGGCCCTCAAGCCCTACACAACACAGACCCGCAAGTCCTGTGCATATAGCCTAAGCCCGCAAGCCCTTACTGCACTCAAGCCCTCAAGCTCGACAAGATCGGACCCGCAAGTCCACTGCCCTGGCCCTCAAGCCTCACAGCTCTCCAGCCCTCAAGCTAGACGGTGTCGGACCCGCAAGCCCACTGCCCTGGCCCTCAAGCCTCACAGCTCTCCAGCCCTCATGCTAGATGGTGTCGGACCCGCAAGTCCACTGCCATGGCCCTCAAGCCTCACAGCTCTCCAACCCTCAAGCTAGACGGTTAGGCCCGCAATCCTTACAAGAAATTACAGTGATGATAACTGCTTCTTCTGCTAGATGAAGATTGGCAACTTAGCCTGATGAGGAATGGCTTCTTGTCAGTCGATGGAGATGACTGATTCTTCTGAGAACACTTGATTCTTGTTCTCTACTTCTTTTTCTTCTTTTCCGCAGCGACGACGGGATTCATTTTCTATTTTCTTTTCTCACCGAGATCTTTTTTTCTTAGGGCATCCTCTTATCTCTTTTATAAGACGCGAGGCTCCCAACGGTCTTCTGAAAAAGGTGTCAGAAGCCCATTACTTAAGATCACGCGTTGATTGGACAATCAGGCGGCGGCATTAAATGCTGACAGTGCATCCGCAATATTTGAATTTCGTCTCGATGACATTTTCAGCTTTATGTCGATACTGACATTGATATCTCGACGACACAAGAACTTCTGGTGTTTCTGCATATACGACGATATGCTGTCTCTGACTGTGTCGTCGTGATCTTCTTCCTTGTAGTCTGTCGTCGTAATCACTTTGTTCTTTCGACGACATGAGCGATATCATGTCGACAGACTATGCTTTAGCAACTGCTAGTCTTCAGCTGTCCTTCTTCAGACTTCTCGACGTCACGCCTTCTTTACGACGATATATGTTCTTCTCGACGACAAGGCTACTTTGTTGATGTCGACGATACTGCATCTTCTCGACGACATTCCTTCCTTTGATATCTTCATGTCTTCTCTTCGTTCGACGATCTTCATTCTGCGTTCGACGATCTTCCTTCTGTGTTCGACGATCTTTCTTCTGTGTTCGACGAACAACATTCTGCGTTCGACGAACTCACCAAGTCTCAGCTTTTGCTTTGCCCATCATCATGATGACAATCACACTTTGTCGACGACATCTCCTATTCTTCTTGACGATATAGTGCTTACTGAGATAACTAAAGAACTTGGCATATTGTCGATCTCTACAAGAATGAACTAGATGGAACATTAAATACAACTTACACTTATCATTGAGCTGAGCACTTCTTCAAATCAGGAACATTGCTGGGCACTGCTCCCAACAATCTCCCCCTATTTGAAGAAGCCCTAACTTACCTCAATGATAAATGTCACTTATGAAAAGATATTTCAGATGATAACATCACACATAAAGCAACGATCACATAAAATGGATTAAACGTTCTTCACAATAAATGCCAAGCATATAAATAGAATAGATGTTCATAAATAAACATTAGCATTCATTTGCCCCAGCAGAATAATTAAGATTTTAATTTGGTGCCCCATCAGCGTCTGCTGCTGCTTGCCCCTTTGATTTTATGCCTTTGCCTCTGATGGTAGTTGATGGGCAGGGTGATGGCGACGATGTCCCACCACTTGTTCGTGATGATGTTGCAGATGGTGCTGAAGAATTCCGCCACATAGAATTTGAAGACTCTGACGGACGATGTCGCGACAACTTCTGCTCACGCCCGTTCGCCGCTTCATCCAGGTTAATGAAGATATCCCTGCCGCTACGACCTCCGCGCACGACCACTAAATCTGGACCGACGTCAGCATCTATCAAGGAGAGAATCTGGATCGTCTGAAGTTAATGATGTTGCCGCTTTCTATTAATGTCTGTTAAGAATGTTAAGAGTCATGTTAGTTGAATATAATCAAAGCAAACTTTAAATGTACCTGCTTTGATATCTTTATATATGAGCATGTATTCTCCAGATGAAAAAAAAAAGGATATTGCTGTTTGAAAAAAAAAAGGCCCGTGAGTTTTTTTACTCCCGTCCTCCTAGGGTTCGCCCCCTGCTTTGCGTGTCGTGCGACGCAGCCACCGCCCTTCCGCCTGGCGTGAGACTCGTCGGTGCCGCCCTTCCGCCTGGTGTGTGACTCGCCGTCTCCTTTCCGTCGGACCTGGTGTGACTCCAGGACCCTCCGCCCGAGCTGCTGCCCTCCCTTCCCGACTTGGTGCGAAGCTTCGGCAAGGAAACCTGACGAACCTTGTGGGTTCGCCCAGCCTTACTACCCCCCCCCCCCCCCCCCCCTTGGTGGTGTTCCAGCTGTCCGGCGGTCTACTCCCTCCTCCCGTGTGACTCCGAAGAAGGCGGCTAGCGACCCCCCCCCCCCCCCCCGTCTGGTGCGGCTCCAACTGAATCCGTGGAAGTGTGACTCTCCCACAAGTTTTCCTTGGTGTTTTTTTCTCAAATTTTGGGTAATCGCTCTCCTAATCTCCTGTGTGTTTCTCCTATTTGATTGTGAAGATTTGGTGGAATTAGGGGCTGATATTTCATCCTGAATAGTGAATCTATTTGCATATGTGAAATCTGATTTCAAGTGTTAAAATTGTTGGATTTCTTTGTTTAATTTTGGATAGGGTAGGTCTCTTGAAAGCTTGCGAAATCCGGTCGGTTAGCCCATGATTTCTCATTTGAGTCAATTCGGCCTAGATTTTCCCTCGGATTTGATTTTACCAACCCTCCCTCCTGATCCTTTGATTCGATTTGCAGATTTTTTGGACACGAACGTGTTATGCCTAGTCTGAGGTACTATGCGATGCCTGCCTTGTTAGCCCCTCCGTTGGGCATGTCTCGACGGATATGTGTTGGTGAGTTGCTAGCATTTGTTTTCGGTCTTTCCACCGCACTTCGTAGATCTAACTACGCTTTTCCTATGATAGACCGTTTCCCAGAATATACGTCCTTGAGTATGACTTCGACTGCAACCGCTTATGATTCCATGGCGAATATGCCGCTAAGCTTGATGGCCTCTCGATATACTTACTCATCAAGTCCAGTTGCACATATTTTTCCTCCATCTATTTATGACCTTCGTCTACCCATGTCAGTGACTTTAGCTGACCACTTTGAGTTGTGTCGCACGCACTTCTTTTCACTTCAGAGAGCGTCCTACTCTAGAGTTGGTGATTTGGAGTTAGTCTGGCTAGTCCCCAAGCGGATGTTTATTGGCTCCGTCAATGAATTAACACTTTGGAACGCCAACCCATCCATAATTATCAAGAACTTCAAAATTGATGCTTTTCTTTCGGATTTTTGCGATGCATGGGGTGCTTCACCTCTTTTCATTTTTCTGGATTTAATATTGCAGGTCTCTTTTCCACCGGAGTGGCGTTCTTTGTCGTTTCTCTCTCCCACTATATGTTCTCTTGGGTTGGGAAGTAAGAGTTTTTTCGTGTCTATCTTCCACGCGGATTCCTTGGTTTTTGCGCCGGATGGTAAGATTCTAGTTATTTTTCTTCAGACCGACACCTTTTCGAGTTTCCTCGAAAGCTATACTGTTGTTGTTATGCCTGACAGGTTTTCTTTGATGAGTGATGCCCGCACTACTATCACGTCGATACTCTGGCCAGATTTGGTACATGTTGGTGTTACCTTCGACTACTTTCCCCTTCCGGGCCACTCATCAGTGATGAGTGATTTTGAGTGGGGGAGGATTGATGGAGACGATGTCCCGCCACTGGTTCGTGATGACGTTGCAAATGGTGCTGAAGAATTCCGCCACATAGAATTTGAAGACTCTGACGGACAATGCCGCGACAACTTCTGCTCGCGCCCGTTCGCCGCTTCATCCAGGTTAATTAAGATATCCCTGCAGCTACGACCTCCGCGCACGACCACTGAATCTGGACCGACGTCAGCATCTATCAAGGAGAGAATCTGGACCGTCTGAAGTTAATGTTGTTGCCGCTTTCTATTAATGACTGTTAAGAATGTTAAGAGTCATGTTAGTTGAATATAATCAAAGCAAACATTAAATGTACCTGCTTTGATATCTTTATATATGAGCATGTATACTCCGGATGAAAAAAAGGATATTGCTGTTTGAAAAAAAAGGCCCGTGAGTTTTTTTACTCCTGTCCTCCTAGGGTTCGCCCCTTGCTTGGCGTGCCGTGCGACGCAGCCGCCGCCCTTCCGCCTGGCGTGAGACTCATCGGTGCCGCCCTTCCGCCAGGCGTGTGACTCGCCGGCCCCTTCCCATCGGACCTGGTGTGACTCCAGGACCCTCCGCCCGAGCTACTGCCCTCCCTTCCCGACTTGGTGAGAAGCTTCGGCAAGGAAACCTGACGAACCTTGTGGGTCGCCCAGCCTTACTACCCCCCCCCCCCCCCCCCCCTTGGTGGTGTTCCAGCTGTCTGGCGGTCTACTCCCTCCTCCGGTGTGACTACGAAGAAGGCGACTAGCGTCCCCCCCCCCCCCCCCGTCCGGTGCGGCTCTAACTGAATCCGTGGAAGTGTGACTCTCCCACAAGTTTTCCTTGGTGTTCTTTTCTCAAATTGTGGGTAATCGCTCTCCTAATCTCCTGTGTGTTTCTCTTATTTGATTGTGAAGATTTGGTGGAATTAGGGGCTGATATTTCATCCTGAATAGTGAATCTATTTGCATATGTGAAATCTGATTTCAAGTGTTAAAATTATTGGATTTCTCTGTGTAATTTTGGATAGGGTAGGTCTCTTGAAAGCTTGCGAAATCCGGTCGGTTAGCCCATGATTTCTCATTTGATTCAAGGGATTTGGTATACCTTGTGGTGATTTAATTTGGGGATGAGTTTCAGACTTCTTGATTCGTTTCTTTAGTCCGGAAGATCTACTTTTGTGAATGAGAATGCTTGCGGGTAACATCCAAGTGTTGTGGCTAGGATTAATCCATCAACCCATCTCATAGGAGGGGGGTTTCCTGCATCACAGGGGAATCTTCTTAGGAGAGGGAGGAGGACTTTGTGGGAATGCTAGCTTGTCATTCTTCCTCCTCTCCAGCTGCTTCAGATGTTTCTGCCATTGAGCTGACTGGTATGCCCTCAGATAGTCCTCCTGAGGATATCCAAACTGAATCCATGATTCAGTTATTATTTCTCTTGAGACAGAACTCCACCTTTCTGATTGTGGATCCAGCTCAATTTCCCTCAGTCTCTTTTGCCGATACTGGCTGCTCTGAATTCTCTTTCTTTTCCTAGAGGTTGCTGATTCTCCGAATTCTATTCCATACTCAGCTAATTCAGTGCTTGCAAAAGGATTGGATGCCTCATATAGTGATGGGGGTTGCTTCATTGTCTGCTTTATTTGATTTGTTATCCACATCACTTGATGTGAACTGGCGTTTATTATTTCATTCTCCCCCTTTAGGGCTTGTTCCGTCACCCTTTCCTCAAGTCCTTCTCTGACTAGATTCAGCTTTTCATGCATGTGTTGTTCAGTCACATCCAAATTGTTTTTTTTTCAAGCAGATGGGTATCTAAGGTATGAGCATTCTCATTGACCTTATTCAGAATTTGATTTCTGTTATTTGCAGCATCTGTCTCTATCTGCCCAAAACCATAGTATACATTGTTTGAGAATGTTTCTTGCTCTTTCAGGATTGTGTGGGTTTGATGTCCCACTTTGTTTATTTCCTCGCTCATCTTCTCTATGGCCGGAGCTGCCAAGTGTAGAAGTGAGCGCACTGAGTGTTGAGATGGAGTATATCTTTCTTCATTTCCTGGATCTCCCCCTTCACCTCTTTTCTTAGATTTTCCACAGTCTTTACTATGAACTATTCCAGTTGTTTGCGCTAAGCTGTCAGTAGAGCTGACATCATGTGGAAAAGAGAACCTGACTGAGCCGAAGATGGCTCAGCAGCTTATTCATCTTCCTCCTCTCTTCCTTGTAGAATTTCTTCAGAGCTATTTGTAGATGATTCTTCACTGATATATGTTGTTACCTTGGCCTTTCCCTTGATATTTTCTGGTACTATTTCGTCGGGGCATGTAAGCACAATCTTACTTGTTGCTACTAACTCTCACAGTCTGAGAGAGTGATGTCTTCCATGGGCTCATTTCCTTGATCATCTAGGGCAGAGTACCCCAGTTAGGTCTCCCCCTCAACTTGTGCATTACCTTGGGCTGAGCCTCCTGCCAGGAGCTCCCCATCTATCATCTCTGCGTCTTGGGCTGAGCTCCTGAGTTGGGACTCCCCCTCAGCGGGAGCACCCTCCAAGTTGGGGTCTCTACTTTCTTTAGTAACCTCTGTGGGAGCATGTTCTAGTACTGTTTCTGGATAATCCCTTTGGGTGGAAGTTTCCCCCTCAATTGTACCAGGGATTTTTGGGGGTGGCGGTATGTCATCAGAGCTGTTGGATGAATCTTCTTTTTCCGAGTGGTCTGTTGGAGATGCATGTTTCTTTGGAGCAGGCTGGACATTAGATGATGGTTTGGGGATAGACCTATCCCATCGATCTAGCATTTTTGCATCTAGACGCTTGGAGTAGTGTAGAGAAACTCCCATTTTCTTATTCAGTACTTCCCCTGGATGTTTAGCAGGTAGAGGGACAGTATTCTTCCATAGGAGGGGGACTTCAGGGTATTCTTCATTCTTTGGAAGAGGAACTCACTCTAGTTGGTCTTCTTAGTGTGAATTATCCAGGCCATGACAACGAACATGTCCTTTGAGATTCGATCATGGGACCCAGGTTTGCATAGCAGAACTATGACAACGATGTTGGCCATCAACTTCCCCTTTTGATTGAATTCCGCTCTCTTAATGGACTCGTAGGTCTTCCCTGTGTGGTCGCACCAGGTGTAGCTCACGGACACATTCTCTGAAGTCAGCTCTTCTTCTTCTTCCCCCCTGGATTCTTGGTAGATGCAACGCTTTCCCTAGGCTTTTTGCAGATATCTTAACTTTCTTGCCTCCCACCGTGGATTTGATCTGGGATTCAGTATGGTTGATTCTTGCCTCGGCGAAGAATTCTGCAAATTCACAGTGGAGAAGAACTGAGGGTTCGCATAACAGATATTCCAGACCTGATGCCTCCAGCAAACCTATTACAGACCTTATCTCATCCGAGCAGGCATTGAATCCCCCTCGCTGGAGTTCACAACCGGAGATCACCTCTTAGTTCTTGGGAGCCATTGATTCGAAGTGAGAGTGAAAGCAGTACGTCAGAAACAAAGCGGGGTTTGTCGACGGAATAGCTTAGGGAAAATGATAGCGTAGTTTTTATTCTCGATCATTCACTTTATTTATAGTGTCGGTAGGTGAAGAGGCGCGTACCTTTGAAGGAAAGATCGATCAGACGGCTCTGATGAACCGATCTAATCCCGTGATAAAGAACTTGATTGTATTTTGATGATATGCATCCTCCCATCTTGATCCTTTGTCGTCGTAATGTCTATTGTGTCGTCGTAATATATCGACGATTATAGATTTCAAGACTTATTCATCTCACGTCAGCTTTTTGGCCCCTTTTTGGTAGGATGACCTGCACTAAATTTGTTAGCAAATAAACTTTGTTGTTATGCCAGTGGGTCAGAACAACCACCTTGTCCAAGGCCCAGATTTGCTTCTGGTGGGCTCTTGGACTACCTGCAAAATGAGATTACAAGCCCTTAGATACCCAAGTAAATTTGGGTCCTAGGAAATTGTTAGCATTAACGGGCATACTGGATTTAACTACTTCATGGTATGCATAGTGATAATGAACAAGGCGATTTGAAGGTTTAGCATTCGTTACCCTTGGAGCAGTTGGATTGTACCAATAATCAATTGCAAAGTGCCCGGTCTTTCCACAGCACCAACATTCAAACCTGTTGTATCTCCTTTTTCGACTCACTGTGTGAGCGGGGATTCTTTGTGTGTGAACAAATGAATGAAGCAAGGAAGATGAACTGTGTTGATGGTAGATGTGATGTTTGCTGTCACCATTCACAGTTTCCCTTCTGGAGTCATTCTTCTTTAAGGATTTCCTTGTTTCTGTAGACATGCTTACTTCATGCCTCCTTGTGGCCATCCCCCATGAGGTACCCTTGAGATTTTTGGCATGTTCTTTGCTCCACATGTGGAGCTCCCATTCTTGAGATACCCTAGATTGGATTGCCCAGCATTCTTGTTGGAGGGTGAGATAACCTTCCTCAAGCTAGCCTTCATCCCATAGGGTCTGCCGGATCGGTCTTCCTTGAAGCATCCATGCTCCCTTCTTTGATTGGAGCAACCACCATTTACCAGTGGAGGAGAGGTCTCTGATTTGGAGGAGCTTGCCACAGGCTTTGCTACAAAGAGGAGTTTATTTTCCACCCATCTGATGTTGTCATTCTTAGATTTCAGGACTTTGGGCTGAAATTTGTCCTTCTTCAGAAGAACCACTTCTCTGGTTAGTGAGCAGCACAACTCCTTGCTCTCAATCAATGCCTTCAGAGTCTTCCCAAATTTTCTTATAAAGTCAAGATTGGAACTTGCCTTGAAGTCCTTTTTGAGTTGACAAAACTCTGCATTCTCTAGAGTTAGTTTTTCTGCCTTCTCTGAGAGATCAAGATTTCTTGCTTGAAGATAGGAGATCTTTGAATCCTGGTGCTTGCACAGCATCTTGAGCATCCTGACATCTTCTAGGAGATCATTGTATGACTTGGAACAGTCATCATTTCTAGATGAGCTTGTCTCTGATTCTGAATCTGAGGTAGAAAGAGAAGCCCTTATGCATACCTGTTCAGGTAAGACTTCATCCTGGATTTCTTTCTCTGACTCAGATAGGACAGTCAGCCCAAACTGAGTCTTCTCTTCTGAATCTGAGCAACTTGAGTCACTGTCACTCAATGTTCTGACTTTCTCCTTAGCTGCTTTGATTCTTTCTTCTTTTGATTCTTCCATGAGGACCGTTAGAGAGTCCCACATCTCTTTTGCTGTCATGCAGTGAGCCGGTCTCTGAAATGTTGAGAAGTCAACTACACCAGCTACAAAGTCTCTGGCTTCCTTGTCCAAGTTGATTAGCGTGATCTCATCTTCAGTCATTTTCTTGGACACAATCTTGGGGACATATGGCCCTTCTTGAATAATTTGAAACATTCTAGGGTCCATAGCCTCCATGTGTATTCTTGCTCTAACTTTCCAAAAGGCAAAGTTCTCCCTAGAGCAAATAGCTATTTTTGAATCCATAGCTATGATGAATGAACACCCAAAGGCAGATCTGTTCAAGTTGTTAAGCTTTTCTTTGAACAACCTAGCTTTGATACCACTTGTTGTTTATTGGGTGTCAACTTATCACCTAGAGGGTGGGTGAATAGGTTTTTCAAATTACTTTTTCCCTTTTAGGTGTGTTTGATTTCTGTTTATTAGATCTATGAATTATAAAGCACAACACAGAAAAGCACATAATGATCTATAGAGGCTCCTCATGACAGGGTGTCTTGAGTAGTCCTCTTTCCCTCTGCGCCTACCTAGCAGTGTGCTAGGCTCGGCAAACTCCGCCAAAACTTCAGGCCCTCAAGCCTTACAACACAAACCCGCAAGTCCTACAACCTAAGCCCGCAAGCCCCTACTGCACCCGAGCCCGCAAGCTCGACACTCTGGCCCTCAAGCCCTACACAACACAAACCCGCAAGTCCTATGCCTACAGCCTAAGCCTGCATGCCCTTACTGCACTCAAGCATTCAAGCTCGACAAGATCAGACCCGCAAGTCCACTGCCCTGTCCCTCAAGCCTCACAGATCTCCAGCCCTCAAGCTAGACGGTGTCGGACCCACAAGTCCACTGCCCTGGCCCTCAAGCCTCACAGCTCTCCAGCCCTCAAGCTAGACAGTTAGGCCCGCAAGCCTTACAAGAAATTATAGTGATGATAACTGCTTCTTCTGCCAGATGAAGATTGACAACTTAGCCTGATGAGGAATGGCTTCTTATCAGTCGATGGAGATGACTGATTCTTCTGAAAACACTTGATTCTTGTTTTATACTTCTTTTTCTTCTTTTCCGCAGCGACGGCAGGATTCTTTTTCTATTTTCTTTTCTCACCGAGATCTTTTTTTCTTAGGGCATCCTCTTATCTCTTTTATAAGACGCGAGGCTCCCAACGGTCTTCTGAAAAAGTGTCAGAAGCCCATTACTTAAGAGCACGCACTGATTGGACAATCAGGCAGCGGCATTAAATGCTGACAGCGCATCCGCAATATTTGAATTCCGTCTCGATGACATTTTCAGCTTTATGTCGATACTGAAATTGATATCTCGACGACACAAGAACTTCTGGTGTTTCTGCATATACGACGATATGTTGTCTCTGACTGTGTCGTCGTGATCTTCTTCCTTGTAGCCTGTCGTCGTAATCACTTTGTTCTTTCGACGACATGAGCGATATCATGTCGACAGACTATGCTTTAGCAACTGCTTGTCTTCAGCTGTCCTTCTTCAGACTTCTCGACGTCACGCCTTCTTTACGATGATATATGTTCTTCTCGACGACAAGGCTACTTTGTTGATGTCCATGATACTGCATCTTCTCGACGACATTCCTTCCTTTGATATCTTCATGTCTTCTCTTCGTTCGACGATCTTCATTCTGCGTTCGACGATATTCCTTCTGTGTTCGACGATCTTTCTTCTGTGTTCGACGAACAGCATTCTGCGTTCGATGAACTCGACAAGTCTCAGCTTTTGCTTTGCCCATCATCATGACGGCAAGCACACTTTGTCGATGACATCTCCTGTTCTTCTTGATGATATAGTACTTACTGAGATAACTAAAGTACTTGACATATTGTCGATCTCTGCAAGCATGAACTAGATGGAACATTAAATACAATTTGCACTTATCATTGAGCTGAGCACTTCTTCAAATCAGGAACATTGCTGGGCACTGTTCCCAATAGTTTTCAAATTATTCGCTTTAATTTCTAGAGTCATAGATAGAAAATTTTGTAATCAAGTTTATTAATGATAATGTCTTTCGTCATCACTGTTTCGTTATCTCTGATTTCCATTACTATAACGTAAACATATTTTCTCTGTCACTAACGTCGAGCGGTAACACTACCGCTCACGGTAGCAACAGATAATCGTTTTTCATTTAAATATTCTCGAAAATCTTAGAACCCTCATTCACCCCCCCCCCCTCTAAGGGCGCCTACAGATCCAACAAGTGGTATCAGAGGGAGGTTATTCCAAATCGGATTAACAATCGGGAATAATGGCGTCAATTGATCATGATCTCGCTTCTACTAGTGGAGAGATTTTTTTATGATGAAAAATCACTAGCACCACTTTTATTCGAAGGGAAAAGTTATAAAAGGTGGAAAATTTTAATGAAAATTTTTCTTAAGGTCTTAGATGAAAAAGTTTGGAACATTACTATTGAAAAGCCGATGAGTAGTATTTTTGCCTAATATTATTATAGTTTTTAGGCTAATAATAATTTGAATTTATAAATAATTTGTCTATTTTAATTAAATAATCATTTCTATTTATAATTATTCACTAACTTAAGTTTGTTTTATGTTTGTAAGGATTTCTGGAGTTTTTGCCGAAAAATGCAAGTACACGCCCTAAGTCACGCCCGTGACCAAGGGCGTGTCAACATAAAACTCATTCCAGACCTGTTGCGGCAAACCTGGACTCATCCTGAGAAGAACTTCAATGTCACGCCCGTGACTCTCCATTGTCACGCCCGTGAACCCTGCCTCCAGCTCAGCCGGCCGTGTCCTGAAGCCATGACGCGATTTCGCCAAGTACACGCCCATGACTTCCAATGTCACGCCCGTGTAACCTCCCCTGCCAGTAGATCACGCCCCAGATCACGCCCTAAGGATGCTTTGCCAATGTCACGCCCGTGTAGCTCCAATGACACAGGCGTGTAACTCCTTTACCGCCAGAGTCACGCCCTTCCCGCCAAAGATTTCCCGCGCCAGCGTATGTTTTAAGATTACACGCCCTTGGTCACGGCCGTGACCAAGGGCGTGACACGCATGTAACGCCTGTAGTAACTCCAGAAGGCGCCTCTCCCGCTCCAGCTTTGATCAGGCCCATTACATGCCCTTGGTGACGGGCGTGACCAAGGGCGTGTAACCCCAACTTTTGCCTATAAAAAGGCAGCTCTTCCAGATCTCAAGGCATCCCTTTTTCCACCCTTCTTGGGTCGAAACTCCTCTCCTCTGCCCCCTTTTGGGGCAGAATTGCTTTTCTTTCATTTCTTGTATTTTCTTATTTCTTAGCTTAGATTTCAATTTCATGTATTTTCATTTTATGCAAAGTAGTTTTAGATTTCAATTCATGCAAAGCTTTCAATTTCTTGTACCCTCTTTTGTTATAATTCAAAGTTATTTTAATAAAATGTTATTGTCTTATTTCTATCATCTCTTTTATTTTCATGTCATGTAGATTTTATTTTAGATCTTGAAAATTGCGAGTCTTGGATGAAATAATTTCTTATTCGTTTTTATCTCTTTTCCTCCTTCGATTTATTCTTGAATATTAACGTATCGTGTTCATATTTCGGTTATGAATTGCGATATTTGTTTTCAAACTCTAGTTAGCCGAACCAGCTCGTGAGTATGAATCGATCGATCAAGGATAAAAAGAGTAGAACGCAATCCTTGAATGAGGACGACGTTACCCTTCCGGATTGGAGAAAAAGCCAATAGTGGGATTCACCTCGTAAAGTGAGTCTTAGGTTATCAATTATAGAATGGAAATTCAATTGATATTTCCTAAACTTAGTTGGGCGTAGTCCTCGGAAGAGGTACGTTCATAGTCCGAGAATCTCCACGGTCAAGGATCGGATTAGAATTTATCTCTTTTGATTTTCATTCCAAGCGTGCTTTGATCAAGATTTGTTTTCTTTTCTTTATTTCTTTATTTTAATTTTAATTATGAATTATCACTAATAAAATATTATTCGATAAAATAATAGTTTTGTTTTCCCGATGTAAAAGTACTCGACAGCCCCGAGTCTAATATGACCTTGATATTCTTTATATTCTATGCTATATTTCGATAGGTACACTTGCCTTAATCGAGTATAGATTGGAGAACACGAATTTCTCTATCAAGTTTTTGGCGTCGTTGCCGAGGAACTTTTTGTCGATATTTCGAAAAGGGGAAACGTTATAATTTTATCTTTCTTTTCCCATTTTATTTTATTAAAAAAATGTAAAAATGTAAAAATTTATGTTATAATTAAATTCTTGGAAAGGACGCTTTGGCTTGAATTCCAATCACGACCTCTAGTGCCTTGCGAGCCCTTCACCGGGTTGACCTTTGGAAGTCCAAGACTAATTAAAACATATCAAAAAAAATTATTTTACCTTTTTTTTTCTTTTCTTTTTCATACTTAGTTTTCAACATTGGGGACAATGTTGAATTTTAAGTATGAGAGTATATTTCCTAATTTTTAAAATGTTTAAAAAATTAATTCCAAAAAAAAAAACAAAAAAATATATAAAAAATTCAAAACTTATAAAATTAATGATAATCAAGTAACCCCTTACTTAGGTTTTTGTTATTTCTAAAATCAAACATTTGAGAGTTTATTTATAAGCATTTTTAACTATTTTTAATTGGCTAATTTTCTATTTTATCATGGTTAGTAAAAAATTAATTTTTAGTTGATTTAGTTTTAAGGAATTTATTATGATCTTAATTTGATTAGAGTAATTTATTTAGCACTTTTTCTCTTTTATTTTAATTAGTCTCAATTTTGTAGTAGTTGTGCTTAACAACTTTAGATTTTAATTATTTTTACCTCATGCTTTTAGATCCTTAAAAAATTTCAATTTACTATAGTTGCTCTCAAAATATTTCAATTTAATTTAAAATTTATTTTAGCCCTACCCAAAGAAAAAAAAGAGTTATTAAAAGATCATATGTCATGGAAATAAGAGGATAAAATTCATTATTTCCTAAACATATGCACCTCTCTTTTATGAAATTTATTATGAAAAGATTATATATCATGGAAAATGAGAGGATAAAATTCATCAATTTCTTAAACATGTACAAGTAGAAAAAAAAAGATAGGGTGAGAGGGTAAAATTCATCACCCCCAATCAAAGCTAGCTTCATGTTTACCTCAACCCCTTTAGCCAATATAATTGATTTTAGACTCAAATTAAAATATTGTGAGAGCATAAGTAGTAGTTTGAATTTTTTCCGTAAGCCTCTTTAAAATTGGAGTTTTTATAATTTTAATCTAATTTTGATTCGCAAATTACTTAATTTTGTCTGCTAGATAAATAATTTGAGAATTCTTCGCTAAATATTTCTCTCTTTTTATCTTATTTTCATAATTTAGGACTTATCTCTTAAATCCCTAAATTTAATTTTAAGCTTTCTTTTGATTCAAGAAAATTTTAGTTTAATTAGAAATATTATTAATGTCTTATGAATATCTATCATACTTTTGCTCTAGAATAACAAAAGCTTCAGTATGGGGGTATTTGATGAGTAGTATTTTTGCCTAATATTATTACAGTTTTTAGGCTAATAATAATTTGAATTTATAAATAATTTGTCTATTTTAATTAAATAATCATTCTTATTTATAATTGTTCACTAACTTAAGTTTGTTTTATGTTTTTCAGGATTTCTGGAGTTTTTGCCGAAAAATGCAAGTACACGCCCTAAGTCACACCCGTGACCAAAGGCGTGTCAACATAAAACTCATTCCAGACCTATAGATGCCAACCTGGACTCATCCTGAGAAGAACTTCAATGTCACGCTCGTGACTTTCCAAGTCACGCCCGTGACTCTCCATTGTCACGCCCGTGAACCCTGCCTCCAGCTCAGTCGGCCGTATCCTGAATCCATGATGCGATTTCGCCAAGTACACGCCCGTGACTTTGGTCACGCCCGTGTAACCTCCCTGCCAGTAGATCACGCCCCAGATCACGCCCCAAGGATGCTTCGCCAATGTCACGCCCGTATAGCTCCAATGACACGGGCGTGTAACTCCTTTACCGCAAGAGTCACGCCCTTCCCGCCAAAGATTTCCCGCGCCAGCGTATGTTTTAAGATTACACGCCCTTGGTCACGGGCATGACCAAGGGCGTGACACGCATGTAACGCCTGCAGTAACTCCATAAGGCGCCTCTCCCGCTCCAGCTTCGATCAGGCCCATTATATGCCCTAGGTCACGGGCGTGACCAAGGGCGTGTAACCCCAACTTTTGCCTATAAAAAGGCAGCTCTTCCAGATCTCAAGGCATCCCTTTTTCCACCCTTCTTGGGTCGAAACTCCTCTCCTCTGCCCCCTTTTGGGGCAGAATTGCTTTTCTTTCATTTCTTGTATTTTCTTATTTCTTAGCTTAGATTTCAATTTCATGTATTTTCATTTTATGCAAAGTAGTTTTAGATTTCAATTCTTACAAAGCTTTCAATTTCTTGTACCCTCTTTTATTGTAATTCAAAGTTATTTTAATAAAATGTTATTGTCTTATTTCTTTCATCTCTTTTATTTTCATGTCAAGTAGATTTTATTTTAGATCTTGAAAATTGCGAGTCTTGGATGAAATAATTTCTTATTCGTTTTTATCTCTTTTCCTCCTTCGATTTATTCTTGAATATTAACGTATCGTGTTCATATTTCGGTTATGAATTGTGATATTTGTTTTCAAACTCTAGTTAGCCGAACCAGCTCGTGAGTATGAATCGATTGATCAAGGATAAAAAGAGTAGAACACAATCCTTGTATGAGGACGACGTTACCCTTCCGGATTGGAGTAAAAGCCAATAGTGGGATTCACCTCGTAAAGCGAGTCTTAGGTTATCAATTATAGAATGGAAATTCAATTGATATTTCCTAAACTTAGTTGGGCGTAGTCCTCGAAAGAGGTACGTTCATAGTCCGAGAATCTCCATGGTCAAGGATCGGATTAGAATTTATCTCTTTTGATTTTCATTCCAAGCGTGCTTTGATCAAGATTTGTTTTCTTTTCTTTATTTCTTTATTTTAATTTTAATTATGAATTATCACTAATAAAATATTATTCGATAAAATAATAGTTTTGTTTTCCCGAAGTAAAAGTACTCGACAGCCCCGAGTCTAATACGACCTTGATATTCTTTATATCCTATGCTATATTTCGATAGGTACACTTGCCTTAATCGAGTATAAATTGGAGAACACAAATTTCTCTATCAAGTTTTTGGCGCCGTTGCCGGGGAACTTTTTGTCGATATTTTGAAAAGGTGAAACACTATTAGTTTTATCTTTCTTTTTCCTTTTTATTTTATTTAAAAAAATGTAAAAATGTAAAAAATTATGCTATAATTAAATTCTTGGAAAGGACGCTTTGGGCTTGAATTTCCATCACAACCTCTAGTACCTTGCGAGCCCTTCACCGGGTTGACCTTGGGAAGTCCAAGACTAATTAAAACATATCAAAAAAATTTATTTTCCCATTTTTTTCTTTTCTTTTTCATACTTAGCTTTCAACATTGGGGACAATGTTGAATTTTAAGTATGGGAGTATATTTCCTAATTTTTAAATTTTTTTAAAAATTAATTCAAAAAAAAAAACAAAAAAATATATAAAATTTTCAAAACTTAAAAAATTAATGATAATCAAGTAACCCCTTACTTAGGTTTTTGTTATTTCTAAAATCAAACATTTGAGAGTTTATTTATAAGCATTTTTAACTATTTTTAATTGGCTAATCTTCTATTTTATCATGGTTAGTAAAAAATTAATTTTTAGTTGATTTAGTTTTAAGGAATTTATTATGATCTTAATTTGATTAGAGTAATTTATTTAGCACTTTTTTCTCTTTTATTTTAATTAGTCTCAATTTTGTAGTAATTGTGCTTAACAACTTTAGATTTTAATTATTTTTACCTCATGCTTTTAGATCCTTAGGAAATTTCAATTTACTATAGTTGCTCTCAAAATATTTCAATTTAATCTAAAATTTATTTTAGCCCTACCCAAAGAAAAAAAGAGTTATTAAAAGATCATATGTCATGGAAATAAGAGGATAAAACTCATTATTTCCTAAACATATGCACCTCCCTTTTATGAAGTTTATTATGAAAAGATTATATATCATGGAAAATGAGAGGATAAAATTCATCATTTTCCTAAACATGTACAAGTAGAAAAAAAAAAGATGGGATGAGAGGATAAAATTCATCACCCCCAATCAAAGCTAGCTTCATGTTTACCCCAACCCCTTTAGCCAATATAATTGATTTTAGACTCAAATTAAAATATTGGGAGAGCATAAGTAGTAGTTTGAATTTTTTACGTAAGCCTCTTTAAAATTGGAGTTTTTATAATTCTAATCTAATTTTGATTCGCAAATTACTTAATTTTGTCTGCTAGTTAAATACTTTGAGAATTCTTGGCTAAACATTTCTCTCTTTTTATCTTATTTTCATAATTTAGGACTTATCTCTTAAATCCCTAAATTTTATTGTTAAGCTTTCTTTTGATTCAAGAAAATTTTAGTTTAATTAGAAATATTATTAATGTCTTATGAATATCCATCATACTTTTGCTCTAGAATAACAAAAGCTTAAGTATGGGGGTATTTGATGAGTAGTATTTTTGCCTAATATTATTATAGTTTTTAGGCTAATAATAATTTGAATTTATAAATAATTTGTCTATTTTAATTAAATAATCATTTCTATTTATAATTGTTCACTAACTTAAGTTTGTTTTATGTTTTTCAGGATTTCTGGAGTTTTTGCCAAAAAATGCAAGTACACGCCCTAAGTCACGCCCGTGACCAAGGGCGTGTCAACTAAAACTCATTCCAGACCTGTTGCCGCCAACCTGGACTCATCCTGAGAAGAACTTCAATGTCACGCCCGTGACTTTCCAAGTCACGCCCGTGACTCTCCATTGTCACGTCCGTGACTCTCCATTGTCACGCCCGTGAACCCTGCCTCCAGCTCAGTCGGTCGTGTCTTGAAGACATGACGCGATTTCGCCAAGTACACGCCCATGACTTCCAATGTCACGCCCGTGTAACCTCCCTGCCAGCAGATCACGCCCCAGATTATGCCCCAAGGATGCTTTGCCAATGTCACGCCTGTGTAGCTCCAATGACACGGGCGTGTAACTCCTTTACCGTCAGAGTCACGCCCTTCCCGCCAAAGATTTCCCGCGCCAGCGTATGTTTTAAGATTACACACCCTTGGTCACGGGCGTGACCAAGGGCGTGACACGCGTGTAACGCCTGTAGTAAGTCCAGAAGGCGCCTCTCCCACTCCAGCTTCGATCATGCCCATTACACGCCCTTGGTCACGGGTGTGACCAAGGGCGTGTAACCCCAACTTTTGCCTATAAAAAGGCAGCTCTTCCAGATCTCAAGGCATCCCTTTTTCCACCCTTCTTGGGTCGAAACTCCTATCCTCTGCCCCCTTTTGGGGCAGAATTGCTTTTCTTTCATTTCTTGTATTTTCTTATTTCTTAGCTTAGATTTCAATTTCATGTATTTTCATTTTATGCAAAGTAGTTTTAGATTTCAATTCAGGCAAAGCTTTCAATTTCTTGTACCCTCTTTTGTTGTAATTCAAAGTTATTTTAATAAAATGTTATTGTCTTATTTCTTTCATCTCTTTTATTTTCATGTCAAGTAGATTTTATTTTAGATCTTGAAAATTGCGAGTCTTGGATGAAATAATTTCTTATTCGTTTTTATCTCTTTTCCTCCTTCGATTTATTCTTGAATATTAACGTATCATGTTCATATTTCGGTTATGAATTGCGATATTTGTTTTCAAACTCTAGTTAGTCGAACCAGCTCGTGAGTATGAATCGATCGATTAAGGATAAAAAGAGTAGAATGCAATCCTTGAATGAGGACGACGTTACCCTTCCGGATTGGAGTAAAAGCCAATAGTGGGATTCACTCGTAAAGCAAGTCTTAGGTTATCAATTATAGAATGGAAATTCAATTGATATTTCATAAACTTAGTTGGGCGTAGTCCTCGAAAGAGGTACGTTCATAGTTCGAGAATCTCCACGGTCAAGGATCAGATTAGAATTTATCTCTTTTGATTTTCATTCCAAGCGTGCTTTGATCAAGATTTGTTTTCTTTTCTTTATTTCTTTATTTTAATTTTAATTATGAATTATCACTAATAAAATATTATTCGATAAAATAATTGTTTTGTTTTCCCGAAGTAAAAGTACTCGACAACCCCGAGTCTAATACGACCTTGATATTCTTTATATCATATGCTATATTTCGATAGGTACACTTCCTTAATCGAGTATAGATTGGAGAACACGAATTTCTCTATCAAAAGCCACCTAGCGTACTAACTAAAAATGAAATTGTTTTAAATGCAAAATCTATGAATAGTATATTTTGTGCGTTAGACCAAAATATTTTCAAACTTATTTATACTTTACCTACCGCTTATGAGATTTGGAATTTTCTTGAAAGAACTTATGATTCTCCTTCTGTAGGTATGGAACAAACACAAGAATTAGAGAACATACAAGCTTGCACAAATATTCAAGAAAGCTACTCAAATGACAGATCCATAGAATGCTCATCAAGCGGAAAGGATGATGGAAACTCTTGTTTGGAAGGGGAAGATGAAGAAGATAAAGGAACAATATGTTCAAATCTTGCCTCATCCACAAGCGCTGTAAGAAAATCAAATTCCATTTTTTGTACTTCTATTTCTACATTACAATTACTATAAACTACTAAACGTAAGATTAAGAAACTAAAAATGGCTAATGCAAAACTACATTTAGAAAATAAAACTTTGAAAGCAAAGGTGAATGTTGAATCCAAAAATGAAATGTTTGTATCTCCATCATGCTCTTCATTTGAAAACTCTATATCTTGTTTTGATTGTAATAATATTAAAGAAAAATTCAAGGAACTTGAAAAAGAGTTTAGTTTCGTAAAAGAACAAAATGAAAAATTATGTTTAGAAAACTCTTCTCTAAAAAATGATTGTGCTAAGTGTAATGACTATAAAATTGAAATTGAAGAAATGGATGAAACATTTGAGGAATACATAAACAAATATCAAAATCATATTGATTCAATTGTTTCTACTCTTAAAAATAGCACAATTGCTTATAATAAAGCTAGACATAATTTGAAACTTAAGAACAATGAATTAGAAACTAAAATTAACTTGCTTAAGGAAATCATAAAGAAAAATTCTCAAAACATACATTCTCAATATCAAGCAAACTCCAAAAGCAAGTGGAATATGATTTCTCAAAATTTGAATAAACCAAACAATGGAAATAAATAACTTCAAAAGATTGAAAATGAAATTCCAAAATACTATCATCATTATCACTTACAACATCAATCTTCTCCCAACATAAAATTAAAATTTCACAACTTTCCTATGAAAAATACTTTCAATAATCATCATAATTATAAACTTCAAAATAAAAATATTCACAATGGGAAATTGATGCAAAAACACAATATTAAACCTAAGTATGAGTGGAGACCCAAGATTATAAATGAAACATTAACTCTACTTGAAAGGGGTCATTCATACTCATCAACCCAAAAATCATCTCAATATATTTGGGTACCTAAAGGAACCATTACACATGGTTCTCTTTGGATACCTAAACCTCTTGTTCATTAGGTATCATCAATTGCATGAAGTAGAATCCTTTCAAAATGAAATATACAAAGTTCTACTTCATGATATGCTTTCATGTCTTTTAATTTTTCTTTTTTGTTTTCTTTTTTTAAGCTATCATGTAATGGTCATCTTATATGTTATTGGAAATATGATTTTATCTCTTAAAACTTAATGAGTTTATAAATAAGATTAATAAAAATTCATAATCATATTTTCTATTTTTGATGACCTATCTCTCTTTCTTATATTCATTAACTATATATATATCATATAGTATTCATATAAAATTGAACTATAAATTTGCTATAAAATATGTTAATCAAGATTTGGCTATTAAGCTCTATAGCCCACATCAACCAAATTAGAGAAATAACATGATCTAAAAGAAAGATCAAGATCTAAACGAAAGCTCAATTATCAATATGTTTTTGCTTGAATTATATGATTACGTATCATGTTGGTGTATTATGTATGTATTTTGATTTATGTCAAGTATCGACCTTAGAATTATTTTGATATCAACAAAATCAAATCAAATAGAATCTTCACTTCATTCTAGGTCTATAAGTTGAAACACTATCAAATTTTGGCATAACATTAATCTCAAAATCTATCATACCAACATTGTCACCTAAAGAATATTTGTGTTTATGTTAGGCTTTATATGTTTACCAAGATATATAGGCGGGGTACTTTTATTTAGGGCTTATCTATGATATTCTCTGCAAAAACATCATCTCTTACTAATCATTCAAATCATGCATATCTGTTTTGTTCAATCGTGTCTTCTTTGTTTGCATACCCTAAATACAAAAATATAAAACAAAAACAAGTATCAAAAATTATTATTTTGAACTTAACATTTCTATTTACATGTATCTTGCGAAAGGGAGATTTGGGCTATCATCCCATCACATTACCTAGTACCCGGTGAACCTCTCACATGGTAGACCTTGGGAAGTCCAAGATCAAACTATAAGAGTTCAAACTTTAAATTAAAATTATTTTTCAAAATTATCAAAAATACTGTATGGACTTTATTATGAAACTCAAGCATGATTTAATCCATCATTTAGACCCTCTACAATGTTACAATTCATTCCTTCAAACTACTTTGAACATTGTTTGTATCATGCCTTGATACTTTTAAACACATGTGCATAAATTATATCGTAAAAGTTGTGTAGAACCAAGCTTAGCATGCCTCTAAGTACGAGTAAATGTTTTATGTTTGATAATGATATTTATTCACTCACTTATTTTGGCATTGTCTACATATGTTTTTAATCTAAGAATGCTTGTGTATGTTTTGCAATAGTACAATGAATTAAAATTGCACAAGTATCTTACCTACACTACCTTTATTTGCACTTTTAAGAGTTAAGAAAAGTGGTTATGTTTTCATAAATTATATTGGTTTGCACAACAAGTATATTCAGAGAACTTTGTACAAAACAAAAATCATACAATAAAGTGACAAAGATAACTCCACCAAGCACTACTTAAACCTCCTGATAAGTCTTAATAAGCGTTGTGAGGTTGAGCACCTTGGAAAGAATAGTAAAGTGTCTTGTGCAAACCTTATCTTTCTTTCAAAAAATAAACCACCTACTCTTAAGTACACCGGATCACTAGTTTCAATATTAAAATAAAATAAAATATGTGATCCCCCAAGCACTACTTTGCACCCTGATAAGTCTTAATGAGCAGTGTGTGTGCAAAGCACCTTGGTAGTTGTACATCTTTTTGTGCATTGAAGTGTGTGGAAGTAAAATTATTTGTGTTTTATTGTGCTCTTTACTTTACATATTTCTTGTATTTTTTATTAAAACATTTGTTTACTCTATTCAAAATATACTTATGTGCACATCATTATCTTCCATAACATTTCTTCTCATAAGTATTGGATCCTAATGCTAAAATTATATACTCTATTTATTTATATAAATGCACTAGATAACCTAGCATGCTCTCTACAATGTTTTGTATGTTTGAATTTGTGAATTAATATAACCTTGTAGTAATCTCATTTTGAAAACATTATTTCATGCTTGGTTACTTTATTATCTAACTTAAAGATTTTAAATGCAAATTGATTTACAAAAACATCTTCATTTTTGGAATTTAACTCATATATCCTCTTATGAATCGTCATGTTTATAAAAAGATGTTTTCTTGTATTTCTATATGTCTTCTGCATCATAACCATATAATTGTTTTTACCTTGCGCTTTCATGCTTATATCAAAGTCTTAATTATCAAAATTCATTTTTCAACAAATGGTAGACTTGCTTGGTAGAATTTATATTGGTTGCTCTAAACATGAAAATATTGTAATGCTAAAACTCTGATTTATTAATGGATTTCAAATTAGCTATGTGACCATTTCTGTAAAAATTCAAATAAAAAAATAACAAACCCATAAGCTATGAACTCATCATTAGATTTAAAATGCTTAATGTTTCCAATAAGTATTATCCCATGATTACATATCTCACCATAGCGGGGGCATATGGTTGTATACATTAGATTACCTGACCTCTAAGTCATGTCTTGTCCTTAACCGGGGGGGGGGTTACAGTGGGGCCTTGCGAGGCACTGGAGGGAAAGAGTGCTAGGTTGAGTTTTGTCTAGTGTTTGCATATGGGACTAACACCCTAACCTACAGCATGTATGCAGCTCCTCATGCACATCCGTCACTTAGTATGGGGCTAGGGTGTAGACATATTGTCTGGGTAGATTGGTTACTTGGAAATCATTACCTTTTTTATGCTTACAACTTTTATATAAAGTGGAAGAACTAACATGATAATATTACTTGGCAAATGTTATATTGTTTCATCTTTAAGCTAAAAACTCTTAATCATCTACTATGCTTCACCATTCTTATATAGATGTTCACTTCAAAAATATATTTCTTCATGCTTTCCACCTCTTTACTATTTGTACGCTCGATCATGAATACGTTTTCCCAACAAGTGGTTTCTTTATGACAATTTCTTCACATTCTTTTTTTCACTCCTATATACTGTATTTTTTCCTAAGCATTTATCTCTTTATCATGTTCATTCCCTCTCTACACATTTATTGCACGCGTTCCTGTTTGACTTTCTCTCCACCCTCTTTTGATAATACCAAAAGGGGGAGATTAAATTTGAAAGAAATTCACATGTTTGGGGAAGTCAAGTTCATAGGAAGTTTTGTTGTAGGGGGAGCATTCACTTAGGGGGAGCATTCATTTAGGGGGAGCATATGCACATGTCTTAAATTTCATGCTTATCCTTTTTAATAAACACAATTCCTATCTTTTGAACTATTTCTTTCTAAAGGGATTTGTTATTATCAAAAGGGGGAGTTTGTTGGAAAATGCTTTCCACATCTCTTGGTTTGACAATAACAAATCCTATTGTATTTGATCATACTTGCATTGTGTTTATAGTGTGCAGGATCTTCAACATTCAATCCCCAAAGGAGTGGGAAAAAGAAAGACGTCGAAGCGACATCAGGATGATTCTCTGTTGATACCGCGGTGCGGTAACACTACTCCTGGCGCTAGAGAATCGACAAAATGGTGTTCGACGAAAATAGATGTCGTTCGACGAAAATGCCGTTCGACAAAACTGCGTGCGACGAAATGAAAACGGCGTTCGGAGAAATGTGAGGACGATCGACGAAATGAAAACGGCGTTCGACGAAATGTGAAGTCGTTCGATGAAATGTGTTCGACGAAAGGAGAGGTCGTTCGACGAACTGGCGTTCAAAGAAATTGAGTTCGACGAAATGAAAATAGCGGTCAACGAAATGTGAGACAGTTCGACGAAGATGCGTTCGACGAAAAGAAAGGTGCTCTAACGCGGAGCGTTAGCACTACCGTTGGCGCTAGCATAAATGGAAACAATTGACGGGAAGGAAATAGTGGAGAAAAAGGAATGATTGGTGGGATGCATATTTAGCGTGCTCTACCGCGGCGCGATAAGTCTACCGCCCGGCGGTAGCTTTTGGAATCCTCCCGTCTGCATGTGATTGAGGAGCAAATATGGAAGGAGATATTGGCTGAAGGAAGGTTATCTCGCTATCGCAGAGCGTTAGCCTTACCGCGACGCGCTAGGCGAAGCTCATAGTTTGGTGCTCAAAAGTTGCCTAAGATGCCACGATCCGTGTGCTTGATCATTGCCTAATGTGGCTACCGCGGGGCGGTAGTACTACCGCAGGCGGTAGCGGCTGATTCTATTTAAAGACACGGGCCTCCTCCGTTGTCGCTTGCTGAAAAAGAACGAATAGAAGCCATATATTCAGAGGACTCGTGAGAGCCATCTCCAAGCAGCCCGAAGAACTCCGTCAACGTTCGTGAACGCAAAGAACTTGAAGACCGATCCGATAGCATCTACATCAAGATCAAGTTCTTCTTTTGAGGGAGTTTTTAGTTTTTGTTTTGTATTTGTCTTTTATTTTATCATTGTAATCGGTTCGTGAATTCGCCACACGGTGACTAGGTCTATGTAGGACTTAGGGAAGAATTCACCTCGTGTTGGCGACTGGGTCTAGGGAGTTGATCTAGGGGGTGCTCGAGGCCTTTCTGGTGATAGATTGGCTAGAGCGTCTTGAGGCCATATCTGGGGAGAGATCGGCTAAAGCCAACCGGTTCATGGGGATACAAGTCGGTATAGAAAACAAAAAGGGTTTTCAAATTATTCGCTTTGATTTCTAGCGTCATAGAAATCAAATATTGTAATCAAGTTTATTAATGATAATATGTCTTTCTTCATCTCTGTTTCGTGATCTCTAATTTCCATTACTATAATGTAAACAGATTTTCTCTGTCACTAATGCCGAGCGGTAACACTACCGCTCACGTTAGCAATAGAGGACGATCGACGAAATGAAAACGGCATTCGACGAAATGTGAAGTCGTTCGATGAAATGTGTTCGACGAAAGGAGAGGTCGTTCGATGAACTGGCGTTCAACGAAATTGAGTTCGACGAAATGAAAATAGCGGTCAATGAAATGTGAGGCAGTTCGACGAAGATGCGTTCGACGAAAAGAAAGGTGCTCTACCGCGGAGCGTTAGCACTACCGTTGGCGCTAGCATAAATGGAAACAATTGACGGGAAGGAAATAGTGGAGAAAAAGGAATGATTGGCGGGATGCATATTTAGCGTGCTCTACCGCGGCGCGATAAGTCTACCGCCCGGCGGTAGCTTTTGGAATACTCCCGTCTGCATGTGATTGAGGAGCAAATATGGAAGGAGATATTGGCTGAATGAAGGTTATCTCGCTATCGCAGAGCGTTAGCCTTACCGCGGCGCGCTAGGCGGAGCTCATAGTTTGGTGCTCAAAAGTTGCCTAAGATGCCACGATCCGTGTACTTGATCATTGCCTAATGTGGCTACCGCGGGGCGGTAGTACCACCGCAGGCGGTAGCGGCTGATTCTATTTAAAGACACGGGCCTCCTCCGTTGCCGCTTGCTGAAAAAGAACGAATAGAAGCCATATATTCAGAGGACTTGTGAGAGCCTTCTCCAAGCAGCCCGAAGAACTCCGTCAACGTTTGTGAACGCAAAGAACTTGAAGACCGATCCGATAGCATCTACATCAACATCAAGTTCTTCTTTTGAGGGAGTTTTTAGTTTTTGTTTTGTATTTGTCTTTTATTTTATCATTGTAATCGGTTCGTGAATTCGCCACACGGCGACTAGGTCTAGGTAGGACTTAGGGAAGAATTCGCCTCGTGTTGGCGACTGGGTCTAGGGAGTAGATCTAGGGGGTGCTCGAGGCCTTTCTGGTGATAGATTGGCTAGAGCGTCTTGAGGCCATATCTGGGGAGAGATCGGCTAATGCCAACCGGTTCATGGGGATACAAGTCGGTATAGAAAACAAAAAGGGTTTTCAAATTATTCGCTTTGATTTCTAGCGTCATAGAAATCAAATTTTGTAATCAAGTTTATTAATGATAATATGTCTTTCTTCATCTCTGTTTCGTGATCTCTAATTTCCATTACTATAACGTAAACATATTTTCTCTGTCACTAACGCCGAGGGGTAACACTATCGCTCACGGTAACAACAGAGAATCATTTTTCATTTAAATATTCCCGAAAATCTTAGAACCCTTATTCCCCCCCCCCCCCCCCCCCCCCCCCGCCTCTACGGGCGCCTACAGATCCAACAATAATCTTCTAACCCTTTGTGATGGTTATTGTAAGCATATTTTTTTGGGCGCGAATATCCATTGTCATTAGTTATCCGTTCTTCGTGTTCTTGGTCATGGGTTGGTGTTCTTTTTTTTTTACCCTTGACCTACACGTGAAATCCTACAGATCTTTCATCTGGATCTCCTCATGAGGTACCTTGAAGGCACTTTGTCCAATGCCTGCTCTCCTTCCTGATATCTGTGGCTTTGTTCCACTAGTGGAGCATTCATTGGAGAGGTATTCATAGATTAGGTCATTATCATATGTACTGGAGGGCAATATGACTTTATGAAAGATGGTTGAATATTTAGAGATTTCCACCTTCTCCTTATTATATCCAATCCCTCCTCTATAGGGAGAGGAGAAATTGTCAATCAAAGGGAGCACAGTCTTTGGCCTTGACAAACCTGCTACAAACTTCCTTTCAGCAAGGAGCTTGTCCTTCAATAACTTGACAACTCTACTCTGAGTTTCATACTTCTTTTGAAGTACCATATGCTCATAGGATATCTCAGTGATCTCATTGATCTTTTCATCTACTTGAGATCTGAATGGCTTGAGGATCCCTATCTCATCAGCCTGAGATTTGACCAACTTCTTGCTCTTCTTGAGAGCAGCCAAGAGGGTACCAAACTATTCCAATAGATCAGAATGATCCTCATTATTACATGATGAGCAATTGTCTGATTCTCCATTAGAAATTCCCTCATCAATTGATGAGTTGGCATTTGATGCACTTTTGGCCTTCATACTTGACTCATGTAATGAAAATGTGGAAGGGATGCATACCTGAGCAAGATGTGAGTCATCTTGATCTTCAACCTCAGATAGAGCCACAAGACCATAACAATCTTCTTCTTCAGACTCACTGTCTAAGAGAGTGAGGGGTTCCCTTATCCCTACTTTTGCACTTACCATGAGAGAGTCCCAAATTTCCTTGGCAGTCTTGCAGTGTACCAGATTCTAAAAGGTTGAGTCATATATGGCACTTACTAAGATGTTCTTAGCTCTCTTGTCCTTAGTGGCCAAAATGATCTCATCTTTGTCCATCTCATTGTACTTCTTTGGAACTTGTCTGGTTAGATCAATAGATGAGGTTTTTGTTGGCACAAAAGGTCCTTCAACAACAATGAAAATCCTTGGGTTAGAGGCTTCCATGAAAAGTTTGACCCTCTCCTTCCAGATTGCAAAGTACTCTTTTCTGCAGATTGGCACCTTCATGGATCTGAGCTCCTTGAAATTCTCCCAAGAAATCATGGTGAGTACTTGACACTCACTAGGGCAAATCTGTTCAAGCTGTTAAGCTTTCTTTGAACAATCTAGCTCTGATACCACTTGAAAGTCCAGCGGTGTCTTCACGTAAAGGGGTGTGAATAGGTGACGTCGGTTATTTAAAAATTTTGCGAAATAATAAACCTAAGTGCAACAATCACACACCAATCACAGCATAGACATATGTTATTTATAGTGGTTCACCAAGATAATGTGTCTCTGTGTACTCCACTGCCCCCTTCGCCTATCTAGTAGTGTTCTAGACTCAGCAATCTCCATCAAAACTCAAATCAATCAGATCTTACAACTCAAACTCCTCAACTCCTACAACTCAGGAATAGCTCCTTATTCCCTACCTCAGATCCACTCCCTGGATCCTATAGCTCAGATTCAAGACGAAATCCTACCTCAGGAACTATGCAAAGTCCCTTAACTTAGATCCCCAACAAGGATCCTACAACTCAGATCTAAAAGATCCTACAACTCAGATTTTCTTAGAAATCCTACAAATGAATATGTAAAACAATATTCTTACAAACAAAACTTAGACTCAGATAAAGGTTTCTCTTGTAGATTTGGAGTTTTCTTGAATCCTTCGGCTGAAACGACTTCTTCACATATATTCTTGCAATGAATGTTGAATATCAAAATCGACAAGAAGGTTGAATCTTTTCTTCAGAAGAAATTATTGATCGGCTTGAATGTATTTCTTCCTTCTCTTGAGCTCTGTAAGCGAGTATGACTCTTGACGACGGTGAGATCTTCTTTTTGAAATAATATGGAAAATGATTTCCAATCTGAAGATTAGTGTTTGCTAAAATCATCTCAACCATTTTATAATGACCCTTGATAATGGTCTCTTCCTCGTATGTCCTTTATGCCAGTTCTCATCTTTCCATAAATCTCAATTTTCATTGGCTCAACCTGCGGAGGCAATAAATGATGTGACGCCAAAATCACGCTTTAATTTGAATACAGCCCTTTTCGCCATTCAACTAGATGTTTAGTCAAATTTACTTCTTCTCGACGAATTTGCACTGTGTATAGCTTTAGTTCAATTCTTCTACACGGATCATCTTGATGACTTTGATAGTCTTCGAGACGATATTTCATAATAATTTTCTGGTCGAACCGTCTACACGAAACATCTTGGTGACTGGTGGTCAATAAGACGATATTTCACACTTCATTCTTTTAGACGATTTGTCTACATGAATCATCTGTTTGTCTTTTCCACAAGATGATATGTCATTGCTTCAGCCTTCTAGTCTATTCTTCTACATGAATCGACGTGTTGTCTCTTCATAGTCTTCAAGACAATATTTGGCTGTGTGTGCCTTCTAGTCGAATCTTCTACACGATTCGACTTGATATGTCTTCTTAGTTTATCAAGACGATATTTCACTACTTGTTCTTTCTAGTTGAATCTTCTACACGAATCGACTAGATAACTCTTCATAATCTTCAAGGTGATATTTGAGCTCTTCTAGATGAATCATCTTGTTATTCATAAAATGTCGTCTTAGTTTCTCGACGACATTTCGAGTGACCTCGACGATATTTACCTTAATCAATTTCTTCATTCATATTTCTGCTTCAAGATGTATGTAGTATACTTTTAAGATGATATGAAGGTATATGAAACTTGTGAAAATGATATCGTCTTAGAAATTATTTTACCAAGACGATATTAGATATACATCTTCTTCTAGACAAGACGATAAGAGTGATGTTGTGAGTTTGTAGGGTCTTCAAGACGATATCGAGGCCTAAACTCGACGATATTTAAGCTTACCAAGACGATATTTCCCTTTGGCAAATTCTAATCTTCTCAACTTAGATCCTTTGCTTCAACTCACTTGATAGACCTTTATACTTTGACCTTTCTCAGTTTTCTTCCATACGATTCTTCTTGAAACTTATGCACATTCGTTTAGTTGAATCGTAGCCTAGAGTGAATCCTTGCTTTTTATTGAGGTCTGCCCACTTCAGCGCGATTGACTAGACTATCTAGGCGTTCTACTATATATTCAGTCTAATTCATAACTTAGTTAATTTCGGTTGATGTTGTTGGAGTTTGGAGAACGGGTCTGGCGATCTCCCCGGACGATCTGATGCAGTGTGGAGACCAGGCGGTCTGGCGATCTCTCTCTGGCGGTCTGATGTTGTGTTGAGACTGGGCGGTCTGGCGATCTCTCCCTGGCGGTCTGATGTTGTGTTGAGACCAGGCGGTCTGGCGATCTCACCGAGCGGTCTGGCAATCTCTCCTCTGGCGATCTGGCGATTTCTCCATGTGGAGATCGCCTAGTCATGTGTATTGTCATGTATAGTGTTTAGTCCCACGTCGGTAGTTTGTAATCTCCTCTCTCTCCTCCATTCTATATAAAGGAGGTCATACCTTTGTAATAGACAAGTTTTTGGAAATAAAAATCTTTATTATTTTCATCTTTGCGGTCTCTTTTTCTGTTCGCACATGGTATCAAAGCAGGCGATCTTCTGGTTGTGATCGTTCTCCTTCTCTTCCAATGTTCGCGCGGTTTTCTTTATTTGCGCGGTCATTCTCTGATCGTTCTCCTGTTCGCGTGGTTTCTTTTGTTCGCGAGATCGTTCTCTGATCGATCTCCTATTCGCGTGGTCGTTCTCAGTTGTTCGAGCGACCTCTACATCATGTTCGCTCTCTTTAGTTCACACGACCTCCTCTGTTTGCGCGACCTCTCCTATCCTCCTTTTTCATGCAAACTCCTCTGTTCGTGCGACCTCTCCAGACCTCTCCTGGTCATCTTTGTTCGCACGACCTCCCTTGTTCGCGTGACCTCTCTCTTTTCTCTATGGCTTCTTCAGATGACTCCTCTGTAGCTACTACCCCCACCCCTCCTATTTTTCACCCTGCTACCTCCACTCCTTCCGGTAATCTTGGCACCGTTTCCAAGCTTATCGATTCCAACTACCCCAACTAGAGTGTCTCTTTCACCTTTCTTCTCCGCTCTCAGCGCGAGCGTCATCATCTTACTAATGATCCCCCTCCTCGCAATTCTGCTACTTTTGATGATTGGGATGCTAGCGATGCCCTTGTTCGCACTTGTCTCGCTAACAGTCTCTCAGATGAATGTCTGCCTGTCATCAGACATGATGAAATAGTCAAGGCTTCTTGGCTCCACCTTGCTGCTCTCTACTCAAAGGGAGCTCAAACGTCTCGCATATATACCCTATGTGCGGACCTGTTTGCTCGTCCCTCCATGCCTCCTATCACTGCTTACCAACATGTTCAGGTCCTTGGGGCTGCAATTCTTCAGAATAGACCCTTCTCTGTTGATCTTGATGAATAACACAAACACTTCCAGGAACTTCTGGTTGTGTGTTATCTTCTGCACCTACCAGATTCCTATGACATGATCCGTGAACAAATTCTTGGGGTGGCTGACTCTCCAACTCTGGATGTCACTACTGCCTGCATTGCCGAAGTTACCACTCTTCTTCAACGACCACTTTTGTCTCACCTCCGCTACCGGATAACTATGCTCATCAGACTCAGAGGGGTAGCACTGGAGGTCGAAGCCATCATCCGGAAGGTCATGGAACTTCCTGGTACCTTTGCTCTCACTGTGGGAATACTGGCCACTCCGTAGCTTGGTGCTGGCTCAAGCATCCTCATCTGCGCCCCACTGGTGACTCTCCCGCCTCTACTTCCAAGCAATCAGCATCAGCGGTCACCTCCTCAGGTAGCGCCCATGTAGTCACTTAAGGTAAATGGCTGATTGATTCTGGTGCTACGAATCATATGATTGGTAATCCTCAATGTTTTTCTCTCTTAGAAAAACATGATCGGTTGCCCCCAGTGTTCATTGCAGATGGCTCCCCATCTCCGGTTAATGGGACTGGTATGGTCCAGGTCACACCATCTCTTTGCCTGGAAGATACTATATATGTGCCCAAGTTCCCGTGCAATTTATTATCTGTTACTTCGCTATGCAAGCAACTGCAGTGCTCTGTCACTTTCACCCCTAACTCTTGCTCTTTTTAGGATCCTTGCACCAAGCGAACGATTGCTACTGGGACTAAGAGCAGCGGACTCTACTTCTTGGACAATGTTTCGACTCTATCTACCTCTTCTTCTACCGATCTTCTGCAATGGCATCTTCTACCCCAACTACCTAAGCAAGGTCCTCCCCTCAATTGTGAAGCATGTCAACTTGGCAAGCATCATCGCTCCTCCTTCCCGGCAAAACAAGGACATGGATCTTCTAGTACCTTTGAACTTATTCACTCCGATATCTGGGGTCCTTCCCCCACCCCCACTGTTGGAAGTGGTAGCTCATATTTTTTAACTTTCATTGATGATTTCTCTAGATATGTCTTGGTGTTTCTCTTAAAAGATCGCTCTGAATTAATGTCTGTATAGACCTCTTTTTATGATATGATTAAAACGCAATTTGATGTGTGTATCAAAAATCTTCGTTCTGATAATGCAAAAGAATATCTCAGTACTCATTTTACTAATTTTTGCATGCGCACTGGTATTATACATCAAACAAGTTGTGCCTATACTTCTAAGCAAAATGGCGTGGCTGAACGCAAGAATCGTCACCTCCTTGATGTCGCTCGCACTCTCCTCACTTAAATGCATGTTCCTCGATCCAATTGGGAATATGCCATCCTAGTTTTCTGTCATCTCATCAACCATCTTCCCTTTATAGTTCTGCATGGTAAAACCCCATTTTCTGCCCTTTATCCAGTAAAAGATGCCTTCCCCCTCCCTCCCCATGTTTTTGGGTGTACGACCTTTGTTCACTCTCTGTCCGCCACTCGTGACAAGCTTTCTCCACGTTCTACCAAGTGTGTCTATCTTGTCTACTCTACCACTCAAAAGGGTTATTGTTGTTTTGACACTATTTCTCGCAAACAATTGGTCTATGTAGATGTTACGCTCTTCAAAGAGACGTCTTGTTTCTCCAAAGACTCTTCAGTTCCTCTGTCTAATATTCCTTCTTCCTCTCCCATTCTCCCAGTACCGGCTATTCCAAATGAGACTACCACATCTCCTCCACCTCCTCCCTCATCGCCATCTCCGCCTCTTGACTCTCCTGCCCCCCCCCCCCTGCGGCCGCCTCTCTCTGTTCTCGGACCAACACTCTCTGCCACGGATGCACCTGATACTGATGGACAAGACGACCTTGACCCCATAGCTCTTCGCAAAGGGGTTCGCACATGTACCAAACATTCAATTAATGATGTTGTTTCCTATGCTCGTCTTACTTCTTCTTGCAGGAACTTTTCTTTGGCTATATCTACCACTTTCACTCCACATTCTTACCAAGAAGCTCTTACTATTCCTCACTGGAAGGCTGCCATGGATGAGGAAATGAACACTCTCGCTGAGAGGGGGTACTTGGACCCTTATTCCAATTCATCTAGGCATCGATGTTTTTGGCTGTCGCTGGGTCTTCGTTGTTAAGTTCCATCCTGATGGTACTATGGATCCTTACAAGGCGCGTCTATTTGCTAAAGGCTTTACTCAGACATATGGCATCGACTTTTTCGACACCTTCTCTCCCGTAGCTCGCATCAGCACTATTCGGGTTCTCTTCTCCATTGCCATCAACAAAGATTGACCAATATCTCAACTAGACGTCAAAATGATTTCTTATATGGCGATCTTCAAGAGGATGTTTATATGAAGCAACCTCCTGGGTAGGTTGCTCAGGGGGAGACACGTGTATGCAAATTGCGAAAAGCCATCTATGATCTTAAACAAATCGCTCGAGCATGGTTTGATAAATTCAGTGGCATTGTAGCTATCATTGGATTTACAAGAAGCTCTGCAGATCACTCTCTCTTCATTCGCAAAACCCATCAGGGACTGGTGGTTCTTGCAGTATATGTTGATGACATTCTCCTCACTGGTGATGATCAAGCTCGAATAGCATTAACAAAGAAACATCTCTGTCAACACTTTGTTACCAAAGATATGGATCCTCCAAAGTACTTTCTGTGGATCGAGATTTCATGAAAACAAAACTCATTGGTTCTCTCACAACGCAAGTATGCTAGTAGGCAAACTCATCTATTTTACGGTAACAAGACCAGACATCTCATGCGTTGTAGGCAAGGTTAGTCAGTCCATGAAAGCTCCAAGAGAATGTTATCTGCAATCTACTCTGAGGATACTAGAGTATGTTAAAGGTGCTCTAGGAAAGGGGCTACTCTTTCAGAAGAAGAATCATCTCAAGATTAAAGCCTACTCGAATTCTAGCCATGTCGACGATAAAGAAGATCACAAGTCTACTTTGGGATTCTGCATATTTGTAGGGGAAATTGAGTGAGCTGGAAGAGCAAGAAACAATATGTTGTCTCCAGATCAAGTGCAGAAGCTAAGTATCAAAGCATGGCATCGACAACTTGTGAACTAAAATGGTAACGAGATCTCATGCTGGACTTAGGAGAAGTTTATAACCATCCTCTACCAATGTTCTACGACAACAAAGCTGCTATATACATATCAAAGAATCTAGTGTTCCATGAAAGGAAAAAAACATATTGAAGTAGATTGTCATTTTATCAGAGAAGAAATATTGAAGAAACAAATCTGTACTCCATTTGCCACGTCTGACAATGAACTGGTAGATTGTTTCACCAAACCAGTTTCTACATCTTTTTCAAACATCTGCGACAAGTTGGGCATGATTGATATATATGATCCAGCTTGAGGGGGAGTGTTGGAGTTTGGAAACCGGGCGGTCTGGCGATCTCCCTGGCCAATCTGATGTAGTGTGGAGACTGGGCGGTCTGGCGATCTCCCCCTGATGGTCTGATGTTGTATTGAGATTAGGCGGTCTGGCGATCTCTCCCTGGCGGTTTGATGTTGTGTTGAGACCAGGCGGTCTTGCGACCTCACCGGGTGGTCTGGCGATCTCTCCTCTAGCGATCTGGCGATCTCTCCATGGGGAGACCGCCCAGTCCTGTGTATTGTCTTGTATAGTGTTTAGTCCCACATCGGTAGTTTGTAATCTCCTCCCTCTCCTTCATTCTATATAAAGGAGGTCATACCTTTGTAATAGACAAGTTTTTGGAAATAGAAATCTTTATTATTTTCATCTTCGCGGTCTCTTTTTTTGTTCACACATATGTCAATTAGGCTTCTTTTCTTTTGTTTGGCTTACAAACTTTGTTTTCATATCTTTTAGAGAGTAAGTACAAGTCCAATATAGTCTAGATCTTAGGTCGACATGGTGTCTTGCACAATGAGGGATTATATTGGCAAAACTATTTCTGATGACACTAAGTCTTGCCCTACTTTGAGCTTGTACTTTCATATACCTGAAATCATCTTGATAAGAAAGTGCATGCATCAAATACAGATGTGTTCATCTATATATATTATGAGGGCTTCTTTAAATCAGGAACATTGTGGGCATTGTTCCCAACACAAACCTAGATTTATTGGAGGAAGTTATTTTTCGTGACCTCCTGTTTGTGTTTCCATGAGAGATACCAGGACTACCTTTATCTTGGGGAACCTTCATCCATTTAATGTTTATATCAAGTACAATATTTGTCTCCTAAACCACTTATGGAATGACACTTAGAAGACATGACATTACCAAAGTAGGTGGAGGTAAAGTTAGTCCTCTTCAGCTTACCTTCATAATGAGCCAATATCCTACTCACTAAGGGAAGATTGAACCTTACCTGCAATAATTAACCGAGAACCAACTAAGTGTCAACACAGAATTATACCTACAACAAGTTCCTTATTTGACTGTGAGATTTGAATAAGAAATATCTCAAAGAGGCCAATAGATTGAGTTAAGGCCTTTGTGACTATTGGCATGCCTGCTAACCTCTGTGTATGAGTCTTTAGCATTCTTGAAACTTGTAGTTCATTCAAGTGCTTCTTCCAAGAAGCTATTGGTGTCGCGAGTGTAATCAACATCATATTAGACCCCTTGTATGTGGATGCGCATACCACCATCTAAGGGTAGGTGGAAGAATGTGAGAGAACCTCAGATGTCTGCCAAGTTCAACTAAATTAAATGTGAATTAGGAAAGGCAATTCTTAAGAATGAACCTTCAATATCCTAAAGCAACGGTGGATCCTGCTTAGGTGCAAACTGGCAAACTTGTCACATTAAGTCTAGCAGCAAGAGATAAAATATTTTCCTCAGACATGCAAGAAACAACTATAAGCCTTGTTAGGGAGTTTGTGAAGATTGTGTTATGTTTCACCTCGATGATAAGAATTATATTCAATCCATTAAGACACTGGGATGTAACAAGAAATATACTTGAAGCATCAGAACTCCAATCAAAATAAGTGAACCCTAGCAACATTACCGAGCAAAGAACAAATGGTGTTACTTTGCTCATAAGTAACATTGCTATCTATTAGAGAAGAAGGCCATACTAAAAGAGGCCCAAGATACCAAGCTTCCGGTGCGACATATGTTACTTTCAGAACAAAGTTTCTTCAAATAAGTAACTCAATGGGAGACCGGATAAGTCATCAAGATCAAAGTGTGGGACATATTGAGGTCAACATCGATATGATATACCACTCATGGACAAATGACTAGGTAATGTAGACAAACTTGAATGTGATAAGTATGTCGGTTATGAATTGTAAGAAGGGACATAGAGCAACCAATATCGATCAAAGAGCACAAATAACAAAATGAACTCCACTATAATAATCAGAGGAGAACCGTAACCACAAATACATATAAGTGCCGACTCAATCCATTGCAAAACACTAGAGTGCAGCCTGTCAACAACACAAAGGGTGACAATTAGACTAGCCCGAAGAAGGATACTTGAAGCACCAAGTTAATAAGTAAGGTAGTTGATAGTTTATTAGGTAGTAGTCTAATTCACCTAGAGGGGGGTGAATAGGTTTCTTTAATTTTTATTATCTACGACTAGCAGTTGTTAGTGATTATGCAAAGCAAAAGCAAATCACATAAAGCACACAACTATTTATAGTGGTTCCCCAAGACAGTGTGTCCATGGGTAGTCCACTTTCCCTCTACACCCTTCTAACAGTGTGTTAGACAAGGCAACCTTCTCCAAAACTCAGCTCCAAGAGCTTACAACTCAGATACCTCGGGATCTCTCAGATTTGCTCCAAACCCTACCTTAGGCTCAACAACCCTACCTCAGGCTCAACAGCCCTACCAACTCAGAGTTCTCCAACTCCTACAACTCAAAAATCTATCGGATTTCCTACCTCAGGCCTATCAAGAAGCCCTACTTCAGATCTCCACAGAGATCCTACACCTCAAGCTGGGAGTACAGCTCTACAAACTCAGACTCAACATCCCTACACACTCAGGCTCAATAGCCATACAAACTCAGGCTCAACAACCCTACAAACTCAGGCACAAGGCCCTACATACTCAGAACACTAATGTTCTTACATAGGTTATAATGTTTGCTTACAACATAGGACTATAAAGATATATCCTTCAGTGCTTGTCTTATGTTGTTGATGCACAACAGGTGCTGTCTTAAAGCAGGGCTGAATAGCAGTAGCTTTAATCCTTGCTTCTATCTGATCTTCTTCTTCAGTTGAGGAAGAATGATCTACTTGCTCTTCTGGAATGATTCAGGAATAACAAACTTATCTCAAATGCTTGCTTGTAGACTTAGGAAGCAGGATGAGATAACTGTGGAAGTCGTCAATAGCACAGTAGCTTATCTTTTAGAATATGTTCCTCCCCTTCTATAATGCCCTAATTTCTTCTTTTATACTCCCTCCAATCTTCAATGCCTCTAAAGAGGGCCCTGGCACAATATGGAGAGGAATAGAAAACTTTATCTTGCTTTACAGCCACTTGCGCCAAAAGCAGATCTGCCAGTGCTTTATTCAAACATGAATCTGTCTCAGCGGTTGGGCTGAGAAAGGCTTCAATCTCAGCGGCTGAATCTGTCTTTGTCTCAGCGGATCCGCTGAGACAGTTTGTCTTCTCAGCGAATTCTGTCTAAATGCAGCAAAGCTGGAATAGACTCCTTCTCAATGGCTCTGGCTGCGTCTCAGTGGTTCAGCTGAGACCAAGATGCCGTTTTAGCGGTTTTGACAGTAAAACCACTAAACTATTTCATTGTTTGGAATAACTTAACCCTGCATGTACATGAGGTAAAATAAGGTTTATCAAATACAATATGTACTTAACATTGAGTGTGATGCCTCTTCAAATCTTGGGAACATTGAGGGCAATATTCCCAATAATCTCCCCCTATTTGAAGAAGATAGAACATACACCATTGCTAAGTTACATAACCACAAAATATGTCATGACCACATATGAAATAACAGTCATGATAACATAACAAATAATTGTTAACTGAATATATAGGCATCATAGAAAATATCATGACAAATTAAGAATAATAGTCATGACAACATAACAATAACATTGTTAACTACATATATGCACCACAATATATATTAAGCATTAATATAGAACAAAATTAAGCTTGACTAATATTGGCCTATTAACACAAGATATCAATTCAACAGAATTATCAATTTCATTACTGACAAAATGTTAATACATCTTTCAGTTTACATTTGATTCAAATGAAAAATGAAATACATTAGTTTAAGTTTTTCTTTTACTTTTTTTGCTGCACTTGAGCATTCTGCACCTCCATCATCAGCCTTCTATTTTGGAGCAACAACATTCATCTCAGCTATCTTTCTCTTATTTTCTTGCCTTTTGAAATACAGAAATGGCTTGGGAATATATCTTGAAGGCATCCTCTTTGGGTTGTTCTTCCTTACAATATTCCCTTTGAATACCGTTTCCCTCTGGGAATACCTCTCAAGGTGTTTGATCCATTCCTCTGCAGGATATATTTTTTCAATATCTTTGCAGATCTGGACATGATGCAGCCATGCATTCAGAATGATACTCTTGGAGTCATCACTCCAATGGTCATAATCATGGTCCTTGGCCTGCTCTTTTCTATCCTTTGCCATGAATTCTTCTGCTAGCATGACACCTTCTCTTTTCCTCATTGCTGCAAGTTGAGCATCTTAAGCAACCTTGGCTTGAGCCACAAAATCAAAATCCTCTTTTCTTAGATTATCTAGCAAAGTGCAGGTTCAGTGTTATCCTTGTTCCTTGCAGAACCTTGAGTGCCAACTCAGAATTAGTCTCAGCATTGGTCTCCTCCCCCTTTCTGGCTTCTTCAACCACTTTTTGTTCTAAGCTTTGGGAAGCAGCAGCAACTAACCCAGATAGGGTTTGGAAGGCATTCTCTAGGTCTGATTTCAGCTCATCCTTCATCTTTTCTGCCTCTCCAATCATTATTGTTGTTGTTGACCACACATGCTCTTTAATGTGGTTTGAGGCCTTTCCATTACCTCATCAGTCTTGCTCACATAATTCTTTACATAAGTTATGTCTTGCTCAGAGAGTTGCAGATGATTGTCCATTGATCTCAGTATTGTATTCTGAGCTATAACTGATTTTTCAGCTAGATCAAACCACTTGGTCATCTGCCTATTAGGGAAAGAAGTTTCTTCCTTAATTACTTGAATTTCTGACATTACTCCACTCTTGACTTAAGAGACGGACCTGTCATTATAATCCTTTATTGAAGTCATATGACCTTCAATAATTGTACTTATTGAACTTAGGATAAGTTCATTTGATACTGCAGATGTGAAGGGATGTACTTCACCTACCACAGTGGGTATGCTTTTCTCTTGTGGGGCTTGATTATCACACTCCAGTAGAGTGGATGTCTCATTTGCATGCACTTCATGCTCCTCCTTAGCAAGAGCAGGGATATTCTCCCCCTCAGTCAGAATAGGGATATGCTCCCCCTCAGTTTTATCATCTTTATCAGCAGCATTTCCATCATTACTATCACTATTGACATCTTCAGCACCTGAGAAATTCTCTTGCTCCTCCCCCTCAGATAGGGCATCCATCCTTTCTTGGTCAGTTGAATCCTAATAAATCTGGGGAGTTAATAGTTATTAGATTAATCCTTCTTTTAAGATTAAAAATGATATTGTCAATCTTACTTTGCAAGTCTGATTGTTCCTCATCATGCGTTATAGACTCAGCTTTTTGAGGATTAGGAGCACCACTTTGAGTATGATCTCCTTCATTTCCATCAGACTTTTCCTCAGTAGCAGTAGCCTCCTCATCCTTCTCATGCTCTTCAGCAGCAGCATGATCCTCATTCTTATCATGCTCTTCATGAACACCTTTGTCTAGACTGCTGGAAGGTCCTTGATCATCCTCAGCAGGGATATTTTCAGCAGCTTCTAAATTAGAGTAAGAGCAGACTACTCTAGCCTTCTTTAGTCCTTTGACTAATTTCCTTTTCTTCTCTTTTTGTGGAAGAAGATAGCTTTGCATTACTGTAGAATTCCAGAACTTCAGTTCTAAGAATCACTGATGGTTCTGACAGTAGGTATTCTAATACTTGTTCATCCAGAAGTTGAATCACTTCTTTAATCTCAGATTGAGCATGTTGAAATCCATTACTTATGATCTCATACCCTTCTAGAAGATCCTTTGAACTTTTTGGCGACATTGTCGAAGAAAAATGAATCGTTGAGTCGGTGGGAAAGGAAAGGTCTTCTCGACGGCTGGGTAGGGTTTAGTGTGTGTAAAATGATTATTAATCAACCTAGCACTATTTATAGGTGTTTTACAACTTATTCTTAATGATTGATGTTGATTAGACTTAATTATGAGAAGTTTTAATTAAGCAATCCCATCTCAGAGGATCTGCTGAGACGGAAAGCTTGATCGCTGTGATAAGATAAACTTAAACGCTGAGACGACTTAGCTATCTCAGAGGTTCAGTTGAAACTGTCTCAGCTGAACTCACTGCCTAGCAGTGAACCTTTTTGAATTGAATTGTCTTTCCCCCTAATCATGTCACTAATAGTTTTGAAGCATTATTATTTTCTAGCAAAGCTTAGGAAATAATATAACAAACATGATAGACAAAATGAATGTTGAAGCCTATTCTAAGTTCAACATTCCTAACTCAATTTTGAAAACATTAAATTTGGCATCATCCAGTGGCTTTGTAAATATATCTGCAACTTGATTGTCAGTGGGGACATGTTCAAGACAGATATCTTAACTTTCTACATGTTGTCTAATAAAATGATACCTTATTTTTATATGCATAGTCCTGCTATGAGAGACAGGATTCTTAGCAATAGAAATAACACTGGATGAGTCACAAAACAGTGGAGAATTACTTACCTTGAGGTTGGTGTTGTATCCACAGCAACTGTGCACAGCAACTCCCTGCAACAATGTACTCAGACTCAGCTATGGATATTGCCACACTAGTCTGCTTCTTGCTACTCCAAGAGATCAACCTCCTTCCTAGGAATTTACAAGTTCCACTTGTACTTTTCCTGTCTTCTTTGCATCCTGCAAAATCTGCATCTGAAAAATCAGTCAGTTTATCATTGGTCTTAGGGTACCAAAGGCCAAGATGTTGGCTGCCCTTAAGTTATCTTAAAATCCTTTTTGCAGGTGAGTAGTGAGATTCCTTAGGGCATGCTTGGTACCTAGCATAAACACATGTTGCATACATAATGTCTGGTCTACTAGCAGTCAGATACAACATGGATCCAAAAATACACTTGTACAAGGATTCATCAAAGGGTTTTCCCTTCTCATCCTTGTCCAAGGAAATATTTGACCCCATGGGAGTTTTCATGGTGGATGCAGATTTCATCCAAAACTTCTTGATAAGCTCCCTAGTGTACTTGATCTGAGAGATGAATATTCCCTCATCAGACTGTTTCACTTGGAGGCCTAAAAAGTATTTGATCTCTCCCGTACTGCTCATCTCAAACTCCCCTTGCATAAAGTTGGCAAACCTTTTGCAAAGGTTGTCATCAGTAGACCCAAAAATTATGTCATCAACATAAATTTGGACTAGGAGACACTTACCCTTTGTTTCCCTAAGAACAATGTATTATCTATCTTTCCCCTCAAGAACTTGTTCTTGATGAGAAAGCTAGACAAGGTTTCATACCAAGCCTTAGGAGATTGCTTTAGACTATATAATGTTTTCCTAAGTAAATAAACATGGGAGGTTAGAGTTGGTTGTTCTTCTGGAGCAGCAGGTTCTTCAGCAGCCTGCTGATCTTCATTCTCAGGAATAACAGCATCTGAATAGATTCTGCTGGTGCTGGACATGTCTTGGATAGACATTTCTTGCATCTTCTTCTCATTACCTGTCAAAACAGGAGAACTGGACCAGCCCTTATAAAGAAGGCTGGTCTCATCAAAGACAACATGCATATACTCTTCTACAATAGGAGTCTTCTTGTTGAATACTCTATAGTCTCTACTTTGTGAGCTATATCCAACAAGAACCCCAACATCGCATTTTTCAGCAAACTTTGTTAGTTGGGATTTTCCATTATTTAAATTATAGCATTTGCAACTAAAGATTCTAAAGTATGAAATTGTTGGTTGTTTGCCTTTCAGAATCTCATAGGGGGTTATTCCAAGAGCCTTATTGATGGAAGCTCTATTGAGAACATAACAAGCAGTATTGTCTGCCTCAGCTCAAAAGTATTCTGGAAGTGAGGAGTCACTAAGCAATGTTCTCCCAGCTTTTATCAAGGTCCTATTCCTCCTCTCAGCCACACCATTTTGCTGTGGAGTCCTTGGGTAGGAAAACTCTTGGGTGATACCAAATTCATGACAAAACTTTGCCATGGCCCCAGATTAAAATTATGTACCATGGTCAGTTCTAGTTCTGACCACAATATATTGCAGATCATTCTGGATTGCCTTGACATGCTTTATGAAGATATCTAAAGTATCATATTTCTTCTTAAGGAAGAATACCCATGTATATTTTGAGCGATCATCAACAATCACTAAAGTATACAACTTCCCACCTAGGCTCTGACTGTGCAAAAGACCAAACAAGTCCATATGCAATAGATATAGACATATTTCAGTGTCTTTGGAGCTAATACTTTTAAAGGTGGCCCTAGTTTGCGTGCCCATTTGGCATGCATGACAGGGACCACTTTTTATACATTTTAAATTTGGACTATTCATAACAAGGTTTTTAGAAAATAGTCTATACATTATCTTGTAGTTAATATGGGCAAGTCTTTTATGCCATTGAACACAAAGAGATTCACTTTCATTAGCTACAAGACATACAAGAGATAAGGAATTATTGCAAATGAAATCTAAGCAATAAACATTCCCACTCCTAGTGCCTGAGAGAATGATCTCTAAGTCAATTGACTTTTTGATCAAGCACTTGTCATTTTGGAATTCAATGGCATAGCCCAAGTCACATAGTTGACTTATGCTTACAAGGTTGTGTTGAAACTGTTGGATCGGTAGGCGCCCTTAGAGGGGGGTGAATAAGGGTTTTAAAAACTTATAATATATTTTGAATAACTTTGAAAAAGCTTTGATTATTAAACTAGAGAAGATCAAGACAAATCAAGTGAAGTAAAAGTAAAGACATGATTTTATTATCTTGAGAAGCATGATTACAAAACTTGATCTCTTATCGAAGCTAGAAATCAAAGCTAATAGAAAGGCTCTTTTTGTTTTCTATACCGACTCGTATCCCCACGAATCGGTTGGCTTTAGCCGATCCTTCCCCGGATACGGCCTCAAGCCGCTCTAGCCAACCGTTCCCCGGATATGGCCTCGAGCACCCCCTAGACCTACACCCGAGACCTAGTCGCCAACACGAGGTGAATTTCAGCCCTAAGTCCTACCCAGGCCTAGTCGCCAACACGAGGCGAATTTCACTAAACGATTACAGAAAAGATGTGAAATGAAAAGACAATAATATAAAACTCCCTCTATGTGGATCTCTTGGAGAAGTAGACGAAGACACAGAGTATGATCGTTGTCGATGCAGTCTTTCGTCACGATGATGACGCGTGTTGAAATCTTCTCCACGGATCTCCTTTAGTCTTTATGGATTTGTGGGAGTATCTCTCTGAAACTTCCTCTCTATGCTTTGGCACAAAGCTCTAGAATTCTAGATCTCTAGAGAGTTAAGAAGACGGAGCCAAGATGTCCTTTTTATAGACTTAGCGCTAGCACCTGCTCTAGTGCTACCGTCGGCGCTATCCCATATTAGGACATATTCTGCGCGGCAGAATCTTCAATCTGAGGAAACAATTCTCCCTTGCCTACTGTGCTCCTCGCTACCTCCTGCACTATCAGATACCGCCTGGCGCTATCTCCTTTTATAAGTTCTCCCGGCAATTGCGCTTAAGCAATCCATTTGGTCGATCGAAATTTCGTCGAACAGAGCAAAGAGTTCGTCGAGCAAATTTTCGTCGAACGCCGTTATGAGCATTTCGTCGAGCTCCGCTAACAGTTCGTCGAATGCAGCTAGCGTCTGCGCTAGTACTACCTTCCTATGTAATCCTTGAGTCATGTGCTAGGATTACCTTCCTATGTAATCCTTCCTAGGTAATCCTTCCTATGTAATCCTTCCTATTTATCATTAATCGTCGAACGTCGTTATGCGCTAGGATTACCTTCCTATGTAATCCTTGAGTCATGTGGACTTGGTTATCCTGTACACTTAAACACACAAGATCAAATACACATCGGATTTGTTATCCTCAAACCTAGGAGATGCGGAAGACCATGTTCCAACAAACTCCCCCTTTTGATAATAACAAATCCATTAATGATAAATCATAGCATTAATATATAAGCATGAAGAAACATACTTGTGTGTGTGTGAGAGTGATGACTTAGGATAATTTTAGCATTTAGCATTTAGAATTGCTCCCCCTAAATACATGCTCCCCCTAAGTAAATGCTCTCCTAATATGTAAGCTATCATCTTAATTAACCATTATATTTTGATAGCAGATTATATTTATCATGTTAGTTATCATGGTAGTTCTCCCCCTTTTGTTATTAGCAAAAGCGGGTAAGGAGACACCACTTAAAAATGGATAATAAGATAAAAGAATGATCGAGCTTATATAGAAGGAAATGATAAGGAGTTTTAGAATACTTTTTTCATTTAAATCGATCAGAGTTTGAGTATTACAACATTTTCATAAATCAAAGTTTGTAGTATAACCAAAATGTAATGATTTCCAAGTAACTAAACTACCCAGACAATATGTCTACACCCTAGCCCCGTACTAAGTGACGGATGGGCATGAGGAGCTGCATACATGTCGTAGGTTGGGGTGTTAGTCCCATATGCAAACACTAGACACAACTTAACATGGCACTCTTTCCCCCCAGTGCCTCGCAAGGCCCCATTGGAACCCTCCCCGGTTAAGGACAAAACATGACTAGAGATAAAGGTTATCTAATGTCTACAACCCTACGCCCCCGCTATGGTGAGAAATGAAGTCATGGATAATAATTATTGGAAACATATAAGCGTTTTAAATGTAATGACATAGCCTATGGATTTATATTTTTATTTGAATTTATGAAACCACTCACATAGCTATTTTGAAATCCATTAATGAATCAGAGTTTTTAATATAACAATATTTTTATAGAAATATATCAGAGTTTTATAGCAAAAAAAATTATGTTAAAAGTAACCAATATAAAGTTTACCAAGCAAGTCTACCACTTGTTGCAAGAAAGGAATTTGAAGATTCAAGTGATGATGCACACAAAATGAAAGACTTTAAATAGGCATGAAAGCGCAAGGTAAAACAATTATATGGTGACGATGCAGAAGCTTTATAGAAATACAAAAAACATCTTATTGCAATCAATGATGATCCATAGAAAGATATATGAGTTAAATTTCAAAAAGAAGATGTTTTTGTAAATCATTTTTCAATTAAAATCTTTATATTTAACAATAATGTAACCAAGCATGAAATAATGTTATCAAAAAGATTGCTACAATGTTACTTTAATTCACAATTTCAAAACATACCAAACATTGTAGAAAGCATGTTATGTTATCTAGTGCATTTCATAAATAAAGAGTAGTATAGAATTAGCATTAGGATCCAATACTCATGAGAAGAAGTGTTATGGAAGATAATGATGTGCACATAAGTGTATTTTGAATAGAGTAAACAAATGATTTAATCAAAAATACAAGAAATATGTAAAGTAAGAGCACAATAAAACACAAATAATTTTACTTCCACACACTTTAATGCACAAACAAAAATGTACAACTACCAAGGTGCTATGCACACACAATGCTCATTAAGACTTATCAAGGTGCATAGTAGTGCTTGGGGGATCACATGTTTTATTCTTCAATATTGATTTTTTTTGTGATCTGGTGTACTTAAGAATAAGTGGTTTTTTTTATTTTGAAAGAAAGTTATGGTTTGCACAAGATACTTTACTATTCTTTCCAAGGTGCTCAACCTCACAACGCTTATTAAGACTTATCAGGAGGTTCAAGTAGTGCTTGGTAGAGTTATCTTTGTCACTATATTTTATGATTTTGTTTTGTACAAAGTTCTCCGAATACACTTGTTTTGCAAACCAATATAATTTATAAGAAAGATAACCACTTTTCTTAATTTTTAAAAGTGCAAATAAAGGAGTGTAGGTAAGATACTTGTGCAATTTTAATTCATTGTACTAATACAAAACATACACAAGCATTCCTAGATTAAACACATATGTAGACAATGCCAAAATAAGTGAGTGAATAAAGATCATTATCAAACATAAAACATTTACTTATACTTAGAGGCATGCTAAGCTTAGTTCTACACAACTTTTACAATATAATTGATGCACATATTAATAGATATATCAAAGCATGATGAAAGCAATGTTCAAAGTAGTTTGAAAAGATAAATTGCAACATTATAGAAGTTCTAAATAATGGATTAATTCATGCTTGATTTTCAATGAAGTCCATACAATATTTTTGATATTTTTGAAGAATAATTTTTAGTTAAAGTTTGAACTCATAAAATTGATCTTGGACTTCCCGAGGACTACCTTGTAAGAGGTTCGCCCGGTACTAGGTGATATGATGGGATGATATCCTAAATCACCCTTTCGCAAGATACAAGTAAAAAGTTAAGTTCAAAAATAACTATTTTTGATAAAAAAAATTTTGTTTTATATTTTTGTATTTGATTTTTGCTTTTAGAAATAGAATGTAAACAAATGACAAAAACACAAAGGCAAAACATATAATTTTTTTTTGTAATTTGGCTTTTGTATTTTTGTATTTGATTTTTCAAAACTGTAATAAAAGCAAAAATGCAGAAATGAATAGTACACATAGATTAATATATTTTTAGGGATTTTTCAAAATTTTAAAAATACAAAAAAACACATAGGTGCACTAGAGCCGGCGTTAGCGCTAGCGCGGGAAACAGTACCCGATTTTTGATGATTTTGAAATTTTTAATTGTTGATCTTGATTAAGTGTCATAATAGTAGTTTCATGCTGAAATTTCAGATTTTTAGGAAATGTCTAGATAGTGCAAATTTCATGAAACATTAGTGATTTTGTATATTACTTTACCAACTAAACTTTGCATGAGATGACATGAATGATCAAATCAAATATGCATGATTTTAGTGATTAACCATAATGTTCATGCACAGGAATACCATGGATAAGCCCTAGATGAGAATACCCAGCCTGTATGTCTTGGTAAACATATAAAGCCTAACATAGACACAAATATTCTTTAGGCGATAATGTTAGTACGATAAGTTTGAGATTAATGTTATACCAAGGTTTGTTGATACAATGTTGCATGTATGTAACAATAGAGATTCAAATTTTAGACATAGAATAAAGTGATGATTCTAATTTATTTATTCATATAGATATAAAGTTGATTCTATGGTCTATGCAAAACATAATAGATTCATGTAGTAATCATGATCACAGACTATATGTTTGGAAGGAATAAAATCTTTTGTTGTTATATTTGATGTTTGACTTAAAAGATCATATGATTTTGCATGATTATTATATATGATCAATAATATTAATTCATAGTGATTAAGTACTCGTAATTAATTATTCATGATAATGTACATGAGGAATTTTTAAAGAAAATTCATATTCAACCTTTTCAAATTATTAAATAGAAACGTTGTAAGGTGAATAGTGAATATGAGAAAATATGTTTATTTTGAAGAGTTTTGTAAATTTTCTTTTTGGATTTTGAATATTAAACAAATACATATATTTTTATTGATTTTTCAGAATTTTAAAATTTCAGAAAATCAGAGACTTGGGCAAGCGCCGATGTTAGGTCTTAGCGCCTGCGTTAGCTCACAGCGAGTGCTTATTTTGATCGTAAAGCCTAGATTTTCTTCGATTTTGCTTCTGATTTTTCTAAATTATGTTTTGCAATGTAGGGTCTGTCTAATGAAGTGACGAGACGTGAAGAAATCGCAAAAAGTTGCAGAAGTTAAAATTAGTACATGAGTTTCATCTTCATTAGAGTTTCATATTTATTAAACCTTAATTATTGAGTTTTGCACAACATATGCATGAGTGAAATGATCATAAATAAGTGAAATAATATTCATGCAATTTTTCAATTCCGATTTAAACATGATTATGATTAAACATACTTGGGGTAATTGAAAATGATGCAAATATATTAACTACCTAAGCAAAACTTGCGCATTTTATAAATTTAGCTTAATACCCCTAAACTACACCTTTTAAATCCATTTTGACACTTATTTCATTTAGTCTTAATAATATCATATAACTAATTTAGTTTTTCAAATTTTATAAGACTTTTAGGAACTGGATTTAGAAGGATAGAAAAAAAGGATAAGTAGATCACTTGAGAGATGATATGACTTTTTATTCAACTTTATTCAACTTGATTTGTTTATGAATTTTGGTTTAATATGTGAGAGTCATATCACAAGTTATATAAAGTGATCATATCATGATCTCTCAAAGAAAAGAAAATAAACAAAAGTAAAAAAAGGTTAGGCATATCATGAAGTAAAATAATGATATTTCATTTTTAGTTGATTTCTACTTCATGCAAATGATTGGATACTAATGAATAAGAGATTTAGGTATCCAAAGAGGACCAAGTGTGGTGGTTCCTTTGGGTACCCAAATATAACGTGTAGGTTTGTGGGTAGATATTGATGAATGGGTCCTTTCATGTGAAATTAATGTTTCAGTTTTAGTTTTGAGCCTCCATTCAAACATTGGTTTTGCGTTATTCTTATTTATCAAATTTCCATTATGATAATCTTTATATTGATGAATATGATTGTAATGATTATTAAAAGTATTGTTCATAGGAAATTTGTGCAATTTTAATTTTGAGTTGGGAGAAACATGATTTTGCAAGTAATGATGATTTTGATTTTGATTTACAAACACTTTGTGATTCTTGCTCCCATTATTAGACTTAGTTAAGATGTTCATATTCATATTCAACTTGCTTTTAGATATTTCTTGATATTGTGAATTTGTATTTATAATTTTCATAAGCAAGTTGATTTTTTATTTTAATTCATCATTTTTTATCTTTAGATTATGTCTAGCTTTATTATAAGCTATTATGCTATTTTTAAGAGTTGAAACAATTGAATCTATATGATCTTAATAGTTATTTCTATATTCATCAAATGTTTCATCCATCTCTTTAATTTCAATTTTATAGTCTTTGCACTTAGCACAATCATTTATCAAAGATGAATTTTCTAAACATAATTTTTCATTTTGTTCTTTTACAATAAGAAGTTCCTTCTCAAGTCCCTTGTATTTTTCTTTTAGATTATTAAATTCTAAACAAGGTGTAATAGTTTCATTTAAAGAGACATGGGTAAGACTAGATGAATTCGTATATGATTCTTCTTTAACTTTTGTTTTTAAGCTTTTATTTTCTAAGCGCAATTTGCAATTTACATTTTTCAATTTCTTAATTTTGCGCTTAGTAATTTGTAGTAATTGTAAAGTAGAAATAGAATTACAAACAATAAGAGAATTTGATTTCCTTACAGTGCAATCAGAAGAAGCAAGATTTGAACAAATAGTTCCTTTGACATCCTTTTGGCACTCCTCTTCCATTGATGCATTTTCATCTTCTTTTTCTCTTAATGTATTGCTCTCTTTTTCTAAGTTGATTTCCATGATCTCCATGGTTTTTCTATGAGAGAGATCTTCTTGAATAACGGTGGATGCTTGTATGTCCTTCTCCTCCTGTGTTTGTTTTATACCTGCGAGAGGAAAATCATGCATTTCTTCAAGAAATTGCCAAACTTTTTATGCACTAGAAAAACAATATATTAATTTGAAATTTTCATTTGATAGAGCACAAAATAAATAATTTTGGCTTTTGCATTTAGTTGACGTTCTTTTTTATTTGATTCATCCGCAGGTCTTACAATGGATAAATTCCATACTTCGACATCTAAAATCTTAATAAATTTTTTAATTAAAATTTTCCATCTTTTATAATCTGTTCCTTCAAATAAAGGTGGTTTAGGAGATTTTTCTTCTTCATAAAAATTTACCCCACTAGTAGAAGCGAGATCATGAGACGCCATTATTCCCAGTTGTTAAGACGATTTGGAATAACCTACCTCTGATACCACTTCTTGGATCGGTAGGCACCCTTAGAGGGGGTGAATAAGGGTTTTAAAAACTTATAATATATTTTGAATAACTTTGAAAAAGCTTTGATTATTAAACTAGAGAAAATCAAGACAAATCAAGTGAAGTAAAAGTAAAGACATGATTTTATTATCTTGAGAAGCATGATTACAAAACTTGATCTCTTATCGAAGCTAGAAATCAAAGATAATAGAAAGACTCTTTTTTGTTTTCTATACCGACTCGTATCCCCACGAACTGGTTGGCTTTAGCCGATACTTCCCCGGATACGGCCTCAAGCCACTCTAGCCAACCCTTATCTCTCTACTCATCTGAGCCATCTGGGTAGATGAATCAGTGCAATCAGGCTTTGCCTGCTGAAGGGAAGCAATTTCTTGAGTTTGCCTCTTGGCGTGCTTCTTGCTCATTTTCAGAGCTTCCAAAAGAGAACCATACTTGTCAATCAATTGATTGGCATCCACTTCAGGTTCTGATCCACTTTCATCATTACATGAGCATGCTTCAGATTCTGGTATTGACGCATAATCATAAGAGTGGATAAGAGAAGTTGATACCTTATCAAGATTATCCTGACTGTCTTCATCATCTGACATGGCCATTAGGCCATATTGTTCTTTGTCATCTTCATCCTCCTCTATGCAACTATCTGAATGTGACAGAGGGGCCCTGATGCCAACCTTAGCTGCAGGATAGTCTTCATCCTCTTCAGCTGCAAACAACCCTATGTAGGCTTCCTCTTCTTCTTCTTCTGAATCCGAGGATGAAGACTCAGATTCACTCCATCTTTTCTCCTTCTTTGCTAGGAAGGATTTTTCACCCTTCCTTCCCTTCTGGTGATGAGGCTTCTTCTCACCTCTTTCCTTTCTTTTGACTGGATAGTCAGCTGTGACATGTCCAGGCTTGCCGTAGCAATAACATATAACATTATTTAAAATATGTTTAACATATTTAGGGTCATACCTGTCACCCTTGGGGTACTGCCTTTCCGATATGTTGTGTTCCTTCTTTGAATGTGAGGAGGAAGGTTTGGTCTTCCACTACTTCCTCCTCATCATCTTCTTGAAGTGCCTTGAGAAGGAAGCAAACTCCGCATCTGATGAGTTGCTGTCAGAAGTGTTGGGCTCAGATTTTTCTGAGTCAGCAGCCCTTCTTGGTGAAGAAGGCATTCTTTCCTTGCTCTTCTTAGAGCTTTCAACTTTGAGAGCCACAACTCTCTCCCTTGCATGAGGCCTGGTAGATGTGTCCTCCTCCTTCCTTGCAGGCACCTGCATCACATAGGAGAGTAGCTTTCCAAATAGTGTATGGGGAGGAGCTCACCCAGCTTTTCCACTTCTCTGATGGCACATATCTTTGTATCCCAGTCTCTAGTTAGAGATCTCAGGAATTTATCATTCAACTCGTAATGGTTGAAGACCCTTCCATAGGTCCTCAGCTCATTCACCACTCTAAAGAACCTTTCATAGCAATCAATTATGCTTTCCAGGCTGTGTTTCCTGAAGGCTTCATATTCCTGGTTGAGGAGGGATTTCCTATCATCTCTCACTTTATCAGTGCCTTCCATATACATTATTAGTGTATCCAACATATCCTTGGCAGTTTCACAGTGCACCAAGTTCTGGAAGGTGGAATCATCAATTGCATTGACTATTATGTTTTGAGCTCTCTTGTCCATGGTGGCAAGTGAAATCTCATCCATAGTTATTTCAGCATATGACTTGGCCACTTGCCTTGTTGGATCTATGGTGGAGGACTTTGTGAAGACAAAGGGACCCTCCCTTACAGTGATGTAAATCCTAAGGTCTGAGGCTTCCATGAATAGCCTTACCCTTTGCTTCCATATGCCAAAAGTCTCCTTCCTGCATATGGGTAACTTCATAGATCCCAACTCCTTATGACCTCCAGTGGAATCCATTGGATTCAGACTTGACTACACCTTGTAGGATCTGGTCAGTCTGTTAAGTCCTTACTGACCAACCTCCCTCTGATACCACTTGATAGTTTATTAGGTAGTAGTATAATTCACCTAGAGGGGGTGAATTGGTTTCTTTGATTTTTCTTATCTACAACTAGTAGTTGTTAGTGATTATGTAAAGCAAAGGCAAACCACATAAAGAACACAAACTATTTATAGTGGTTCCCCAAGATAGTGTGTCTATGGGTAGTCCATTTTCCCTCTACACCTTTCTAATAGTGTGTTAGATAAGGCAACCTTATCCAAAACTCAGCTCCAAGAGCTTACAACTCAGATCCCTCAGGATCTCTCAGGTTTGCTCCAAACTCTACCTCAGGCTCAAGAGCCCTACCTCAGGCTCACAGCCCTACCAACTCAGAATGATCCAACTCCTACAACTCAGAAAACCTTCTGATTTCCTACCTCAGTCCTATCAAGAAGCCCTACTTCAAATCTCCACAGAGATCCTACACCTCATGCTAGGAGTACAACTCTACAAACTCAGGCTCAACAGCCCTACACACTCAGGCTCAATAGCCCTACAAACTCAGCCTCAATAGACCTACAAACTTAGGCACAAGGACCTACACACTCAGAACACTAATGTTCTTACAGAGGTTATAATATTTACTTACAACAGAGGACTGTAAAGATGTATTCTTCAGTGATGGTCTTCTGTTGTTGATGCACAACAGGTGCTGTCTTAAAGCAGGGCTGAATAGCAGTAGCTTCAGTCCTTGCTTCTATCTGATCTTCTTCTTCAGTTGAGAAAGAATGATCTACTTGCTCTTCTGGAATGATTCAGGAAGAACAAACTTATCTCAGATGCTTGCTTGTAGACTTAGGAAGCAGGCTGAGATAACTGCGGAAGTCGTCAATAGCACAGTAGCTTGTCTTTTAGAATATGTTCCTCCCCTTCTATAATGCCCTAACTTCTTCTTTTATACTCCCTCCAATCTTCAATGGATCTAAAGAGGTCCCTAACACAGTATGGAGAGGAATAGAAAACTTTATCTTGCTTTACAGCCACTTACGCCAAAAGCAGATTCCGTTAGTGCTTTATTCAAATATGAATCTGTCTAAGCGGTTGTGCTGAGAAAGGCTTCAGTCTCAGCGGCTAAATCTGTCAACGACTCAGCGGATCCGCTGAGAAAGTTTGTCTTCTCAGCGGATTCTGTCTAAATGCAGCTCAGCTGGGACAGACTCCTTCTCAACGGCTCTGGCTGCGTCTCAGTGATTCAGCTGAGACCAAGCTGTCATTTTAGCGGTTTTGACAGTAAAACCACAGAACTATTCTATTATTTGGAATAACCTAACCCTGCATGTACATGAGGTAAAATAGGGTTTATCAAATACAATATGTACTTAGCATTGAGTGTGATGCCTCTTCAAATCTAGGGAACATTGAAGGCAATATTCCCAACAGTAGTGTGGCATGAAACTCCAAATAAAAATAACTCGAGGTTAGAAACAAGTTCTGCATTAGAATCAGGACCACTTATCAAGCTTCTCTCATTTGAGGGCGATGGAAAGATCCAACTTAAATTATAAATGGTTTTATCATAAACAAATTGGCTAAACCTAATATTTTCCAAAATTGCAACTGTCAATAAATATAAGTAGTCATTGCAAAAATTATGCTCCCAATCTTACTCCATGGAAAAACACTATTGACAAACAAAATAATACAACTTGAATTTGAGCAATGAACTACTGGGCATCTAGAATCTCTATAGTGAGAGGAGCTCCTATTTAATGTAGAATAACCATAGATAGGATGTAAGACCCCAGTTTTCAAGTGCATTGTACTCAAAATGTTATGAAGTCTTAGAGCTAGCGCCAGGCGCTAGGGCTAGCGTCGATGGTAACTCGAGAGGACTTATGCGTGTTGTCGACGAGTTGAAGGGATCAGGAGTCAATCGATGGGAACAGGGCCCGATCGACGGGAGATAGCGCTAGGGCTAGCGCCGACGGTAGGTCTCTTGTTGTTGATCGGCGAGTCGACGGGACCACAACCCGATCGACGGGAGATAGCACCGGCGGTAGCTCTCATGTCGATTCCTTAAGCGGTTGTGGGTAAGGTAGGCCGTACCGCCTTTGAGCTAGCGCCAGGCGCTAGCACTAGCGCATGCGGTAGTGAGCAAAGTACTTATGACCTGAAATTCGTCTTTCCTTCTCATTTTTCTGAAAAACCTCTGCCTTTCCCAGAAAAGTGAGTTGAGGGCTGGACGAAGGAGCTTATTGTGGATAGTCGTTCGTTGAGCCAAGGGCAAATCTGCGAAGGAGATTTTTGCGTGTTTGTGTCATCGACGATTTCGTGGAGAGAAAGCTGATTCGATAAAATCCAGTCGGTTCTCTCTCGGTTCAATGGCACCGAAATGAGCACCGAGGGTAACGCCTTACTCCCTGGACATGCTAGTCCATTGATTTGCATAGTAGCAGGAAGATTTCCACTAATTAGTGGATAGGTTTCTTCCGACGGGTTGATATGGATTATCCCCGTAGAAATTGCATATTAAGTCCGGAATCGAAGTACGGACGTAGGCATGCTGTGTGAAGCCCATTTGGACAGGTTGGTCTAGGTTTATGATGTTGATATGCTATATTGCACTCCAGAGAAGACTTCGAGTATGTTTGCTTATTTTCGGGTTTCTGGGTGCTGTGAAGTGCTGCAGGGAGTTCTGGAGGCTACCTCCATGAAAGACTCAAAAGAGCTGGCAGATCTGTGTTTTGTTGGCTAGCGCCCGACACTAGCACTAAAGCCGGCGCTAGTGCCAGTGATATTGGATATCATGTGGTGTGTTGGATAATATCCCCTGAGGCTGTTATGAGGACCCAGTGAGGTTGTCTCATTATTGGGCAGAGGTGAAAGCTTACCTGCATCGTGTAGTATGTTTGATTGCGATGATTGAGCCCGGGCCTAGCTGATCCAAAACCGCCCATAATGGTGGTGAAGAGGTCGCCCCTCGGTGCACCGGGATATAGAAGAGTGTCAGAACTTCATGTGTATGGCCTAGCTCAAATTTAACATCCAAGTTGAAAAAGGACTTGTGGATGTCGTGCCTTGAGAGCACACTACGTGTAGCTTGGAGTCGACGTATGTTGTGAATGTTTTTATGCGGTGCTTAGACGCACCTGTGAAATATATGATGTTATTTATTGCTTGTAGGGAAGGAGTACCACCTCCCCGGGCATGAGGTGGCGTCGTTATAATCTTGGTCAGCTAAAGCTGACCGGTTGCTTGTTTTCCTACTCTTTGCTGGATTTGTTTGCACAGGTCCTGACGAGACGAGCAAGAAATAGCGGGTTGGAACCCCTACTGCTGTGTTGTACTATGCTGGCCCTTGAAGGCCTTGTTGTTATGTTTACCGTTTTCATGTGTGGCCGGCCTGCGTGCCGATGTATGGAAGCCACTTTTGATGTAAACATGTTATAAGCAAACTTTGTTGTAATTTCATTCCTAGTTGTTAAAGTGGACAAGTTGTGAACTGGTTTTAACTTAATTTAATAAATGCATTCGTTGTGTGACTCTTTGTGCTGAATAGTTTTCTTATAAAATATTTGAAACTAATTAAGTAACGCGCTCTTCTGTTTGTTTAATATGGTATGGGGTCCCAGCCGGACCTACTGCTATATTATATGTAACAGGGATGGTGTTACAAATTGGTATCAACTACGGGTCTCGTTCCCTTTCCATCTGCATTCGTGGTTGAATTCTTGTAAGTCCTGGTGAGCACATGTGTGCGCCGCCGTTAAGACATATAAATAACCAATAACTGTCCACTTTAGGAATGAATTACAAGTGTGATTGTATCATTGTGATGGAACTTGTGTGTTCCTTTGTTGATCCATGTTATCTCGTAGTCGCTAATTGTGTTTTGTGCACATGAATAGGCGGATGGGAGTGGAGCGGGGCCGTCTCGACACCAGTGTTAGACTGCGAGCAGTGCACCAGCTGAGGTGCCTACTCCTCCTTCTACTGAGATAGTAAGGATGGTAGCTGAAGCGGTGTTCGCTATGTTCACTACACAACCTGGAGGGCATGTCCCTGGACAGACTCCTACCCTCGGGGTGGCTTCAGTGCCGGTTGTGGCAGCTGAACCTGTGGTCGAAAGACCAGTGTCGATGAGGGAACGAAGAGCGCCAGACCAACAGTTGCAGTACTTTCTGAGTTTCCACCCTCCGACGTTAACGGGGGCAGGAACCCCGACTCAAGCTGAGGATTGGCTATCGAGAATGAGAAAAACCTTGAAGGCCACTGATACGGAGGAAGGTCAGAAGGTTTCATTAGCAACCTTCCTTCTTCATGGGGAGGCGCAGTTGTGGTGGGACGAGTTGGAGTTGCATCAGCTAGCAGGAAGGCAGCTGACACACATCTCTTTTGAAGTGTTCTCGAGAATGTTCTTGGCGCAGTATCTCCCACCTGCTCAACAGATTGAGATGGAGAACCAGTTCAACCATCTAACTCAAGGTGATAGTATGATTGATGATTATCTGCACGAGTTTACCAGGTTGGGGAGGTACGCAAGCGTAACTTTTGCAGATGAAGATCGTAAGACCAATCGGTTTTACAAAGGTTTGCGGGAAGAATTGCGGTTCCTTCTATCGGGGCCAATGACGCAAGGATTTATGACCCTGGTCAATACGGCTCGTTCCTTGGAGAAGGACATGAAACGGTCCCAAAGCAGAAAGGACTTGGCTATGGTAAAACCAGAGTTCAAAGTAGCGAGCTCTGTGAGGTCTGGGCAAGGCAAATGGAGGAAAAGAGTGAGACCTTCTAGGTCAGCTCAATCTACTGTATTGGGAGTGACGACTGGGCGAGGCCCACTCATCTATTATAACTATGGTAAGCCGGGTCATTATGCTCGTGAATGTCGCAGCGGCTCCCAGAAAGGGAAGACAACAGAGAAAGGAAAAGTGGTGGAGTCAAACAGGAGGGCATAAAGCAAAGTGATGTGGTGACAGGTATGCGTTAGTATACAGCTTTTGTTGCTTTTTATACTTTATACCGCCTGCATTGCTTGTTAAACTTCTGTGTATTAGACTTTGTCCTAATATTTAACTCTCCGGCGAGGGTACTATTTGATACGGAGCTTCGCATTCCTTTTTATTGGAGGCCTTCATACAATAACTTGGAGTGCCTTGGTCATTGATAAAGGAAAGGTTAGATGTGATGCTACCAAATGGGTGTTCTATGCATGCGGATCGAGGCTGTGTTGTAAAGGTACGAATCAGAAGTCAAGATTTTGATTTGGAAGCACTGATACTGCTGCTTTCGGAGTTCGATGTGATCTTTGGTATGGACTGGTTGTCGGCGCAGCAGGCCTACATTGATTGCACTTCTAAGGAGGTCACACTAGGGTGGAATACCGAGCGTGCGACTACGATTGCTGGTTTGCGTGGATCGAGCAAGACGTTGATGTATGCTGTCCAAGTAGTCAAGGCAGTTCAGCAAGGCACAGAATTGTGTTTTGTGCTAATGGGGGCTGTAAAGCCTCAGCCCAGTTTGAGTAACGTTCCTGTTATCTCAAAGTATCCTGATGTGTTTTCTAACAATCTTCCTGGGGCGCCACCTCATCGAGAGATTGACTTCACAATAGAGCTGTTGCCAGGTGCCAAGCATGTGTCACGCTCTCCGTACAGGATTGCGCCAAAGGAGATGGCGGAGTTGAAGGTTCAGTTACAGAAGTTTCTAGAGCAAGGCTATATATGCCCAAGTACATCCCCTTGGGGTGCTCTGGTCCTCTTTGGGAAGAAGAAGGACAGAAGTCTGCATTTATGCATAGACTACTGTGAATTGAACAAGCTGACCGAGAAGAACAAGTATCTGATTCCTCGAATCGATGACTTGTTTGATCAGCTAGTCGGATCAACAGTGTATTCGAAGTTGGATCTTAAGTCTGGCTACCACCAGTTGCGGATTCGGGAGTGCAACATTCCCAAGATGACATTTATTACCCACTACGGGCACTATGAGTATACTGTTATGCCGTTTGAACTGATGAATGTGCCATCAGTGTTCATGGATCTGATGAATAGGACCTTTAGAGAGTGCCTTGACCAATTTGTGATCGTCTTTATTGACGATATTATGGTATACTCTCAATCGGAAGAAGAACACGTGATTCATTTACGCGTAGTTTTGGAGACCCTGTGACGAAGTCAGCTGTATGTCAAGTTCTCCAAGTGTGAGTTTTGGCTAGCCTCGGTGGCGTTCCTTGGTCATGTTGTTAGTGGTGAGGGTATCATAGTGGATCCAACGAAGATAGTTGCTATCCAGGAGTGGCCCATTTTGACGACAGTAGCAGAAGTCAGGAGTTTCCTTGGACTTGTCGGCTACTATCGGTGCTTCGTGGAGAACTTTTCGCGGATTGCTCTTCCTCCCACAACCTTGACAAGGAAGGATCAGAAGTTCATTTGGTCACCAGCGTGTGCACGAGCTTTTGAGGAGTTGAAGATTCGTCTGACCACGACACCAATCTTGTGTTTGTCATATGGTACAGAAGGCTATGAAATATACAGTGATGCATCAGGGAGCGGCTTAGGCTGTGTACTTATTCAGAATGGTCAAGTGATATCTTATGGCTCTCGTTAGTTGAAAGTGCATGAGAGGAATTATTCGATCCACGATTTGGAGTTGACGGCTGTGATCTTTGCTCTGAAATTGTGGCGGCACTACTTGTATGGCATGAAGGTTGGTATCTTTACAGACCATAAGAGCCTAAAGTATCGGTTAAATCAGAAAGAGCTCAATATGTGACAGCGAAGGTGGATGGAGTTCCTAGGGGAATACACCTTCGAGGTACACTATACTCCCGGGAAGGGAAATGTCGCCGCAGCTGCTTTGAGTCAGAAAGCTTCTACGCAGGCCAGCTGGATTTAGAAGTATGATTCGCGTCTGATCAGTGACTTGGAAGCCTTAGAGATATCATGTGTGGAGAGGAGTTCTAGTGCGAGTGCGTGCTTCAACTGGACGGAGGTGCAATACGAACTCGCGGACAGGATACGATAAGCCCTGGAGCTTGATTAGAGCATGCATCGCTACTTGGTAGAGACTGGGTTTGGGTCTGCTGCAGAGTTTGTGTTGGACGACGGTCTTATATGGAAAGACGGTCGGTTGTGTGTCCCAAATGTGGGCAAATTGCGGGAGGAATTGATGTACGAGGCACATTTTACAAAGTACTCAATTCACCCGGGGAGCACAAAAATGTACCAAGATATGAAAAGGTTGTTTTGGTGGCCAGGTTTGAAGAAAGACATCGCCCTTTACGTGGCAAAGTGTAAAACTTGCGCACTTGTGAGGCCGAATGTCCGAAACCTGGTGGGTTCCTGAAGTCGTTGCCTGTTCTGGAATGGAAATTTGATGACATTTCTATGGATTTTGTGCACAGTTTGCGGAGATCGTAGGGGGGAATGACTTTGTTTAGGTGATCGTGGATCGCTTGACGAAGGTAGCCCACTTTATTCCGAACCGGCGGGACGATTCAGTGGAACGGTTAGCAAAGCTATACGTTGATAGCATTGTACGATTGCACGGTGTGCCCCGTAGCATCTTAAGTGACCGAGATGGGCGCTTTACTTTGAAAGATTAGAAGCTAATCCATCAGCTGTTGGGTACAAAGTTGAAGTTTAGTACTGCTTTCCACCCTCAAACGGATGGACAGACTGAACGTACTAATAGAACTTTGGAGGATATGCTCTGCATGTGCATCCTAGACTTCGGTAAAAAGTTGGAAGATCATTTGTTCATGATCGAATTCGCTTACAATAACAACTATCAAGCAAGTATAAAGATGGGGCCCTTCGAGGCCCTCTATGGTAAGCTTTTCATACTCCCTTGGCCTGGGAGGAGACAGGCGAGACGAAGTTGTTTAAGCAGAAGGAATTTGAAGATGCAAATTCGACTATCCGAACAATCCGGGAGCGATTGTTGGTGGCGCATGATAGGCAGGCAAAATACTACAATGCCAAACACAGAAATGTTGAGTTCGTCGTGGGCGACTGGGAGTATCTCAAGATCAAGTCTTTCAAGGGAGTGTCAAGGATTCGATGGTTGAAAAAGCTGAGTCCGCGATACCTTGGCCCGTTTGAGATACTAGAGCGTGTTGGTGAAGCTGCCTATCGGCTCGCTCTTTCGATGGAGCTGAGCGGTCAGGTGCTGGTGGAGAATCAAGTGTCGGTCGATGATGGGCTGAAGGTGATGGTCACACCTATTTGCATCGAAGGCACTGATGTCAAGCAGCTGCGGAATAAACTGATCAAGATGGTCAAAGTTCACTGGAACAATTGCGGTCGTGGGGAGATTTCATGGGAGCGTGAGCAAACCATGCGTGACGAGTTCCCCGAATTGTTCCTTTGAGGTACACATTATATTTTGTACCTTTATGTTTCTTTGCACTGTGCAAATTTTGGGATGAAACTTCTTTAAAGGGGAGAGAATTGTAAGACCTCAGTTTTCAAGTGCACTGAATTCAAAATGTTATGAAGTCTTAGAGCTAGCGTCAGGCGCTAGGGCTAGCGTCAGGCGCTAGGGCTAGCGTCAGGCGCTAGGGCTAGCGTCGGCGGTAACTCGAGAGGACTTATGCGTGTCGTCGACGAGTCGACGGGATCAGGAGTCGATCGATGGGATCAGGGCCCGATCAACAGGAGATATCGCCAAGCGCTAGGGCTACCGTTGGCGGTAGGTCTCTTGTTGTTGATCGACGAGTCGACGGGACCGCAACCCGATCGACGGGAGATAGCGCCGACGTTAGCGTCGGTGGTTGCTCTCCCGTCGATTCCTTAAGCGGTTGTGGGTAAGGTCGGTCGTAACGCCTTTGATCTAGCGCCAGGCACTAGCACTAGCGCAAGCGGTAGCGGGCAAAGTACTTATGAGCTGGAATTCGACTTTCCTTCTCATTTTTCTGAAAAACCTCTACGTTTCCCAGAAAAGTGAGTTGAGGGCAGGACGAAGGAGCTTGTTGGGGATAGCCGTTCGTTGAGCCGAGGGCAAATCTGTGAAGGAGATTCTTGCGTGCTTGTGTCATCGTCGACTTCGTGGAGAGAAAGCTGATTCGATTAAATCCAGACAGTTCTCTCTCTGTACAATGGCACTGAAACGAGCACCGAGGGTAACGATTCTCCTCCTTACTCTCTGGACATGCTAGTCCTTTGATTTGCATAGTAGAAGGAAGATTTCCACTAATTAGTGGATAAGTTTCTTCTGACGGGTCGATATGGATTATCCCCATAGAAATTGCATATAGAGTACGGAAACAAAGTACGGACGTAGGCATGCTGTGTGAAGCCCATTTGGACAGGTTGGTCAAGGTTGGTGATGTTGATATGCTATATTGCACTCCGGAGAAGACTCCGAGTATGTATGCTTGTTTTCAGGTTTCTGGGTGTTGTGATGTGCTGCAGGGAGTCCTTGAGGCTACCTCCAGGAAAGACCCGAAAGTGCTGGCAGATCTGTGTTCTGTTGGCTAGCGCCAGTGATATTGGATATCATGTGGTGTGATGGACAATAGCCCCTGAGGATGTTCTGAGGACCCAGTGAGGTTGTCTCATTGTCGGGCAGAGGTGAAAGCTTTCCCTCATCGTGATGTATGTTTAATCGCGATGATTGAGCCCGGGCCTAGCTGATCTGAACCCGCCCATAGTGGTGGTGATGGGGTCGCCCCTCGGTGCACCGAGCTATGGAAGAGTGTCAGAACTTCGTGTGTACGGACTAGCTCAAATTGAACGTCCAAGTTGAAAAGGGACGTGTGGATGTCGTGCCTTGAGAGCACAATACGTGTGGCTTGGAGTCGACAGATGTTGTGAATGTTTCTATGTGGTGCTTAGACGCACCTGTGAAATATATTTTTCTATTGCTTGCTTGCAGGGAAGGAGCACCACCGCCCCGGGCATGGGGTGGGGTCGTTATAATCTTGGTCAGCTAAAGCTGACCGGTTGCTTGTTTTCCCGCTCTTTGGTGGATTTGGTTGCACAGGTCCTGACGAGACGAGCGGGAAATAGCGGGTTGGAACCCCTACTGCTGTGTTGTACTATGCTGGCCCTTGAAGGCCGTGTTGTTATGTTTACCGTTTTCATGTGTGGCCGGCCTGCGTGCCGATGTCTGGAAGCCACTTTTGATAGAAACATGTTATAAGCAAACTTTGTTGTATTTTCATTCCTGTGAGAATTTGAAAATAACAGAATTTTTATTTCCAAAAAACTGAGTATTACAATAGTATTGCCTACTTTATATAGACCAGGAGAGAAAGAGATAAATACAAATACACAATGTGGGACTAAATACAAAAATACTATACAATAAGAAACTGGGCGGTCAGGCGGTCACGAAGATCCAGACCGCAGCGACCTCGCCGGTCTGGAGCGGAGACTAGCGGTCACAAAACAGGAAGTTGGTCGTGTGAAAGATGAGACCGCCAGTAGACAATTCTGTTGGTGGTGAGCAAGCTGACCACGGGACCGTGCTGGCGAACACTCCCACGTAAAGGGGAGATCGAGGCTACCAGATCGCTTATCATCCCAAGAAGCGATCTGGTACGTTTGAGGAGACGTGGCGGTCTGCTGCTGGGAGACCGCAGAGACCGAGGTTAACGATCTGTTTTTTGATGGAGCTAGAGACCGCTGAACTTCACTAGAGGCAGATTGTCATATCTGAGATGAAGTGGATGACCGCAAATCGGAGATTGCTGAGACCGCGGATACAAGACCGCTGTTCGACAGAGTTTGAGACTGCAGAGACCGCGGACTTGAGACCGCCAAGGGGAGACCGCTTGGTTTCAACACTCCCCCGCAAGCTGGAGCATATATATCAATCATGCCTAGCTTGTTACACACATCAGAGAAGGATGAGGATATGGGTTTGGTGAAGATATCAGCTAGCTCTTTGTCAGAAGTCACGAAGGGAGTACAGATTTGTTTCTTCAAGATTTCTTCCCTGATGAAGTGACAGTCCACTTCAATGTGTTTGGTTCTCTCATGAAAGACTGGATTTTGAGATATGTATATTGCAGCTTTGTTGTCACAGAACATTGGTAAGGGATGGTTGTAAACTTCTCCTAAGTCTAGTAGTAGAGTTCGTAACCACTTTAATTCACATGTAGTTTGGGCCATGCTTCTGTACTCGGCCTCCGCACTTGATCTAGATACCACTGCTTGTTTCTTGCTCTTCCACCTCACCAGATTTCCTCCCACGATGGTACAAAACCCAGATGTGGACTTCCTATCTCCTTTATCATCAGCATAGCTAGCATCTGAATAGGCTTCTATGTTGAGATGATTGTTTCTTTGGAATAGAAGTCCCTTCCCTGGGGACCCCTTAATGTATTCCAATATTTTTAGAGCAGCATGAAGATGACATTCCCTTGGAGCTTGCATGAATTGGCTAACCTTTCCAACCGCATAGCAGATGTCAGGTCTTGTTACAGTTAGGTAGATGAGCTTGCCTACAAGACGGCGATATCTAGTACTATTAGACAGAGGAGGGGAGTTGTCATTCCAGAGTTTGTCGTCTCCTACTGTCATTGGATACTTAGCAGGTTTAGCACCAAGAAGACCTGTTTCCTTCAGAATGTCAATGGCATACTTATGTTGTGAGAGAACCATGGAGTTATGTTTCCTTGATATCTCAATGCCCAGAAAGTACTTGGGAGTTCCCATATCTTTGGTCACAAAGATTTGAAGAAGATGTTTCTTTGTAAGAGTGATACCTTCAATATCATCACCGGTGAGAAGGATGTCATCAACATAGACAGCCAGAACTACCATTCCATGAGGAGTCTTGCGTATGAAGAGAGAGTGATCTGCAGAGCTGCGGATGAAGCTAATGATCTTGATTACTTCGTTAAACTTTTCAAACCATGCGCGAGGACTTTGTTTGAGACCATATATAGCTTTCTTTAGCTTACATACACGAGTCTCCCCCGGAGCAACATACCCTAGAGGTTGCTCCATGAAAACAACCTCTTGAAGGTCACCATAGAGGAAGGCATTCTTGACATCTAATTGAGAAAGTTGCCAACCTTTATTGATGGTTACAGAGAGTAGAACTCGGATGGTGGTAAGACGAGCAACAGGTGAGAAAGTGTCAAAGAAGTCAACTCCATATGTCTGAGTAAATCCTTTGGCCACTAAGCGAGCTTTGTAGCGGTCGATAGATCCATCGACATTGTATTTGATCACAAAGACCCACCTACATCCAACAACATCTATTCCAAGAGGAGGAGGAACAAGAGTCCAAGTGCCACGTTCTTGAAGGGTGGATATTTCATCCATGACAGCCTTCCACTGAGGTATAGCAAGAGCTTCCCGATAATTAGCTGGAGTGACCGTATCTGAAATAGCAATAACAAAAGCCCTAGAAGAAGGAGTGAGTTGAGCATATGTCACAACATCATGAATAGAGTGTTGGGTACAAGAGCGAACTCCCTTTCGAAGGGCAATATGGAGATCATCTGTGGTGTCTGTATTTGCAGGAGATTCCACATCTGAAGAAGATAGAGCTGGCTCAGGAGCTGGGAGAAGAGGCCCCGGAGTAGGAGGAGAGGTGGTAGGAGACTCTGTAGGTGGTGGAGATAACGGAAGAGGAGGAGGAGGAGGAGGAGGTTGGGTGGGTAGGTGAGTTATAGTATAGGTTGGCGTAGGGGGGGGGGCAAAAATGAGAGGTGGTGAAGATTGAGGTTCAGGAGTCAGAGAATTGGGGGAGTTAGAGAAATATGGAACAGTCTCAAAGAAGGTGACATCAGCTGAGACATATTGTTTGCGAAGAAGATGATCATAACACCTATAACCTTTCTGAGTTGGAGAGTAACCAACAAAGATACACTTAACTGCCCTAGGTGAGAGTTTGTCCCGACCTGGTGAAGGAGTATGGACAAAGGCAGCACAACTGAAGACCTTGGTAGGTAGGGTGAAAGGTTTTGAGGTTGGGTATAGGAGAGAGAATGGTGTGGAGCCGTGGAGGATGGTGGAGGGAATGCGGTTGATGAGATAGCAGGAGATGAGGACGGCATGACCCCAATAGGTTTTAGGCATATTCATCTGGAAGAGTAAGGTGCGAGGCATGTCGAGGAGATGGCGATTTTTACGTTCAGCTACTCCATTTTGTTGAGAGGTGTAAGGACAACTAGTTTGATGTACAAGACCATGATTCATGCAAAACTCAAAAAACTGATAAGAAACATATTCTTTAGCATTATCAGTGCGTATAGCTTTGATAGACACGCCAAACTGAGTGTAAATCTCATTATAGAAGGTTGAAAAAACGGAAAAAAAGTTCAGAGCGTTCTTTTAAAAGATACACCCACGTACATCTAGAAAAGTCATCAATGAAAGTGACAAAATACAAACTACTCCCACCAACAGTCTTGGTAGGAGAAGGTCCCCAGATATCAGAGTGAACAAGATCAAAAAGAGTGGTGGAGCTGCGACCATGCTTGGCAGGATAGGAAGCTCGTTGATGCTTTCCCAATTGACAGGCTTCACAGTTGAGAGGAGAGGTATCTGTGGAGAGGTGCGGTAGGAGTTGATAGAGCAGCCGAGGTGGTGGGTGACCAAGCCGGAGGTGCCATTTATGGAGAGAATCAGATGTTGTGGAAGCAGAATGAGCAGCAAGAGCGTCAAGGAAGTAGATGCCTCCACTCTCAGTCCCAGTAGCAACCGTCTCCTTCGTGTGAAGATCCTGAAAATAACAATTAGTCGGAGTAGACATAATAGAGCATTGTAACTGTTGAGAGAGTGCCTTGACAGAGAGTAAGTTGCAAGGAATAGCAGGCACATAAAGAGTGTTCTCCAGAGAGATAGTTGGAGTGACTTAAACTACCCCAGTCCCACATACATGTGAGGGAGAACCATCAGTTGTCAGGACCGAAGGAGAATTCTTGTGCTCTAGTAACATTGAGAAAAGTTTTGGGTTTCCTGTCATATGACTGGTTGCGCCGGAATCAATAAGCCACTTACCTTCAGTAACCAACTGTACACTACCTGAGGAGGTAGCAACGGAGGCAGTGGCAAGGTTGTCGGAAACAGTGGTAGAAGTAGAGGTAGAAACAGCCACAGGAGTGGAGACAGGGACACTCACAGACGGTGAACCCATGATATAGTATCAGGAGGAAAAAGGGGCAGATCGCGCGGTCTCACGGATAGAGATCGAAAGGGAAAGTGAAAGAGAAGGAGATCGCGCGGTCTGGAGAAAGGGAGACCGGTCGAGGAGGAGGAGCTCACAACAAAAGGACCGAACCTAGCTCTGATACCATGTGAGAATTTGAAAATAACAGAATTTTTATTTCCAAAAAACTGAGTATTACAATAGTATTGCCTCCTTTATATAGACAAGGAGAGAAAGAGATAAATACAAATACACAATGTGAGACTAAATACAAAAATACTTTACAATAAGAAACTGGGCGGTCAGGCGGTCAGGCGGTCACGAAGATCCAGACCGCAGCGACCTCGCCGGTCTGGAGCGGAGACTAGCGGTCACACAACAGGAAGTTGGTCGTGTGAAAGATGAGACCGCCAGTAGACAATTATGTTGGTGGTGAGCAAGCTGACCGCGAGACCGTGCCGGCGAACACTCCCCCGTAAAGGGGAGATCGAGGCTACCAGATCGCTTATCATCCCAAGAAGCGATCTGGTACGTTTGAGGAGACGTGGTTGTCTGTTGCTGGGAGACCGCAGAGACCGAGGTTAACGATCTGTTGTTTGATGGAGCTAGAGGCCGATGAACTTCACTAGAGGCGGATTGGCATATCTGAGATGAAGTGGATGACCGCAAATCGGAGATCGCTAAGACCGCAGATACAAGACCACTGTTCGACAGAGTTTGATACCGCAAAGACCGCGGGCTTGAGACCGCCAAGGGGAGACCGCTTGGTTTGTACAATTCCTAGTTGTTAAAGTGGACAAGTTGTGAACTGGTTTTACCTTAATTTAATAAATGTTTTCGTTGTGTGACTCTGTGTGCTGAATGGTTTTCTTATAAACTATTTGAAACTAATTAAGTAACACACTCTTTTGTTCGTTTAATATGGCGTGGGGTCCCGGCCGGACCTACTGCTATATTATATGTAACAGGGAGGGTGTTACATAGAACTGGTGCAATGATAGTTTGGTGCCATAGTAACACAAAGAAGCAACCCTTATGAGAATGACCATAATTTGTTCCTTTCCTCTCATCTCCTAGAGCTAACCAAAAATTTTGGGATGAAAATAGATTTAAATTGATTGGATTTGTAACATCCCAAAAAATTTAGGGGTCCTAGATGTTTGATAGCAAAACTAGGAGAGCTAGTGGGTTCTAGTAGACCATGAGACCCCTTGTTATGAGAATTTTAGGCATTTTGGGTAGGCATGCAACACGGCTTTGCATCTAATCAACAGATCTCCATCCAAACCACTCACACACGCAACACCATTTTAGGCATTTTATTCCCGCAAGCCTTCCATTTCCCATCTCAGGATATTCAGGTGTTTTGCCTTCAGACACATTCCCGCAAAATAAAGAGAAAAGCTAGAGAAGAAAAGTCAAAAAGGCATCATGCTTGGATATAGCACAGAAACAAAAGAATATCAACTTTATCATCCTACCACTAGGAAATTCTTCATCTTAAGAGATGTCGCCTTTCATGAAGAAGGATGCATGGAGTGGCAGTCAGAGGAGGAGCAAAATATGGATAAAGTGTTGGTTATCAATGGTTCATATGAAAACAAGGCCATCCAGACCTCAATGGCCACTAATCACAAGCACATCATGATCTTTTATGATTCAGACCTTGGCTTCGATTCATCATCACCAAAGAAAATAAAATATATAAGTGAGATATATAAAAATTGCAATAAAGATTTATTTGCAGGTTTACCACGCTATTATAAGGAAATAGTCGCTCTGCAGAGGGAATCCATGGACAATGAAATGTGAATGATTGAGAAGGATGATAACTGGGAGCTCATTGACAAGCTAAAAAAAAGGAAATTATTGGACTAAAGTGGGTCTACAAGACCAAGGTTAGTGAAGAAGGCACACCCATCAAATATAAAGCTTGGATAGTTTCCAAAGGATACTCACAAATCCATGGACATGACTAAGTCGATACCTATGCCTCTATCGCCAGAATGGACACGATCATGTTCATTTTAGCTTTTGCCGCTCAACATCAATCACCTATTTTCAGCTCAATGTAAACTTTGCATTTATGAATGGAAGAATCAAAGAAGAGGTCTATTTTCAGCAGTTGCCTGCTACGAAAAAGAGAGGGAGAAGGTTTACAAATTAGCAAAAGTTTATACATATTGAAGCAATCTCCACACGCATGGAGCGCAAATATTGATGCCAATTTCAGCCATGAAGGCTTCATTAGAAGCCCAAATAAGGCATCACTCTATATTAAGAAAATGAGAAAAATGAAATCTTAATTGTATGCATCTACGTTGATGATAGCATAATCATATGGACCAGTGAAATCATGATCGAAAAATTCAAGAGGAGCATAAAGAATGACTATGAAATGACGGATCTGGGTTGCCTAAATTTCTTCCTTGGCCTTCAAATTGATCAAAGCCCTGGAAAAATCTTCATCTCCCAGGCCCGATATACCGCAGATTTGTTAAAGAAGTTCTCATTGGATAATTGCAATGGTGATACTACCCCTATGTAACTAGGCACAAACTTAACGAAAGCAGAAGAAGAGAAGGAAGAAGTAGAAGAAGAGACTTATAGAAGCTTAGTGGGATCATTGATTTATCTCACAAACACCCGACCAGACATTGAGTCTGATGTGGGAGTAATCTCTAGATTTGTAAACCGACCCAAGCAAAGCACAAAGAACCACGGGCTACTATACCAGAACGAGAAAGACTCCACCTTAAATGGTTTTAGAGATTCTGACTGAGGAGATACGCTGATGATAGAAAGAGCACCAACTGATACATCTTTCGTATAGTAAGTAAACCTATCTGATGGACCTCCATGAAACAAAAATTTGTTGCTTTGTCATCAATAGAGACTATGTATATGTCCCCTTGATCTACTTCCTGCGAGGCCGCATGATTGAAAAGACTGAATGAATAATTAGAAGGAGAAGGAAGAGAAGCCATTTCAATTATCTGTGATAACCTATCTTCCATTTCCCTATCCAAGAATCATGTATTTCACAACTTGAGTAAGCATATCGAGCTATGATATCACTTTGTAAGAGAAATTGTCGGGAAGAAGGAGGTAAGAGTTAAGTTCTGCGACCACCGGTGATCAGCTCGCCGACATAATGACCAAGGCTCTAGGAAGGAGTCGATTCCTCAAATTAAGGGATTCTCTAAATGTGTTGGTCAGGATTAAGAAAGGTGTTAGATATTAATCCAATCATCAATCCTTATATTATAAGCGCCTGAAGTTGATGTTATTCAAGCCCCTTCATCTTCCCGCCTAAAGACGATGTGTATTTCATCAAACACTTGCAAACAACTGCATTAATTACTTTGGAAAGGAAAATGTATTGGGCTCTATATATTAGGCACCTCTCCTTGTTTTTGCTACTATGAAAAATTAATGAAATGAAATGTTGCTCTCCCCTCATTCTTTTTCTTTCTCTTTTGTTATCATTTTGATGTTTGTTGATGTTTTTGCCATGACTATAGTCGTAGAGGGTGGAGGGAAACTCACAGTGATGATTTAGATATGAGTAGATCAATAGAGCAACGACCATGGTCTTTCTTCTTCATGAACGTCTTCTTTTCACCCTTGATTCGTTGTCCAAGAGTAGTGGATCACTGGTGAGTGTGTTGGATCACACATGATGATGGTGGTAGTGAATTAGATCCTCCTCGGTGTGGACTCTAAGTGGGCAGATGAAGAAAATATGAGAGAAGGAGAGGCGAAGGGAGAGAGTCAACTTAGAAAGAAAAAAAAGATTAGGGCTTGACGAAACGAGAATATATATATCGGTCAGTGAAGTTGCAAGCTGCTTGCTACTGATAGACTACATCTCAATGAACTCCAAATTGATATCGGTCAGTGAAGTTGCAAGCTGCTTGCTACATGTTTGAAATGAGGGGTTATATATATATATATTTATATATATAGACCCCTTAATGAAACATTTATCTATTCAATTTTACCCCTGCATTATTACATTTTTTACAATTCTTCCAAATTGTTTTTAATTTGTGGTTTTTTTTTTTAAATTTGTGGTATTATCTCAATTCTTATTAAATTTTGTATTAAGCTAATAGGTGAACTGTCATGTCGGGACATGGGGGAACCCCATGCACGACGCCTTATATATATATATATTTATTTATTTATATATATAACTATATATATATTAGACATGCCCTTTGGTGAAACATTCATATTTTCTATGTTACATTTTCTTCGTTACAACTTTTACAACAAACTAGGCATAATTTGTTTGTTTTTTTATTTTATTTTAAAAGTGCCCATATAATTTCAATTTATTTCAAGTTTTGTATTGGGGAACTAAATATTTTCAAAGAGACGGCGAACTGTAGGTGTACTGCAGCTAACCAGAGCCGTGAACAAAAAGACTGTCGGTCCGGTCCGGGACCGGTCTTTTAAAAGACTGGTATTTTGGCCGACCGGTCCCGTCTAAACTAGTCCCGGTCCGGGACCAGTTTTTCCCCCTCTAGAGGAGGACTGGCTGGGACCGGAGGACCGGTCCTAACCGGTCCTAACCGGTCCCGGACCAGTCTTTTTTATTTAAATTTTTTTTAAATATAATAAGACAGTGGGTGAGAGAGAGTGATAGAGAGAGAGGGAGGGGGTGGGATGATAGGAGGGGGAGGGGGTTATAAAATTTTTTTTAATGAGAGAGAGGAGGGCTGGGTTAGGCTGCAGCAGCCCAGCTGCTACAGCAGGCCGGCAACATTAATTGTTGTCGGTCAGGTAACAACTGTTACCAACAGCTCTTTTAAAGAGTTGTTTTTACAGCTCTTTAGCTGTTAACAGCTCTTTTAAGAACTGATTTAACAACACTTCACGGGAGTCCCGGTTCCGGTCCTATCCCAAGATCGGTAAAAGACTGGTCTAAGACCGGTCTTTTACCGGTCCCGGTCCGGGACCGATCTTTTATCGGTCCCAGTCCCGGACCGGTCTTTGAGGGAAAAAGAGGGACTGCTAGGGACCTCTGGACCGGTCCGGGACAGGACCGGTCCTAACTGGGACCGGTCCCTAGCCGGTCCTAACCGGTCCGGTCCCAACCGGACTGGTTAGGACCGGTTTTTTGGTACACGACTACGTCTACAGCGAAAGTTAAATAGATAAAATATCGCATTTATTAACGCGAAGAATATCTTATATATATTCCCACGTGCTCGTCATGGACGGAATTCTCCAATTCGTGTAGATAGGAAAGGATGACATTCAGTCCAACATAAAATTCATGTTGAATTTCAATTCCACCCTCCAAGCAAACAACCGAACCACGAATTTAAAATTAGCCCTCCAATTTCAAATTCAAGACTTCCAAACAAATGAGCCTTAAATTTGAATTTGATTCACATTGAAATCTGTTCACCCATCAGCTGTGTTGTTTATATTCACATGAAGTTCCTACAACTACTGCTGATATTGTGTAATTATTAGCATGGCCTCTGTAATTGAATACCTGAAGACTAAACATTGAATAAGAGAAGAAAATTAGGCTGAGAGAGAAGAGTATTAAACAGACCAAGAGAGTTTAAGAGTTAAGGAGACTAGAGAGAAGAGACAATGCAGTCAGGGGAGAGAGTAAATTAATGTTTAAGAGTTAAGAATGGAGCAATTTTATCTTCTGAACGAGATATAAAAGGGCTGAATATCTAACCTTATCGGGATTTGGTTCCAACCCCTCCGGAGTGAGGAGATGATCAAGGAACTTTCCCTTACTCGCTCCGAAAACACAATTCAACGGGTTTAACCTCATATTGAAGGTTCGGAGGGTTGCGAATGTAATTGAATACCTGAAGACTAAACATAGAATAAGAGAGGAAAAGTAGGCTGAGAGAGAAGTGTGAATGGTTGCTCGAAGCATCCGGGTGCACATCAAAGTGGAATGAATTACCCGTTGCCCCTAGCTAGGTATAAATAAGAAAACCCTAGGGTTTGAGCGGATAACGGATATCCCGGTATCCGTACTAGACCCGCTAAGCTTCTGAACCCGATATTGATCCAAATATACACTTACGAGAAGAGTATTAGACAGACCAAGAGAGTTTAAGAGTTAAGGAGACTAGAAAGAAGAGACAATGCAGTCAGGGGAGAGAGTCAATTAATGTTTAAGAGTTAAGAATGGAGCAATTTTATCTCCTGAACGAGATATAAAATGGCTTAGACCTGTCATTCTTTCGCCTAGCTACTGAACTTCTTTGGATGACCTCGAAGGTGTCATATCCAAAATTGCTTTAACCTTATCGGGATTTGGTTCCAACCCCTCCGGAGTGAGGAGATGACCAAGAAACTTTCCCTTACTCGCTCCGAAAACACATTTCAACAGGTTTAACCTCATATTGAAGGTTCGGGGGGTTGCGAATGTAATTGAATACCTGAAGACTAAACATAGAATAAGAGAGGAAAATTAGGCTGAGAGAGAAGTGTGAATGGTTGCTCGAAGCATCCGGGTGCGCATCAAAGTGGAATGAACTACCTGTTGCCCCTAGCTAGGTATAAATAAGAAAACCCTAAGGTTTGAGCGGGTAACGGAAATCCCGGTATCCGTACTAGACTCGTTAAGACTCCGAACTCGATATTGATTCAAATATACACTTACAAGAAGAGTATTAGACAGACCAAGAGAGTTTAAGAGTTAAGGAGACTAGAGAGAAGAGACAATGCAGTCAGGGGAGAGAGTCAATTATTGATTATCAACTATAACCCATAAGGTTGATGCATAATCTTCAAACACAATACAAATTGAGCAGAATGCAATTACTAAGTAATACTTCCTACATATCTGAAAGAAATGTGAGTGATCCGCCATTAAAATTCACAAGAAATGCATCAACAATGAAAGAAACCAGAGAAGAATGGCAGAGGAGTTCTACATGGAACTTGGAGCACAAACAACGCAGGCTAAGAGAAGAATGGCAGAGGAGAAGGCGTCGTCCTCGCCGAAGAAGCTGCGCTTAAACTTGCAGGCGCCGCCTTTGTTGCAGAGAAGGCGGGCCGGCTGCTGCCTAGGAGTCTTAGCCTCTCTCTGCTCATTTCTTGAATTTTTCACCAAAGTTTCCTGCCCCTTCAGCTTGCCACAGTCTTCCACCTTGCACACCATTTTCTCTCAGAATTTTCTTCTAGTTAAATGTGTGTGCTGGATAGGACATATGATGCTTCTTTTATAGTCGACTGAAGGATGATTGATGCAGAATTTGACACTGATAGGTCCGTTTGGCGCGGCGGTGAGAACGCGTTGGTGATGAACCGTCGTTCGTGAACGGCCAACCACACCTAAAGAAATTCATTCACTTTTATGTTCAAAACTAGTTTTTTTTTCTTAGTCATGGTCATACATACATTCTATGATGGTGGCATTTTTGTTCAAAGCTACTGAACTTCTTTGGTGTATTTTGTGCATGGATGTTATGAAAAATAAACTTCATGGAAGGTAAATGTTATGTTTTATAACATTCATGGGAGGTTTTTGTAATTTCAATATTAAGAGGGGCGCAATCTATAATTATGATATCTTTTAGGGGAAGTTTTATTCTTACACACGCGCGCGCGCACACACATACGGGCGCAACAGTAGCATACCAGGCCCCGGCGGGCTTCGCCCGCCCGCCCTCTGCACTTTCATAATTAATTATGTATATATTTAATTTTTAGATATTTTAAAAATTAAAATAATATATAATTAATTATGTATATATATTAATTATGTATAATTAATTCTGTATATATATTAATTCTGTATATATAATTTGTAATTATGTATATATATTAATTATATATTAATATTAATAAATATATATATTATATTTTTATAAATATTTAAAGCTAAAATAAAAAACCGATAGCAGGGCCTCACGGTCAAGGCCACCGTCGACGGTGGCCCTGCCAGAGCGCCGCCGAAGTACCCCCGGCAGGTTCGCCGGGGTCCGGCAACCTCGCCGGTGGGCTCCGGTCAGGCCGGCGGCGGCGGACGGAAATGGGGATGCCTGGCTATCGGGCTTGGATCGGGAGGCAGGGGGATGAAATTCAGAAGATGGCTATTTGCAGCCCAAATCAATTTGATCCAACGGCTTAGATTCAATGAGTGATTCTAATTCAGCCTCAAAATGGTCTTTTAAGTTTTCCTTTAGTGAATATATATATATATATATATATAAATAATTACTCAAACCGCCCCTGTAAGTTAGCATAATTACTGAAAGCACCCATCTTAGTTTCAAAATTACAAAAATCTCCCCTTAAGTTTTCATTGCATTACAAAAATCTTCCCTTAAGTTTTTATTGCATTACATCCATGAAAAAAAATACCCCCTGGACACTGTTCACAGGGGTGGGGGTATTTTTGTGCATGGATGTTTTTGTAATGAAATGAAAACTTAAGGGAAGATTTCTGTAATTTCAAAACTAAGAGGGGTGCTCTCAGTAATTTAGCAAAGTTAGAGGGGAGGTCCATGTAAATGGCCCTATATATATATATATATATATATATATATATATATATATATATATATTGCAGCTTCAATTAAATAAATATGTTGTAGATAAAGGAGGCCATGGATATCATGCATGAATTAATAATTTCAACTACAAGTAGATTGAGCAAATGGCTACAATGTTAAGGATCACATGATTGGCATGTGGTGTCAGCAAGAACATCCCATGTGACTTCTTTGATTTCAGCGATCGATAGCCATGAATATAAACATTGAACATAGCCACTATCTAATGCCAGAAATATTCATATAGTTTAAGTATATGAATAACATAGAAATATGACAGAAATATTCATATAGTTTAAGTATATGAATAACATAGAAATATGACAGAAATATTCATATAGTTTAAGTATTAATTGGGTCTCTATCTCTCTGTGTGCTTTTGCAGAAACCCTTCATGTGAATACCATGTGAGCTTCTGTCCTCTGTAGGTCCAAAGCTGCTCCTTTTATCCCATACTTTAAGATTGAGCTGTAACCGATGATAACGGTACTGGGACTGATAAGGACCATAAGGCACAAGTAGATGTTCAGTTTTTCGCAGACCATCTGTGGAAAGGATGGATGCTCGATTTATAAGTTTTGAAAGTTGGGTCAAGATACTCTTCTAGGGTACGGCAAGCCCACTTTAGGCACCACTCATGAGCAAGAGAACCAAATAGGCGACCCCAACAGCTAAACTGTAGTCCGTACATCCCAACCTTTTCTTCTCCCAAATATAGGGAGATAGGTTGTTGAGGCCAAGGCTTGAACCGCCGACCTCCTTTATAAGAGGGGACATATTTCACCTCTCACACCCAACTATGTTGCAGCTCTGTTGGTCATGAGAGGTGGAAAAAGCCCCCAGTCTGGCTGAGTGGTGCCTAAAGTGGGCTCATGAGAAGAGTGATTTGACCCAACTTTCAACAAAAGTGCACCACACAAAGCCAGCATTTTTAGGGAAATTGTGAGTATATATTCAGGGAAAATGGTGAGTGGAATGAAATGAGACCTCACGCACTCAAGCCGAGCCTAAGCCGTCGATGCGGGTCTTAAAACTCTTTAACTTAATATGTGTGGGATGATTAAGTCAATGTGTGCAAGGGGCGGCGAAATATGGGTTTGGGAACATTACATTCATGCCTGTACTTGGGCAGACAATTTTTTTGCAAATCAAATTGTTGTCTCTAGTATCGCCAAAGATCTATGCATATTGATGAAAAGTACGCATTGAGTCCTAGAAGATATACATAATTGCGATCTAAGGCTACGTTTGGCACGGTGGTGTCGTTCGTGAACAACACCATTGTTATGTTCAAAACTATTTTTCTTTTCTTGGTGGCGGTCACAACCATTGTCTTGCCAAACATACATTCTATGATGGTGGTGTTTTTTTCCAAACTCACTGGAGCAAAAAAGCTGTGCCAAACGGAGCCTAAATCATCTTCAATGGACAAAATTCTATTTTTAAGGACAGAACACGCCTCGAGGATTTGATAAGTTCTTCAAATTTTATTTCATTTTACATAATGCTTGAAATTTTTTAACAATCTTAAAGATGGAAATAATTTTAGACAATTGTTATTCGCAGACCATAAATGTCTATCCGCAGACCCAATATTTTCTCATTTTATTTGAGTTTACAAATTGTAATCCGCGGATCAATTTTAAATTTGAGCAGTTGATGTTTTGTTCTCCTGAGCAGAGCTCGACAAAGAAGGAACAACACTGACGATCTTTTGAGCACTTCAATGTGTGCACAGATCGTGATTCATAAAATAAATGCGCGGATAGAGACCGAGTTGAGGAAGAAAGACGATTTATTCGTTGTTCATGCGATTTCGGTTTGTTTGGGAAGATTTAGATAGCTAGTGTTTGTTTGGGATGATTTAGATAGCTAGGGTTATTCTCTTCATGTGGTAAGGAAAGTGAAGAGGACGATCAATATTTTTTGTAATTTTCTTCACTAATCTGCGGATAACAAAAATATTTGTGAATAGACAAACGCGATTTGCGAATAACAACAGCCTAATTTTAGTATGATTATTGTTGCGGAAAGGATGCATGATGAGATTAGAACAGAGCATCTCTCTTGTGCATTCTAATGCATTGTTGAATGGACTATTTGACGTTTATTATAAACGAAGTTCTGCGGCGAAAATTTGAAGCATGCTAGCGAAAAAGATATGCCCTAACATGCCTCTAGTAAGAAGTATGTTGTAACAAATTTTGTTAGATTTTAAGTGGTTGATAATAAGAAAATTTTGCAAAAAATATCATTCTAATGCATTGTTGAATGGACTATTTGACGTTTATTATAAACGAAGTTCTGCGGCGAAAATTTGAAGCATGCTAGCGAAAAAGATATGCCCTAACATGCCTCTAGTAAGAAGTATGTTGTAACAAATTTTGTTAGATTTTAAGTGGTTGATAATAAGAAAATTTTGCAAAAAATATCATTCTAATGCATTGTTGAATGGACTATTTGACGTTTATTATAAACGAAGTTCTGCGGCGAAAATTTGAAGCATGCTAGCGAAAAAGATATGCCCTAACATGCCTCTAGTAAGAAGTATGTTGTAACAAATTTTGTTAGATTTTAAGTGGTTGATAATAAGAAAATTTTGCAAAAAATATCATTCTAATGCATTGTTGAATGGACTATTTGACGTTTATTATAAACGAAGTTTTGCGGCGAAAATTTGAAGCATGCTAGCGAAAAAGATATGCTCTAACATGCCTCTAGTAAGAAGTATGTTGTAACAAATTTTGTTAGATTTTAAGTGGTTGATGTACAACCCCGATGTCCGCCAGGGAGAGTCAGACGGCTCACACCCAAGAAAGCGAGCCAAGATGGGCGAACCCCAGGCGGGGCAAGCCAAGGAAGAGCGGGAGACCATATAGGCGAGCGAGCCAGGTAATGTGCCAATAGCAATTTTGGGCTCGACCAAGGTAGTGCAGGCGAGCGAGCCAGGTAATGTGCCAATAGCAATTTTGGGCTCGGCAAAGGTAGTACGGGCGAGCGAGCCAGGTAATGTGCCAATAGCAATTCTGGCTCGGCCAAGGTAGTGCAGGCGAGCGAGCCAGGTAATGTGCCAGTAGCAATTCTGGGCTCGGCCAAGGTAGTACGGGCGAGCGAGCCAGGTAATGTGCCAATAGCAATTCTAGGCTCGGCCAAGGTAGTGCAGGCGAGCGAGCCAGGTAATGTGCCAATAGCAATTCTGGGCTCGGTCAAGGTAGTGCAGGCGAGCGAGCCAGATAATGTGTCAATAGCAATTCTGGGCTCGGCAACCCAGAGGCTCGCGAGCTCCACTCGCAAGGGAGGTCTCGAAGCGGGCTGGCTCGCCCAGTAAAGGTCCGGGAAGGGATTTTTACCAGGAGGCCCCCGGTGGTCTGCGGTTAGCCTCTCCAAACAACGGGATTTGGCTGTTAGCAGACCAATCCGGTGTGCGGATAGTAAGAATGGACAGCGGGATTTGGCTATTGACAGACCACAAAACTAAAATCTATAAATAGACCTTAAAGGGCACCTTGGAAGAGACCGGTTCAGAATCTTTGAGCCTTCCTCTCTCCTTAGGTCGCTTTGGTTTGGGCTCTCTAGCTCTCCAAGGTGCCCGAGTCTTAGCTTTGGCTTGGGAGGGGAAGCGCTCAACGATCTTCCGGGTTAGTGGAGGGACCTCCTCGCTAGAACTAGGGTCTTCGTTCTTTGTCCGAGTAATCTGCCCACCCCTTCTGAGGGACCGGTAAGGGCTAGCTGCCCCTCAACTCGTTGAGGGCCCCGAGCTCCACAAGAGACCAAGAAATCGGTTTCAACATTTTGGTGCGGTGAGCGTGGAGCGTGGCTGGTTCAAGAAAGTTCCAGAGAAGGGTTATGGCAGGAGATGAAGAGCAAGGCGAGGAGTTCGGCGAGACTCCTCAGGTGGCGATGGCCAGGATGCTCGCAGATTTCAGAAAGGAGGTGCTCGACACCTTGGGGTTTACGGTCACAGCTCTGCGAAGCGAGTTTGCGACCCCAGCACCTCAGGCGACCCCTCCCCCAGCGACGGTCGGCGAGAATGCCCCGGGGGGAAGGGCTGGAAAGGAAGTTGCCATTGGGTCAGGGCAGGACAGGGAGGGGCGAGTGTTGTTCGCCAGTCCGGCGAGCCCGATGCCGGCGAGCTCCGAGTCGGCGAGCTCCGGGTCGGCGAGCTCAGTGCCGACAAGCTCTGTCCCAGCGAGCGCGGCGCAGGCGAGCGTGCGCCAGGAGGATGCGGCGACGGTCGGGGTGGTTCAGGCGAGCGTCGCCCTCGCGAGTGCAGTCCCGGCGAGCTCAAGTTTGGCGAGGGAGCTTGGGGGGCGAGTGGAGCCAGAAAAGGTGGCAGGAGGGGGAAGCCCCTTTCCCGGGGGGGGGGGGGGGGGGTTCGGGGAGTGGGACCGGGTATACTACAACGGTAGGGATGACCCTGTCCAGCACCTGCAGAGTTTCGAAGACTCGGTCTCCATCCGGCCGATGTCAGATGCCTTCAAGTGACGGCTCTTCGCCGTCACCCTCAAGGAGAAGGCCAGGGACTGGTTCCATCAGCTCCATGCAGGATCAATCTACGCGTTCGAGGACTTGCGCCGAAGTTTTTTGCTGAGGTTCTCGACCTCAAAAAAGAGGAAGAAGGACGCTGATTCCCTCTTCAAAGTGAAGCAGGAGCCCAGGGAGTCGTTGGCTCAGTATGCGGATCGGTTCCAGGAGGAAGTGCAGCTTACTCAGGAGATGCCTGGGTTTGCACTCCAACTCGCCTTCACGGTCGGGTTGAAAGAGAGTTTCTTCAAGATGGCGTTGAAGAGGAAGGCCCCCGTCTCCTATGAGGAGCTGATGGAGAGGGTGGCGGAGGAAGTCGCGAGTGAAGAAGCCAACCCGGAGCTCACCAAGAGGCTAGCAAAGCTCAGTGAGCCGGAGGTGAGGCAGCTGGAGGTTAGGAGAAGGGAAGAGCCCCGGGCCCCGGAGGGAGGATGGAGGCCACACGGCGGAGGAGTGCAAGGGCAGGGAAGGGGTTACGGCCCAGGAAGGGGTAACCATTTCGGAGGTCAAGGGAGACCCCACCAGTTAGGGTGGAGGCAGGGTCCGATGAAGATGCCTCCCCCACCTCAACAGGCCATGGCAATTGGCCGGGGAAGAGGAAGAGGAAGGAGAGGCGAGGTGGAAACAACAGCCGCTAGGAGGAGAAGGAATAAGGTGGCGGAGGCCGAGGCGGGGGAGGTGACGTTGCCATATTGTATCTTCCATGATGAGGAAGGTAATTCAACGGACACCTGCCCGGAGTTCCTGGAGGTGAAAAGGGGCTGAGTGCCCGCACCGAGACAGCAGGTGAGAATTGAGGAGGTCGAGCCTCGAAGGGAGGAGGAAGAAAAGTGCGAAGATAGAGTTGATATGGGGAGTAGAGGAGGGATCAGGGTGATCCATGGGGGGTAGGGGTGGAGGCGACCCGCAAGGCTAGCCTCCATACCATCTATCGGCGGAGCGTGGCCTCAACATCCACTGCTCCACCCCCAGCAGAAAGGATTACATTCTCCCAGAAGGACATGCCAAGCTATGAAGACCCGTTTTGCGATGCGCTGGTCATCCAGACCGCCATCGAGAACTTCACCGTCTCACGGATTCTAGTGGACAACGGGAGCTCGGTCAACGTCGTCTTCAAGAAGGCGTTTGATGAGATGAAGGTGGAGGACCGGAGGGTGTTGGCCTCAGATGGTCTCTTATTTGGTTTCTCGGGGGAGAGGAAAGAAGTAGAAGGGGGAGTAGGACTTCATGTGACCCTGGGACTGCCGTTTTGTCATAGTGGACGCTCCAAGCAGCTACAACGCCATCTTCGGACGACCACTCATCAGCGCGTTCCGCTGTGTCCCCTCCACTTTTCATCAATGCCTTAAGTTCAACGACGGAGGGGTTCAGGTGCAGATCAGGGGGACCCCAAGGTGGCGAGACAGTGCTACGTGACGGCTGTCAACACCATCACATGGATGGGAGAAGCGGAGGAATGGGATAGAGTGATGGAGGAGGCGGCCGAAGTCGGAGGTGAGGGGGAAGTCGAGGAGCAGGTGGAAGAAGAAGAAGTCCATGCCCAGGAGAGGGTTGCTGAGGGACCCCGGGCGGAGGAAGGAGAGGAAGAGGAAAAAGGAGAGAAGACCCGGGTAGGAGGGATAGAGGAGCTGATGGTGATAGAGGAGGAGGTAGAGGAAGGAACCCAGGCTCTCGCTTGTGCTGAGGAGGAGAAATCTTGGGGAGAGCAGTCCCGGCTGGAGGCTATGGACGAGGTCGTAGAGCTCGAGGTCACCACCCAGCTAGGGGTGGTGGAGAAGGTTCGGGTCAGCGGAGGGCTCAGCCCGGAAGATCAAGCAGAGATTCTGGCTTGCGTGTAGAAGAACGTAGACGTCTTCGCTTGGAACGCCGCGGAAATGCTCGGGGTTGACGCGGATGTGGCTTGCCATCGCCTCAACCTCGACCCCGACACCCGACCCATCCGCCATAAGAGGAGGGCCATCGCCGACAAGCTGGAAGGGCCTATCCGCGAGGAGGTGGGCAAGCTCTTACATGCAGGCTTTGTATCGGAGATCTAGTATCCAGGCTGAGTCTCCAACGTCGTTATGTGAAGAAGGGAGGAGGTAAATGGAGGATGTGTATCGACTTTTCTTTACTTAATAAATCATGCCCTAAGGATTGTTACCCCCTGCCTAGAATCGACGCGCTGGTTGACTCAGCCGTCGGTTTTCCTGTGATGTCTTTCTTAGATGCGTTTTCAGGTTACCATCAAATCCGCATGCACCCCCCGGACATCAAAGATGTCTCCTTCATCACGGGGGATGGATGCTACTGTTATAAGATGATGTCGTTCGGGCTTAAGAATGCAGGTGCCACATACCAAAGGATGATGGACATAGTCTTCCGCGAGCAGAAAGGAAGAAACTTGGAGGTTTATGTTGATGACCTCATGGTAAAGAGCCGAGACCTTGGGTCTCACCTCCAAGACCTTGAGGAGACATTCGGGACCCTACGGCGGTACAAGATGAAACTCAATCCCTTGAAGTGTGTCTTCGGGGAAAGCCGAGGAAAGTTCCTAGGCCACTTGCTCACCCCCGCGGGAGTGGAGCCTAACCCGGACAAGGTTAAGGCGGTAATGGAGTTGGGATCGCCGAGGAATCCGAAGGAGGTTCAGAGCCTTACAGGGAAGTTGGCTGGGCTCAGCAGGTTCCTCTCCAAGGCGGGAGAAAAGTGTGCGCCTTTCTTCAAGGTGCTACGGGGCAACAAGAAGTTTGAATGGACCCCGGAGTGCGAGGAGGCCTTCCGGGCTCTGAAAGAACAACTCACCCAGACCCCTCTGCTCCAGGGGCCGAGGCCAGGAGAAGACCTATCCCTGTACCTGGGGGTAGGGTCCCAAGCAGTGAGTTCCGTGTTGATCCGGGAGGAGGGGAAGAAGCAGTTCCCTATCTACTACGTCAGCCGAGTGCTGAGGAAGGCGGAGCTCTGGTACCCGATTCTGGAAAAGTTAGCCTTCGTATTGGTGGTGTCGGCCCGGAGGCTCCGGACTTACTTCCAAGCCCATTCAATCAAGGTAGTGACGGACCACCCGCTCCGAGACATCATGGGAGGGGTGGAGCACTCGGGAAGGTTGGCAAAGTGGTATGTGGAGTTAAGTGAATTCAATGTCACGTTCGTGCCCAGGACGTCCATCAGGGCTCAGGCGGTAGCAAACTTCATGGTCGACTATGCGGCCGAGGTGGTGGAGCACGAACCACCTCCCCCAGAGGCATGGAAGATGTTGGTGGATGGAGCATCAGGAAAGTACTCCTATGGAGGGGGGATAGTCCTGGTGAGTCCCCAGGGGACCCGGATTGAGCAAGCCTTAAACATCCATTTCCCAATTACCAACAACCAGGCTGAGTACAAGGCAGTGATAGCGGGCCTTCGGCTGGCCCGGGAACTAGGGGTGCAGGACGTGGATGTCTCAACGGACTCCATGGTGGTAGCATGCCAAATCAAGGGAGAGTTTGAAGCGAAGGACCCGACCCTCCTGCTATACCTCGATAAGGTAAAGGGGGTCATCGGGCAGTTCCGCACCTTCTCCATCAAGCACGTGCCGAGGGAGGAGAACACCCAGGCGGACCTCTTAGCCAAGTTCGGTCCCCGAGCGGGAGGGACGACTTCGGAACTCTTCCGGCCCTCCATCGAGGAAGGAGAGTTGATGGAGGTGGATCAACGAGCCTCGTGGATGGATCCATTCATCACCTTCCTATCCTCCGGGAAGTTCCCTGGAGAGGGCATGCACAAGAGGCGCTTCAGGTATAAGTCTGCATATTACTCCTTGCATGCAGGAGGGCTATATAGGAAGTCTCTCTCGGGACTCCTGGCCCGTTGTGTTTCCGAGGAGGAGGTTCCGAGAGTCCTGGAAGAAATCCACTCCGGGGAGTGCGACAGTCACTCCGGGAGCCGGACCCTGGAGGGGAGGGTGTTGAGGCAAGGCTACTTCTGGCCCACTCTCAGCAAGGACGCGGCGGAGTTCGCAAGGAAGTGTCCGAAGTGCCAGCTCTATGCTCCGCTCCAACTCCTCCCAGCTCAAAGGCTCCGGACCATCACGGCTCCCTGACCCTTCGCCATATGGGGGTTGGACCTGGTCAGTCCCTTCCCCCAAGCCAGCGGCCAGAGGAAGTTCATGCTGGTCATGATCGACTACTTCTCCAAGTGGGTAGAAGTGAAAGCGCTCGCTAAGGTATCCTCTCAGGTTGTAAGGAATTTCATGTGGGGGGAGATAATTTGCAGGCACGGGCTCCCTCTAGCTATAGTGACGGACAATGAGCCGCAGTTTGCTAGTGAAGAGTTTGTTGGCTTCTGCACTTAGCTCGGCATTGACCTCAGGTTCGCATCGGTCCACCACCCGAGGAGCAATGGGCAGGTGGAGGCGGCGAACAAAATAGTCGTTAACCTATTAAAAAAGAAAGTGGAGAACCTTCGGGGGAACTGGGTGGAACAGCTACCCTCCATCCTCTGGGCCATGAGGACTACTCTGAATACCGCCACCGGGGAGACCCCGTTCAAGCTCTCTAACGGGTCCGAGGCCGTTCTCCCCATAGAATTTGAGGTAAAGACCCCCCGGGTGATCGCTGCGAGCGAGGGGGATGAAGAGTGGCTAGAAGACAACAATGCAGAGCAGAGGCTGTCTTTGGACCTGGTGGAAGAACTCCGAGACTTGGCCACCATCAGGCCGGAAGAGGTCAAGCGACGGATGGCTCGATATTTTGACAAACATATCCGGATAAAGCACTTTCAGAAAGGAGATCTAGTCCTGAAGAAGGTCGATGCGGCCGGAAGAGGGGCCGCGGTGGGTAAGCTTAACCCCAACTGGGAGGGTCCATACATTGTAAGTGAAGTGCTCAAGTCGGGGGGGTATTGTAACATCCCGACTTTGAAAAGGGGTCTAGCCGGTTCAGTTGAACCCTTGGAGGAGCTTAGGCTGGGTCAGAGGAAAACCACGACCCGACCTTCGCCACAGAATGGTGGTCACATAGAGAAATGACTGTTTTGGGTAGCATCATGCTTCGCCACAACGTCAAAGTTGTTCATTGAGAATACGTGCCCCGAATTGACTTCTGTCAGTTGCATTAGACTCGTATGGTCGATACGAGTGCAACAGAATTCGTTTCGTTCCAATCTGAGGTCATTTGGTGAGATTGACCATTTTGAATACCGTAGTGCGTCACGACGACGCAGTTTTAGAATATGGAGCATACGTGCTCCGAATCGACTTCCGTCAGTTGCGTTAGACTCGTATAGTTGATACGAGTGCAACAGAACTCGTTTCATTTCGATCCGAGGTTATATGTAGAATATGACTATTTTGAGTATCGTAGCGCGTCACGACGACGCAATTTTAGAATATGGAGCATACGTGCTCCGAATCGACTTCTGTCAGTTGCATTAGACTCGTATGGTCGATACGAGTGCAACGGAATTTGTTTTGTTCCGATCTGAGGTCGTTTGGAGAAAACGACCATTTTGAGTATCGTAGTGCGTCACAATAAAGTCATTAGGGTACAGTGACCATGCACACTCCGAATAGACTTCAGTCAGTCACATCAGACTTGTATGATCAATACAAGCGCAATGCAATTCATTTCGTTTAAATCCGACGAGGTTTGAGAAACTTGGCTGAAATGAGTCGTTTAGAGCTCCTCGGCGACTCGGGAGAATAATTATGAGTAAATGAGTTCGAATCAATTTTAGTCTCGTTTCTTAGACTTGTGTGTTTGCCACAAGCGCAACAACGTCCTCCGCGCAAGTTTCCAACGTGTCTCCGGCGAGTTATAAATGTTTGTACCTAAATATATAATATATATATACAACATACACACGTAAAGGAGTTTTATGATATATATATATATATATATAAACTAGAATACTCTTATTCAAAACCTAAATCAGCGACCAAATCAGGGAGGTGGGCTGACGGGCGGTATCCGGAGGCTGAATCGGAGCCGGGCAAGGATTGCAGTTTGGGTTCCATCTTCCTCCTGGACGGCTTCTAGGGGAGATTCATCTTCCGTGCGATGAAGGCCACGTCTTCATCATCAGGGGGCTCGTGGGAGCTCCGGATTGGCCGGCCATGGTTACAAATAGGGCTGGGTTGGCATCGTCTGGGACACACAGAGCTCACGGCAAGATCTTCCTCCTTCCCCATCTTCCCCTCCTCCTTTCCTCCTCTAGTGAATGCTCTGTCGAAATAGGGACAACAGCTTCATCTCCTTATTTGGTTTTGGGGAAAATTCCTAACTTAGCCCTTGAGTTTTAATAATGTGCTGCTACGGGAGAAGGGATTTGGCAAGTTATGCCATACTTCCTCTCCCTCCTCTTCTTCTTCATCTTTGTCTACCCCTCTTCCCCTTATATCTCTTAATTTGTTTATGATGCTCAGAACTTAGGGGCACTGATGAATTCCGAGCTCACCATTTGATAACTGCCTTTATATTTCGTCAAACTGAAATCACCATTGGAGGGTCTTGAACAAATTCTGATAACACAGTTTTGTGGCATGACCCATATAATGGAATAATAATAACAGGAACATGTCTAAATCATGTTCTGGAGGCCATAAGTTTTGGATATTCTGTTTAAATCATATTACATGATTCCTTGGTTTTGAGTTTATTGCTATAATTACTTCGACGTGAGTTCATGATTTTGAGTATTTGGTTTCATGTTTTCCCGTTTGCTATATGTTCACAAAATTTGGTTGGGCTTTAGTTTGTTGGGTTTCATTTGGAAGGTTCTTGGTTGTGAGGAGTTTTATATTTCATCGTTTCTTGCCTTATTAATGTCTGAATATGTAAGTGATGCCAATCTAAGAGGCGGTGAAGCTTTGGAAGCCAAGCCTGAGATCGGGCTAATCGAATTTACACTATTTTGGGCTTGATTTATATATTGAATCGACGAGTTCCTCCCTTTATGAATGTTCTGTCAAAATAGGGACAGCAGCTTCATCTTCTTATCAGTTTTAGGAGAATTCCTAACTTAACTCTTGAGTTATAAGGATGTTCTGCTATGGCAAGAAGGTTGACTCTCTCTCCCTCTGGCAAGAAGGTTAACTCTCTTTCACTCTCCTCCTCTACTTGGAAGCCCCGTCGAAATAAGGGAATGAGTTTCTTCTTCTCAGCTTGAGTCATTTCTAACTTTGGTTTGAGTTTATAATTGGGATCCAAGTTCCTGTCTAAGGAATGAGGCTTAATTGGTCGTTTGAAATTAAATCTGCCATGCTTTGAACCAGTTGGGTATTTCAATTTTAATGGGGGCTGCCTTGTGAGCTGTTAAGGGGGGGCTGCTTTACTTTCCTGTTATGTTAATGGGGGCTGCTTTACTTTCCTGTTATGTTAATGGGGGCTGCTTTACCTTCCTGTTATGTTAATGGGGGCTGCCTTGTGAGCTGTTAAGGGGGGGGGGGGGGGGGGGGGGGGGGGGTGCTTTACCTTCCTGTTATGTTAATGGGGGCTGCCTTGTGAGCTGTTAAGGGGGGCTGCTTTACTTTCCTGTTATGTTAATGGGGCCTGATTTACTTTCCTGTTAAGGGGGGCTGCTTTACCTTCCTGTTATGTTAATGGGGGATGCCTTGTGAACTGTTAAGGGGGGGGGGGGGGGGGGGGGCTGCTTTACTTTCATGTTATGTTAATGGGGGCTGCTTTACCTTCCTGTTATGTTAATGGGGGCTGCCTTGTGAGCTGTTAAGGGTGGCTGCTTTACTTTCCTGTTATGTTAATGGGGGCTGCTTTACCTTCCTGTTATGTTAATGGGTGCTGCCTTGTGAGCTGTTAAGGGGGGGCTGCTTTACCTTCCTGTTATGTTAATGGGGGCTGCCTTGTGAGCTGTTATGGGGGGGCTGCTTTACTTTCCTATTATGTTAATGGGGACTGCTCCTTTCCTTGTTGAACTGCGGGTGCTGCCTCTATTGTTGTTGGTTTGGGGGCTGCTCCTTGTTGAGTTGGACTGCAGGTATGTTAATTTGGGGCTGCTCCTTTCCTTGTTGAACTGGGGGTGCTGCCTCTTTTGTTGTTGGTTTGGGGGCTGCTCCTTGTTGAGTTGGACTGCAGGTATGTTAATTTGGGGCTGCTCCTTTCCTTGTTGAACTGGGGGTGCTGCCTCTTTTGTTGTTGGTTTGGGGACTGCTCCTTGTTGAGTTGGACTACAGGTATGTTAATTTGGGGCTGCTCCTTTCCTTGTTGAACTGGGGGTGCTGCCTCTTTTGTTGTTGGTTTGGGGGCTGCTCCTTGTTGAGTTGGACTGCAGGTATGTTAATTTGGGGCTGCTCCTTTCCTTGTTGAACTGGGGGTGCTGCCTCTTTTGTTGTTGGTTTGGGGGCTGCTCCTTGTTGAGTTGGACTGCAGGTATGTTAATTTGGGGCTGCTCCTTTCTTTGTTGAACTGGGGGTGCTGCCTCTTTTGTTGTTGGTTTGGGGGCTGCTCCTTGTTGAGTTGGACTGCAGGTATGTTAATTTGGGGCTGCTCCTTTCCTTGTTGAACTGGGGGTGCTGCCTCTTTTGTTGTTGGTTTGGGGGCTGCTCCTTGTTGAGTTGGTCTGCAGGTATGTTGATTTGGGCTGCTCTTTACCATTTTTCCTGGGGCTGTTTTGCTTTGGGCTGCTCCTTACCATTTTTTCCTGGGGCTGTTTTGCTTCGGGCTGCTCCTTACCATTTTTCCTGGGGCTATTTTGCTTCGGGCTGCTCCTTACCATTTTTCTTAGGGCTGTTTTGCTTTGGGCTGCTCCTTACCATTTTTCCTGGGGCTGTTTTGCTTTGGGCTGCTCCTTACCATTTTTCCTGGGGCTGTTTTGCTTTGGGCTGCTCCTTACCATTTTTCCTGAGGCTGTTGCATTGGGGGCTGCTGTTATAAAAAAAACCTGCTGCAGTGTTTCCTGTTAATTAGGGGCTGATTTCATGTTGTTTTTAGTCGGGGCTGCTCCTTGTCTTCTTTTCTGAAGGACTGTGGTTGTTGGTCTATCCTTCTAGGAATCTCATTATTTGAGATGTCCTTTGCTTATGTTTCATGGGGAAATCGGGCTGGTTCCTCCTTCCAGGAGGATGGCTGTTGATTTACTCTTCCAGGAGCCTCACTATTAAAGGTTGAGTCGGTTATACATAAAAGTGGCGTTTTGAATGAGGTAACGAATTCGTGAGAGAATGGAATGACTATGGGAGTTGACCACCCATGGTCTACTATGATATACACCTCGTCTATCTTCATCTTATTCAGATTTTCACTCTTACTCTTCGATGCTACTTCATGTACCAAGGAAGGAAATAAAAGTTCACGAGTATTTTGGGATTGATCGCCAAACACCCAAGTGATTGGCGAAAGTCTACATGAATCCAGTTGTGCCTTATGTGGGCAACTTGGGTTGGATTGTCGGCCGGATTAAAATAGTGGTATCCTCTCGGTTGAAGATACGGTAAGCTTATAAAGAGCTTATCTTCTCCCCTTCTACTGAGTTCTCGGGTGGATATATTGCTGATTTTACAGAGTGTCTCTTTTCTATTCTGATGAAACGTTGCCTTCGAGAAATAATTCCTACGGGAATGAAATGTTGCCTTCGAGAAATAATTCCTACGGGAATGAAATGTTGCCTTCGAGAAATAATTCCTACGGGAATGAGATGTTGCCTTCGAGAAATAATTCCTACGGGAATGAAATGTTGCCTTCGAGAAATAATTCCTACGGGAATGAAATCTTGCCTTCGAGAAATAATTCCTACGTGAATGAAATGTTGCCTTCGAGAAATAATTCCTACGGGAATGAAATGTTGCCTTCGAGAAATAATTCCTACGGGAATGAAATGTTGCCTTCGAGAAACAATTCCTACGGGAATGAAATGTTGCCTTCGAGAAACAATTCCTACGTGAATGAAATGTTGCCTTCGAGAAATAATTCCTACGGGAATGAAATGTTGCCTTCGAGAAATAATTCCTACGGGAATGAAATGTTGCCTTCGAGAAATAATTCCTACGGGAATGAAATGTTGCCTTCGAGAAATAATTCCTACGGGAATGAAATGTTGCCTTCGAGAAATAATTCCTACGGGAATGAAATGTTGCCTTCGAGAAATAATTCCTACGGGAATGAAATGTTGCCTTCGAGAAATAATTCCTACGGGAATGAAATGTTGCCTTTGAGAAATAATTCCTATGGAAATGAAATGTTGCCTTCGAGAAATAATTCCTACGGGAATGAAATGTTGCCTTCCAGAAATAATTCCTACGAGAATGAAATGTTGCCTTCGAGAAATAATTCCTACGGGAATGAAATGCTGCCTTCGAGAAATAATTCCTACGGGAATGAAATGCTGCCTTCGAGAAATAATTCCTACGGGAATGAAATGTTGCCTTCGAGAAATAATTCCTACGGGAATGAAATGTTGCCTTCGAGAAATAATTCCTACGGGAATGAAATGTTGCCTTCAAGAAATAATTCCTACGAGAATGAAATGTTGCCTTCGAGAAATAATTCCTACGAGAACTAATTGACGCCTTCGAGAAATGTGACAAGGGGTAAAAATTGGATGGCCTATGAGTTTTACTCTAAGGCAACCCGCACGACGGACGGTCTAGGAGGGCAACCCGTGCGAAACTAATAGAACTACGTGGGTCTGAGGCCGTATGCATTATGATACGGAGTGCGTAGGCGGTGGTCATGGGAAGACTGCCTCGGCCCAATAAGAATTCCAGATATCCCCTCCCTTATAAATGTTATATTATGTTTGTTTGTTAGTAAGGGTTGGATTCTATTCGTGGTTCTAATAACTTGTCTTTAGCACAAGTGATAGGTGCAGATGAGGGACAACACTCATGGGTGGAGGAGGCCATAGAGCAGGCTACTTCAGGTATACGTTATTAAGTCGCATCTCCCTTTTTGTTGTGCCCTATCTCAGGGTATATATATATATATAATGGCAATGAAGTCTTGATGGATAGGATTTATTGCGGTGGCGAAATCGATATTACTCATACAGGTTTTGAAATTGTGGTTTCTGTGATATTTAATCTTCCGCTATAAACCATGTCTTCCACTAAGGGTAACAAAGCGCACTCTTTAATGATGTCTTCCGCTAAAATACTGCTTCCTTACTCTGTTGGTGTGTAGTGACTTTCGCTTAACACCACCCCTAGGCGTGACATCGGAGTGTTCAAGGAAAAGGGTTGGAGAAGCTAGTGCCTTCACCCCTCGGGGTCGCTTCGGCGTCGTGCTAAAGGGTGGTGTGCGATAAGATCCCCCGGTCAGACCGCCGATTTGGGAGGGGGTCTTACAATGTATCAGAGCGCAATCGATCTTGTCGACCTATTCGTGATCACAGAAACACATATTGCTCCGCTAATCGTTGTAGCGTGGTTCGGGACGAACCACTGCAGCGGAAGCGGTGGTGGACCTAAAAGGTAAAAGTTGGCAACAAACTTGGCATATATATGAACATTTTCACTCAAACTTATCAAATTCAGTTTTAGTCATGCAAAATGTTTTTTTTATGACTCAGATCGACACTTAAATAACTTTTACTACATCTGATCTCGAACAATCATCTATCTTATTCCCATAAAACACTCTCTGTAAACCCTACAAATGATCATTTCAAATTTTGAACTCTGGGTTTAAGCCTCTTTGTTTTATTGGGAGTAGATGCTCGTTTTGAAAATTCCATTCGAGGTGAACTAATCAAATGGAATTTTGTGTGCAATGTAAGAACTTCATTACTAATTTCTAATCCCAGGTTTAAGCCTCTTTGTTTTATTGGGATTAAAATTCTCGCTTTCAAAATTTCAGTTAAGGTAAGCTAACTAAATGAAATTTTGCGTGTATATGGAAAATTGCTCTAACGATTGCAAATATGAAGTATGCTTTGACTTGATCGATTTGACGATCTGTTGAAAATAAAGTCATGCAATCATAAAAGAACTATGATAAAATGTTAGTCTTTTCAATAACGTTAACATTTCAGGAAAATGATTACTGAGGCGACGTGCTGGATTGAAGTAAATTTGTGGCAAATCTATAAAAGCTTGTATACAAACCATCTTAAAAGTACATTGTTAGCATTCACGGGACTTGCGATGTTTGCATACTCAGCCAGCCGGGAAGCCTCGTTAAAAAGAGTAAGCCACTGAGGACCCGAAGGTGATGGTTACCTATTATATTGTTTGCTTGCATTGGGAAAGTGGCGGGTCGGTCATGCCCGTAGACCGTACGTACCAGTGCGGGAAGGTTGACGACTCTAGGCGACAGGGAGGTGTGCACCCCGGGAGCTCGTTTGTATCTTATATGCCCCGCTGGGTCCCTCCGCTGGTTGTCCAAATTCAGTTATTGCCGGATGTCTCCTACGTCCGAGGGTACACGGGGTTGTACGTTGGGGCCTGGGTAGTGCAATACATCCACACCCAGAAGTGGCAGGACCGGCCACTGTCACCGACGGCCACATCGGTGAGGCCCGCGGGGTTCGCTACCCTGCTGGAAGAAAAACGGTCAAAATATGGCAAGATCAGGTGCAAACTGGTAAAATAATTGTATGTGATTACAGTGGCGGGTCGGTCATGCTCGTAGACCGTACGCATTGGTGCGGGAGGGTTGACAACTCTAGGCGACAGGGAGATGTGCACCCCGGGAGCTCGGTTGTATCTTATATGCCCCGCTGGGTCCCTCCGCTGGTTGGCCAAGATCAGTTATTGCCAGACGTCTCCTACGTCTGAGAGTACACGGAGTTGTACGTTGGGGCCTGGGTAGTGCGGTACGTCCACACCCAGAAGTGGCAGGACCGGCCACTGTCACCGACGGCCACATCGGTGAGGCCCGCGGGGGTCGCTACCCTGCTGGAAGAAAAGCGGTCAGACTGTATCAACGCAGGGAATTGTGATGAGTCATGAGTACTTGTCATGCATGGACTGCATACGCATCATTTGCATCGTAACATACATATATCTACATGTACCATCAACATATAACCTTCGTATGGGAGTTGGTTATATGTTCATGGATTTTTCACTACTTACTTGCAATTTTTACATGTACATCAACATATAACCTTCGTATGGGAGTTGGTTATATGTTCATGGATTTTTCACTGCTTACTTGCAATTTGTACATGTACCAACAACATATAACCTTCGTATGAAAGTTGGTTATATGTTCATGGATTTACACTGCTTACTGGCATTTCTTGCTCTTTGTTCCACTAACATATAACCTTCGTATGAGAGTCGGTTATATGTTAATGGATTTTTACTATATACCTCTAGGACACAACACATAAATTTTGCGTTTCAGATATGCAAACTTTGGAGGTATTCGACTACGCTAGAATTACTTATTCGATATAATCATCTAAGCTATAATTCAGTTAGAGAACAATTTGGCGCACGAAATGTTCCCTCGAACAATATATATATCAGAATTACGGCAGAATGGACATGGCTAGGGTAAAACTACCCCTAGTTCGCTTAAGCAACTTATTGCAGTACACGGCGGGAGCCGTCAACACAGCTCATTTAGGTAAAACCAAACCTATAGACCCTTAAATTTTGGGGTCGTTCGACAAATATAGTGGTCTATAGTAGGCTCCGTTTTAATCTCCATGACCCACTAGTATTTTCAGGGACGAAAATTTTCTTTGTTTTCTTGGATTGTAACATCCCGACTTTGAAAAGGGGTCTAGCCGGTTCAGTTGAACCCTTGGAGGAGCTTAGGCCGGGTCAGAGGAAAACCACGACCCGGCCTTCGCCACAGAATGGTGGTCACATGGAGAAATGACTGTTTTGGGTAGCATCATGCTTCGCCAAAACGTCAAAGTTGTTCATTGAGAATACATGCCCTGAATCGACTTTTGTCAGTTGCGTTAGACTCGTATGGTCGATACGAGTGCAACGGAATTCGTTTCGTTCCAATCTGAGGTCATTTGGTGAGATTGACTGTTTTGAATACCGTAGTGCGTCACGACGATGCAGTTTTAGAATATGGAGCATACGTGCTCCGAATCGACTTCCGTCAGTTGCATTAGACTCGTATAGTTGATACGAGTGCAACAGAACTCATTTCGTTTTGATCCGAGATTATATGTAGAATATGACTATTTTGAGTATCGTAGCGCGTCACGACGACGCAATTTTAGAATATGGAGCATACATGCTCCGAATCTACTTCCGTCAGTTGCGTTAGACTCGTATGGTCGATACGAGTGCAACAGAATTCGTTTTGTTCCGATCTGAGGTCGTTTGGAGAAAACGACCATTTTGAGTATCGTAGTGCGTCACAATAAAGTCATTAGGGTACAGTGACCATGCACACTCCGAATAGACTTCAGTCGGTCACATCAGACTTGTATGATCAATACAAGCGCAATGCAATTCATTTCATTTAAATCCGACGAGGTTTGATAAACTTGGCTGAAATGAGTCGTTTAGAGCTCCTCGGCGACTCGGGAGAATAATTACGAGTAAATGAGTTCGAATCAATTTTAGTCTCGTTTCTTAGACTTGTGTGTTTGCCACAAGCGCAACAACGTCCTCCGCGCAAGTTTCCAACGTGTCTCCGGCGAGTTATAAATGTTTGTACCTAAATATATAATATATATATACAACATACACACGTAAAGGAGTTTTATAATATATATATATATATATATACTAGAATACTCTTATTCAAAACCTAAATCAGCGACCAAATCAGGGAGGTGGGCTGACGGGCGGTATCCGGAGGCTGAATCGGAGCCGGGCAAGGATCGCAGTTTGGGTTCCATCTTCCTCCTGGACGGCTTCTAGGGGAGATTCATCTTCCGTGCGATGAAGGCCACGTCTTCATCATCAGGGGGCTCGTGGGAGCTCCGGATTGGCCGGCCATGGTTACAAATAGGGCTGGGTCGGCATCGTCTGGGACACACAGAGCTCACGGCAAGATCTTCCTCCTTCCCCATCTTCCCCTCCTCCTTTCCTCCTCTAGTGAATGCTCTGTCGAAATAGGGACAACAGCTTCATCTCCTTATTTGGTTTTGGGGAAAATTCCTAACTTAGCCCTTGAGTTTTAATAATGTGCTGCTACGGGAGAAGGGATTTGGCAAGTTATGCCATACTTCCTCTCCCTCCTCTTCTTCTTCATCTTTGTCTACCCCTCTTCCCCTTATATCTCTTAATTTGTTTATGATGCTCAGAACTTAGGGGCACTGATGAATTCCGAGCTCACCATTTGATAACTGCCTTTATATTCCGTCAAACTGAAATCACCATTGGAGGGTCTTGAACAAATTCTGATAACACAGTTTTGTGGCATGACCCATATAATGGAATAATAATAACAGGAACATGTCTAAATCATGTTCTGGAGGCCATAAGTTTTGGATATTCTGTTTAAATCATATTACATGATTCCTTGGTTTTGAGTCTATTGCTATAATTACTTCGACGTGAGTTCATGATTTTGAGTATTTGGTTTAGTGTTTTCCCGTTTGCTATATGTTCACGAAATTTGGTTGGGCTTTAGTTTGTTGGGTTTCATTTGGAAGGTTCTTGGTTGTGAGGAGTTTTATATTTCATCGTGTCTTGCCTTATTAATGTCTGAATATGTAAGTGATGCCAATCTAAGAGGCGGTGAAGCTTTGGAAGCCAAGCCTGAGATCGGGCTAATCGAATTTACACTATTTTGGGCTTGATTTATATATTGAATCGACGAGTTCCTCCCTCTATGAATGTTCTGTCAAAATAGGGACAGCAGCTTCATCTTCTTATCAGTTTTAGGAGAATTCCTAACTTAACTCTTGAGTTATAAGGATGTTCTGCTATGGCAAGAAGGTTGACTCTCTCTCCCTCTGCCAAGAAGGTTAACTCTCTTTCACTCTCCTCCTCTACTTGGAAGCCCCGTCAAAATAAGGGCATGAGTTTCTTCTTCTCAGCTTGAGTCATTTCTAACTTTGGTTTGAGTTTATAATTGGGATCCAAGTTCCAGTCCAAGGAATGAGGCTTAATTGGTCGTTTGAAATTAAATCTGCCATGCTTTGAACCAGTTGGGTGTTTCAATTTTAATGGGGGCTGCCTTGTGAGCTGTTAAGGGGGGCTGCTTTACTTTCCTGTTATGTTAATGGGGGCTGCTTTACTTTCCTGTTATGTTAATGGGGGCTGCTTTACCTTCCTGTTATGTTAATGGGGGCTGCCTTGTGAGCTGTTAAGGGGGGGCTGCTTTACCTTCCTGTTATGTTAATGGGGGCTGCCTTGTGAGCTGTTAAGGGGGGGCTGCTTTACTTTCCTGTTATGTTAATGGGGGCTGCTTTACTTTCCTGTTAAGGGGGTGCTGCTTTACCTTCCTGTTATGTTAATGGGGGCTGCCTTGTGAGCTGTTAAGGGGGGGCTGCTTTACTTTCCTGTTATGTTAATGGGGGCTTCTTTACCTTCCTGTTATGTTAATGGGGGCTGCCTTGTGAGCTGTTAAGGGGGGGGGGGGGGGGGGGGGGGGGCTGCTTTACTTTCCTGTTATGTTAATGGGGGCTGCTTTACCTTCCTGTTATGTTAATAGGGGTTGCCTTGTGAGCTGTTAAGGGGGGGCTGCTTTACCTTCCTGTTATGTTAATGGGGGATGCCTTGTGAGCTGTTAAGGGGGGGCTGCTTTACTTTCCTGTTATGTTAATGGGGGCTGCTCCTTTCCTTGTTGAACTGAGGGTGCTGCCTCTTTTGTTGTTGGTTTGGGGGCTGCTCCTTGTTGAGTTGGACTGCAGGTATGTTAATTTGGGGCTTCTCCTTTCCTTGTTGAACTGGGGGTGCTGCCTCTTTTGTTGTTGGTTTGGGGGCTGCTCCTTGTTGAATTGGACTGCAGGTATGTTAATTTGGGGCTGCTCCTTTCCTTGTTGAACTGGGGGTGCTGCCTCTTTTGTTGTTGGTTTGGGGGCTGCTCCTTGTTGAGTTGGACTGCAGGTATGTTAATTTGGGGTTGCTCCTTTCCTTGTTGAACTGGGGGTGCTGCCTCTTTTGTTGTTGGTTTGGGGGTTGCTCCTTGTTGAGTTGGACTGCAGGTATGTTAATTTGGGGCTGCTCCTTTCCTTGTTGAACTGGGGGTGCTGCCTCTTTTGTTGTTGGTTTGGGGGCTGCTCCTTGTTGAGTTGGACTGCAGGTATGTTAATTTGGGGCTGCTCCTTTCCTTGTTGAACTGGGGGTGCTGCCTCTTTTGTTGTTGGTTTGGGGGATGCTCCTTGTTGAGTTGGACTGCAGGTATGTTAATTTGGGGCTGCTCCTTTCCTTGTTGAACTGGGGGTGCTGCCTCTTTTGTTGTTGGTTTGGGGGCTTCTCCTTGTTGAGTTGGTCTGCAGGTATGTTGATTTGGGCTGCTCTTTACCATTTTTCGTGGGGCTGTTTTGCTTTGGGCTGCTCCTTACCATTTTTTCCTGGGGCTGTTTTGCTTCGGGCTGCTCCTTGCCATTTTTCCTGGGGCTGTTTTGCTTCGGGCTGCTCCTTACCATTTTTCTTAGGGCTGTTTTGCTTTGGGCTGCTCCTTACCATTTTTCCTGGGGCTGTTTTGCTTTGGGCTGCTCCTTACCATTTTTCCTGGGGCTGTTTTGCTTTGGGCTGCTCCTTACCATTTTTCCTGAGGCTGTTGCATTGGGGGCTGCTGTTATAAAAAAACCTGCTGCAGTGTTTCCTGTTAATTAGGGGCTGATTTCATGTTGTTTTTAGTCGGGGCTGCTCCTTGTCTTCTTTTCTGAAGGACTGTGGTTGTTGGTTTATCCTTCTAGGAATCTCATTATTTGAGATGTCCTTTGCTTATGTTTTATGGGGAAATCGGGCTGGTTTATCCTTCCAGGAGGATGGCTGTTGATTTACTCTTCCAGGAGCTTCACTATTAAAGGTTGAGTCGGTTATACATAAAAGTGGCGTTTTGAATGAGGTAACGAATTCGTGAGAGAATGGAATGACTATGGGAGTTGACCACCCATGGTCTACTATGATATACACCTCGTCTATCTTCATCTTATTCAGGTTTTCACTCTTACTCTTCGATGCTACTTCATGTACCAAGGAAGGAAATAAAAGTTCACGAGTATTTTGGGCTTGATCGCCAAACACCCAAGTGATTGGCGAAAGTCTACATGAATCCAGTTGTGCCTTATGTGGGCAACTTGGGTTGGATTGCCGGGCGGATTAAAATAGTGGTATCCTCCCGGTTGAAGATACGGTAAGCTTATAAAGAGCTTATCTTCTCCTTTTCTACTGAGTTCTCGGGTGGATATATTGCTGATTTTAAAGAGTGTCTCTTTTCTTCTCTGATGAAACGTTGCCTTCGAGAAATAATTCCTACGGGAATGAAATGTTGCCTTCGAGAAATAAGTCCTACGGGAATGAAATGTTGCCTTCGAGAAATAATTCCTACGGGAATGAAATGTTGCCTTCGAGAAATAATTCCTACGGGAATGAAATGTTGCCTTCGAGAAATAATTCCTACGGGATGAAATGTTGCCTTCGAGAAATAATTCCTACGGGAATGAAATGTTGCCTTCGAGAAATAATTCCTACGGGAATGAAATGTTGCCTTAGAGAAATAATTCCTACGGGAATGAAATGTTGCCTTCGAGAAATAATTCCTACGGGAATGAAATGTTGCCTTCGAGAAATAATTCCTACGGGAATGAAATGTTGCCTTCGAGAAATAATTCCTACGGGAATGAAATGTTGCCTTCGAGAAATAATTCCTACGGGAATGAAATGTTGCCTTCGAGAAATAATTCCTACGGGAATGAAATGTTGCCTTCGAGAAATAATTCCTACGGGAATGAAATGTTGCCTTCGAGAAATAATTCCTACGTGAATGAAATGTTGCCTTCGAGAAATAATTCCTACGGGAATGAAATGTTGCCTTCGAGAAATAATTCCTACGGGAATGAAATGTTGCCTTCGAGAAATAATTCCTACGGGAATGAAATGTTGCCTTCGAGAAATAATTCCTACGGGAATGAAATGTTGCCTTCGAGAAATAATTCCAACGGGAATGAAATGTTGCCTTCGAGAAATAATTCCTACGGGAATGAAATGTTGCCTTCGAGAAATAATTCCTACGGGAATGAAATGTTGCCTTCGAGAAATAATTCCTACGGGAATGAAATGTTGCCTTCGAGAAATAATTCCTACGGGAATGAAATGTTGCCTTCCAGAAATAATTCCTATGAGAATGAAATGTTGCCTTCGAGAAATAATTCCTACGGGAATGAAATGTTGCCTTCCAGAAATAATTCCTACGGGAATGAAATGTTGCCTTCGAGAAATAATTCCTACGGGAATGAAATGTTGCCTTCGAGAAATAATTTCTACGGGAATGAAATGTTGCCTTCGAGAAATAATTCCTACGGGAATGAAATGTTGCCTTCAAGAAATAATTCCTACGAGAATGAAATGTTGCCTTCGAGAAATAATTCCTATGAGAACTGATTGACGCCTTCGAGAAATGTGACAAGGGGTAAAAATCGGATGGCCTATGAGTTTTACTCTAAGGCAACCCGCACGACGGACGGTCTAGGAGGGCAACCCGTGCGAAACTAATAGAACTACGTGGGTCTGAGGCCGTATGCAGGATGATACGGAGTACGTAGGCGGTGGTCGCGGGAAGACTGCCTCAGCCCAATAAGAATTCCAGATATCCCCTCCCTTATAAATGTTATATTATGTTTGTTTGTTAGTAAGTGTTGGATTCTCTTTGTGGTTCTAATAACTTGTCTTTAGCACAAGTGACAGGTGCAGATGAGGGACAACCCTCATGGGTGGAGGAGGCCACAGAGCAGGCTACTTCAGGTATACGTTATTAAGTCGCATCTCCCTTTTTGTTGTGCCCTACCTCAGGGTATATATATATATAATGGCAATGAAGTCTTGATGGATAGGATTTATTGCGGCGGCGAAATCGATATTACTCATACATGTTTTGAAATTGTGGTTTCTGTGATATTTAATCTTCCGCTATAAACCATGTCTTCCGCTAAGGGTAACAAAGCGCACTCTTTAATGATGTCTTCCGCTAAAATACTGCTTCCTTACTCTGTTGGTGTGTAGTGACTTTCGCTTAACACCACCCCTAGGCGTGACATCGGAGTGTTCAAGGAAAAGGGTTGGAGAAGCTAGTGCCTTCACCCCTCGGGGTCGCTTCGGCGTCGTGCTAAAGGTTGGTGTGCGATAAGATCCCCCGGTCGGACCGCCGATTTGGGAGGGGGGTCTTACAGGTATCACCTCCAGGATGTGGAAGGGGTGCCCCTCGACCGAGCCAGGAGTGGGGATGATTTGAAACGATTTTACCCTTGAAAGCTTTATTATATTGTTTACTGAATGTCTCACTTCTTTTTGTGATGCTTATAGCTACTACCATGTCGGGGTGTCGAAGGTTGGATATGTTGGTGCTGGAATGCCCCAGATCGATTCCGCTCCCGGGCTCTCACCTAGACGGGGGTTCAGGTTGATCTCTGGAAAGGCTGGCAAAGTTGGATATGTTGGTGCTGGAATGCCCCAGATCGATTCCTCTCCCGGGCTCTCACCAAGACGGGGGGTTCAGGTTGATCTCTGGAGAGGCTGGCAAGGTTGGATATGTTGGTGCTGGAATACCCCAGATCGATTCCACTCCCAGGCTCTCACCTAGACGGGGGGTTCAGGTTGATCTCTGGAGAGGCTGGCAAGGTTGGATATGTTGGTGTTGGAATGCCCCAGATCGATTCCGCTCCCGGGCTCTCACCTAGACGGGGGGTTCAGGTTGATCTCTGGAGAGGCTGGCAAGGTTGGATATGTTGGTGCTGGAATGCCCCAGATCGATTCCGCTCCCGGACTCTCACCTAGACGGGGGGTTCAGGTTGATCTCTGGAGAGGCTGGCAAAAGGGGGCACGGTTTGAAGGTAACAGGTTGAGGTGTTAAAGTCAGGGAGGCTTGGTTCGCAGGATGCCAAATGTCTGAGGTTATCAAGGTCGGGTTCGCCAAGCAGTATTCGCGGGCGGCGACAGTATGGGCTCGCGAAATCCATAGAAGGAGATGCTCGGCGAGGCGAGACCAGACATGCTCATTCGCGAGCCCCCCAGGAGCACTACCGCGTAACAACTAGTCATGAGATAGGAGTTCAAAGGAAAGATCTAATGCAAGAGGAAAATAAACGCGAGCATGCTCATAAATACTAACAAAAAATCATAACTATCATTCCCCAAGATTCTTCTATGTTCGGCGGCGATCTCGCCAGCTCAAAAGGAATAATATACATTCGAAGGAAAGAGAAGAGAAGGTAGGCTAAGGGGGCTCATTCTGCGGGGGCCCTCGCCATCCTTGCGATCCCCCAACCATGGCGCCAAGTCGAAGAGATCCGGGCAGACATCTTCCGCTGTGAACTCCATCGCGTCTTCGGCTAGGAGACTCGCGTTCTTGAGAGTCGTGAAGACGAGGTTGGCGACCTCTTGTGCATCTCGCCGCCTCTAGTCTTCGCTCTCGGCAACCCTCTCTTGAGACCCGACTCGCCCAGGAGAAGGGGGTAGCACGCTGCGAATCTGCTCGTCCACCCGAGCCTTCAGCATGGTATTCTCCAGCTCTAGCTCGTTGTTGCGAGCGAGAAGTTTGGTTGCTGAGTCGGCATCCTGAGTTAATACCAAATAAGTTAGGTGAAGACCGGGGGTCGCGAACAACAAAGAGAGGGGGCCCAGGATCGCTTACCATCTTGCCCTGCATCCCGGCGAGAAGGCTTTCCAACGCCGCCTCTCTCTCCTTAAGGCCTTTGATCTCATCGCGAGCTTTCTTAAGCTCCTCCCTGTATGCGCGGATATCCCTATCCGCCTGCAGGTAACGGCGTCCCGCCATATGTGCGAGCTCCGTCGAGCGAAACTGAGCTGACTTCGTAGACCAGTTGCCTTGGCCCCATCTCTTTATAGGCGGCGGCAGCCTCGCGGCCGTATAAGCCGAAGGCGAAAGAAAATGCCTCCTCCCCGGCTTTACCAAGCTCCACCCAGGAGGGGTGAAGGGTGGAGCAGGAAATCCTGTTGGCATCAGGATCCCAAGCGAGCAGGGGCTCGCCAAGGGAATCAGAAACCTTCTCGCCTAGGCCAAAGTTCTTATGACCCTTGGGTTGGGGGGTTGCGGAAGAGCTCTCAGCGCCCTGGCTCGCCAAGGGGTCCGGCTGTTTCGCGGGGGAAGGGGGCGAGCCGTCGGTCTCGCTCAGATCAACAACCGCGCTCTTGTCTTTAACAACAAGGGTTTTCCCCTTCGACTTCTTGGAAGAGGATTGCGAGTTGGGCTGGCTCGCAGACGGAGGTCGCATCTTGCCGGACCCAGTGGTAGGAAGATCACGGCAAGCCTCTGCCGCCGCGGTCGCGAGTGTGTCCGCTTTAAGTGTGGTGTCTTGCGCGTGCGGAGGATTGACGGGGACGTCACGCTCGCCTGCAGAAGCAGAATAAGAGTGTTAGACATCGAAGAAGGGAAAAAGGGTAGGGCGAAAGCGAGCCATACCTTCCCCTTGGGGAACCGCTAGTAGTGAGTCGACGTTGCGCCTCAGGTGGGCGACTTCGAAGTTTTTCCCGGAAAGGTAGTGGAAGAGTTTGGCGTCGGCGCCGCTCAGCGAGCTCAGAGGGCGGTAGGTGGCGTTGTCACGTTGAAGGGGAGTGAAGTGGAGGTTGCCGAAGGGTCCCTTCACCAAGATGAACTTCCGAGTCCAGTAGTGACTCTTGTTCACCGTCTCGCAGACGGTGACATGCTGGCTCGCAAAATAAGTGGTCCCGTCCCGGAAGGCGCGAAAAGAGAACACCTTGCGGAAGACGAAGAGGCTGAACTCGATCCTCTCCTCCCGCATATAGATAGCGAACGCGACCACGTCCGCGATCGCATTCGGGGTCAGCTGGCTCGGCAACACCCCATAATACCGTAGCACCTGCAAGGAACAGAAAGTGAAAAAGTTGCGAAAGCGAACAGGGAGCTGCGAGAGGGCTAAGCGAAGTACCTAACGAATTTCAGGCCATAAGGGGAGTCGCAACCCATTCTCAAAGTGAGCGATGGGGATCGCGAGCTCGTCGGCCTCGGTCTCATTCAGCGTAGCCTTCTCGCTTGGACAACGAGCCGAATAGCCCTTCGGGAGATAGTGATCCACAGCATATTTGTATTCCTCCGCAGTGAGGTTCGCACAGAAGAAGTCGTGAGTTTGGAATGCTGAAGCACACCTGGCTCGCCCCTCGCTCTCGCCATTTGCTCCCATTGAAGGATTTGTTCGCAGCGAGCCGGGAAGAAGTAACCTGCAAGTAGCGAACGTGAGCACGAGCTTGCGAGAACAGAAACGAGCGTAGAGGCGAGAGGATTTGGGAGATGAATGGGGCGGATGGAAAAATGAATCCGAACTATTTATAGGAAAATAAGATGGGCACAGGATTCGAAGCGTCGGGAGTGCGGATAGCGAAAATAGAGTAGATTTCTACCCGACAAGACTACAGCCTTGCGAGCCCGGGCTCGCCACTGCGTGGTAATTGAGCCCCGTCGGAAGCCGGCCCGTGAGGGAAGGAGGCTTGGGCGCGACGTCACCCAGAGGTTCGCGAGCGCTCCACGAGGGCAATCATATCAAACACGGTGAACATGCAGAATAAGTCACATGCGCATCGCAGAAATAAAGGGCGAGATAAAAAATGATAAAAGGCGAGTCACGATGGACTCGCAAATATTACCACACCATAGGTATTGTTCAGCATAAGCATCATGAGATAAATGAAAACAAGGGGACAGCAGAAATAAATTCACGGCAGGCTCAGGGGTAAGGAAGCCATTTCCAGCGACCCCGGCCTCGCTTCCCCGCGCGCGGCGGCACTCTCGGATAGTGGTATTCATGAAGTACTTTGAGCTCGCGCAGGATCAGGTGAGCTTGGTCCTCACCCCTCGAGATGTGCACACCGGGCGAGGTAGCGTCTGCGCGAGTCACCGGCCCTGCCTCGGCGAGGAAGCGCGCACTCGCGTCCTCCATGGCGGCGAATCTCTCGTCGAAGGAAGCCCGGTCCGCGTCATACCGCTCCTCCAGCTCGCGCAGCATCATACCATGCTTCTGAAGCACCTCCGACACCTGAATCTTCATCCGCGCGGGGTCGCCCGGGTCGCCCAAGAAGTCATCGATCTGACTCGGCGAGGGCGGCGGTGACATCTCCACCCTCCCGTGCTCTGACTCAAGCGTGGCTTCTGAAATTTCTGCGAAGGAAGAGTTAGTAGGATCAGGGGACGAGCGAGAAAGTGAGCTCGCACAGATGTACTAACCTTGGGATGAGGATTCGCGACGTTGTCTGCGAGAGGGCTCCGGTCGACCCTTGAAGTTTTCGCGGAACCCTCGAACGTTGGGTTTCCCCAGACCAGGGGGATATACCACCCTCTCCGCGACCTGGACGCCGTCGAGAAGCGAGCCGCCTGGGCTTCGCCTGCCCAAAATGCTGAATCCCGGGGTCTCCACGATAACCTTAGGCGGAATCGACGAGCGCGCCGGTGTGGATCCCTTCTTCTCAGGGCTCGGCGGTGGGGTGTCTGCATAAGTCATAAGCGCATGGATATCGCAAAGAGACATGAGCTGGAATAAAGGAAGAAGGTACTTATGACTTACCGGGTTGCGAGAGAGGCGTCTGATGGGTTGAGGTCCCGACCCCAGCAATTAGCGATCCCAGCATCGCTGGGGACAGGGGACTGATGAGTCCTGATTATATACACCTTCATGGACTCATCCGGGCCATTATTTAGTCAATATCACGCACTTTAGCCTTATTATAGTTTATAATTGATAACCCATGCTAGGTGCACATTTTGGCCCACTTTGGTGTGTTTTCGTGTTTATTTCCTTTCATAGTACTCATATGTTGTTAAGTGCCACTTTCGGTGGCTAGATCTGTGTTTGTGCTGGAATAGGAGGCGTGCAAGTGTTTCCGGTGCAATTCTGCACAGGAACACTGCGCACGATCACTTGTTCTAGTGCGCACGACCACTGGTCGTGCGCCACTGATCGTGCGCACTTAGCCCCTTTTTACGAGTTCTGTCTGGTGCAGTGCGCACGCCCATCAACTCCAGTGCGCACGACCACCGGTCGTGCGCCACTGTCCGTGCGCACTTAATAGTAATTTTATGAGTTCTGTCTCACCTATTGCGCACGACCACCGACGCTAGTGCGCACGATCAACGGTCGTGCGCCACTGGTCGTGCGAGCATTTTATTTTATAATTTCATCTCTTGCAGGTTCTGTCCAGGCAGTGCGCACGATCGCAGGATTCCAGTGCGCACGACCACTGGTCGTGCGCCAATGATCGTGCGCAGTGTTTAATCCAGCGCCTATATATTGACCTGTTCGCGAATTAGGTCGGGAGGACGCAACTCTGCTCCGTTCAGTCCGCCGTTTTCGCCGGTTTCAGGGGATTTTCACCCCCTAGGCCTCCTCCATCATCCACAGGCTTAAAGGAAGGGTCCCTACACTCACTTTGACCGCTAAAGAAGAGGTTCTCCGCAATAGACGTGGCCGGATTGTAAATCGCTGGAGAAGACGGGTCCATTGGGAGGTGTGACAGCCCTCTTCTACCCCGGACGCAGTTGGGACCGAGCTAGGACGCGGATTGACAACCCGGTGCTTCCTACCGTAAATCTACAACGAGACTCCAGATTCGGTCGTATCTCCTGCCTTTTTCCTCTATTTTTGTGGTTATGTGTGATGTATTCTCTTTATCTTGATGATGAACACTATGAATCATGCCTAATATTGCTTATTTCATGCTTATGAAATTATTTTGTTCATTTGTGTCATTGAGGTGCGCCTTATTTCATTTTCCATTCCACCGCCACGATCGGTGCCGCACTAGCAATTGCTAGTGGCGTGCTTGACGAAGAGGTGCTCGCGACCCTCACTCCGCTTGCCTTCTCGTCCATCCGCTCTTTCGACGCAGCGCGCTCAAGGCCTGCCTAGTCTCCATCCGCCTATCGAAGCATTGCATAGCAGCATTGCATAGGAGTAGTGGTAATATTTATTTTAAGTATTCACAAACCCCCAAAGCCCTTTCATTCGCATTCCGCCTTTCGCAGGACTTCAATCTCAAGTCCTTCCTCGATAATAAACTCCACCTTACTGTGTTCCTTGAGAGATTCGATACTCGGGGATTACTCCTCGCTTTATATTACTTGAACGATCGGTACACTGCCGTTTCGTGCCGCAGTCGAGCTACCGCCTATAGCGGTGTGTGAGATTTGCGCCATCAGGGACGAGAAGAGGTCAGTGTGAGGCCCGCCATGCGTTCCTCAGGTGGAGGATTCTGCGAGAGGAAAAGGAATAAGTAGGGAGTCGATATAAAGAATTTAGACGAAGAATACCTGTTGCGCGAGCCCGACATTCGGCGGCGGGGGCGAGCCAGGAGGTGATGACACGTCCTCCCCCTGCGACCTCCTAACCGTCTTGGCTTTCTTGCTCTGAGCAGAAAGAGGGGTGGCAGGGTTGAACATCCAGGCGTTGCGCTCGGCGGCCTGGGCCTTCGCTATCTCCCTGGAAGCTTTCAGTCGATCCCGCGCGCTCTACTTGGGAGACATTCTGAAGGGAGAGTGTTTTCAGCGAGGAAGAGGGAGAAGGAAAGGCTTGATCACTAGCCACGGTGGACGGTATTTATAGTTTTGGGCATGGGGCCCACCAAAAGATTCCCGCCACGTCAGCAGAATCGGCGAACACCAGGGGTTGGATGTTTCTTCGCGAGCTTAGGACAAACCTCGCGAAGAGCGGGGATTGTGTACAACCCCGATGTCCGACAGGGAGAGTCAGATGGCTCACACCCAAGAAAGCGAGCCAAGATGGGCGAACCCAGGCGGGGCGAGCCAAGGAAGAGCGGGAGACCATATAGGCGAGCGAGCCAGGTAATGTGCCAATAGCAATTCTGGGCTCGGCCAAGGTAGTGCAGGCGAGCGAGCCAGGTAATGTGCCAATAGCAATTCTGGGCTCGGCCAAGGTAGTACGGGCGAGCGAGCCAGGTAATGTGCCAATAGCAATTCTGGGCTCGGCCAAGGTAGTGCAGGCGAGCGAGCCAGGTAATGTGCCAGTAGCAATTCTGGGCTCGGCCAAGGTAGTACGGGCGAGCGAGCCAGGTAATGTGCCAATAGCAATTCTGGGCTCGGCCAAGGTAGTGCAGGCGAGCGAGCCAGGTAATGTGCCAATAGCAATTCTGGGCTCGGTCAAGGTAGGCAGGAGAGCGAGCCAGATAATGTGCCAATAGCAATTCTGGGCTCGGCAACCCAGAGGCTCGCGAGCTCCACTCGCAAGGGAGGTCTCGAAGCGGGCTGGCTCGCCCAGTAAAGGTCCGGGAAGGGATTTTTACCAGGAGGCCCCCGGTGGTCTGCGGTTAGCCTCTCCAAACAGCGGGATTTGGCTTTTAGCAGACCAATCCGATGTGCGGATAGTAAGAATGGACAGCGGGATTTGGCTATTGACAGACCACAAAACTAAAATCTATAAATAGACCTTAAAGGGCACCTTGGAAGAGACCGGTTCAGAATCTTTGAGCCTTCTTCTCTCCTTAGGTCGCTTTGGTTTGGGCTCTCTAGCTCTCCAAGGTGCCCGAGTCTTAGCTTTGGCTTGGGAGGGGAAGCGCTCAACGATCTTCTGGGTTAGTGGAGGGACCTCCTCGCTAGGACTAGGGTCTTCGTTCTTTGTCCGAGTCATCTGCCCACCCCTTCCGAGGGACCGGTAAGGGCTAGCTGCCCCTCAACTCGTTGAGGGCCCCGAGCTCCACAAGAGACCGAGAAATCGGTTTCAACAGTTGATAATAAGAAAATTTTGCAAAAAATATCATTCTAATGCATTGTTGAATGGACTATTTGATGTTTATTATAAACGAAGTTCTGCGGCGAATATTCGAAGCATGCTAGCGAAAAAGATATGCTCTAACATGTCTCTGGTAAGAAGTATGTTGTAACAAATTTTGTTAAATTCTAATTGGTTGATAATAAGAAAATTTTGCAAAAAATATCATTCTAATGCATTGTTGAATGGACTATTTGACGTTTATTATAAACGAAGTTTTGCGGCGAAAATTTGAAGCATGCTAGCGAAAAAGATATGCTCCAACATGCCTCTAGTAAGAAGTATGTAAAAATGAGTATGTCATTGTTTGAAGAGTCTCTTTGTATTATTCTGAAAAAACATTTTATGCACAAATAATATTGATCTTTCTCGTCCTCTTTGCCTTTTCTCAATAACAAAATTTTGTCTACATATATTTTTGTCAATAGAAAAAACTGGCAAAACTATCAAAACAGTTCCTAAAGTCATGCTACTTTATGAAATCAGTCTCTAAAATATTCTTTGCTTGAAATAAGTCCCTCATATTTATTTTAGATTTGATATTAGTCTCAATTAGCTTTGTTGTTAAATGTTTAAGGGTAAAATAGCATTTTTTTATAATAATTTAAACCCTAAACCCACACCACTTTCTTTCTCCCGTAAAGGATTTGCATTTCTCCTTGTTCCTCCCTGTTGCGGGTCACTTGATGCTCCGACAGACCGGTCGATTTGAACCACCTTAGCTCGAGAGCGAGCCGAGCGCTCAAACAGTCAATGAGAAAACTAGTGGATGACCCAAGAACGTTTTTACGTGAAAAACCCGAAAATGGTAACAAACAACGTGGTCGGAGCTGTGCCAGCCAAATTCTACTATATGTCAGTTTCTTACGAGCAAAATTGAGAACTCGAGGGCGCAGGCCGCCGTTCGTTACAATGATTACATATAGAAATTTCTGGGGTGACATACCACCTCTCAGCAAGCTAAGTACTTTTCTGTGAAAATGAAAGTGGGACGCTCTGGTCGTCTTTCGGTGTCCGGAGGATCTCTGAATCACGTAAGAAGAATGCATTCGAAAGTGAAGAAGATCTTCAAATGCTCGAATTAGGTCTTTGAAGACTTGAAGGAGATCTTCGAAGACTTGGAGGAAAACTTCAAGAACCGAAGGAGAACTCTGAGGAATCTTCAACGGCGCTCTCTCGGGTGTAGAAGATAAGGTCTCTGGAAATTAAGGCTCTATGCTCCTTTTATAGCCTTGGACAAGGGTAGCCCGTTAATTTTGCCATTGTAATCACCGTAACCACCTGAAGGGTGAATCACGCTTGTCGATTTAGAGCACACTGGTCGCCATTTTTTGAATATTCCCGTCTTGCCCCCTGGGCAGTTCGGGCAGCTCGGGAAGCTTCGTTGATGGCGTTGAGCGCAGCGAACAAGACCTGCAATCTTGGAAATGAGGAAAGACTAACTGTCGCGCTCGTCGTGAACACGAAAGTGTTCTGAGCGTGCGATGAACGCGGAAGCGTTCTGAGCGCGCGACGAACGCGGAAGCGTTCTGAGCGCGCGACGAACGCGGAAGCGTTCTGAGCGCGCGACGAACGCGGAAGCGTTCTGAGCGCGCGACGAACGCGGAAGCGTTCTGAGCGCGCGACGAACGCGGAAGCGTTCTGAGCGCGCGACGAACGCGGAAGCGTTCTGAGCGCGCGACGAACGCGGAAGCGTTATGAGCGTGCAATGAACCTGGAAGCGCTTGGCTTGCTTTACGGGCGAAAAGATGAGGATACGATCGGTTGTCGACGGAGGGGTGCGCTTATAAGAGCGAGGGCGCGCCTTTCAAATACCGCGCCTCCCAAAATGGGAAGTTGCACCCCCCGAGAAAGGGAGGGTGCCGAGGTTCTGGCCGCACCCCCAAAGGGGGTACGTTTTTCGGCCACACCTCCCTAGGGGATGCGGTTTTCGGCCGCACCCCCACGGGCGGTGCGTCCATGGCCGCACCTCATTGGGGGCGCGGCCTTGGCTGCACCCCCATGGGAGGAGCGGCCTTGGCCGCACCTCATTGGGGGCGCAGCCTTGGCTACACCCCCATGGGAGGAGCGGCCTTGGCCGCACCTCATTGGGGGCGCAGCCTTGGCACCCCCATGAGAGGAGCGGCCTTGGACGCACCCTATGGGGGGCGCGGCCTTGGATGCACCCCCATGGGAAATGCGGCCTTTTCTCTACCCCATGGGTGCGGCCTTGGCCACCCCCATGGGGTGCCGCCCGCACTCCCCTTGTAAGACCCCCCTCCCGGAACACAAGAAACGGCCAAGGGGAGTCTAATGCCAAGAACAGTCGCCTTGCGGTAGCTTCAGCACATGGGCTAACCTGTACCACAAGACGCCTATCCTACCGGCTAAACCAATATCATCGTGTCAACCCATCAATAATAGAAAAAACAACAGAAGCCATAGATTCACAATTAAGCAAAGATGTCCCATCAAGTACAAAAGGACAGGTAGCTGTGAGAGCTCCTGCAAAATATCATTGTACTAAAATGCCCCTAGGGCTACATCTTGAAACAATCGCTCACATATGTCACTGACGGTAGCGAAGGTAACGTAGTCTCAGGCCCTGTAATCCTGGCCTGGCTGTCCTCTTGCGTCGCGCGCTGCTGCTCCATCTACTGCATGGTGTCCTCCTAAAAATGGTGACGTAGCAACCGTTAGTCATACAGACTATGTGGCTTCTCATACTCTCCCCCGGCGACTCTTAGGCACCGGGCGGAAGGAAAGAAAGAGAATGCTGCAATATAATCAGTAATATACAATATAGCAAGTGGCAAGGACATAGTAATCACAGCAGATATATCAAGAGTATAAGTGTACACTTATTCTAGCAGTGTAGTCAGCAACAGAGTATAAGTAGAGCAGAGCATATATAGAACTGAATTGAACTTAACTTATAAGGATGCACATATAAGCTTATAAGTTAAGGGTCTTTTGCAATAATAAGTAACCCATCATATAAAGGTGCCCATACAAGTTTATATGATGAGGATCTTTATGTGGTGCAATGCAATGCAATGTATGTATGATGACTCACCCATGATTTTCGCACGCACTCCAATTTGCTATGTCGGCATAGACTATTACTTCCCACTTTTCGAGGGTAGCTAACCTCTCAGGCATCACTCGTCATGGTCAAACGGTGACAGTGGATCGGGCTCTCCACTACTAGGTGGGTATGCACACTACCAGACCTAGGCCTTACGTACTCCTCGACACTAAGAACAAAACAGCGGATAACCCGCATACTGGACACAGAAGGGGTCTTAGGAAGTAAGCACCAAGAGCCATCCCAACCGGTCGATGGCATAGAAGGGATTTTGGGGAAGTAAACACCAAAGAGCCCAACCCAACCGGCCAAGATCTATCTGCCAACTCCCGTCGGTGTGAAGACTGGCGAGCCCGTAGATCTGCCACATGTAATCCTCAACACAGGATCGTAACCATCGTGTACCAACCACCGCACTTGCCGTATACCCAAGTGCCTAAGGGCTCCAACGGAGCCCTTCCATTTTCCACCATACCCGTGCCTTTAAGCACGCAAGGGCTTTCACCGAGTCCCTTTCCATCATACCCTAGGATGTCATCGCATCCTAACTATTTTGCCGAGCTCTCACTGCTACCCAAAGGGAGTTATCATGACTCTAAGTAGTGGCTACACGTATCAAGGAATTTTCACTCATACAAGCCTATGGACTACATGTGTATCTGATTATCACAATGAGAGGATCGACAATATAAAATTGTTCAAGTGTATTATCTGGGCCATCCAATTGATATTTCCATAACAGCTCATAACGATTAACCATTTGAAATCTTTCCACTCATTTCTGCACCTATCAAATTCAACTCACAATTAGTGTGGCAAGGAAATTCTCAACCATTAATATGACAAGATATATCCTGACAATGGTTGTAATGTCTTAACATATAAGTACCCATATCTCATAAAACATAACAGGGCGTGTACAACAATATTAAGTTTAAGTCTCTCAATTTTCATAAGTGTCTGATGACTAATTTAAGAGAATTCTAATTACATCAAAATTTGTACACTACGGACACAGCTTACGGAAACTAAATTTTCCGGAGCTACAAACCACCAAAAAATATGTGACACCCCATTCCGAAAAGGAATTTCCAAGGGATACAACTTGTAACACCCCCATCCGTTCGGGAGCATATAGTAGAAGGTCCGGCCGGGGCCCCACGCCATATACTACAAAACAAACGGGAACGTCACTTAATTGAAATATTGAACGACACTATACAACGATGCCTAACTCAGAGCATTCTATGCGGAAGCTGAAAAGAGACAAGATAAACCACCAAAACCCGAACCCGGGTATGCCCACTTCTATTAATAGGAATAAAAGGTTTTACACAACAAAAGAGGCACGACGGCCTTACAATTTACCAACATCGGCGCGCAGGCCGGCCATACATGAAAAGCAAAAGGAACATCAAAAAGGCCTTCAAGGGCCGCAGCAGCACAAGGGCTTCAGCCCGCTATGTTCCCGCTCGGTCCAGCACCTGTACAACAAGCCCACCAAAAACGGTGGCAAAACAGGGCAACGGTCAGCTAAAGCCGACCAAATTATAACGACTCCACCCCTTCGAGGGGGTGGCGGTTCTAATCATCCCTGCAAAACAACCTCAGCAGCATAAATATATATAAGAGTGCGACTAGCAAAGCCCACAACAGTTCATACATATGCAACAATCACAAACGTGGGAATGGCCTCCACGTCTCGTGCTCTCAGGCACTCTTTGGTGTACTCCGCCTTCCACCACCATCCACTCTTGATGGCTTTTGCCCATCGAGGCTAAAGTCGGTGGCCCCGAATACCAGGGCTCTCCCGTGCTTTAATTGTGAACATTCCGTAGTCCGAAGACTCTTTCCCATTGCCTCCCGACATGCTGTACGAGACTCACTAATCAGGTGCTGCAATGGTGCGGTTTCAGGTTCGCCAAATGCCCGTTGTTCACAGCTCTCGTTGTACAACACGAAGAGCGGGTATGGCGTCCCCTCAGCCCAGGTATTCTCAATTAGCCGGCTCTACGGGCCGCTAAGTCATCCACCAGGACACCCTCACAGGTCGGGCACACAGGCCTCAGGTCCTCTCAACAGGTGGGCACAACAACATCACCAGAACTCAGTCTGGGAGCTATCGTCGGCGTTAACGCTAACATCTGGCGCTAGCGCACAGAAACCCTATTTTGGCTTCTAGCTGTGGGTGCTTCCCGGGGCACACCCCAGGCATTGCTGCACAAGCAGTAGCACTCCCACTGCCTCAGAACGCACAAAATCACCAGAACCAAGTCTGGGAGCTACCGCACGGCGATAACGCTAATGCCGGCGGTAGTGAATAGAAACTCCATTTCTGTTTCTAACTTCGGGTGCTTCCCGGGGCACACCCCCAGGCGTTGCTGCGCATGCAGTAGCACCCTCTAGTCTTACGAAGCAGGATATCAACACGGAGTTTTCCCCGACACACATAATATCAAAAAGCATCACCAATCCGGACTAACCGTCTAGGATGGGCTTCACACAGCGCGCCTACGTCTATTTCACGCATGGACTCTACATGTATGCAAGATTTGACGGGGATAACATGAATCGACCCGTCGGAGGCCACGACCTCACCCTTTTGGGTAGGGGCCTCAACGATGCACGGAAAAGGACTAGGACACGTCCAAATGAGTGTAGAAGAGATCGTTACCCTTAGACGTCGCTTCAAAGCCATAGATCTGAGATTTTACACAGAGGGAAAGGACCGCACACCGGTCCGAGCTCCGAAATGACCACGTGAGATCTTCCCCGCACTTTGCCAGCCAAGCTCGAGCTCCACGGCTGCGGACACAGCAACACCCAACCCAAAGGGGTTAGCCTTCTCCTAGCCGGCGGCGGCCGGGACAAAGAGAAGAAGATCGGCTTTGCTGCCCTTGCACCAGCCGACAGGAGAGAGGGAGAGAGAGAGAGAAGAAGGGGGCGCTGCCTTCCTGTGCGAACGAGAGAAAAGGGGAGGGAGGAGATCGGGCTTTGCGGCTGGCAATTAGAGCGAGAGAAAGAGAGGAGGGGGTCGGGTATTTAGGGTTTAGAGGTTTTAGGTTTTAATAAAACCTAGCCAAATCTGCTATCCGCAGAGCACTCCTCTATCCGCACCCCCAAACCCTCTAAACGCACACTGAAAACCGAATTAAATCAATTCGGTGCGTTACAATTCTCTCCCCCTTAAAGAAATTTCGTCCTGAAATTTAAAGCACAAACAACGAAATGAAATTCGTCATACCTGAGTAAACAAGTCAGGGTACTCCTCACGCATGATCTCTTCTGGATCCCAAGAGAGCTCCTCGCGGCCACAATTGTCCCAACGGACTCTCACCATTTTGATGGCCTTTCTTCGCAATTGCCGAATATCAGCATCAATAATGCAAACCGGAGTCACCTTGGTAGTTAGGCTACTCTCCACTGGCACACTAACGGCCTCCAACACAGATTCAGGCTCTCGCACCGCCTTCCTCAACACAGAGATATGGAAGACATCATGCAGCCCACTCAGCTCCGTCGACAAAGCAAGTCGGTAAGCTGCTTGGCCGATGCGCTCGGTGATCTCGAATGGCTCGGACTCAGCTTTTTCAAGCGTCGGATCCTCGACACTCCTTTGAAAGGCTTTATCTTCAAGTATACCCAATCGCCAATGGCGAACTGGATGTCGCGGTGCTTCGCATTATAGTACTTCGCCTGCCTATCCTGCGCAACCAAAAGCCTCTCCCGGATCATACGTACCGTCGAAGTCGCCTCTTCGACGTCTTTCCTCTTGAAGAGATTCGTCTCGCCCGTTTCCGCCCAAGCTAAGGGCGTGCGGCACTTCCTGCCATAGAGGGCCTCGAAAGGCGCCATCTGAATACTCGCCTGGTAGCTGTTGTTGTACGCGAACTCAACAAGAAAGAGGTGATCTTCCCACCCCTTGCCGAAATCCAGGACGCATATCCGGAGCGTGTCCTCCATCGTCCTATTGGTACGCTCAGTTTGGCCATCCGTCTGAGGATGAAAGGTCGTGCTAAACTGCATCTTCGTACCCAATAGACGGTTGACTAGCCTCCAGTCGCTCGAAGTAAAGCGTCCATCTCGATAACTGATGATGCTACAGGGCACACCGTGCAATCGTACTATTGTATCAACATACACTTCGCCAACTTCTCCACCGAGTCATCCCTCTGGTTGGGGATAAAGTGCGCCACCTTCGTCAGCCGGTCTACGACTACCCAGATGGCATCGTTCCCGCTCTGCGATCTCGGTAGCCCATGCACGAAATCCATGGAAACGTCATCGAATTTCCACTCTGGAACCGGTAATGACTTCAAAAACCCACCGGGCTTCTGACATTCCGCCTTCACTAGCGCACAAGTGTGGCACTTGGCCACGTAGTGAGCGATGTCCGTCTTCATACCCGGCCACCAGAAAAGGACCTTCATGTCCTTGAACATCTTCGTGCTCCCCGGATGAACTGAATACCTGGTACGATGCGCCTCGTACATCAACTCATCGCGCAGCTCACCCACCTTGGGGACGCACAAATGGTCGCCTCTCCAGAGCAACCCGTCACGCACCTGAAACTGGGCATCCGGCCCACCACCAGCCTCCTCCGCGTAGCGCTTTAAACTCGGATCGAGTTCTAAAGCCTGGCGGACTCTATCTGCGAGGTCGTACTGTACCTCAGTCCAACTCAAACAGGCACCGACACTGCTCCTCTTCTCTACGCAAGAAATACCCAAGGCCTCTAGGTCACGTATCAGGTGCTTATCATGCATCTGAATCCAGTTGGCCTGCGTCGGAGCCCTGCGACTGAGTGCATCTGCGACAACATTCCCCTTCCCGGGAGTGTAGTGGATCTCGAAAGTGTAGTCCCCAAGGAACTCCATCCACCTCTGCTAACGCATATTCAGCCCCTTCTGCGTCAGAAGGTACTTCAGGCTCTTATGGTCCGTGAAGATGTCGATCTTCAAGCCATACACATAATGCCGCCAAAGCTTCATGGCAAATATCACGGCCGCCAACTCCAAGTCGTGGACCGTATAGTTCCGCTCGTGCACCTTCAGCTGGCGAGAGCCGTACGCTATTACCTTGCCATGCTGCTGCAGAACACAGCCAAGGCCGCTCCCAGAAGCGTCGGTGTAGATCTCGTAGCCTTCCGTGCCGCAAGGCAAACATAAGATCGGAGCCGTGGTAAGTCGTCGCTTCAACTCCTCGAAATCCTGCGCACACGCGGGCGTCCAAATAAACTCCTGCATCTTCCGTGTCAGTGTCGTAAGAGGCAGTGCGATCCGTGAGAAGTTCTCCACGAAGCGCCTGTAATAGCCGGCCAGCCCGAGAAAGCTACGGACCTCCAGTACAGTAGAAAGAACAGGCCACTCCCTGATGGCCGCAACCTTCACCGGATCTACCGCCACACCCGCTCCACTAACCACATGGCCTAAGAATGCCACGGAAGGTAGCCAGAACTCACACTTCGAGAACTTGGCATAAAGCTGGTTCCTCCTCAGAACCTCCAAGACTACTCGCAGGTGATCACCGTGCTCCTCCTCGGACTGAGAGTAGACCAGTATGTCGTCAAGGAAGACGACCACAAATCGGTCGAGGTACTCTCGGAAAGTCCGGTGCATCAAGTCCATAAACATCGAAGGCGCGTTAGACAGCCCAAACGGCATCACGGTGAACTCATACTGCCCGTACCTTGTACTGAAGGCAGTCTTCAGGATGTCGCACTCCCTGATCCGCACCTGATAATAGCCGGACTTCAAGTCCAGCTTCGAGTATACTGTCGACCCAACGAGCTGGTCGAACAAGTCGTCTATCCTCGGAAGAGGATACTTGTTCTTCTCGGTCAGCTTGTTCAGCTCCCGCTAATCGATGCAAAGCCGCAGGCTACCGTCCTTCTTTTTGACAAAGAGGACCGGTGCACTCCAAGGTGAGGAACTCGGACGCACGTAGCCCTGCTCAAGCAGCTCCTGCAACTGCAGCTTCAACTCCGCCAACTCCTTCGGAGCCATACGATACGGCGAGCGGGCCACAGGCTTAGCGCCTGGCACTAACTCAATCGTGAAATCTATCTCCCGTTGCGGTGGAGCACCGGGGAGCTCGCTCGGGAACACATCGGGGAACTCTGAAACTATCGGAACATCCACTAGGCTGGGCCTCGGCGTTGAAGCCTCCACTAGGGAAAAGAATAACTTTGCTCCTTGTCGCACTGCCTTGGACACCTGGAGAGCAGACATCAGCATCTTGCTCGATCCACGCATGCCCGCAAAGACCGTCTCGCGATCAGGACACTGCCCAAACCTCACCTCCTTGGTGGTGCAATCGATGCACGCACGCTGTTCCGACAGCCAGTCCATGCCAAAGATTACATCAAACTCAACCAGGGGGAGTAACGATGCTTTCAAGTCATACTCCTGACTTCCAACTTGAACTTTCACGCAGCAGCTGCTCTCCACACGCATCGAATATCCATTCGGCAGTAGGACCTCCAGTCCATCTGCAAAAGCAATCGACGGCGCACCAATACGTTGGAAGAAGTCCGACGATAAGAAGGAGTGCGAAGCTCCAGTATCGAAAAGCGCTCTCGTGGGAACGCCTAAAACATAAACAAAGCCTACGCCGCCAAACAAGGTTAGCATGAACACTAAAACAGGTATATAAAACAGTAAAGATTGTATCTTAAATTATACCTGTCACGACGTCCTTGGCTTTGATAGCCTCCTGCTGACCAAGACTGAAGACTCTGGGCTGCGGGGGAGCCATACGGGAGGCAGTGGACTCAGCCGCCTTCCCCTTCTCAGAATAAGATGGCCCAGTCTTCTTCTCTGACCATGGAAGCCCACTGCGGCAATCCCAAGAGAAATGGCCAGGCTTTCCACAAGTAAAACAAATAAGAGGGCCACATCCAGACGACGCGCCCGAAGCAGAGGGAGCTGGCCCAGATAATCGAGCCTTCTTCCAGCGATTCAACCTCCGCAACTTCACCGCACTCGGCGCCTTGCCCTCCGGCACTGCCTCGACCACAACCACCTTGCCCTTCTCCCTGAGCATGTCCTGCTCAAGCGCTCGGGCTGAACCAACGAGGGTCGTGAAACCCTGCGTCAACGGCCCTGTCAGAAGGTACCGCAACTCACTACGCAAGCCACCGTAGAACCTGTTCACCCTTCTCCCCTCGTCATCGAAAGAAGTTCCAGCGTAACGCCCGAGGCGGGTGAACTCATACAGGTAGTCATCAACCAGTCTATCACCCTGCGTCAGAGCCAGTAACTGGTTCTCCATTGCGATCTGCTGCGACGGAGGCACATACCTTGCCAGGAAGATTCTCGAGAACTCTTCCATCGACACATCAACCAGTCGCCTTCCCGCAAACTGGCGCCTCTCTACCTCATCCCACCACCGCCTGGCTTCCTTTTCCAACAAGAAAGTAGTGAAGGTCACTTTCTGCGCTTCATCCGACTGTGTCGCTGTCAGAATTTGCTCCACATGCGACAGCCAGTCCTCGGCCTCAGCTGGGGATTCAACCCCGGTAAATGGAGGAGGTCGAAATCCCAGGAAGTGCTTCAGTTGTTGCTCAGCAGCACGCCTCACGGGGACCTGCTCCACTCTTAGTGGCTCTGGGGCCACTTCCTGCACCGGCGGTTGACCTTGCCTTCCAGGATAGCCATTCAACGCAGCTAGAACGGCTTCTGTAACTAGCCGAACTATCTCAGCAGACAGAGGCGTAGGAGCCTCAGCAGACGCGCTACTCTCGTTCACATCATGGGGACGCGACGGTCCCGCTGCACTTCGAGTGCCCTACACAAGTGCATCACACAGTTAGGCGACAGCACAGTCGCAACTGACAACAAAAGGAACACTCAGGTTCCAAAATCATGCAATAATTGTTGGTTTGTTGTTACATTTTATTCCTAAGTGGACATTTTTGGGTTTATTTTACGTCTCGACGGTAGCGCACACACGTGCTCACCACCCCTTAAAAGAATTCGTCCACGAATTCCTTAGAAGGACACGGAAACCTTAGCTTTGATACCAATTTGTAACACCCCATCCGTTCGGGAGCATATAACAGAAGGTCCGGTCGGGGCCCCATGCCATATACTACAAAACAAACGGGAACGTCACTTAATTGAAATATCGAACGACGCTATACAACGATGCCTAACTCAGAGAATTCTACGCGGAAGCTGAAAAGAGACAAGATAAACCACCAAAACCCGAACCCGGGTATGTCCACTTCTATTAATAGGAATAAAAGGTTTTACACAACAAAAGAGGCACGACGGCCTTACAATTTACCAACATCGGTGTGCAGGCCGGCCATACATGAAAAGCAAAAGGAACATCAAAAGGGCCTTCAAGGGCCGCAGCAGCACAAGGGCTTCAGCCCGCTATGAACCCGATATGTTCCCGCTCTGTCCAGCACCTGTACAACAAGCCCACCAAAAACGGTGGCAAAACAGGGCAACGGTCAGCTAAAGCCGACCAAATTATAACGACTCGACCCCTTCGAGGGGGTGGCGGTTATAATCATCCCTGCAAAACAACCTCAGCAGCATATATATATATAAGTGCGACTAGCAAAGCCCACAACAGTTCATACATATGCAACAATCACAAACGTGGGAATGACATCCACGTCTCGTGCTCTCAGGCACTCTTTGGTGTACTCCGCCTTCCACCACCATCCACTCATGATGGATTTTGCCCTTCGAGGCTAAAGTCGGTGGCCCGAATACCAGGGCTCTCCCGTGCTTTAATTGTGAACATTCCGTAGTCCGAAGACTCTTTCCCATTGCCTCCCGACATGTTGTACGAGACTCACAAATCAGGTGCTGCAATGGTGCGGTTTCAGGTTCGCCAAATGCCCGTTGTTCACAGCTCTCGTTGTACAACACGAAGAGCGGGTATGGCGTCCCCTCAGCCCAGGTATTCTCAATTAGCCGGCTCTACGGGCCGCTAAGTCATCCACCAGGACACCCTCACAAGTCGGGCACACAGGCCTCAGGTCCTCTCAACAGGTGGGCACAACAACATCACCAGAACTCAATCTGGGAGCTATCGCCGGCATTAACGCTAACGCCTGGTGCTAGCTTACAGAAACCCTATTTTGGCTTCTAGCCGTGGGTGCTTCCCGGGGCACACCCCCAGGCATTGCTGCACAAGCAGTAGCACTCCCACTGCCTCAGAACGCACAAAATCACCAGAACCAAGTCTGGGAGCTACCGCACGGCGATAACGCTAATGCTGGCGGTAGTGAACAGAAACTCCATTTCTGTTTCTAACTTCGGGTGCTTCCCGGGGCACACCCCCAGGCGTTGCTGCGCATGCAGTAGCACCCTCTAGTCCTACGAAGCAGGATATCAACGCGGAGTTTTCCCCGACACACATAATATTAAAAAGCATCACCAATCCGGACTAACCGTCTCGGATGGGCTTCATACATCGCGCCTACGTCCATTTCACGCATGGACTCTACATGTATGCATGATTTGACGGGGATAACACGAATCGACCCGTCGGAGGCCACGACCTCACCCTTTTGGGTAGGGGCCTCAACGATGCACGGAAAAGGACTAGGACACGTCCAAATGAGGGTAGAAGAGATCGTTACCCTTAAACGTCGCTTCGAATCCATGGATCTGAGATTTTACACGGAGGGAAAGGACCGCACACCGGTCCGAGCTCCGAAATGACCACGTGAGATCTTCCCCGCACTTGGCCGGCCAAGCTCGATCTCCACGGCTGCGGACACAACAACACCCAACCCAAAGGGGTTGGCCTTCTCCTAGTCAGCGGCGGCCGGGACAAAGAGAAGAAGATGGGCTTTGCTGCCCTTGCACCAGCCGACAGGAGAGAGGGAGAGAGAGAGAGAGAGAAGAAGGGGGCGATGCCTTCCTGTGCGAACGAGAGAAAAGGGGAGGGAGGAGATCGGGCTTTGCGGCTGGCAATTAGAGCAAGAGAAAGAGAGGAGAGGGGTCGGGTATTTAGGGTTTAGAGGTTTTAGGTTTTAATAAAACCTAGCCAAAACTGCTATACGCAGACCACTCCTCTATCCGCACCCCAAACCCTCTAAACGCACACTGAAAACCGAATTAAATCAATTCGGGGCGTTACACAACTTTTGTGTTGAGCCCAAGATCCAGATCTAAGCCTATCCTGTCAAAATCGGGTTTGAACTCAGCAGAGCATTTCTGGACTGCAAGTTGTCCTGTATTTAAACAAGATCGTCCCTTGCACAGCCATTTTCGATTTCACTTTGCGAGAGCTGTAGATCTCCCAAGAAAACGCACAACCAGTCGTTGGGTAGGTCTTTCCGAGGTCTACAACCTTTGTGTTGAACGCAAGACCTAAATGTGGCCGGATCATACCTAAAAATAGGCTAGATGTCCATCGCGTGCATAAAATAGGTTTTCCCCAATTATAAAATCTGCACAAATCTCAAGACAAATGAACAGCATATGTTCATCTTCTTCCTCCAGCACCCACAAATACTATTTCGCCTTCTCACCTCCCATACTCTATCATTAGACCACCTTTCTTTATGAAATCAACTCCTGCAACTTTGTATTGAAGAGAAGAGTAGATTGAAGAATTTAACTCAGCGAACGACGCCCTAGAACAGAAGTTCTAGTGTGTTCTCATCCTAGAAAACCCCATTAAACTCACTAAGGTCAAGCTCTTTTGAGCTGACATCTCTCCTAAATCAGATCTAAGGATCTAGCACCAAGGGATAGGGGGCGGAAGTCACCTGATTTTCTACCATAGATCTCCTTTGTCTTCTTGGCGGCATGGTAGCAGTCGGTCAAGCTCCAAATCCTTAGTTTTGTTCTTCCAAGGAGAAAGGGATGGTTAGATTCTTGAGGTGTGAGGAAGAGGAGGAAGAAGTTCAGAAATTTCTTTAGCTTACTTCTCACGTTGGCTTCATGTCCAAGGCTAAGAAAGAAGCTGATTTGACTTAAAATTAATGGGAAAGATACTTCCCATGCTATGGATTGGACAACACTGCCACGTGTCACTTTCCTATAGGACCACCTTGATTTTAAGACATAAAATAAACTTTAAATAATCAGAATTCTCCTATCCAGACGGTACGCATCCCAACACAGTGAATCAGTGGAAAAAGAATTGTACAGTGCCGATACTCGACGAATTTGTCGAGTGGTCTCGACGAATTCGTCGAGTGGTCTCGACGAATTAGTCGAGTGGTCTAGACGAATTCGTCGAGTCCACTCGATGAGTCATCAAAAGACGAGTCCTCTCGACGACTCATCGAGTCCAGTAGACGAGTCGTCGAGTCCTCTCGACGAATCGTCGAGTCCACTTGATGGCTGATGAGTCCAATTTTTACACTGTTTTATGGACTCATCCGGGCTAGTTTTCACGTGCGTGCACTGCATTTTCAAGCCATAATCGTTTGTATTTCATTTATATTCGCTTTCACGCTTTGTGCACTATTTAGGCCTATTTTTGTGTGCATTTGTGCTCCATGTTGTTGGGGGTAAGCACGTGGTGCTCCCCAGCCCTTTTTCTGTATCTATATTGAGCTGGAGGGGTATTCCCAGCTGTGTGATTTCTGTGTAGATTGTTGTGCAGGTGGATGGTTCATCCATTTTGCCCAGATTTCATGTCCGCGTGAATCATGCAGTCGTGCATTTCCTTGACGCACGATCGCTCTGATCATGCGCGGTCATCTGTGGCTCAGAATGGTGGTCTGTCCCTGATCGTGCGATTTGTTCACGCATGGGCAGTTCGCCTGTGCGTGATGGAAACGCATGATCCCCTGTTGTGTGCAAGTTTTCGAGCTATTTGGATTTTCCCGTGCGTGTTTACGCACGGTCGGCTTCGACCGTGCGTGAGTAAAATGCACGGGGACTCTGCTTCGTCTTTCCTGGCTTGCTGCTTCTTTAATAACACACGGTCCACGCACGATCGTGCGTTCAACCGTGCGTGACCATTTTTCTGACTGTTTACTATTTAAAGCCATAAATTTTGCCCTATCAAAGGATCACATTTCCATCCGGCCATTTTCGTGCCAGCTCCGCCACTTTCGCCGTTCCACCACCGCCCACTCTAGGAGAAGCTCTGGCATCGTTTCCTTGCAAATCCAACGCTAAAGATTCCTCCTCGGCCTCCTCCATCATCCTCGAGCTCAAGAACTCCATTGCTAGTGATTTCCTGTTGCATTCAACGGTTCTCCGACGAGAGTTAGGTTCAAGTCATGAGCCGAAGAAGACGGGACATAGAGGAAGGTGACAGCTCCTCCGGACCCCGGAAGTCAACTGAAGATCGAGCACGGACGGGGAGTGACAAACCCGTGATTTCGGCCGTGAACCTTCAGCGAGTCATCGGGCTTGGGTTTACTCTTTCCCCCTTGTATTGTTTCAGTTATTTTATGTGGATGTGTATTTGGTAAGGATGATGATCATAAACCTTTTGTTAATGTTAATGTAATTTCATGCTTGTGAAATTTATTGCGGTTTATGTGACTTGAGGAGCGCCCCATTCCATTTTCCATTCCTCCAGAGCGTTGTGTGATGCACTAGCAATTGCTAGTTGCGTGCTTAATGACGAGGTGCTTACGACCCTCACTCCGCCGGTTATGAATCATCCATCCGCAAGCCTTCTCGTTCTTCACAAGCCTACTCGTCCATCCACCAAGCGAAGCAGTGCAGTCGACCCGCATTAGTTGAATTAGTTTTCTTTTATTTTGTTTCTTTCAAAACCAAACAACCCCCCCCCCCCCCCCAAAACTTTTGAAATCTTTATAATCGATTTCCTTAACAATAAAATCATACACCCCAACTTTCAGTCCTTTGAGAATGATATTCGGGGAGTCTCTCCCAACTTTTTATTACTTGTACGACCGGTGCACTTTCCATAACTGTATCAATGGCTTCATGAAGTCCATTTGTCGCGCCGACATTTTCCGCTCAAGTGCATCCTGGGCCTGAGTCAACTCATCAAACACGCGTTCAAGGGGCCTAGCGCGAATCGGGATGTTACAAATCCTATAAATAAATAAATAATTTCGTCCCCGAAATTGAGTTTGGGCCTGCGGTGTTTAAAGTAGAAGGTTCGACACAAAGTTATTCGTACCTTGCAGGAACAAATTCGGATAACGCTGCTGCATAAGGTCCATGAGCTCCCAAGTGTACTCCTGCTTTCTGTGATTAGACCATAGGACCTTTACCAAAGGAACACTTTTCTTCCGCAACTTCCATATTTCAGTGCCTACTATCCTCACAGGCTCTATCTAGACAGATCAATTAGTTGCCACAGGACTGGAAGTAGTGGTGACGAATTGCTCAGGCCGAAGCAGTGCCTTCCGAAGGGAGGACACATGAAAAACATCGCGTAAACTCTCCACTCCAATGGTAGCTCCAGCATATATGCCAAGGGATTAATCTGCTCCAAGACGGAATAAGGCCCCAAGTATCGCGGGTTGAGCTTCTTCCTTCCACGAACACGCGACACTTCGTGCATCGGTCTAATCTTAAAGAAAACCTTGTCACCCACTTGAAATTCCACCATCCTGTGCTTTGCATCATAATACTTCGCCTGTCAACTCTGAGCCTCAAGAAAAAGGTCCCGAATCAGTCTAATCATTGCATCAGTATCATAAATGAATTCCACTCCCAACATTTTTGGGTCCTCATCCTGGATCCAAGATAGAGGCATCTTGCACCTCCTTCCATATAGTGCCTTGTAAGGGGCCACACTGATGCTTGCCTGATGGCTATTATTGTAGGAGAACTCTACCAAAGGTAACAGTCTCTCCCACGGTTCTCCTCTGTCTAAAACGCATAACCGCAGCAGATCCTCCATTGTTCTGATAGTCCTTTCCGACTGACCGTCTGTCAGCGGATTGAAAGCGGTGATGAAGGTTAACCTTGAGCCCAAATATATGTTTGCACTGCCCTCCATTCTCTAGAAGTAAAGCGGCCATCCCGATCTAAAACAATAGTCTTGGGCACTCTGTGGTATCTGATGAACTGCTCCACGAAGAAATGCACCAAAACATCCACATGTGCCTCTTTCCTCATCGGGATGAACCGGACAACCTTCGTTAGTCGGTCCACTATCACCCAAACTGAGTCATTCCCAGAACGAGATCGGGGAAGACCGTGAACGAAATCCATGGACATGTCCTCGAACTTCCAGTCGAGGATGGATAGTGACTGTAACAGTCCTGCAGGGCTCTTACACTCCGCCTTCACCTTCTGGCAATTTTCGCAATGTGTCGTGAAGTATGTAACATCCCTCTTCATCCCCGGCCAGAACATAGTCTTCTGCAATCCAGTATACATTTTGGCGATCCAAGGATGCACCGAGTACTTAGTATAATGAGCCTCTCTCATAATGTCTTCCCGGATCCCACCTTCTGCAGGAATAAATACTCTGCCGTGGAAATGAACGAGGTTGTCCTTCAAAGTATATCCCTCAGCCAATCCATCCTTGAGTGCTTGGAATGCTGGGGCCAGAGTTGCATCCTTCTCTTGCTAGGCCTGTATCCGATCTCGAATGTCACAAACTATGCTTAGTGTGGTTATGTACTCAGTGAAAACCTCAGGGCAAGCCCTGGAAACAAGCGTAATTTCCATATCCTCGAGCATCTGGGCCAACTCCATGGCCATCAATCTAAAATTTGATCCTCCCGTGGGTGCCTTCCTACTTAACGCATCTACAACTGAGTTTGCCTTCCCTGGGTGGTAGTTCGGTGTGAACTCATAGTCACATAAGAACTCCAACCACCGATGTTGTCTTATGTTTAAGTCCTTCTGTGTGTGAACATACTTGAGATTCTTATGATCAGAAAAGATCTCACAGTGGATGTCGTACAGGTAGTGCCTCCAAATCTATAAGGCGAAGACCACGGCTCCCAGTTCCAAATCATGCACTGGTAATTCATCTCATGTTTCTTTAGTTGTCTCGAGGCGTACGCAATCACGTGCCCGTGTTGCATCAAAACAGCTCCCATACCTTGGTATCAGTATATATCTGGAATCCTTCCTTCCCAGATGGAAGGGCAAGGATTGGTGCAGATGTAAGGAGATCCTTCATCTCTTGGAATACAGCCTCACACTTGGGTAACCATATAAACGGTACTCCTTTCTTGGTAAAAGCGGTGAGCGGGAGAGCGATCTTTGAAAATCCTTCAACAAATTTACAGTAATAACCAGCAAGTCCGAGAAAACTTCGCACATCCGCTGCCGACTTCAATAGTTGCCACTCCTTTACAGCACGCATCTTAGAAAGATCCACAGCTAATCCTAACCCACTAAGCACATGGCCCAAGAACGCAACTTGCCGGAGCCAAAACTCGCACTTACTATACTTGGCAAACAACTGATATTCCTGCAGCTTTTCCAATACCAAAACCAGGTGCTTTGTATGGTCCTCCTGCGACTTTGAATAAACCAAGATGTCATCGATGAACACAATCACAAAAACATCAAGGTAAGGCTCAAACATGCGGTTCATCAGGCTCATGAATGCGGAAGGGGAATTTGTGAGGCCAAATGGCATGACTGTGAACTCGTATAGTCCGTACCTCGAGCTAAAAGTTGTTTTTGGAACATCCTGTAACACCCCAAAAATCGTAGTCCAGCGAGGTAGGCAGAGTGGTAGCGTCGCGCTCGGAATAGGCTGAAAATTCCATAGCAGGTTCTTCGCGCACGCTCACTGGCCTCCTTCGCGCACGACCAGTGGTCGTGCGCCTGATCGTGCGTTAATTCACAAGGGTTGAAGGTCGGCTGATCGTGTAGTGCGCACGATCAGGGGATGTTGGCCGCGCACGATCACTGACCGTGCGCCGCTGCTCGTGCGCACTGTTTATTCTGCTCCGCGAAAAGTGACGGGGAAGATGATCTGGCCGTCTAAAAATGTTGGGATTTGATCCAACGGATGCGATGGATGGCTGGGGGGTTTTAGGGCTTGGTAGAGGAGTTAAACCCTCATTATTTCCAAGACTTTCTCTCTCTTAGGTTGGAGAAAGGAGGAGGAAGCAAGGAGGAAGAAGAAGGGGAATCCGCCATTGCCGGAGCTTCGGAGCTCCGTTAGTCGATCCGAGACCGGCAACGCGTAGAGGGAGTCGAGGCGCTTCTCCTCCACCGTTTGTTTGCAAGCTTCTCATGGCTAGGAGGAGATCTCAAAAGGTAACGACATTTCTCCTCCCGGTCTTTAGGATGCGTGCATGGCATCCCTTTAATTTCTGCATTTTGGCACCAGATCCGTCGAGTGAGAGGGGTCCGGGTCACCTTGGTTCAAAAGGAACCATCGGGTTGATTGAGTCCATCCCCGACATAATTTGCACTAGAGATCCGCTCCGTTAGCGGATTAGGCATTGTGGGTGAAGCCGGATTTGTGGTCGTTGGTCCGATTCGGTGATGTTGATTTACGCGCATTTTAGGGGTTTTGTGTAACATCCCCAGAACAATTAGACCCCTAAGATGCATTTTGTCATGACAAGGTCATGACGTTGCTCGAAGAGGCCAAAATGGCCCTAAGAACCAAGGTGAATAGGTAAAAATCACCTTGGTGTGCAAATAGTCAAATTGAGCCCAGGGCTTATGGCTTGATATCTAAAGCTTCAAAATTACAAGTGGGCCACACTAACACTCCCTAAACCCCTTATGGAGTCCCTTGGGTCATTTAGGACCCATTGGGGTCAATCCAATTGATTAAATTTGACCAAAGTCAACTTTCCCCCAATTTTGATCAAAATCACACATATTGGCAAAATTAGCCCAATTGGGGCACCACCATGACCCAATCAACATTGGGCGGTGGCAAGGGATCCAAGACCAACATATGGGACCAGTCAACCCATTACTTTGATCAAGTCAACCCCAAAGTCAACAATGGTCAAACCTAAGCCCAAAGAGGAGAAATGAAAGCCCAAGCCTATTCCAATGGGCTAAGGCCTTGAATCAAGGCCCACCCAGCAACCTAAGGTGCTAATTACCATGTCCAACCTCAGATTTCAAATATAGATGCCATGCAAGGGGGTAATTAGGAGAAATCCCCAAATTTTGGAAAGAACCAACCATGAATTCATGGGATGAAGGCCACATGACTTCAATTCACACTCCCCATGCCTTCTCCCAGCTGCCATCATGAATGCCAGCCATTTTCCTGTTAGATTGATGCCAAATGGAGCCAAGGAGGAGCTTCCAAGGCATGGCCGAAATCCCCTTAATGGCAACACCACTTAGAGCCAACCTCACCCCCAATACACCCCTCCATCAGCTTCATATGGTGCCAAGCAACTGAAATCAAGTCTTGGATCAAGACATTTGATGGAGAAATGAGGAATCGGCATGGGAGAGCTTGGAGCATGGTCGGCCATGGCGGTTCCGGGAAAAGTCCACCATCAAGCTCGATTGAGGCAAGTTTCCTTCCCCTCTCCACTTGTGCTAGCATCTAGATGAATTTAGGAGAGAAATCGGGCTCAATTGAGCCCGATCCCATGTGAGAAAAATGGATAATTTCGGATTTTGAGTGGTGTTGGGTTCGCCGGAAAACACCATCTCCGGCGGCCGGATCGCCGCCAAACGTCAGCCCCCACCTCAACGGAGGTGGTGGTGGCGGTGGCCGGCCGGGGAGGTGGTTAGATGGCCGGGAAATGGAGTTGGAGTTTGCTCCAGGTTGGGCAAATCACGCCCTTAGGCTGGAGGAAGAAGATGTAATCACAGCCGTTGATCTGATCAAGATCAGGCTATATGCAGGCCACTTAGAAATGACCTAAGAATATACAGACCTTGAATGCCAGATTTGAGGCCCGTAGAGGCCAGATCTTGAAAAGTTGGCTGAGACAACTTTTGTAGCTCTTGATGTCTACTTTCTGTAGGATTTAAGATCAAGTGATTTGGAGCACAACAGCTCCTTGTAGAGCCATTTTCCTAGGACTGCTCTTTATGTCTATTGGCAAACCATAATAATTCTGCCTAGGATTTTTAAGTAGTTTGCATGCAATATTTGAAGGTCTTAGAGGCCCTATTTGCAAAACTGGTCAGAGACAACTTTTGTAGCCCTATGGGTCTACTTTCATTTTCCACCTTAATCATCTGATTTGGTGCACTGTGGACATCAGGGCACCCTCTTTCCTACGACTGCTCCTTGTGTAGGGCAGAAATTAAAAAGGCTATATCTTTCAATTGGCTTAACCAAATCCCTTGAATTTTTTACCAAGCATGCATGGTATGAAGACACGCCTAGGGTTTAAATGTGAGAATTTTCGGATGTATATCCATTGAGTTATTCCATTTATTAGGAAAAGTAAATATTTGGTATTTATGGAGTTGTATAACTCCAAACACCCCCAAATTTGGGTGGTAAGCTCTTTATATATATCTATATCACTGGTAGAAATTTGAGACCATTTGGCCTTGTGCATGTGGAGTTATGAGCCATGCAAGAGCTAGGCTAAGGACCTTAAATGTGTGCCCTTAGCAATTTTGGGGTGGAGTGAGCCCCAAGCCTTCGGGGTTAACCCAATGGCTTGAAATGTTGGACATGGGTCCTTGGCAGCAATATGCCTTCCCAAAAGTTATTTGGGGATTTTTGGGTACAAAAATCCCAAGATGTGGAATTTACTAAATTACCCCTAATTTAGGTTATAAAATGAAAAGGGGGTCATCTGAACTTGGAATGATGTGAAACTTAGTATTTAGTCTTTGATTTCATTATTTTGGCAGCAGGAGTTTTCTGAAATTTTTTGGGAAATATTTACAAATATACCCTTTATGAATTTTGTGCAAATATTGAGTTTTAATATGTCTGATAAATTTGAGATAAATCACAGTAGGTCATAATGCTAATATAAGCCTATGGTAAGTTTCCCAGAATTTATTGAAGTCTTTACTTAGCACTTGTAGTGTAAACCCTTATACGCACACCAAATTTAATAAATGATAATTAAGGGTAAATATTTCTTGGAATAATATGAGACTTAGGATCTGGTGTTTTTAGACCAATATGGTGCTATAATAATTTTCCCAGAATTTATTGAAGTCTTTACATAGCACTTGTAGTGTAAACCCTTATACGCACACCAAATGTAATAAATGATAATTAAGGGTAAATATTCATTGGAATAATATGAGACTTAGGATCTGGTGTTTTTAGAGCAATATGGTGCTATAATAATTTTCCCAGAATTTATTGAAGTCTTTACATAGCACTTGTAGTGTAAACCCTTATACGCACACCAAATGTAATAAATAATAATTAAGGGCAAATATTCCTTGGAATAATATTAGACTTAGGATCTGGTGTTTTTTAGACCAATATGGTGCTATAATAATTTTCCCAGAATTTATTGAAGTCTTTACTTAGCACTTGTAGTGTAAACCCTTATACGCACACCAAATGTAATAAATGATAATTAAGGGTAAATATTCCTTGGAATAATATGAGACTTAGGATCTGTTGTTTTTAGACCAATATGGTGCTATAATAATTTTCCCAAAATTTATTGAAGTCTTTACTTAGCACTTGTAGTGTAAACCCTTATACGCACACCAAATGTAATAAATGATAATTAAGGGTAAATATTCCTTGGAATAATATGAGACTTAGGATCTGGTGTTTTTTAGACCAATATGGTGCTATAATAATTTTCCCAAAATTTATTGAAGTCTTTACATAGCACTTGTAGTGTAAACCCTTATACGCACACCAAATGTAATAAATGATAATTAAGGGTAAATATTCCTTGGAATAATATGAGACTTAGGATCTGGTGTTCTTAGACCAATATGGTGCTATAATAATTTTCCCAGAATTTATTGAAGTCTTTACATAGCACTTGTAGTGTAAACCCTTATACGCACACCAAAGGTAGTAAATGATAATTATGGTCAAATATTTCTGCTAAAAATGTGAAATTCAGGATTTGGTGTTTTTAGACCAGTGTTATGTCATGGTAATTTTCCCAGAGTTTATTGAGATCATAATCTAATACTTGATATGTAAATCCCTATTTGCACCCCATTTATGTTAAGTAGAAATTATGGTTAATTATCCCTGTAAAAATGTGAAACTTGGGGTTTGAGGTTTTTTTTTGACCAACATTATGTTACAGTGAATTTACCAGAATTTATGGAGATCGTTAGTTGGCACTCGATGTAGAAATATCTATTTGCACACCTCCTATTTTAATAGAAACTATGATTTAAGATTCCCTAGAGAATTTATGAAATTAGGATTGGAGGTTATTAGATCACCACTCATTGCAAACCTATGGTAATAATTGGAACTCGTTTGGATATGATGTGATCAAGATCGCACCATAGGAGTCAAATCTAGATCAACCTTATTTCGGTCTGCGAATAGTGAAACTGATTTACATGAATTAGACCACCACTGACCTTCACACATAGAACTGTTAACTCTTTATTAATTATGAAGGCTCAGATTATTTGGAAGAGCATCTCTAAGGGCAACTTGGGAAGTAAGGAGTGGGGTGCGTTTAGCAAGCTATAAGTGCAGGCACTTCGACGATAAGAAAAGGAAGTTAGACCTTGTCAAGGGTCACACACACAACTCATCGGTAATAAGTGATCATATGAAAGTAGAACCGCCCTTAGCCGGGTGAGCCATCATAATGTAAATACTCAAGGGCGTAGTCGAGAAGTATCTAAGGCCAACCCTGGATTCAGGATGACGAAGTATAGGAGTGTGGGCCCAAGTAAGGATGAGAATTTTAGGTGTGTGTATGTAGTTCCTAGGTGAAGAAGGAAACACGAGCTTAGAACGTGACGACGGAGAGTCAACACCCGGTCACAGTGGGTGGTGTCGGAGTTCAAGTGAACTCCCCCAATCCTACGTGCCAAGCCTAACTCATCTTAGGGATTTAATGTAATTGGAGAGGAAGATGGGGATCGAGTAGAAAGGGGTAGGTACCAACAAGATTAAGTGCCTTGGTAGGAGGAAGTTCGGGGTGTCAGCCCGTCACACTTCCTAATACCGCTGCGAGCCCCTCACCGGGTAACCCTCCGGAGATCCAAGGAAAACCCCTAAAACTTCTAGGACCAACTAAATTATAGACAAGACTAGTTGAATAGGAGAACTCGACACGTTAACTTGCATCCCGAACCAGAAGGAAATATAGAAAGGACTGGATAGTCCTGCGAGCGATAGGCTCGGGTTATAAAAAGGACTGGGATAGTCCTGTGAGCGGTAGGCTCGGGTTATAAGGATGGACTGGGATAGTCCGGCGAGCGGTAGGCTCGGGTTATAAGGATGGACTGGGATAGTCCGGCGAGCGGTAGGCTCGGGTTATAAGGATGGACTGGATAGTCCGGCGAGCGGTAGGCTCGGGTTATAAGGATGGACTGGATAGTCCGGCGAGCGGTAGGCTCGGGTTATAAGGATTGACTGGGATAGTCCGGCGAGCGGTAGGCTCGGGTTATAAGGATGGACTGGGATAGTCCGGCGAGCAGTAGGCTCGGGTTATAAGGATGGACTGGGATAGTCCGGCGAGCGGTAGGCTCGGGTTATAAGGATGGACTGGGATAGTCCGGCGAGCGGTAGGCTCGGGTTATAAGGATGGACTGGGATAGTCCGGCGAGCGGTAGGCTCGGGTTGTAAGGATGGACTGGGATAGTCCGGCGAGCGGTAGGCTCGGGTTCTAAGGATGGACTGGGATAGTCCGGCGAGCGGTAGGCTCGGGTTATAAGGATGGACTGGGATAGTCCGGGGAGCGGTAGGCTCGGGTTATAAGGATGGACTGGATAGTCCGGCGAGCGGTAGGCTCGGGTTATAAGGATGGACTGGATAGTCCGGCGAGCGGTAGGCTCGGGTTATAAGGATGGACTGGGATAGTCCGGCGAGCGGTAGGCTTGGGTTATAAGGATGGACTGGGATAGTCCGGCGAGCGGTAGGCTCGGGTTATAAGGATGGACTGGGATAGTCCGGCGAGCGGTAGGCTCGGGTTATAAGGATGGACTGGGATAGTCCGGCGAGCAGTAGGCTCGGGTTATAAGGATGGACTGGGATAGTCCGGCGAGCGGTAGGCTCGGGTTGTAAGGATGGACTGGGATAGTCCGGCGAGCGGTAGGCTCGGGTTATAAGGATGGACTTGTATAGTCTAGCTAGCGGTAAGCTCGTAATTTATATATAAGACTTGTATAGTCTAGCGAGCGGTAAGCTCATATTCTATATATAAGAATTGTATAGTCTAGTGAGCGGTAAGCTCATATTTTACTTATAAGACTAGTGTAGTCTAGTGAGCGGTAGGCTCGTAGTCTAAACATAAGACCAGTATAGTCTAGCGAGCGGTATACTCGTAGTTTAAATCTAAGGCTGGTATAGCCTGGCGAGCGGTAGGCTCTACTTTATAAATGTTGATGCAAATATGTGAGTTGGAGGCTCAGTAGTAAATAACTAATACATGTTACTTGTGTGTAAGTTGTGGTGGGTCTTCGGTTCTGTTTTAGTCGTCACACCGACAACAGTTCTTTGACTCGGCAGTGCTAGTGGTTTTTATTGGGGCCAGGTTGTTTTACTGCGCGTCCGACGGGACGAATCCCCTAAACCCTGCCTGGCCAATTCAGTTTAGTACGCAGGAGCTCGTGAGTACCGGGTACCGGTATCACAGCGTACGTTTGGGCCTAGGTCTGGTAGTGTGACTTACCCACCTAGGTGAGGAGACGCCCGCTCCTCTGCCACCGTTTGACCACGACGGGAGGTGCCCGAGAGGTTAGCTACCTCCGAAAAGTGGGAACTAAAGGTCTGTACGTACAGAGTCGTGTGAGTGAGTTGCATGTGTATGAAATAATAATACAAACATTGCATCATTGCATTACATATCATAACATAGCATTTCTGCATAAACAGAGACCTCATCGTATAAATCAGTGTGGGCTCTTTTATACGATGAGTTTATACTTTCCAGATCCCTTAGCTTATGTGCCCTCGTGTGTGCATATAAGTTAAGGTTAGTTTCATAGATGCTCGTATTTATTTGCTTCTTATATTACATTGCCTTTTACACATTGCATAAACAGAGACCTCATCGTATAAATCGGTGTGGGCTCTTTTATACGATGAGTTTATTGCTTGCCAGATCCCTTAGCTTATGTGCCTTTGTGTACGCATATAAGTTAAGGTTAATTTTCCTAGCTGCTCTTCATATTACTTTACTTGCTCATATTACTGCTAATGTAGCTTTCTCCTATTGTTTGCTCTTATTACAAGCCTAATTGTAGAACTGCTATAGTAATCTTAATTAGTGTACTCCTGCTAGCTAGAAGCTATGTATCTTTTGCTTGATATACATTGCTAGTTTTACCACTTGTCACCTGCTTCTTTGAATTACCCCTTGATGTCCTCCGCTTCCTCCTCCCGCACGGTGCCTAGGAGTCGCGGGTGGAGGCGGTGAGGAATATGCTGAGCCTTTTAGACTGACGGTCAGTGGACCACTTCATTTTAGGGATGATGTACCGGAGCAGCAGGACCCCGCTTAGGAGACAGGATAGGAAGACGAGGTGAAGCAGAACAACCGTTACACGTCGTCGCAACAACAGTTACAGATGTATGAAGACAGAGTTTGATTGCTTCCGCATAAAAGTAGAATGAGAGTCTTGATGCACTATATTTGAACATGTAATGGGCACATGCCCTCTTGTACTTTATTTCTCATCGTGGACATTGTAATCTTGTAATTTATATATTTAATGTGATTTGTGGACTTGTGCTTCTATTTGCTTCTATTACTATGAATTGTGGTTGGCCTGGATGATGTTGATTAGCCGGCAGGATCGGCGTGTTGTGGTGATGACCATTTGGCGCATTGGCCTCACCGCAAGAAGGCGGTTCTGGGCGATAAGACCCGGTTTAAAAGCAAAAAAAAAGAGGGTCTTACATTTTGTTTGAAATCCGAATACGGCGAACTCGTCGTTGTGATGCCCTTGTAGCTTCGTGTGGTAACGAACGTTGGGTTTTGGGCGGAGAAATAATCTGCAGAATATGGGGCTTGTGATGCTTAGTGTTATGCGAAGGCGCGATTGGTCTTTGTGGTCGGCTGGCTATCCCGTGAAGACTGAGATTCACGTGTGGAGAGTGTCCCGACAAGATTAGTCCCTTCGATTGTTGACTGACGAGAATGTCTGTGCTACGGATGAGTCCGTTGACGGTCGCCAGGCGAGGCAATCGGTGGACGTTGTCCCGAGAGTAAGTCCAGGGCCTTGGGACGTTTTTGTTAGCCAGAATTCTTAGTATCGGTCTTGTGTGTTGTTGGCGGCCCGAGCGTGTGAGCTGTTAGACAAGCCCGATGGCATGGCGAGCCAGGCAAGGTGGATCTCAGCGAGAGCTCTTGGCCTTGGGCTACGATGCCCTTGCGGGGAAATGACGAGTACCCCTGCGTTTGTGATGTGATGATGATGTATGATGATGTGATAGATTCATACGCTTTAGGGTGCCTTGGGTGAAACCCGGGTTTGCATTCATTTTGCATTGGTAGGCCCTTTTTTATTATCTGCTCAACATAGAAACGTGGATGATGTATGTGACACTCACACCTGTGTTTATGCTGTTTTCTTATATGTACATTTGCATACGAAGTGCTGACTTGCAGGGTGAAGTAGTTCCCGGGGCCCGCTAGGACGGCCGGGAGGAGGGATGTTGTTACACCGTTTGTGGTCAGCCATAGCTGACCCTCGTTTACCGCTCTTTGTGATTTGGTTGCAGGGCAAGAATCGCAGGCTGGACCTAGCGCGCCGGCCAAAAAGGCCTAGAGCCTCATGAAGTGCTTGTCTTTATTTCCATGCACTTCTATTATTGCATTATGTTTTAACCGGCTTGCATGCCGAGGTAGTTTAGGTAAAACTACTTTTCCCCCCTTTATTTGGGATGTCCTGTCGTGTTGAATGTTTGGTGATTTGGACTGTTATTTTGTAAGGCCTTAAGGCCAATTGGACTCCTATGTATTGTGGACAATCTCTGTGTTTTTTTGGTTGTTTCCGCTGTGTGTTATCTGAGTTTTGAGTTGGGTAGTTAATATCATCTTTTAATACCAAAGCTGTGGCGGTTATATGTTGTGGGGTCCCGGCCGGACCCATATTATATGGTCACTACAAAGGAGGTGTTACAATTTGGTATCAGAGGGAGGTTTGAGTATTCTTGCGAGGTCTAGTGTATTTGGATCGCGTAAGAGATTGTCCACATAGGAGTACTGTGCGGGATCATGAGTATCCCTGCGTTTGAGTCTTGCGAGTAGAGCTTGATAAGTCTTCTTCCTTGCTTATGCTAGGATGTTGGCGACGATGCGGGGACGTCGAGGAGGCAAGAGGAGCCTTCGGGAAGCAGTGCGACTGCTCTTGGCCTCGTGAATGTGGGCATGTCCCCGGCTGATTTCTGTCGCATGCTAGCGGAAGCAATGGTAGCGGCCCAAACTGGAGCGATGCCACGGGTTCCGACACCGGTGGTACAAGTTGCGACTCCTGTTACTCTGGCGGCTACGCCGGCTACACCGGATGTCGAAGTGAGGCAAGCAGAGCCAATAGCGGAGAGAGCTATTCTGATGGGTGATCGATTCATGAAATACTTCTTGAGTTTCCACCCTCCGACATTCAAGGGAGTGGGCACTCCAACGGATGCCAAGGATTGGCTTTCGAGGATCCAGGAGCTCTTGAAGGCAGCTGAGACCCCAGATGAGAGGCAGTCTCACTTTGCGAGTTTCATGTTAGAGGGCGATGCGAAGTTGTGGTGGATGAACCATAACGGTCGCCATTTTGTTGGGCGTGTTCCGTCCATGGAGGAGTTCGGGAACGCTTTCCTCAAGCGTTATATTCCGGCCTCGACAAGGTTAGCACTACAGAGGCAGTTTCTGCATTTGGTGCAGTGGGAGAAGACAGTGGATGAATATCTGCAAGAGTTCACTCGTTTGGGTCGTTATGCGGGAACGACCATGGCAGATGATGAAGAGAGGGATAATCTCTTCTATCAAGGGTTGAGAGAAAATTTAAGGCAACCACTCATAGCCTTGAAGAATGCGGGATTCAATGAATTGGTCGAAGTCGCTCGCACACTGGAGAGCGACTTGGAGCGAACCCAACGGCGAAAGGGAGTTGCGGCAAAGCAGGGAGAAGGAAAGCCTTCTCAGTCCCAATCTCAGTGGAAGTCGGAGGGAAACCGATACAAGAAGAAACCCCGTCCTAATAGGACTGGGGAGAGAAGTGGCGCACCCTCGGGAGATTTTCGATTCAAAAGTCCGTTGACTTGTTACCAGTGTGGCAAGGTGGGTCACATTAGTCGGTTTTGTACCGAGGGCGGAGCTGAGCCAGAGCCGAGACAGGAACAGTCGGTGCGTTCGGGTCCCGGTGTTGCAGAGAAGGGGAAAGCGGCGGAGTCGAGTGCTTCGTGGTTCCCTCCAGTGCAACCTAGAGCCTATAATCTTGGGCAACAGGAAGCGATACGTCAACCCGACGTGGTGACAGGTATGAAAAGTTTAAGTTTTCGTTTGTTACTATAATGTAGGTTGCGACCTTTTATGTTTATTTTTGCACGTGGTTAGGTTTCGTGCTAGTTTCGGGCTACCCCTCTCGAGTGTTGTTCGACACGGGGGCGTCACACTCTTTTCTTGCAGAAAGTTTTATCCGGAAGATTGGTGCTGAGTCCGTAGAGGCAGAAGTGGAGCTGAGTGTGCGTATGCCGAATGGGTCTTTCATGACTACCATGAGGAAGGGACGCATTGTGATGCAAATTGGCGATTATGATTTCGTGTTGGTAGCAGCGATTCTGCCACTAGCCGAATTCAACATTATCTTAGGGATGGACTGGCTTGCCGCGCAGCGAGCTAGTATCGATTGCCAGTTGAAGGTGGTAACCCTGAGAGGAGAAGGTAGAGCAGAGGTCAAGTTCGAAGGCCTAAGCGGAGTTACTTGCTCCCTGTTTTCCGCCGTGCAAATGAGGCGTGCGGTAAACCAAGGAGGCGAGGCGTTTTTGGCTTTGTTGGAGACTCACTACACAAAGTTGGCCATTGGAGAAGTTCCGGTGGTGGAAGAATTTGAGGACGTATTCCCCGAGGAGCTTCCGGGAGCACCCCCTCAGCGTGAGATCGATTTTTCGATCGAGTTGGTACCGGGTGCGAGGCCGGTGTCGCGTCCTCCGTTAAGGATGGCACCGAAGGAACTGGCCGAGTTAAAGGTTCAGTTGCAGGAGTTGTTAGAGCAAGGGTACATTAGGCCCAGCTCTTCGCCGTGGAGCGCGCCGGTATTGTTTGTGAAGAAGAAAGACGGAAGTATGCGGTTGTGTATCGACTACCGTGAACTGAATAAATTGACCGTTAAGAATAAATATCCAATTCCGCGAATCGATGATTTATTCGACCAGTTAGTAGGGTCGGTGGTGTACTCCAAGTTAGACTTGAAGTCGGGGTACTACCAGTTGAAGATTCGAGAAGAGGATATCGCTAAGACAGTGTTTGGGACTCGGTATGGCCATTACGAGTTTTTGGTGATGTCGTTCGGACTGACGAACGCGCCACCTGTCTTCATGGATCTGATGAACCGGGTTTTTCGACCGTTTCTAGATTCGTTCGTGGTGGTGTTTATTGATGACATTTTGGTGTACTCAAAAACAGAGGCAGAGCATGAGTCTCACTTGAGGCTGGTATTGCAGACTCTAAGGGAGAATCAGCTTTATGCTAAGTTCTCAAAATACGAGTTTTGGATCGAGAAGGTGGCTTTCTTGGGTCACGTAATTAGTGGAGATGGGGTGGCAGTAGATCCAGCGAAGATTGAAGCCATTAAGGATTGGCCTGTATTGAGAACCGTGGCGGAAGTCTGGAGCTTCCTTGGACTAGCCGGTTATTACAGAAGGTTCGTGGAGAACTTTTCGCGGATGGCGTTGCCCCTCACCACTCTCACTCGCAAGGACCAAAGGTTCGTATGGACACCGGAGTGTGCCCGTGCTTTTGATAATTTGAAGGAAAGGTTGATGTCTGCTCCAATCCTTAGTCTTCCTAGTGGGACGGAAGGATTTCAGATTTTCAACGACGCGTCAGGTTGTGGGTTGGGTTGCGTGCTGGTGCAGCACGGCAAGGTGATAGCGTATGGGTCAAGGCAGTTAAAGACTCATGAGAGGAATTATCCCGTCCACGATCTGGAGTTGGCGGCGGTAATTTTTGCGCTAAAATTGTGGCGGCACTACGTTTATGGTGCGAAGGTGGAGATCTTCACGGATCACAAAAGCCTGAGGTATCTCCTGGACCAGAAGGATTTGAATATGCGCCAGCGTAGGTGGGTCGAGTTCCTTGGGGACTACGACGTGGAGATTCAGTATACGCTGGGTAAAGCCAACGTGGTGGCAGATGCCTTGAGTTGGAAGTACTCCGGGCAAGGAAATTGGATGGAGGCGCATGATGAGCGTTTGATACGAGACCTGGAGTCCCTGGATATTTCTTGTGTGGCAAGAGGCGAGTCTGGCGTGGCTCGTTTGAACTGGATGGAAATGTAGTTTGACATAACAGATCGAATCCAAAAGGCGACGAGCGCAGATGAAGAGTGCCAACAGTGGGCGTTGGAGGCTCAACAAAGCGAAGGCACGGCTTTGGAGATGGTTGGTGGGATTCTGAAGAGAGACGGAAGGATCTGTATTCCGCGCTTTGGCAAGCTTCGCGAGGACTTGATGTTTGGAGCTCACTTTACGAAGTACTCCGTTCATCCAGGAAGTACAAAGATGTACGCGGATATGAAGAAATCTTTTTGGTGGCCTGGGATGAAGCGGGATGTAGCCGAGTACGTGAGCCGATGTCAGACTTGTGCCTTGGTGAAGGCTGAGTGCCAAAGGCCCGGTGGGTTCTTGAAGCCTCTCCCTATTCCCGAATGGAAGTTCGATGACATCTCCATGGATTTTGTACATGGTTTGCCTCGATCGCAGCAGGGTAACGATGCGATTTGGGTGATAGTGGATCGCCTGACCAAGGTGGCTCACTTCATTCCGAATCAGAAGGGCGATAGAGTGGAGAAGCTCGTGGAGCTCTATGTTCGAAACATTGTGCGGTTGCACGGGATTCCGAAGAGCATCGTTAGTGATCGCGATGGGCGTTTCACTTCGAAGGATTGGAGGCTAGTACAGAAGAGCTTAGGCACAAAGCTCAAGTTTAGTACCGCATTCCATCCGCAGACCGATGGTCAGACAGAGCGAACGAACCGTACGATGGAGGACATATTGAGAATGTGTGCTCTCGACTTTGGTAAAGGTTGGGAAGACCACCTCTTCATGGTGGAGTTTGCCTATAACAATAGCTTCCAGGCGAGTATCAAAATGGCGCCCTATGAAGCTTTGTATGGAAGGAAGTGTCGAACGCCGATGTCTTGGGCAGAGGTGGGAGACACTAGGCTGTTGGGGAAGCAAGTGGTGGAAGATGCTTGTGAGATAGTGCGGACGGTTCAGGAGCGCATGAAGGTTGCTCAGGATCGACAAGCGAAGTATTTCAACGCGCGCCACAGAAATGTGGAGATTGCAGTGGGCGACATGGTCTACCTGAAGATCAAGCCGTTCAAGGGTGTTTCGCGGGTGCGGCGACTCAAGAAGTTGAGTCCGCGGTATCTGGGACCATTCGAGGTTACGGAACGTATAGGCGAAGCAGCCTATCGTTTGGCGTTATCCGCAGAGCTGAGTGGATTACATGATGTCTTCCACGTCTCTGTGTTGAGGAAAGCTCTGGTGGAGCCGAGCGTCGTAGTCGAAGCGGCGACGGTGCCGGTGATGGAGGATTTGGGGACGAGGGTTCGTCCGGTTGGCGTGGAGGATTCGGAAGTCCGGCAGTTGCGCAACAAGGAAGTCAAACTTGTAAAGGTGCGATGGGACAACTGCGGGCGAGAGGAATTCTCTTGGGAGCGTGAGCAAGCGATGCGGGAGGATTTCCCGGAACATTTTGCTCCAGGTATGCTTTATGAATTTCCTGTTTAAATTCTGAAATTTCGAGGATGAAATTCTTTTAAGGGGGGTGGAGTTGTAACACCCCAAAAATCGTAGTCCAGCGAGGTAGGCGGAGTGATAGCGTCGCGCTCGGAATAGGCTGAAAATTCCATAGCAGGTTCTTCGCGCACGCTCACTGGCCTCCTTCGCGCACGACCAGTGGTCGTGCGCCTGATCGTGCGTTAATTCACAAGGGTTGAAGGTCGGCTGATCGTGTAGTGCGCACGATCAGGGGATGTTGGCCGCGCACGATCACTGACCGTGCGCCGCTGCTCATGCGCACTGTTTATTCTGCTCCGCGAAAAGTGACGGGGAAGATGATCCGGCCGTCCAAAAATGTTGGGATTTGATCTAAACGTTGTGATGGATGGCTGGGGGGTTTTAGGGCTTGGTAGAGGAGTTAAACCCTCATTATTTCCAAGACTTTCTCTCTCTTAGGTTGGAGAAAGGAGGAGGAGGCAAGGAGGAAGTAGAAGGGGAATCCGTCATTGCCGGAGCTTCGGAGCTCCGTTCGTCGATCCGAGACTGGCAACGCGTAGAGGGCGTCGAGGCGCTTCTCCTCCACCATTTGTTTGCAAGCTTCTCATGGCTAGGAGGAGATCTCAAAAGGTAACGACATTTCTCCTCCCGTTCTTTAGGATGCGTGCATGGCATCCCTTTAATTTCTGCATTTTGGCACCGGATCCGTCGAGTGAGAGGGGTCCGGGTCGCCTTGGTTCAAAAGGAACCATCGGGTTGATTGAGTCCGTCCCCAACATGATTTGCACTAGAGATCCGCTCCGTTAGCGGATTAGGCATTGTGGGTGAAGCCGGATTTGTGGATGTTGGTCCGATTCGGTGATGTTGATTTACGCGCATTTTAGGGGTTTTGTTAGAAATCCGAATACGGCGAACTCGTAGTTGTGATGCCCTTGTAGCTTCGTGTGGTAACGAACGTTGGTTTAGGGCGGAGAAATAATGTGCGGAATATGGGGCTTGTGATGCCTAGTGTTGTGCGAAGGCACGATTGGTCTTTGTGGTCGGCTGGCTATCCCGTGAAGACTGAGATTCACGTGTGGAGAGTGTCCCGAAAAGATTAGTCCCTTCGATTGTTGACTGACGAGAATGTCTGTGCTACGGATGAGTTCGTTGACGGTCGCCAAGCGAGGAAATCCGTGGACGTTGTCCCGAGAGTAAGTCCAGGGCCTTGGGACATTTTTGTTAGCCAGAATTCTTAGTATCGGTCTTGTGTGTTGTTGGCGGCCCGAGCGTGTGAGCTGTTAGACAAGCCCGATGGCATGGCGAGCCAGGCGAGGTGGGTGTCTCAGCGAGAGCTCTTGGCCTTGGGCTACGATGCCCTTGCGGGGAAATGACGAGTACCCCTGTGTTTGTGATGTGATGATGATGTATGATGATGTGATAGATTCATACGCTTTAGGGTGCCTTGGGTGAAACCCGGGTTTGCATTCATTTTTCATTGGTAGGCCCCTTTTTATTATCTGCTCAACATAGAAACCTGGATGATGTATGTGACACTCACACCTGTATTTATGTTGTTTTCTTATATGTACATTTGCATACGAAGTGCTGACTTGCAGGGTGAAGTAGTTCCCCGGGGCCCGCTAGGACGGCCGGGAGGAGGGATGTTGTTACACCGTTTGTGGTCAGCCATAGCTGACCCTCGTTTACCGCTCTTTGTGATTTGGTTGCAGGGAAAGAATCGCAGGCTGGACCTAGCACGCCGGCCAAAAAGGCCTAGAGCCTCATAAAGTGTTTGTCTTTATTTCCATGCACTTCTATTATTGCATTATGTTTTAACCGGCTTGCATGCCGAGGTAGTTTAGGTAAAACTACTTTTTCCCCCTTTTGTTGGGATGTCCTGTCGTGTTGAATGTTTGGTGATTTGGACTGCTATTTTGTAAGGCCTTAAGGCCAATTGGACTCCTATGTATTGTGGACAATCTCTGTGTTTTTTTGGTTGTTTCCGCTATGTGTTATCTGAGTTTTGAGTTGGGTAGTTAATATCATCTTTTAATACCAAAGCTGTGGCGGTTATATGTTGTGGGGTCCCGGCCGGACCCATATTATATGGTCACTACAGGGGAGGTGTTACACATCCTCCTCCTGAATCCTCAGTTGATAGTATCCCGATCGCAAGTCCTACTTGGAGAACCAATGGGCTCCCACCAGCTGATCGAAAAGCTCATCGATCTGGGGTAAGGGATAGGTATTCCGCGCCGTCAGCCGGTTAAGCTCTCGGTAATCTATGCATAATCGTAAGGATCCATCCTTCTTCTTAACGAACAAAATAGGGTCTCCCCAGGGTGACGAACTGGGGCGAAAAAATCCTGAGTCCACCAACTCTTGTAATTGTACCCGAAACTCTGCTAGTTCCTTAGGGGACATATGTAAGGGTGCGAGCGGTTCGGTTTGGGTCTGTTTGGACCCAAACCGAAACCGAACCGACATGCTTCGGTTTTCAGAAGGTCCAAATCGGCCCGAACCGAACCCGGACGGTTCGGTTTGTTGTCGGTTCGGTTTTTTATCGGTTTTTTGCGGTTCGGTGTCGGTTTTTGTATGGTATGTGGAGGGAAGGACTACGAAAATCTCACACCTATAAAATTTAGGGTCATTACCAAGAGAATACATCACACATGCGAGTATAATAAATATTTAAAAATGGTTAACTGTGATCTCGCTCGGAGAATTCAATTTCCTGAAGCAATTGCATCTCTGCTTTTTTTTAATTATATTAAATATGAGCTCTAGTGGTATATTTTGTGTTTGCATGTTATGAAATAATAGATTTTTTTGCAATTTACAATATAATATAAACATCTATTGACGGAAGCAAGCTATTCAAAAATAAGGAAGCAAACTTAAGAAGAAGAAAAAATCATTTTCAATAGCAAACAAAAGGTAACAGAAGTAAACAAAACTACAGAAGGAATGGAAGATAACAAAACTATAGATGTAAATAGTAGCAAATTGCATTAGCTATTCAGTAAATTGGAAGAAGCTATTCACCTAACTTGCCGACACACCTAACTCGCGAGCTTAGCATGAGTGGCCAACGACTTCAGTGCTTCCAGAATCCAGACTCGCCCTAAGCCCCTAACTCGCGAGCGTGAAGGAGACCTAAAATGACAGAAGAGTGGAAATAAAGCGACAGAGGCATGCGTGAAGGAGACCTAATTTTATATATATATATATATATTTATTAAGTGCAGCTGTGCAAGTCTCCTTTTGTCCTTCACGGAAGGTAGCACTCACATCTCGTCATCTTGTGGCCCGATTCACCTGAATGGCCAAATCACCGAATCTGGGATTCATCCATTCAAATATTCAATGTTTGAACACCTGAACCTGCCTATACATGATATAATTTATGCAAGCGAGAGCCGGGAAGCTCACATTCAATGATTCAGATCAAATAGAAGATGACCTATACATAATTTAAAATTATTATAATATTAGTCGGTTCGGTTCGGTTTGGTCGGTTTGTACAACTTGAAAACCGCCCCAAACCGATATGACTTCGGTTTTCACAAGCCCCAAACCGAACCGACACCAAACCGGGCGGCTCGGTTTCACAATCGGTGCGGTTCGGTCGGTTCGGTCGGTTTTGTCAGTTTTTGGTTTTTGCTCCTCACCCTTAGGCATATGGTATGGGGCCCGAGAAATAGGTTTAGCACCAGGTATTAGCCTAATCTGGAAGTCCATTTCCCTAGGCGGGGGTAATCCAGGTAGCATTTCTGGGAAAACATCAAGAAAATCCCAAACTACTGGTACATCCTTCATGTTAACCTCTATCTCCTTAAGTTCAAAACATATCATAACAACTTCATCCCCCTGCTCATGGGCCTTGATGGCCTGAGCAGAAGAAAGTATACGACGGGAGGCCGGAATAATACCTTTGAAGGTCGCGTAGGTGGTGTCATATCTCAGCACGACCTTCTTTGTCGGGCAATCTATCTGAGCATGGTTCCAGGTGAGCCATGTCATACACAGGACAAGGTCAAAGTCCGGCATCTTCAAGATCATTGTCGGGGCATCAAGTGTCAAGCCATCAATGGTCACCTTTATGAGGTACTTTATTATTGATTCCATCACCGACCCATTAGGAAGACGCACCTTCCTGATAGCCCCCATGTAATGTCGAACTTGATCCAAGTCCTTGACGAAGTATTTCGAAACAAAGTTATGAGACGCTCCCATGTCGAACAGGGCATGGGCGGGCTTTCCGCATACATTCACTATTCCTGAATTTGTCGTATAATTTTAGGTAGCTAAGTTTTTCTACTTCTAGCAATTCTAAATCACCTTTATATTCTAAGACTTGAAAAAGAACTTAGAACACCAGTATACCTACAATAACTCTTTTTGGACTCCGAGGCTGAGCAAGATCCAGTGCGTGGACTTGCTCCCCGGCTGGTCGACGGTCTCCACCATGGTGTCCTTGGCCTCGACCACGTCCTCGGCCACGCCGAGCTACTAGGTGAACTATGGGGCGATTTGGAACATTCCCTTGTACCTTAGGGCAAAAGCGCCGAATGTGGATCGTCTGATGGCAATGGAAACAACCCTCCCTGAAAGGCCCTCTGGGTTGCTGATAGGGTTGGGCTTACTTAGGTGGGGGTAATGCTAATTGTTTGGCTGGTTGCTCCATCCAAACATTCTGACGGAAACGTCTGCCACCTAAACTCTAATTTCCTCCCCTGCCTCTGACACTCTGCCTCCTCCTAAAAATGGGTCCTGCTTCCATCACACCCTCTGCGGGTCTCTTAGCACTAGCCTAGACCCCCCCCCCCCCAAGTGGTGAGCTTCTAATTTCTTTGCCATCTCTATGATTTGTGCAAGGCTCGAATCAGCGATGAATAGAAGAGCCTGCCTAAGAGGGTCTCACAAACCTTTGTAGAACCTCTTTGTGTAACCGCGATCATCTAAATCGTAGGATTCTGGAAATCTGGCAAGGTGTTGAAACTCTCGTTGGTATTCTACTACTGATCTAGATCCCTGCTTTAGTTGCAGGAACCTCTCCTCGAGCTCATCACGGGCCGTAGAGGGGATAAAGTACTCCAAGAACGCACTAGAGAACCCACTCCAGCTTATGTCGGTATAGTTATGTCCTTCAAAGGTGGAGCCCATAAGGGATTTCCACCACCTCTTAGCATGCAAATCAAGGGCCGAAACGGAGAAAGTAACTGCCATACTAGCAGGGCATCGGATCCACGCCAATTGCTCATGTATAGAGTCTAACAACTCCTCTGTATGGACAGCCGACTCCGTCCCATGATAGGTGGGAGGAGAAAGAGCTCGGAAGGTACTCAACCAGTTCGAGTCTGGGGCCTGTTGTTGTATTGGGATCTGTTGAGACCTGAAGGCATCCAAGATTGTTGTCAAGGCCTGCCCCAGCTCAAACTACTGGAAAGAAGTAGGTTCTGGAGGTATGGGAGTGCCAACTGCTGGCTCTGAACTTACTCGAATCTACACATAAGGTAGAATTTTTGGTTAGGTTGGCTACTTAAAGGAAGGTAATGGACACACTTAATGTGAATCACACATGGGCACACCACTGCTTCCGGTTCTTCAATTTGTCCTCAAACTGAAGAGTCGAGTGGGGTGGCACCATGAGGTAATGGACTTCTTTATCTCAAGATCGTTGCAAGCTGATACCATTTGTAAGACCCCCCCCCCCCCCCCAGAACACAAGACACGGCCGAGGGAAGTCTTATGCCCAGAACAACCGCCTTGCGGTAGAGTCAGCACACGGGCTAACCTGTACCACAAAACTTGTATTCTACCGACTAAACCAATATCATCATGCCAACCCATCAATAATAGAAAAAACAACAGAAGCCATAGATTCACAATTAAGCAAAGATGTCCCATCAAGTACAAAAGGACAGGTAGCTGCGAGAGATCCTGCAAAATATTAGAGTACTAAAACTGCCCCAAGGGCTACATCTCAAAACTATCGCTCACATTTGTCACTAACGGTAGCGAAGGTAACATAGTCTCAGGCCCTATCATCTTGGCCTGGCTGTCCTCTTGTGTCGCGTGCTGCTGCTCCATCTGCCGCAGGGTGTCCTCCTAAAAATGGTGATGTAGAAACTATTATTCATACAGACTAAGTGGTTCTCATCCTCACCCCCGACGACTCTTAGGCACCGGGCGGGAGGAAAGAAAGAGAACGTTGCAATATAATCAGTAATATACAATATAGCAAGTGGCAATGACATAGTAATCACATCAGATATATCAAGAGTATAAGCGTACATCTATTCTAGCAGTGTAGTCAGCAACAAAGTATAAGTAAAGCAGAGCATATAAAGAACTGAATTGAACTTAACTTATAAGGATTCTCATACAAGCTTATATGTTAAGGGTATTTTGCAATAATAAGTAACTCATCATATAAAGGTGCCCATACAAGATTATATGATGAGGATCTTTATGCGGTGTAATGCAATGAATGTACGTATGATGACTCGCCCATGATTTACGCACTCACTCCGATTTTCTATGTCGGCATAGACTTTTACTTCCCACTTTTCGAGGTGAGCTAACCTCTCAGGCATCACTCGTCGTGGCCAGACGGTGACAGTGGATCGGGCTCTCCACTACTAGGTGGGTATGCACACTAACAGACCTAGGCCTTATGTACGCCTCGATGCTAAGAACACAACAGCAAAGAACCTGTGTACTGAACATGGAAGGGGTCTTGGAAACTAAGCACCAAGAGCCCATCCCAACTGGTCGATGGCACGGAAGGGGTATTTGGGAAGTAAACATCAAAGAGCCCAGCCCAACCGGCCAAGATCTATCTGCCAACTCCCGTCAGTGTGACGAATGGCAAGCCCGTAGATCTGCCACATGTAATCCTCAACATAGGATTGTAACCATCGTGTGCCAACCACCACACTTGTCGTATATCCCAAGTGTACAAGGGCTCCAATGGAGCCCCTGCCATTTTCCAACATACTCGTGCCTTTAAGCACGCAAGGGCTTTCACCGAGTACCTTTCCATCATACCCTAGGATGTCATCGCATCCTAACTATTAGGCTGAGCTCTCACTGCTACCCAAAGGGAGTTATCATGACTCTAAGCAGTGGCTACACGTATCAGGGAATTTTCACTCATACAATCCTATGGACTACATCTGTATCTGATTATCACAATGAGAGGATCGACATTATAAAATTGTTCAAGTGTATTATTTGGGCCATCCAATTGATATTTCCATCACAGCTCATAACGATTAACCATTTGAAATCTTTCCACTCATTTCTTCCCCTATCAAATTCAACTCACAATTAGTGTGGCAAGACAATTCTTAACAATTAATAAGACAAGGAAATTCTCAACCATTAATTAGACAAGATATATCCCGACAATGGTTGTAATGTCTTAACACATAAGTACCCATATCTCATAAAACATAACAGGGGCGTATACAACAATATTTAGTTTAAGTCTCTCAATTTTCATAAGTGTCCGATGACTAATTTAAGAGAATTCCAATTACATCAAAATTTGTACACTACGGACACAGCTTACAGAAACTGAATTTCCCGGAGCTACACACCACCAAAAGTTATGTGACACCCCATTCCGAAAAGGTATTTCCAAGGGCCACAACTTTCGTGTTGAGTCCAAGATCCAGATCTAAGCCTATCCTGTCAAAATCAGGTTTGAACTCAGCAGAGCATTTCTGGACTGCAAGCTGTCCTGTATTTAAACAGGATCGTCCCCTGCACAGCCATTTTTTATTTCACTTTGCGAGAGATACAGATCTTCCCAGAAAATTCACAGCTAATCATTGGAAAGGTCTTTCCGAGGGCTACAACTTTTGTGTTGAACGCAAGACCTGAATGTGGCCGGATCATACTTAAAAATAGGCTTGAAATCCGTCGCGTGCAGAAAATTGGTTTTCCCCAATTTTAAAATCTGCACAGATCTCAAGACAGAAGAACAACATTTGTTCATCTTCTTCCTCCAGCACCCACAAATACTATTTCACCTTATCACCAACAATACTCCCTCATTAGACCATCGTTCTTCACGAAATCAACTCCTACAACTTCGTATTGAAGAAAAGAGTAGATTGAAGAATTTAACTCAGCGAACGAAGCCCTAGAACAGAAGTTCTAGCATGGTCTCTTCCTAGAAAACCCCATTAAAATCACTAAGGTCAAGCTCTTTTGAGCCGACGTCTCTCCTAAATCAGATCTAAGGATCTAGCACTAAGGGAGAGGGGGAGGAAGTCACCTGATTTTCTATCATAGATCTCATTTGTCTTCTTGGCGGCATGGTGGCAGTCGGTCAAGCTCCAAATCCTTAGTTTTGTTCTTGCAAGGAGAAAGGGCTGGTTAGATTCTTGAGGTGTGAGGAAGAGGAAGAAGAAGTTCGAAAATTTCTTTAGCTTACTTCTCACGTTGGCTTCCTGTCCAAGGCTAAGAAAGAAGCTGATTTGACTTAAAATTAATGGGATAGATACTTCCCATGCTCTGGATTGGACAACACCACCATGTCTCGCTTTCCCATAGGACCACCTTGATTTTAAGACATAAAATAAACTTTAAATAACTCAGAAATCTACTATCCGGACGGTACGCATCCCAACACAGTGAATCAGCGGAAAAAGAATTGTACAGGGTCGATACTCGACAAATTTGTCGAGTGGTCTCGACGAATTCTTAGAGTCCACTCAACGAGTCGTCGAGTCCTCTCAAGAATCGTCGAGTCCTCTCGACGAATCGTCGAGTCCCCTCGACGAATCGTTGAGTCCACTTGATGGCTTCATCAAGTCCATTTGTCGCGCCGACATTTTCCGCTCAAGTGTAGCTTGGGCCCGAGTCAACTCACCAAACACTTGTTCAAGGGGCCTAGCGTGAATCGTGACGTTACACCCCTAGTGGGGTGCCGTCTATCCGCACCCTACTTAGTAGGGTGTGGCTACGATTGTATCCGGCGACGGCAGGGTTTGGCCTTGTTGCTACCTGTGCGGGTGATGCCGCAAGGCGGGTTCTTACTCTCACCCTTATTCCCTTTTTATGGAGTTGAACTTGGCTCCATTGCCTCCACTTTCCCATGGCGGGTCTTTTACTAATCGCACCCCTTGGAGCTCCTTAAAAATTTATGGATGCATATTAATTGCCCCCCAAACCTTTGAAGTTCATATTGTCGCTTGGAGGTGTTCAAAGGTTTCATTACCTTCTTTACAGTGCTTTGGACCTGGAGACCTCTCGGAGGAGGATCGTTTTGACGCTGCCGAGGATTTACCTTTGCGTTTGTACTTTCTGTCTACGCTCTGTTGTCCTCTTTTTCTGTCTTGTAGTCTCACTATGTTACATATAGCGTTTGTGTCGATCTTGTTGCTCCATTGTTTTAGCTATTTTCTATGGGGGGGGGGGGACTGTCCCCAAGTTTGACGGTGAAGAGCGTTAATCTTCAAACCGCTGGTGACCGCGAGAGGGACAGGCTCTTACGGTTAGAGGGGGGAACTGGATCTGTAGTTGACCGTGAAGAGCGTTAGTCTTCAAACTGTTGGTGACAGGGAGCGTTAGGTTCCAAAGGTGGATTGAAGTGGTCTTCCAAAGATTGCATTATAGGCGGAGGAGGATTCCACAACTACGAATTGGACATCGTGCGTTGATTGTCTTGGGAACTCACCCAACATAATAGGGAGGGTGATCATGCCCTGAACTAGAACAAGTCGGTTGTCGATGTCGTAGATGGGTCCGGTCGCGGGGTTGAGCTGCTCCTTCGTAAGTTTCATGCTTTGCATAGTGGACAAGAACAGGACGCCGACTGATCTTCCATTGTCGACCAATATTCTCTTAATGTTGAAGCAAGGGTCCTCAATCCCTGCGCTGATTACGACTGGATCCTGATGCAGTAGTCGTACCCCTTGCAGATCCTCTTCCCGAAAGTGATCGTGAGGTCTTGTCTGAACTTCTTATCTTCGTGGTCCTTTGGGGGTTTGGCGATTGAGAGGATCTGCGCGGCGAGTGTGGGAGGTCCGGCGATGGTCTCAATCTCCCCAACCTTTGGCCTTCCTCCTACCGCTCCTTGGGGAGCGGGAAGTTGTCCCCTTACCTCCCTAGGCAACTGGGTCTGATTGGGTACTTGGCCCTGCAGGAATCTTTTGAGGAGTCCCTGGCGGATGAGACGCTCAATTTCATCTTTCAACCTGAAACATTCTTCAGTGGTGTGCCCAGTTCCTTTGTGGAACTCGCAGTACTTTGATTGGTCACTTCTCAGATTTGGTAGAGGTACTCTTGGTCTGTGAAGCTCCGGGTTGTTCTGGATGGCGTAGAGTACGTTGGTTCTGCTGGTATTCAGCAGGGTGTAAACTCTGTGCGGTCGTGGATCTAGATCTCTTTGGGGGTTGCGACGGAGTTCGTCAATGCGGCGTTCTTCATTACGCCACTCTTTCGGTCTTTTGGGGGCCTGCTCCAACACCTTTTTCCTTCTTTGGCTGCCTTCGAGTTGTTGTTGATGTGCCTTGATAGCCTCATCGGCTGCTATCTGAGCTTCTACCCGATAAACGAGATCAGGATAACTCGGCGTTGTCTCCCTCATAAGAGCTGAGTAAAAGCCTCTTGGACGGAGACCCCCAAGGAAAATGCCCCGCAGAAGCTCGGGTTCGATCCCTGGGATTTTTTGGGCCTCGGTAGTGAAGCGGCGGAAAAATCCTTAAGAGTCCCTCCATCATTCTGGCAGATTCCTAAAAGATGGGAGGGGTCTCGAATGGTCTTGTCGTTGGCGATGAATTGGTCGGTAAACTGTCGTACCATTTTTGCAAAGCTATTTATGGCTCCATCTCGCATAGAATGGAACCAAGTGCGCGTTTGACCTTTCAAGGTTGCTGGAAACACCTGACAGAGGAGCTGGTCTGGAGCGTTTTAAATTCTCATGATGGTAGTGAAATGGTTGACATGCTCCAATGGGTCATCCATTCCGTCGAATGTTTCAATGTTGGGGAATTTGATGTCATGCGGAACTGGGTGAGCCAGGACCTAGGGAGACAACAGAGAGTCATTTTGTCGGGGACGACGAGCAAAAGAAGTACGCCACCCAACCTGACCGTACTCCTCTATTATCACGTCGCATATTTCTTCTCAAGTTGTCCTCCCTATAACTTGACCGGGGTTGATTCTTCCTTGGCGTTGGTGATGGTGGTCGTCTTCTGGTCCCCTAGCCGGTCGGGCCGGATGAGCGGAGCTTGCTGCATTCGACAGTTCTTTGGAGACATCCTCCTCCTGAATGGCCTCCTCAACCGAAGCATTATTTGGGGCTGGGGGAGCAGAACATTTGGTATTGGAGGTGGAGCGGGAGCTCGAGAAACCTCGAGATTTCTCAGGAGAGTCAGCATCTCAGTTTGATGTTCTTCTATTCGACACATGCTCCCATCCAGCGCTACTATGGGAGCATTTCCTGCTTCATCCGTGAGAGACACATTTATGAGTGAGTGCGAGGGAGTCGGATCGACGCGCCCCCAGGGATTGATCCTTTAGCAGTGCGGGAACTCCTTTTTTCCATTGCCAGATGTTGTCTTGAGGAAATCTCTGTAGACCTTTGTAGGGTTTGGGAACACCTTCCCACAGACGGCGCCAAACTGTTGTTGGTCACTCGACGCCCTGGTAGACTGGTAGAATTGAACCACCTTAGCTCGAGAGCGAGTCGAACGCGCAAATAATCAATGAGAGAACTACTGGATGCATAAGAATGTTTTTGACGTGGAAAACCCAGAAAGGGTAAATAATCATGTGGTCAGAGTTGTGCCAGCCAAATTCCACTATATCAGTTTCTTACAAGCAAAACTGAGAACTCGAGGGCGACAGGTCACCGTTCGTTACAATGATTAGAAATAAAAATCTCCGAGATTGACAGGTCACCTCTCAGGAAGCTAAGTACTTTTCTGTGAAAATGAAAGTGGGATGTTCTAGTCGTCTTTCGGTGCCCAGAGGATCTCCGAATCACTTAAGAAGAATGCCTTCGAAAGCGAAGGAGATCTTCAAAGGCTCAAGATCTTTGAAGACTTGAAGGAGATCTTCAAAGACTTGGAGGAAAATTTCAAGCGCCGAAGGAGAACTCTAAGGAATCTTCAATGGAGCTATCTCGGATGTAGAAGACAAGGTCTTTGGAAATTAATGCCCTAGGATCCTTTTATATCCTTAGGCAGGGTAGCCCGGTAATTTCGTCGTTGTAACCATCGTAACCACCTAACGGGCGAATCACGCTTGCCGATTTGGATCACACGGATCGCCATATTTTGGATATTCTCGTCTTGCCCCCTGGGCAGTTCGATCAGTTTGGGCAGCTCGAGCAGCTTCATTGATGGTGTTGAGCGCAGTGAACAAGACCTACAATCTAGGAAATTAAGAAAGGTTAACTGTCGTGCGCGTCGTGTACACAGAAGCGTTCTGAGCACGTGATGAACGTGGAAGCGTTCTGAGCGTGCGATGAATGCGGAAGCATTTTAAGCGCGCAATGAACACGGAAGCGCTTGGCTTGCTTTGCGGGCAGAAAACTGAGGATATGACGGGGTGCCAACTGAGGGGTGCGCTCGTAAGAGCGAGGGCGCGCCTTTCAAATAGCGCGCCTCCCAAAACGGGAAGTAACACCCCCACCCCTCCCTGAGAAAGGGAGGGTGTCGAGGTACCGGCCGCACCTCCCAAAGGGCGTGCATTTTTTGGCCGCACCTCCCAAGGGGATACGGTTTTCGTCCGCACCCTGAAGAGGGATTTAGGGGCCTTGCCGCATTCCCATAGGGGTTCCGCTATCCATTTCACCTTCTTTCTCTCCCTGCAAAGATGCCTTCCCCTCTATGTTTCGGCCTATCTTCCCCTCTCCATTCCCCTCTCCCTTCACCACACCTTTCCCCTTTACCTTCCCCTCTCCCTTCACCACACTTTTCGCCTCTACCTTCCCCTCTCTCGTCCCTTCTCCTTTCTTATCTACCTTATTTACCACCTTCTCCAGTCTATTCTACCTCTCTTTTTTCATCTTCTGCCTCATCCTTCTATCCTTTAACTCTTTCTTCTCCATCAATTTTTTAAATTTTCTCTTCAAAATCTTCTTTATTTCCTCTTCGTCTTCCTCCTCATCTGACTCTTCATCCTCCGTATCCTCGTTCTTATTATACGATTCTTCAAAAACACTAACATCTGGCTCTTCAACTCCAAATAATGACTCCTCAGTAGGCATGATGCTCTCGAATGACACCTTCACCTGCATATTTAGTTGATGGTCATGTAATATTAGTGAGAAAAATATAATATAATCAAATTTACTATAATTATTAAAAGGTATATCATACTCTTCCACAAACGCCTAACTTTGCGTGCAACATTGAACAAAACTTGCCGCTAAAACTAAACTTAGCAGACCACCGACATAGTCGAGGCCTCGCTAAGTCATCAGCAAGTGGTAGAAAGTTCGTCAGCTCATAAAACCATACCTGCAATTACCAAATATAACTTGAAATTTAGCATTCAGTGAAAAAAGTTAGTACTAAAATAAATAAATGGCTTACCACCAAGAGTATTGAATTACCCTCCGTATAGCTCAAACTCTTGTTGTCTTTCTTATTCGAGGAAACCCTACTTAGTGGCCGAAACTGTGAGTACAGAAATTTTTGCACTGCCTCAGGCCAATTAAATTTCCTAAATTCTTCTAACCATCCAAAGGTATGTAAACACGTTGGTATTTTCAATATCTTTAATGGAAAAAAACTTGCAAATAACAAACTTCGCAAGGGTCAACCTTTTGTGCCTCAATCTGTTCAGACCATTTTACATCTGCAAGCCGCAACAACTCTCCTGCCAAGTCGTTTTGCTCGTAATTTGCAAGCGGGGTCCTACTAAAATTGAAAGTCAACCCTCTATTCGGGAGTCCTAGAATTAATGGCATGGCTAATTGTTAGTTTGGTGTACACCTTTCCAAGTACGGGAAGCTCCTTTTTTGGCTGAGTAAGACCTCAGCAATGTGCTCAAAAAAGGAATATTCTGGTTCAATCTAGGCATTGAAAAAAGTGGATGTATTCTAGTAGCATGCAGTTCATTCTTTGAATTTTCAGACAGAACATTTAGCAGTGCGTGTGCTCTATACTTGAAAGATGGCACAACATGCCTACGAATCAACGATGTTGTACCTGTCATCTGCAACAACAATCTTTAGATATTGTTTAATGCTTAATCACTTTAATGTTGTACCAAGTAATAATATGTTTGTATTATTAAAAATATATGGTTGTAACATGGTTCTATCTAAGGAACTGCTGGACATGTGTGTCACATCCCTTTGTTTGAGAATAACAAATCTCATATTGTATTTGATATTGCTTGTAGTGTGTTTATAGTGTGCAGGAACTATAGGTGCAATACTCCACAGGTAGAAGGCAGCATGGAATCAAACTTTCTGAATGGAGCACTACCGACAGCGCTAGACGATAACGCAGGCGCTAGCGCTACCGCCAGCGCTAGCACTAATGCCAGGCGCCAGCTCTAGATCGTCTCAGCAGTTCCGTCTCAGCGGTTAACGCTACCGCCAGCGCTAGCGATACCGCAGGCGCTATCTCAAGTTCGTGCACAGAGCTACATAGTCAGTTTCGCAACCGCTCCACATGAACGATACCGCGGGCGCTATCTCCAAGTTCTATAAATTAAAGCCAACTTCGATCATTTTGATAATCCATCCCAGAGAGGTTGCTTGTGCCACAATTCCAGTGCTGTTATGCTGCCGAAGATGGATCTCCCACAAAAAGCTTAAGGAGAATTCTGGCGGAGGACTACGTCACGCTACATCCGAAGGACGATCGCTTCGACCTCGCTTATACTACAGCGATCCTTCATCCTCAACTCCAGAGATCTCATATAGGGAGTTTTATTATTATTTTCATTATTTCCATTCCATACTTTTTGTAACCGTTTGGAGAATTTGCATTGTGTTAGCGACTAGGTCTGGGTAGGACTTAGGGGGAAATTTGCCTTGTGTTGGCGACTAGGTCTAGGTGATTAGATCTAGGGGGTGCTCGAGGTCATATCCGGGGAAGGATTGGCTAGAGTGGCTTGAGGCCATATCCGGGGAAGGATTGTCTAAAGACAACCGGTTTGTGGGGATACAAGTCGGTATAGAAAAGGAAAAGAAATTTACATTTGTACGCCTCCGGTTTCTAGCGATATAGAAATCAAATTTATGTAAACACTTTTTCATATAATATAATCATGTCTCTTTTGTGTTTACTTGATTTCTATCATTTGGTGTAATCTCTATTATATTGTGTTCTAAGTTTTCAATTCTAAATCTAAATTGTTTATTTCAATCTCTTTCATCATAAAACAATTTAGTACTTGTTTCTAAAATTGCAATTCATAATTTTCTATTCATTTAGCTAAATTGTTATTTTACCTTCGCATATTATAAAACAATTTAGTAATTTTCTTAAAATTATTAAAAAAAAATTATTCTCTTATTCACCCCCCCCCCCCCCCCCTCTAAGGGCGTCGTAAGATCCAACAAGTGGTATCAGAGGCAGGTTATTCCAAATCGGTTTAACAACCGGAAATAATGGTGTCACATGATCTCGCTTCTACTAGTGGGGGAAACTTTCCTATAAATGAAAAATCTTTAGCACCACCTATATTTGAAGGCAAAAATTATAATGGGTGGAAATTTCTTATGGAAAATTTTCTTAAATCTTTGGATATTAAAGTATGGAATATTACAATTAAAATGCCCCAAAGTATTTTAAATAAAAATGAAATGTTTTTAAATGCCAAATCTATGAATAGTCTATATTGTGCATTAGATCAAAATATTTTCAAACTTATCTATACACTTCCTACTGCTTATGAAGTTTGGAAATTTCTTGAGAATACTTATAGTCTTCCTTCTACAGATGATGAACAAGAGGAATTCCTTATGGATCCAAGAGAAGAAATCGACGAGGAATTCCTTATGGATCCAAGAGAAGAAATCGACGAGGAATTCCTTATGGATCCAAGAGAAGAAATCGATGAGGACTTATGCTTGGAGGAAGAAGAATACAACGTCACAATATTGGACTCATTTGTTGGCAACACATCAAGCAAAAGAGAAAACGGAAATTCAACTATGGAAGAGGAATGCAAAGAAGATGTCAAAGGAATCGTTGGTCCAAATCTTGCCTCATCCCATAGTAATGTAAGAAAATCAAAAACTTCTCTTTTTGTAACGAATTCTATTTCTACTTCTCGTATGCTTAAAATTGCTAAACGTAAAAGTTTAAAGTTAAAAATTGCTAATTCCAAATTACGTTTAGAAAATAAATCTTTAAAAGCAAACGATAACGTAGAATCAAATATTGATGTGATAAATTCTCTTTCTTGCTCTTTAGTTAAAATTTCTACTCCTTGTTTGAATTGCAATATATTAAAAGAAAAATTCAAGGAAATTGAAAAAGGGCTCTTAGTTTCTAAAGAACATAATGAAAAATTGATAGTTGAAAATGATGTTTTAACATGTAAGTTAATACAATTAAAATCTTTTGTTGAAAAATGTCAAATGTCACCTAATGAATTTCATCATAAGATTTTGAATAACAAGGATAAATTAACTTACAAAATCATTTCTAAAAAGGACCATTTTCACACATTAAATCAAAAGGAGATTGGTTTCAAAAAGAATTATGATCCTCATAAAATTCTTAAGAGTCACTATTATAAGTCTCAATATATTTTCAATCATGACTCAAATTTAAAAACTCCTTTTCATGAACATCAAACTATAAATTATTATCCTTCATATTATAAGAGTATGTCTATAAGAAAGAGTGGAAATGAAAATCATCAAAAGAAGAATCAATCATTTAAAACATATTGTAACCCACTCTTTCAATAATCACTTCTAAAGAAAGACAATCACTCTTATAAACTTTCAAAGAATCAATATAATAAAATTCATTATGATTATCAACATCAATCTATTTGAAGAATAATTTGAATAAACATAAATCTCAAATGAATTATTTCTCAAACAAATATAATCATATAAAGATGTCACATAATCATAATATGAATTTAAAAGATAAACAACCAAGGTATGAATGGAGACCCTTAAAGAAAAATGACACATCAACTTTAATTGAAAGGGCCCATTTATCCTTGTCTCCTAAAAACCACCACGATGTATTTGGGTACCCAAAGGAATCATCCCACTTGGTCCCCTTTGGATACCTAAATCTCTCATTCATTAGTATCCAATCATTTGCATGAAGTAGAAACCATTAAAAATGAAATATCAATACTCTACTTCATGATATGCTTATTATCTCTTTTCTTTTGTTTATTTCTTATTTTTTGAACCAACACGCTAAGGTCACTTAGATATATTATGAAATATGACTTTTACATCTTAAGCCTAATGTTTATCAAATCAAAATTGAATTAAACTAAATATAAAGTCATAAAATTTATAAGTGATCTATCTTTCCTTTTTATATATTTTATCCTTTTTAAATCCATTACCTATAAATGTCTTATATTATCATTATAAATTGAATGCTAAATTTTCTAAATGATATTATCAAGACTAATGAAATTACTTTCAAAATTGGATTTAAATGGATTTTTAGGGATCTTAGGCTAAAATATTAAATGCGCAATTAATTGCATATTTGTCTATTTTTCGTTGCTGCATATAATAGCCCTTATATAGAAAATCATAATCGAGAAAAATCAGAATCAAATAATATCAAAAACTAAGTTTTAAATCAAATATAGTAACTCGGTTGCTAACGCCAGGCATTATCACTAACGCTGGCGGTAGCATAGTTTCCTAAAAATTCTGATTTCTCTATTTATTATTTTCTGAAAAATTATCTTGATGTGTTAAGTATCATTGTCTTCTACTTTCAGATAATCTAAACAATTTTGTTTGTCTCTTTAAAAGGATGAATATGAACTATTACACCTAAATATTCCACCTAAACAATACATCATTTCAATTTACTATAACATTTAGGGGGAGAATTCATTTAGGGGGAGCATACATCTAACGGGAGAAGAAATTGAGAAATCTAGTAAATAAACATTCAGGAGAAAAGAAATTTTTGCTAAGTCAATTCGTCGAGATGTCTCGTGAAGTTCCAATGAATTTCGACGAATCCAGACAGAAGCCAAATTTCTAGTTTAAAGAAGAAATTTCTGCGGCTAAGTCTATTCGTCGAATGTTCTCATGAACTCCCGACGAATATCGATGAACGCAGACATAAGTCAAAAAGGCTGACTTGTGAAGGAAATTGTGCGGCTAAGTCAATTCGTCGAATGTTCTCGAGAACTCCCGACGAATTCCGACGAATGAAAACAGAAGACAGTTTTCAAGCTTTGGTCAGTATTTTTCAATGGCTAAGTCAATTCGTCGAATGTTCACGTGAAGTCTCGACGATGGCTAAGTCAATTCGTGGAATGTTCACGTGAAGTTTCGACGAATGACGGACAGACGGATTTCAAATTTATGTTTCAACAAATTCATCATGCTTATCATATTTCAAAACACTCTATATGTGATATTTGTCTTTAATATGATTACATGATCATCATTTTCTAGACTTAAAAATCAAACATGCTTATTCAAAAGAAATTCACCAGATCATATTGTCGTAAGTCTAGAAAGAATAGAAATCACATACATCATGATGATATAACATATACTCTATGCAAAATTCTATATAATCATAAATCATAATTCATGTTCTATCAAGAAATATCTCAAATCAATAATAAGAATTAGGAATCTTATGATAAAAATATGAATATTACTTTCTTTACATTAGTTGGTGCATGGATATGCTTTGATATTGATTGCATGTATCTCACATATATATAGATTCTAGAACCAACCTAGGAATAATAAAGATACATCAAACTTAATTATCACTCTATTCTAGATCTATAATTTGAAATTCTATTTTGGAATACATGCAATTTCAATATTAATCTTATGACATGACATTAAACCCAAAACTCATCATACTAGCATTGTCACTTATTGAATATTAGTAATTGTGCTAGTTATCTCAAATCGTCATCTCATAAAAGTAGAAAAACTATGCGGATTTATAACTCATCACATCAAACAAAACCCATAGTTTACATATCAACCCTTAGATTTAAAAGCATAGGTTGTCCAAAGATTATTTACCTATGACTTCATATCTCACAATAGCGGGGGCATAGGGTTGTATGCATTAGAGACCTAACCTCTAAGTCATGTCTTGTCCTTAACCGGGGAGGGTTCCAGTGGGGCCTTGCGAGGCACTGGGGGGAAAGAGTGCTAGGTTGAGTGTTCTCTAGTGTGTGCATATGGGACTAACACCCCAACCTACGGCATGCGTGCAGCTCCTCATGCCCATCTGTCACTTAGTACGGGGCTAGGGTGTAGACATTTAGTCGGGGTAGTCTTTAATCTTAGGACATACTTATATTACTCTTTGCATGATCATTTTATTTACTTATCACTTAAATCATGCATATTTTGGGTTGTTTTAATAAAAAATGTCCTCTTGTGTCTTCATAATTTATCTTTTCATGATTAAATGTTTTTGAAAAAATACAAGAATTTGAAAAAGCCAAATTTCATGCAAATTTGATCCACCTAGAGATCTCCAAAAATTCTGAAATTTCAGCATGGAACTACTCTAAGGACATTTAATAAATATCAAAAATCAAAAATTTAAAATTCTCAAAAAAATCACGTGCTGTTTGCCGCGCTATCACTAGCGCCGGCGCTAGCGTGGGCTTGTGAATTTTTTTATTTTTTAAAATTTCTAAATATCCTTACAAATATTTTAGTCTATATGTACTACTTTGTTTTTGTATTTCTGACATTTGTTATTTTTGTTTTTATTCATATTATGAAAAATCAACTACAAAAGTTCAAAATTCAAAAAATACAAAAATATGTTTTTGTTATTTGTGTTTTATTCATATTATGAAAAATCTACTACAAAAATTCAAAATTCAAAAATTACAAAAATATGTTTTTGTGATTTTCTGTTTTTATTTAATTTAAAAAATGATAAAAAAACTGTATGATCTTTATTGCTAATATCAAGCATGAATGAATTCTATTATTTAGAATTATTTACAATGTTAAAATTTATTCCTTGAAATTACTATGAACATTGTTTTTGTTTATCATGCTTTGATATATCTATTTAAAGTGCATCAATTGTATTGAAAAATGTGTAGAACCAAGCTTAGCATGCCTCTAAGTATGAGTAAATGTTTTATGATTGATAATGATACATTTCACTCACTTATTTTGGTAATCAACATGTGTGTTTAAATCTAAAATGCTTGCTTGTCTATTGTATTTGTACAATGAATTAAAACTTGCATAAGTTTATTGCCTACACTACATTTGAATTGCACTTATAAAATTTAGAAAAGTGGTTAAGTTAAAAAAAAATTTGGGTTTTGCAAAACAAGTGTATTCGGAGAATGTTGTCTCATAAATGTGAATAAAAAAATTATTATATTGACAACTATAACTCCACCAAGCACTACTTGAATCTCCTGATAAGTCTTCATAAGCATTGTGAGGTTGAGCACCTTGGAAAGAATAGTAAAGTGTCTTATGCAACCCTTGATTATTACACCACTTTGTTAAAAATTATGTGCATTAAAAGTGTGTGAAAGTAATTTACTTGTGTTTTGATTGTGCACTTTACTTTACATATGTCTTGTATTTTGTTGATTTAAATCAATTGTTAACATTGCCCAAAATACACTTATGTGCACATCATTATCTTTCATAGCACTTCTTCTCATGAGTATTGGATTCTAATGCTTTATCTATACTACTCTTTATATAAAAATGCACTAGATAACCTAGCATGATCTCTACAATATTTTGGTATGTCTTGAATTTAAAATTAAGTAACATTGTAGTATAATCTCTCTTTGATATGTTCATTTCAAAAGGTTAAAACATCTTTCAATTTTGAAAAACTTTGAAATTTCAAAAGGTTAAAACATCTTTCAATTTTGAACTAAAACTCATATTTTTTACTATGCTTTTCAAGCTTACAAAAAGATGTTTATTATAATCTTCCGCTTGCTTACAACTCTTATCTTTATATTTGAAATCTCTTATATATGCTATGCTTAAACTCTTTATCATTATTTATATTTCGAAAAGCTCGATCATGATATATAAATACCTCCTTACTACCCTCACCCCACCTTCTTTTGATAATACCAAAAGGGGGAGATTCATTGAAGAAATCTATAAAGGAGAAATATAGAAGATTAAGGGGAGACTAATTCATGAAATCTATCATTTAGGGGGAGTAACACATAAATTGCATTTATGTAGGGGGAGCATTAAGATAGGGGGAGTATGCACAATTTCATCATGCTTATTATATACTATAGTTGCACTACTATCATGCTTGTCATATACTATAAACACTATTGTTGATTTCTTGCTTAGATGATTTGTTATTATCAAAAGGGGGAGATTGTTGGACATGTGTGTCACATCCCTTTGTTTGAGAATAACAAATCCCATATTGTATTTGATATTGCTTGTAGTGTGTTTATAGTGTGCAGGAACTATAGGTGCAATACTCCACAGGTAGAAGGCAGCATGGAATCAAACTTTCTGAATGGAGCACTACCGCCAGCACTAGACGATAACGCAGGCGCTAGCACTAACGCCAGGCGCCAGCTCTAGATCGTCTCAGCGGTTCCGTCTCAGCGGTTAACGCTACCGCCAGCGCTAGCGATACCGCAGGCGTTATCTCAAGTTCGTGCACAGAGCCACGCAGTCGACGGTTTCGCAACCACTCCACGCGAACGATACCGCAGGCGCTAAGTACTACCGCAGGCGCTAGCTCCAAGTTCTATAAATTAAAGCCAACTTCGATCATTTTGATAATCCATCCCAGAGAGGTTGCTTGTGCCACAATTCCAGTGCTGTTATGCTGCCGAAGATGGATCTCCCACAAAAAGTTTAAGGAGAATTTTGGAGGAGGACTACGTCACGCTACATCCGAAGGACGATCGCTTCGACCTCGCTTATACTACAGCGATCCTTCATCCTCAACTCCAAAGATCTCATATAGGGAGTTTTATTATTATTTTCATTATTTCCATTCCATACTTTTTGTAACCATTTAGAGAATTCGCCTTGTGTTGGCGACTAGGTCTGGGTAGGACATAGGGGGAAATTCGCCTTGTGTTGGCGACTAGGTCTAGGTGATTAGATCTAGGGGGTGCTTGAGGCCATATCCGGGGAAGGATTGGCTAGAGTGGCTTGAGGCCATATCCGGGGAAGGATTGGCTAAAGCCAACCGGTTTGTGGGGATACAAGTCGGTATAGAAAAGGAAAAGAAATTTACATTTGTACGCCTCCGATTTCTAGCGATATAGAAATCAAATTTATGTAAACACTTTTTCATATAATATAATCATGTCTCTTTTGTGTTTACTTGATTTCTCTCATTTGGCGTAATCTCTATTATATTGTGTTCTAAGTTTTCAATTCTAAATCTAAATTGTTTATTTCAATCTCTTTCATCATAAAACAATTTAGTACTTATTTCTAAAATTGCAAATCATAATTTTCTATTCATTTAGCTAAATTGTTATTTTACCTTCGCATATTATAAAACAATTTAGTAATTTTCTTAAAATTATAAAAAGAATTTTTATTCCCTTATTCACCCCCCCCCCCCCCCCCCCTCTAAGGGCGCCGTAAGATTCAACAGGAACATCCAGGTTACCAATTGCACTCATCAAAACCATAATACAACTATATATATGCAACTTTAATAGACAATATTTTAACTTTAATATCACTGACTCGATACATGCCAAATACAGCTGTATAACTATAATTCATAAGACACTGGAACAATAAAGTACTCTAAGCTGAGTAATCTCACAATCACGATACAGTCGTACTACCGCTGTATATATGCAATTATTAGACATGGATACATAACTTATTATAACTGAGAAATTTCCAAAGCTCGATAAAAACAAGATATATCAGTATTTCTGCTCAGTACTCCCCATGCATTCTGTTGGGATCATTGCCCACAATGTCCTAGATTTGGAGAAGTCCATTCCTAAATCAAAGATATACCTCACAATGTATTTGATATATTATCTAGAATCATTGTGCAGGAGATCAGGTCAAGCTAAATGAGTTTGACTGAGTCCATAAGCGTCGAGCCACTACACATCGCTCAACGCCTGTGACCCAAAAGCATCGACCTATGTTTGATGTCTCAACGGCAAGGCGACTGACTGAAGATTTGAGATTAAGTCAAGAAAGCGTCGAACCAAGGAACATAACTCGACGCCATGGAATAAGAAAGCGTCGAACCAAGGAACATCACTCGACGTCGTGGAATAATAAAGCGTCGAACCAAGGAGTATCACTCGATGTCGTGGAATAAGAAGCGTCGACTGAGTTACACACTGATCAAAGTTCTATTCCTGAATTGCTCTAAGTAAAGGATTGTGCTACAGTACATCTACAACAAGCTAAGCCACGTCGAGACGACGACCATGTCTCGACGCCTTGTCAAATACTAAAGCCGCTGAAGACCGTTGAGTATCTGACGTCATGCTGACATGGAGGAGCATCTCAGATGGCACGGATTGCGGGTTATAAATAGAAGGCATGATCTGTAATTGTAACACAGTTCTAGCAATCATCTTCTCCATCTTTTAAGGCGCAACTTGAGGAAGTATCCAAGGAAGAATATCCAGGAAGTTCATCAAGACCTGCGACTGTCATTCATTTCCTATTCTAGAGATATTGTCGTTGCAATCAAGGATACAAAAGAAAGATTTCCATTGAAGAGAAGAACGGTTTTTCACCCTGCAAATCAAAGGCTCTCGCAAGAAGAATCAGAAGAAATCTTCTCTTCCTTCATAATCGTTGTGTTTTGAAGAAATCAATTCAGCAATCTGCTGCTGATATTTTCTGAAGAAAGAAGATCAAGGAGGAAGATCTTATCTTCCTCAAGAACAATAGTCATCACAGCCGGTGCGATTCAAGAAGATGATCTTTGTTGTTGCTGATCTGTTGAAGAATTCGGTCTGATCATTCAGATAGAATAAAAGGCTCTATACTTTGAAGAACTTGAGTCTGGTGACATTACAATCAACATTCAATTCCTGTAGGATCTGAATTGTCAGATCTGAGTGTAGGATCTTTTGTGATCTGAGTTGTAGGATCCAAGGGTGGATCTGAGTGTAGGCCTGTTAATATAAAGGCTGAGGTAGGATCTGTTGAGATCTGAGATTGTAGGATCTGTTGAGATCTGAGATTGTAGGATCTGTTGAGATCTGAGACTGTATGATTTGTTGAGATCTGAGACTGTAAGATCTGTTGAGATCTGATCCATAATACCTTTTTGTGGTCTGTGATCTAGAGGAGATATAAGCCCTATCTAGCACACTACTAGAGGGGAGAAGGGGGAAAGTGGATTACCCTAGATAGGGGAACCACTATAAAATTCTGTGTGTTTGTGTTTGTTTCTTGAATGATTTGATTATAACTCACATACACTTAGGATTTGATCAAGAACTTAAATAGAATTTAAAATAACCTATTCACCCCCCCCCCCCTAGGTGATTAGCTACCCTTAAATAAAGACTTTCAAGTGGTATCAGAGGTAGGTTGTTCAAGAAAAGGTTTAACAGCCTGAACAAGACCTCCTAAGGGTGGATCTGTTAAGTCTTCATGGCAAACTGTGAAGGGAACAAGGAATTCACATCCATGAAGTTACCAATCTGTAGAAAAGAGAATTTTGGGATTTGGAAGGAAAGGGTTAGATTATTCATGGAAGCCTCTGACCCTAGGATATACATCACAGTACTAGAAGGACCTTTTGTTCCTATGAAGGTCTCATTCACAGATGGAAACATCAAGACTCCTAAAACATATTCTGAAATGACTAAAGATGAAGTAACTCTGGCCACCATGGATAAGAGAGCTCAGAACTTCATTGTGAGGGCAATTGAGGATTCAACCTTCCAGAATCTAGTGCACTGCAAAACTGCCAAGGAAATGTGGCACTCATTGTCTACATGGAAGGGACTGAGGAGGTCAGAGATGACAGGAAGTCTCTTCTGAATCAGCAATATGAGGCTTTCAGACAAGACAAGAAGGACTCAATAGCAATATGTTATGAGAAATTTTTCAAAATTGTCAATGGTCTGAAAACCTATGGTAGAACATTTACAAACTATGAGCTGAATGATAAATTCTTGAGATCCCTTAACAAAGAATGGGACATCAAGATCTGTGCTATCAGGGAAATGGGAAATCTGGGAAACATTCAACCCCAGAACCTATATAGGAAACTTCTATCCCATGAACTTCACCTAAACACCAGAAAAGCTGAAGAAGGACACAACAAGGAGAATCCCATTGCTCTGAAGGCAGAAAGTTCCAAGAGAAGCAAGGAGAGGATGTCATCACCCCCCAGGATACCATCTGAATCTAAAGAATCAGTGACCAGCAATTCTGACTCTGAAATATCAGATGGTGAATTGGCACTCTTCACCAAACAGCTGAAAAGGATGCTCAGAAGAAAACAACACTGGAAAACTAGGCCTTCTCAGTCATCCAGATCCAAGAAGCACTCCAACTATTCAGAAGGATCCAGACCAGATTCCAAGAATGACAGGTATAATTCTAAGCATAATAAATTTAATTCAGAAGAAACTGTGTACTTTGGATGCAGGAAATGGGCACATGATTGTTGATTGCCCATCAAAGAGAAAGAACAATAAGAAGTCTGGTGAGAGGAGGCACAAGTCTAACAAGAAACATGAGAGGAGCCTGATAGCCAAGAAAGGCAAAGTCACTCTCAGTGATAGTGAGTCTCAACCATCTGATTCAGACAGTGAAGAGGCACTCATAGCACTGATGGTTGTCCACAAAAGTGAAGACATACTGAACCATAGACCTATGATGAGAGCCCCACTATCAAGGTCTGATAGTGAAGAGGATGAAGAAGAAAATATAGGATTCATGGCCCTTAGGGATGAAGAGGATCAGGAGACAATCTCCACTGTGAAGGTACTTGATAGAACTCCTTTATCTGATTCTGAATCTGAACATAACACCATTTCAAAACCAGAGGCAAATTCATTTTCTTCTGATGAGAGTGACTCAAAATCTAACTTTCATGTAGATGAAATGATTGAGAAATATGAGTCACTTCTCAAAGCCTTCAAAAAGAGTAAAAGGTGTTAGACCGATTGGCGCCCTTAGAGGGGGGGTGAATAAGGGAATAACTTACTTTTTAAAATTTTAGACGATTTACTAAATTGTGTAAAGTAAATTAGAACGAGATAATAATTTAGCTTAAGGGAAGAAACAATTGTACTTTGCAATTTTATAGTTTATGCCAAATGAAAGAAATCAAGTAAACACAAATGAAGACATGATTATATTATATAAAAAAAGTGTTTACATAAATTTGATTTCAATATCGCTAGAAATCGGAGGCGTACAAAGTAAAATAAATTTTCCTTTTCTATACCGACTTTTATCCCCACAAACCGGTTGGCTTTAGCCAATCCTTCCCCGGATATGGCCTCAAGCCGCTCTAGCCAATCCTTCCCCGTATATAGCCTCGAGCAACCCGTAGATCTAATCTCCTAGACCTAGTCGCCAACTCACGCGGCGAATTACCCCCTAAGCCGCGCAAGGACCTAGTCGCCAACACAAGGCGAATTCTACTACAAAAATTACAATAATAAAATAAAGCAAATAACAAGAACTCCCTCTATGAGATTTCTGAAGTTGAGGATGAAGGATCGATGTAGCACAAGCGAGGTTGAAGCGATCGTTCTTCGGATGCATCGTGGGGCCTTCCTTCTCCAAAAATCTTCTTTGGCTTTGAGTGGGAGATGAGCTTTCGGCAGAGTAACAGCTCTGAAAACTTGGCACAATTAATCTCTCTGGAAGCTCTCACTGAAACGAGAGAGAGCCTATCAATTTATAGAACTTGAAGATAGCGTTTGCGGTAGCTCCTAGCGCCTGTGGTAGCGTTTGTGTGGAGTGGTTGCGCAATTGTCGGCGGCGTAGCGCTGTGCACAAACTTGAGATAGCGCTGGCGGTAGTACTAACGCTGGCGGTAGCGCTCGGGTGGAGCGGTTGCGAAACCGTCGGTGGCGCGGCGCTTTGTACGAACTTTAGATAGCGCCAGGCGGTAGTGGTAGCGCTGGCGGTAGCGTTAGCGCCTGCATTAACCCCTAACGCTGGTGGTAGTGCTCCAGTTCAGTTTGTTGGTTCCAAGTTGCTTTCTACCTGTGGAGTATTGCACCTATAGTTCCTGCACACTATAAACACACGACAAGCAAGATCAAATACAATTTGGGATTTGTTATTCTCAAACAAAGGGATGTGACACACATATCCAACAATCTCCCCCTTTTGATAATAACAAATCCTCTAAGCAAGAAATCAACAATAGTGTTTATAGTATATAATAAGCAAGATGATAGTGCAACTATAGTATATGATAAGCATGATAATGTGCATACTCCCCCTATCTTAATGCTCCCCCTACATAAATGCAATTTATGTTTTACTCCCCCTAAATGATAGATTACATGAATTAGTCTCCCCTTAATCTTCTATATTTCTCCTATATAGATTTCTTCAATCAATCTCCCCCTTTTGGTATTATCAAAAGAAGGTAGGGTGAGGGTAGTAAGGAGGCATTCTTTAGGCTAGTTATAAATCATGATCGAGCTTTTGTAATATATGAAAGGACAAAGAGTTTAAGCATATTATTGAAGAGATTTCAAATAAATAGATAAGAGTTCTAAGCAAGCGGAAGATTATAAGAAACATTTTTTGTAAAAAAATCATAAGTATAAATAATGGAGTTTTAAGTTCAAAATGTAAAGATGTTGTAAACTTTTGGAAATCTCATAGTTTTACATAAAGATACCCAAGCATGAGATGAACATATTAAAAAGGGAATATACTACAATGTTACTCAATTTTAAGTTCAAGAGATACCAAAACATTGTAGAGATCATGCTAGGTTATCTAGCTAGTGCATTTTTATATAAAGAGTAGTATAGATAAAGCATTAGAATCCAATACTCATGAGAAGAAGTGTTATGAAAGATAATGATGTGCACAAAAGTGTATTTTGGACAATGTTAACAATTGATTTAAATCACAAAATACAAGACTTATGTAGAGTAAAGTGCACAATAGAACACAAGTATATCAACTTTCACACACTTTTAATGCACATAATTTTTTAACAAAGTGGTGTAATAACCAAGGTTTACACAAGACACTTTACTATTCTTTTCAAGGTGCTCAACCTCACAATGCTTATGAAGACTTATCAGGAGGTTCAAGTAGTGCTTGGTGGAGTTATATTTGTCTACATATATAATTTTTTGTTCACATTTGTGAGACAACATTCTCCGAATACACTTATTTTGCAAACCCAAATTTTTAACTTAACTACTTTTCTAAATTTCATAAGTGCAATTCAAATGTAGTGTAGGCAATAAACTTATGCAAGTTTTAATTTATTATACAAATATAATACACAAGCAAGCATTTTAGATTTAAACACAAATGTTGATTATCAAAATAAGTGAGTGAAATGTATCATTATCAATCATACAACATTTACTCATATTTAGAGGCATGCTAAATTTGGATCTACACATAATTTTTAATACAATTGATGCACTTAAATAGATATATCAAAGCATGATAAACAAAATAATGTTCATAGTAATTTAAAGGAATAAATTTTAACATTGCAAATAATTCTAAACAATAGAATTCATTCATGCTTGATATTAACAATAAAGATCATACAATTTTTTTGTTGTTTTGAAAAATTTTAATGAAATAAAAACAGAAAAATCACTAAAAACATATTTTTGTATTTTCGAATTTTGAATTTATGTAGTTGATTTTTCATAATAAAAATAAAACAGTCAGAAACACAAAAAATAATTTAGTACATATAAACTAACATATTTTTAAGAATTTTTAGAAATTTTGAAAATCACAAAATTCAAACATTCACGCTAGCACCGGCGCTAACGCTAGCGCTGGAAATAGTACATGATTTTTTAAGAATTTTAAAAATCGGATTTTTGATATTGATTAAGGGTCTTAAGAGTAGTCTTATGCAGAAATTTTGTAATTTTCAGAGATGTCTTGATTGCTCAAATTGCATACAACATTAGCGTTTTACATATTTTTCATCCTAAGATGTCTAAGACTCCTAATTCCAACCTTAACATTTGAAACCTTGCATCGGGAAGAGGTTTAGTAAATATATCAGCAAGTTGAGATTCCGTGCCAATGAAACTAATCCTTATATTTTCCTTTTTAATGTGATCCCTTATGAAATGATGACGCACATCTATATGTTTGGATCTAGAGTGGTGTACCGGATTATTTGTGAGATCAATGGCACTTTTGTTGTCACATTTTAATTCAATAAGTTTTAGATGAAAACTAAAGTCCTCTAAAGTTTGGCTCATCCATAGAGCTTGTGCACAACAACTCCCCAATGCAATGTATTCGGCCTCCGTGGTGGAGAGTGCAACCGAATTTTGTTTCCTACTAGACCATGCAACTAATGAAGGTCCTAGAAAATGACAAGTACCACTAGTGCTTTTTCTATCAAGTGAACAACCAGCGTAGTCCGAATCGGAGTAGCCGTGAAGTGTAAATGAATTATTGAGCGGGTACCATAATTCTAATCTAGATGACCCAATGAGATATCTAAAAATTTGTTTTACCGCTTTTAAATGAGATTCTTTTGGATTGGCTTGAAATCGAGCACATAAGCATACGGCAAACATAATATCGGGTCTAGTTGCACTTAGATAAAGTAGAGATCCTATCACACCTCTATATAAAGTTTGATCTATAGAAATTCCTGATTCATCTTTTCCTAATTTTAGTGATGCACTCATTGGTGTAGAAGCATGTTTAAGGTTTTCAAATCCAAAATGTTTAAGCATATCATGGACATATTTAGTTTGGCATACAATGATACCATCAATTCTTTGTGATATTTGAAAACCAAGGAAATAAGAAAGTTCTCCTACAAGACTCATTTCAAATTCATTTTTCATCACTAAAATAACTTCTTTACACATCTCTTCATTAGTAGATCCAAAAATAATATCATCAACATATATTTGTACAATAATTATATCATCATTGTTGTGCTTAATGAAGAGAGTATTATCTGCACTTCCCATAATATAATCGTGCTTTAATAAAAATGATGTAAGTCTTTCATACCATGCATGGGGCGCTTGTTGTAAACCATAAAGCGTTTTCTCTAGTTTATAAACATGATTTGGAAAATTTTCACTAATAAAACTGGGGGGTTGTTCAACATAAACTTCTTCTTTTACAAACCCGTTTAGAAAAGCACTTTTCACATCCATTTGAAATAATTTTATTCTTTTAAAGCTTGCAAATGCTAGAAAAATTTGTATAGACTCTATTCTAGCAATGGGTGCAAAAGATTCATCAAAATCTATCCCCTCAATTTGAGAATATCCTTGTGCTACTAATCGTGCTTTATTTCTAGAAATTCTTGACTCACCATCTAATTTATTTTTAAAAATCCATTTTACACCTACAACCGAGTGATTAGATGGTCTTTCAACTGATTTCCAAATATTATGTCACTCAAATTGTTCTAACTCTTCATTCATAGCCAAAAACCAAAATTCATCATTTAAAGCAATAGAAATGGTTTTTTGTTCTATTTCGGAAACAAAACAAATATTTGAAAAAGATTCATGAAGAGAAGAGCGAGTTCTTACCCCGATGGATGGTTCACCCATTATCAATTCCTGTGGATGATCCTTTATAAATTTTAAGGCACTTGGAGGTACATATTCATCTTCCTTGGCCTCCTCTTCTTCTTCTTTGGAAGGTTCTTTGTCACCATGCTCCAAAGGTGGTAATAGATCATCCTCGTTGCCTGCGGAAAGTTTTTCTACACAAGGAACAAACTCATCAAATTTTACATTTATTGACTCTTCAACTCTACTAGTTATTTTATTAAAAATTCTATAAGCTTTACTAGTTGAAGAGTACCCAAGAAAGGTTCCTTCATCACATTTTTCATCAAACTTTCCCAAGTTATCTTTTGTATTCAAAATAAAACATTTACAACCAAAAACTTTGAAATAAGATACATTAGGCTTCTTTTGAAAATAGAGTTCATATGGTGTGAGATTAAGAGATGGGCGAAGCATGATTCTATTCATAACATAACATGATGTATTTATGGCTTCGGCCCAAAAGGACTTAGGTAATTTATATTCACATAACATAGTGTGTGCCAGTTCTTGAAGTGTCCTATTCTTTCTTTCTACAACACCATTTTGTTGTGGTGTGCGTGGTGCAGAAAACTCATGTTTAATGCCTAACATATCATAAAAGGATGTAAAATTTTCATTTTCAAATTCTCCTCCATGATCCGAGCGAATGCATTTAATTTTTAAATCACTTTCATTTTGAATACGAGTACATAATTTTGCAAATTCACAAAACGCATCGGATTTGGAAGAGAGAAATAATGTCCAACAATATCTTGAAAAATCATCTATTACAACATATGTATATAATCTACCACCAAGACTTGGAGTGCTAACGGGACCAAAAAGATCCATATGAATTATTTGTAAAGGTCTTGTAGTAGAAATGAAATTTTTGCTTTTGAAAGAGGATCTAGAAAATTTACCTTTTTGACATGATGAACAGAGTGAAGGTAAAGTTCCATTTAACATAGGCAATCCTCTAATTAAATTACTTTTGGCAAGTTTTACTATGAGCTTTGTGCTAGCATGCCCTAGTCTTCTATGCCAAAGTTCTAATTCATCATTTTTAGTGATAAAGCATTTTATAGATGATTTAGAAAGATCATGAAAAGAAACTATATAAACATTATGTATTCTTGGTGCAGTTAGTAAAATATCTTTTGTAGTAGGATTAGATATTTTGCATAGATTAGTGGAAGATTCAAATAACACATCTAATCCTTTATCACATAATTGGCTAATAGAAATTAAGTTGTGTTTTAATCCTTTCACATAAAGAACATTAGATATAGTAAAGGATTTATTACCAACTGTACCAATTCCCATGATTCTTCCTTTTCCGTTATCACCAAACGTCACGATCCCTCCCTTCTTCTTTTCTAGGCTAAGGAACTTTGCTTTATTGCCCGTCATGTGCTTGGAGCATCCTGAATCCAAGTACCACACGTCTTCATTGTCCTTAGCCTTCCTGCACATCTAGAAAGAAGATGAGAGTAAAGATCCGGATACCCAAGTGGAACCACCCATAGAATAAGTGGAAGCCTTAGGTATCCAGATTTGCTTTAAAGTATTTTGTTTTATTTTCCTGCAAGAACTAGATGTGTGACCTAACCTATAACAGTTTGCACACGAAATAAAGGGGGTTGAGACCCTTTTATGGAATATTTTCTTGCTGGAAGAAATTGGATTTACAGAAGAAAAAACAGTTTGAGAAAGAAAAATCAGGCTTCTTGTAAGAGGTGCTAGCGCCGGCGTTAGTGGCTAGCGTCGGGCGGTAGCCCTCACCTCGATATCTGAGCCCAAATTTTCCAGAACCATGGCACTGGTTCCCTAAAATCATTTCCAGTGATTTTTGGCCTATTCCAAATTTTTTAATGGCCATGGTGAGATCATGAACTTGTGCTTTAAGTGAAGAATTTTCTTTCACAAGCATGACACACCTATTTTCAAAACTTTTTTTATTATTTTTTATTTGCAAAAGAGAGGCTTCTAATTTCCTTTCTAATTCCCCCTTCTCTTTTGTAAGAGTTTTGGCATGAGAGAGGGCTTTAGAAAGTGACTCTTCAATATCTTTTGCCAATTTAGTGGAGTGATCACACTCTTGGCAAGAAACCTTTCTCTTTTCTAAAACAATTACCTTTTGGAAAGCTTTTGATTTTCTTTAATAAGAGATTCATTTTCACGATTCAATAAAATACTATCTTTCATATTTTTATCAAAGGCTTGCAAGTTTCAAGGAATTCATTAAAGAGTTCATCATAAGTGGGAGGAGTTACCTCAGTGTCGCTAAGAACACTGGTGTCGTCGCCGTCATTTCCATGTCCCATGAGGCACATGTTAGCTTCCTCATCTTTGCTTGATGAAGACCCGCTTGATTCTTCGGAGGAGGAGGAGGATTCGTCCCATGTTCTAGCTTTAAGCACCTTCCTCTTCTCCTTCCCTTTGTGCCGCTTTTCCTTCTTCTCCTTCAAGAACTTTGGGCACTGGCTCTGAATGTGCCCGGTCTTCCTACAATGAAAGCATTCCGGTGGAGGTCTTTCTTCTTCATCGTTTCTCTCCTTTTCCTTCTTTGAGGATGACCCTTTCCATCTTGCATCCTTTTGGATAAATTTCCGGAAAGTGTTTCTCCTTTCCGTATTTCGCATGAACTTTCGGAAGTTCTTCACCAAAAGGATTTCTTCATCTTCATCCTCATCCTCTTGGCACTCCTTCTTTGATTTTAATGCCTACGCCTTCTTCTTTGGCTCCTTATTGTATTCATCATGTTGGATTTTGAGTTCTACCTCATGGGTTTTAAGATTCCCAATGAGGCTCTCAACTTGGAGCGTCCTTAGATTGTGCGATTCTGAAATGGCCGTCACCTTCGGGTTGAATTTTAGTGGAAGGGAACGAAGGATCTTTCGGACCAAGTCGATGTTGGAGAAGTTCTTTCCAAGAGCTTTGGAGGCATTGACGATCTTGGTGAAACGCATGTACATGCCATCAACATCTTCACTTTCATCCATCCGGAATTTTTCATATTCCGACTCAAGTTGGAAAAGCTTTGAATTTTTAACATGCGATGTACCTTCATGAGTAACTTCCAAATGATTCCAAATTTCATATGCAGTAGTACATGCAGAAATTCTATTAAATTCATTTCTATCTAACGCACAAAATAGAGCATTCATAGCCTTGGCGTCATTTTTGCATTTTAGTTTATCCCTATCATCCCATTTATCTTTTGGTTTATCTAAAGTTATCTCTCCAACTACAAATGTAGGAGGAGAGTATTCCTTTTCTACCATATTCCATACCTCAATATCTAGGGTCATAAGAAAACAACTCATCCTATTTTTCCAGTAATTATAATCTGACCCGGTAAAGAGTGGAGGTCTACTAATTCCCTGACCCTCGGAAAAAGCGAGATCATAAGATGTCATTATTCCTGGTTTTTAAACCATTTGGAATAACCTGGCTCTGATACCACTTGTTGGATCGATTGGCGCCCTTAGAGGGGGTGAATAAGGGAATAACTTACTTTTTAAAATTTTAAACGATTTACTAAATTGTGTAAAGTAAATTAGAACGAGATAACAATTTAGCTTAAGCGAAGAAACAATTGTAATTTGCAATTTAATAGTTTATGACAAATGAACGAAATCAAGTAAACACAAATGGAGACATGATTATATTATATAAAAAAGGTGTTTACATAAATTTGATTTCAATATCGCTAGAAATCGGAGGCGTACAAAGTAAAATAAATTTTCCTTTTCTATACCGACTTGTATCCCCACAAACTGGTTGGCTTTAGCCAATCCTTCCCCGGATATGGCCTCAAGCCGCTCTAGCCAATCCTTCCCCGGATATAGCCTCGGGCACCCCATAGATCTAATCTTCTAGACCTAGTCGCCAACTCACGCGGCGAATTACCCCCTAAGCCGCGCAAGGACCTAGTCGCCAACACATGGCGAATTCTACTACAAAAATTACAATAATGAAATAAAGAAAATAACAAGAACTCCCTCTATGAGATTTCTGAAGTTGAGGATGAAGGATCGATGTAGCACAAGCGAGGTTGAAGCGATCGTTCTTCGGATGCAGCGTGGAGCCTTCCTTCTCCAGAAATCTTCTTTGGCTTTGAGTGGGAGATGAGCTTTCGGCAGAGTAACAGCTCTGGAAACTTGGCACAATTAATCTCTCTGGAAGCTCTCACCGAAATAATAGAGAGCCCATCAATTTATAGAACTTGAAGATAGCGCCTGCGGTAGCTCCTAGCGCCTGCGGTAGCGTTCGTGTGGAGCGGTTGCGCAACTGTCGGCGGCGTGGCATTGTGCACGAACTTGAGATAGCGCTGGCGGTAGTACTAATGATGGCGGTAGCGCTCGGGTGGAGCGGTTGCGAAACCGTCGGTGGTGCGGTGCTTTGTACGAACTTTAGATAGCGCTAGGCGATAGTGGTAGCGCTGGCGGTAGCGTTAGCGCCTGCATTAACCCCTAACGCTGGTGATAGTGCTCTAGTTTAGTTTGTTGGTTCCAAGCTGCTTTCTACCTATGGAGTATTGCACCTATAGTTCTTGCACACTATAAACACATGACAAGCAAGATCAAATACAATTTGGGATTTGTTATTCTCAAACAAAGGGATGTGACACACATGTCCAACAAAAGGCATAACAAGAAACTACATTAGGAAATAACTAAACTAAAGGAGACTAACTCCCAATACTCTGAGGCAGCTGAGAGGCTGAATCAGGTAAGCAAGGAGCTTAGCAAATTGAGAGTTGAGTCCATCATTCAAGTTGAGACTATATGCTCTAGAGAGAAATTAATAAAAGAACTTGAGACAAAACTCCTAGCTGAAAGGAAGCTTGTGGCAAAATTTTCAAAACCATAAACTGTCCTTCCCATAATAGACACATTCACTGCACTACACATATGTGGTATAGGATACAAAGGGAAGGCAGAAATTAAATCTAAAGATAATTACAAGGCACCCATGCACCCCATAAAATTCAACAAAGTCATGCTTACCACAAGTGAGTATGATCTAGAGGGTGTGCATGGACATTGGAAGAATGAGTGTTCCACTAGCAAAGCTCACTCAATTCAACCAAGTATTAGTGCTGCCAAATCTCTACACAAAGAAAATGAATTATTTCATCATGGCCCCTTTGTATTTGGAACAAACACCAAATCCAAAGGAGAGAAACTGAGACCAGTAGTGATGACTACTGCTGTCGAGAAATCTGAATATGCAAAATTCACTGAAAAACTTTACAGGAAATCACCTCAGAAAATTCCATTGATCAGGGAAACTAGACAAAATGTGAGTCAACCCAAAGAGGTGAAAAGACCTCAAAGGAGGTATAACAAATATGAATATTGGTGTTGTGGAAAGGTTGTCCATTTTGCTCTTGATTGCCGGTTCAACCCAACTGTCCCAAGAATTAATTATGGAAAACCAGTACTCAGACCAATGACAACACACACAGCACAAAGGATCAAACAACAAGTAAATAAACCAGTTTATGCTAACAAAGTTCTAGGACCCAACTTTGTGTGGGTTCCTAAGAAAAAGTAATTTTCTTATTGCAGGAATGTCCAAAGACCAATCAAACTCCTATCTGGTATTTGGACAGTGGGTGTTTCATGCACATGACTGGAACAAGAAGTCTACTGAATGGCTATACTTCTGTGAAGGATGGACCAAAGGTCATCTTTGGAGGATCTGACAGAGGTAAGACTAAAGGATATGGTAAAATCACAAATGGAATTGTCACCATCACCAAAGCTGCTTATGTTGATGGATTGCAACACAATCTCATCAGCATAAGTCAATTATGCGATCTTGGATATGACATTTCACTCCACAAGGATGAGTGCCAAATTATGAAAGAGAATGAGATAATTCTCTCAAGCACTAGGAGTGGCAACATTTACTGTTTAAATTTTATATGTTCTGAACAAGAAAATCCTATATGCTTAGTAGCTGAAAATAAAGTCTCTAGTAGTGTGCAATGGCACAAAAGGTTAGCTCATATAAACTATAAGACTATAAATAAGCTCATTTCAGGAGAACTAGTGAGAGCAGGACCAAAGTGGAAGTGTGTGCAGGAGGGTACCTGTCATGCTTGTCAAATGGGTAAGCAAACTAAGTCATCCTTCAAACCAATTGGTGAGAAGGATTCCACAAGATGTCTATACCTTCTACATATGGACCTGTTTGGCCCAATGCCAATTCACAGCTTAGGAGGAAAGGTTTACACTCTTGTTATTGTTGATGATTACACTAGATTCACATGGGTGTTCTTCCTAAGACACAAGTCAGATACTCTAGAAGTATTCACTAGCTTTGTTAGGCAAATCCAAAATGAAATAGGAAATACAGTAGTCAAAATCAGAAGTGACCATGGAACTGAATTTCAGTCAGGTGCCATGACCAAGTTTTGTAAAAATCTAGGCATCTCACAAGAGTTTTCGTCTCCCAGAACTCCCCAACAAAATGGGGTTGCTGAGAGAAGAAATAGAACACTCATTGAAGCCAGTAGGAGTATGCTGAGTGACTCCTCACTTCCTGAGCACTTCTGGGCTGAGGTTGTAAACACAGCATGTCATGTGCAGAATAGAGCACTTATAAATAAGAAACTGAATAAAACCCCTTACGAGTTGATGAAGGGTAGAAAACCCACTCTAGCCTACTTCAAAATATTTGTAAGTAAGTGTTTTGTGTTAAATAATGGAAAGCACCACCTCACTAAGTTTGCTAAAAAAGCATATGAGGGAATCTTTAATGGCTATAGCTCTCAAAGTAGAGCTTATAGAATCTACAACAAAAGCTCTAATAAGATAGAAGAATCTATACATGTTGTATTTGATGAAACCAGCCTTATTTATAAGGATCTGGGAAGTATCTCTAGTAATGAAGGTCCAGTACAGAAATTGAAGGAGCTGAATATCAATAAACAGCGCATTGAAGACAATGATGAATCTAATGGGACTGTGACTGTGACTAGAGAGGATGAGTCTCAAGAAGAAGACACACATGAAGAACAAATTGCTGTTGAAGAACCACAACATCCAGAACCTCAAGAACAGCTAAATCAAACAGATGCACCAAAATCACAAAGGGAAAATGAGAGGTGGAGAAACGCAACCAAGCACCTGAAGGATCACCCCAAAGAACAGATTATAGGAAATCCCAATGAAGGTGTGCAAACAAGAAGAGGAAACTCAATAAATGAGGCATTGCCTCATAGCTTTCTATCCAAAATAGAACCTAAGAAATTTGAAGAAGCCAATAGGGACCCTTCATGGACATTGGCTATGCAAGAAGAGCTAAATCAATTTGAAATATGCAAGGTCTGGATATTGGTACCAAGACCAAAGATACACAAAGTCATAGGGACCAAGTGGGTATTCAGGAATAAGTTGGATGAAAATGGAGTGATTATCAAGACCAAAGCAAGGTTGGTTGCCCAAGGATACAAACAGGAGGAAGGCATAGATTTTGATCAAGTGTTTGCTCCTGTGGCAAGACTGGAGGCAACCAGGCTATTCCTGGCCTTTGCAGTACATCTTGGATTCATAGTGTATCAAATGGATGTGAAGTCAGCATTCCTTAATGGAACAATACTGGAGGAAGTATATGTAGAACAACCCCCAGGTTTTATTGACTCTACTCATCTAAACTATGTTTATCTATTATTAAAAGCTTTGTATGGTCTAAAACAGGCACCTAGAGCCTGGTATGAGACATTGTCTAGGTTTCTCATTGAGAACAAATTCTCAAGGGGAAAGATAGACAAGGCATTGTTTCTTAGGGTAGTTAAAGGTCATATACTACTAGTACAAATATATGTAGATGACATAATTTTTGACTCAACTGATAATAACCTTTGCAAAAGGTTTGCAAACCTTATGCAAGGGAAATTTGAAATGAGCAGCATGTGAGAGCTCAAATATTTCTTGGGACTCCAAGTAAAACAGTCTGAGGAAGGAATTTTCATTTCTCAGACCAAGTATACCAAGGAGATCATCAAGAAGTTTGGAATGGAAAATTCCACTGTCTTGAAAACCCCAATGGCAGCAAACATGTCACTGGACAAGGATGACAAAGGGAAACCTATTGATGAAACCTTGTACAGAGGCATCATTGGCTCATTGCTCTACCTAACTGCTAGTAGGACAGACATTGTATTCTCAACATGTGTGTGTGTGCTAGATACCAAGTGAACCCTAAAGAATCTCACTATACTGCTGTCAAAAGAATCCTGAGATATCTGAAGGGTACACCCAATCTTGGCCTATGGTACCCTAGGAGCAATGATTTTGAACTGACTGGATTTTTTCAGATGCAGATTTTGCATGATGCAAGGAGGACAGGAAAAGCACATCAGGCACCTGTCAATTCCTTAGTAAAAGGATACTATCTTGGAGTAGCAGGAAGCAGACCAGTGTAGCTATCTCTACAGCATAATCTGAGTACATCTCAGCTGGAAACTGCTGTGCTCAGCTACTATGGATTCAACATCAACTCCAAGACTATAAAATCCAGCTAAGTAAATCCCCTTAATATTGTGATTCAACTAGTGTCATTGCTATTGCTAATAACCCTGTATCACATAGTAGAACAAAGCACATAGAAATTATATATCACTTCATTAGAGAACATGTAGAAAATGGGGACATCACAATTGAATATGTTCCCACAGATAAACAAGTGGCTGATATATTCACTAAACCCTTGGATGAAACAAAATTCAATAACTTTAAAATTGAATTAGGAATGTTAAATATGGAATGAGGTTGTCTTGAAATATACAATAATCCAAAGTAAAGTTAGAATAAATAACAATTTTCAAATAGTATAGAAAATATAATAAATAAATAAAAATAATAATTGAATTAAGTCCAAAAAGATGAGTAAAATTATATCTGGCGTCGAGCGAGGATAACTGGCGTCGAGCGAGGATAACTGGCGTCGAGCAAGGATATCTGGCGTCGAGCGAGGAGAACTGGCGTCGAGCGAGGATAACTTACGTCAAGCGGTCTCAACACTTTTACGGAAAGAGCAAGGCCATCTCGAGACAGGGTGAATCTGAACCATTTGATCAAATCAAACAAGTCTTGTGCGCGGCGTTTCAAATATCAAGAACCAGAAACTCTATATATAGAGAAGATACTTCTGTAGTACCTATGCTTTCCTAAACCAAGAATTCCCAATTCGAAATTCTCCGCCCTAGAAAATCTCATCCCCAAGACCTTCAATCAAAAATCTACAACAACAATGCCTCCCAAGAACAGCGATTACCTCTACGAAGGGGAGAGCTTGTTCGAAATGGTTTCAAAGATGCACCAATCGAAATCAAGAACACTATCGAGTTAATCCATAAATCAGGGCTAGAATACCTCTTATCAGAATCGACATTAATCTGGAAACGAGAAGTCTTAGAGTTATTCTCAAATGTAGTAGTAGACACCACCAATTCCAAGCTCAAGTCTACCGTAAATGGAAAGAAGGTTAAGATCACACCTAAAAGACTGGCTAAGGCACTACAACTGCCAAGGCACAAGAGTGATGAAGAAGAAGAAGAAGAGGTAAGTCCTGAACAAATCAAGTCAGCTCAAGTCTGGTGTGGGATTGAAACTTCACACGAAATATCTGGGAGTGTGTTGAGGAAAGGAATGAATTCAAGAGGAAAGCTATTATCAGACATAATAGGAAAGGGACTGTTATGTAAGACAGGCTCCCATGACAAAATTTCTAGGAAAATGTTCATTCTACTTACCAGAATCATCTATACTCTTAAAACTGACTGGGGACAGGTTGTCTTTGATAGAGTGATAGAATGTATCCAAGCACCCAACATTGGTAGGTTACTGTCCCTTTACCTTGTAAAGGTGATCCCAGATACATTGAACCATAGACTTGGATCAAAAATAAACCATATGAAGAAAATGGACATAAAGATGCTGGAACGGTGGGAAAGGATTTTGTCAAATCAACAACCAGCAGAAACATCCTCCAAGCCGGAGAAAATTCAAAAGAAAAAGAAGAAACAAGTCTCTTCCAGTTCTTCAAGCTCATCCTCCTCCAGAAGGAAATCAAAATCCACCCCAATCCACAATCCTGATCTCACAACATCGGAAGAAGAAGAAGTGAAAACACCGGGACAGTATTCCCGACACACAAACAGGTACTGATCCAATATTGGAAGTGGATGTTAAGATCAACAAGGAACAAGGTGAGAAAGAGCAGGAAGAAGAAGAGCTAAAAGTTCCATCTAGATTCCTGGCTATAGCTGCGGGGGAGATTCTAATTAAGGGGGAGGCTCAGGATGAGATCCCTGCTCAAGATAATACTAAGATAGACAATACAGCAGTTGAGGAGGAGTCTCAGCATGAGATCCCTGCTCCAGTGAACTTTGATATTGATTCTATGAATGTGGGAGAAGAATCTCAAACCAAAAAGAAAATAGCTGAGCATATTATCAAAATAGAATCATCCTCAAGTTCGCATATGAGCTACAGAAAGGATTCATTGTTCAAAGAAGACAGCAGTTGTAGTGCTAGTGAAGGAAGAGCAAATAATATGGATTTGAGTTCTATACTACCTCAGTTGGAGGATTTGCTGAACAATCAAAGAAGATCATTGGAGCAGTATATTGAGGAAAACAACACTAAAATGAAAAATGAAATAGACTTTCAAATGAAATTAGTAAGGTTTGAAGTCAACCATCAGATGAATGAAATGAGAGATGTAATGGTCAAGTTTTTCAAAAGAGTTGTTGCTTCTATGGATCACACAACTGACCAATTAAAAGACATCACAGAGACTTCAAAGACCATTAAAGCAAAACAAGAAAGTATTGTAAAGACTGTAGATGATGTTCAAAGCAATCAGGGCATTTTGAGCAACAATATGCAAGTTTTGTATAAAGAACAAGTTGCACAGATCTTAACAGGAAATGCCAAAATAGAAGTCAAGTTGCAACAACAAAATACTGATATGCTAGCTAAGATTGATGAGAGCTCCTCTACATTAAGTAATCAAGTAAAAATCAGTACAGATACCATTGATGACCACCTTCTCAAGGTAAAGAAAACTATTGAAGGAGGAGTCAATCATCTGGAGGGTCAGGTTAGATTTCATAAGAATGTCCTCAGAGATCATATAGTAGAAGAAGTCATAAAGGGGGAGAGGTCAATAATTAAAGCCAGCTCTGATCATGTTATTTGGACCTCCAATTGCATCAGAGAAACCTTAGGCCATCCTCACATAAACTATGATGATCAAGTTTCTGAATCCAAGCCTGCATCTCCAACCCAAATTCAAAAGGACATTGCTGTAACACCCCAGTTTTCATGATCTGAGAATTAACGCCGCGCATTAGGTCTTCGTCGCTGAAAACTGCCGTAATGGCAGATTTTTCTTAAACGCACGATCGATCCACCCGTGCGTGCTCTTCGGCTGGAAGATTTGGAGTTCTGAATTTACTCGTGCATTTTTACGCACGGTCGTGCGTTTTTACGCACGGTCGTGCGTTCGGCCGTGCGTTCACAAACTGACAGAAATAGATCCGTAATCAGCAAATTTCTAGGCGCCCGTTGTAACACCCCAAATCTGGTAGTTCCGCGAAGTAGGCGGAGTGGTAGTGCGGCACGTGAAGCAGGCTAGAATTTTCCCTGTCTGCTCTTAGCGCACGATCAGTGGCCTCATCGCGCACGACCAGTGATCGTGTGCCAGCGATCGTGCGTTAATTCAGAAGAGAATCGAGTTCTGTCTCGGACAGTGCGCACGACCATTTCCCTCTTCGCGCACGACCAGTGATCGTGCGCCAGCGATCGTGCGCTTATTCGCAAGAATTCAGAGTTCTGTCCCGGATAGTGCGCACAACCATTGCCCTCGTCGCGCACGACCACTGACCGTGCGCCTGTGATCGTGCGCCCTGTTTATTCTGTTCCGCGATTTTGAGCGGAGAAGAAGATCGGGCCGTCCAAATCTTTTGAGATCTGATCCGATGGCCAGGATTAGATGCTGGAGGCTTTTAGGGCTTATGAGAGGAGATTAATCCTCATTATTTTGAGGTGTTTCTCTCTCCTAGGCTAGAGGAAGAGGAAGGAGGCAAGGAAGAAGAAGGAAGATCCCGCCATTGACGGAGCTCCGGAGCTCCGTTTCGCGAGCCGTTTCCAGATCCGGAGAGTGCAGCCCGGTGCGGTTCTTTCCCTCCGCGTAGAATCTCGGATCCATGGCGAAGAGGAACACGTCTAGGGTAACGATTCTTCCTCCCGAACTTTGGACTTGTATTTGTCCATTCATTTCTCTTTCTTTGCTTGCATGAGGTATCTCTTTCACCAAATGGGTGAAGTGTAGGATTTCCTCAAGTCCTTCGGGACTCCGGGTAGATTGTGTCCGTCCCCGGCATATTGCATGTAGAAAATCCGGTAGTCGTGCGGATTTAGGCATTTTGTGTGAAGCCTATTCGTGGCCGTGAGCCCGAATCGGTGATGCTTGATTTGCGACGTTGCATTTAGGTTAGACCTAGAATGCGTGCCGGAGAATGACTCCGTGAACTCACCTATAGTATTGCGGGAGTTACGTGTAGGCGTCTTGTGAAGATCCCTACGAAAGCCCCATGCTTTGAGTTTTGGATGAAGGCAAACCTTCACCACGTTATTGATGCGGAGCGTATGTACCTCCTTTGTTGAGAATTCGCGAAGCCTAGATCCTTGTGAAGGGGTTAGGTGCGTAGCGTATATTTTTGTGGAGCACTTGAAAGTGCTAAACCCTTACGGGCCGAGGTGAAGCCGTACCCGCGTCGTGCGATAGATCGCGACGATTAGAGCACGGGCAAAGCTGAACCGAACCCGTTTCCATGCAGATCGGCGAGAGGTCCCTTCCTCATGAAAGCCGTGTGATCATGGGAGAGGTCGTGGAAGGTGTCATACCTAGACCGACCAAAAGCTCTTGTTTCCCACCTAAGGTTGCGACCCTTAGGGTGGAGTGTTGTGAATTTGATGTTATGTTTAGCCTCATGCGATTTGCTTAGGCGGTTGTGGGAAACCTTCGGGTGAACCCAACCAACATCATGTGCATACCTAGGTTCCCTTCTTTTTGATGCTCAACCTAGAAGATTGATTGTGCTTGAAACCTCACCTCGTGTAGTTGCACTTTCTTTAGTTTAGTACTTGTGCTAGTATGGCTTACTTGCAGGGTAGAATCTCCGCCACCCCGGGAAAGGGGTGGGGTCGTTATAATTTGGTCAGCTGTGCTGACCGTTACTTTGTTTGCCACCGCTTGGTGGAATGTTCTTATGCAGGTGCAGGTGAGCCTAGCGGGAAGTAGCGGGCGTTGGCCCCTTTGCTGTGTTGGCCCTCGAAGGCCAGCCTTTTTCCTGCTTTCTCATATTTTGCCGGCCTGCGTGCCGATGTATGTTTTGTTGGAGTTTTGTACATTGATTTGATGTAAGGCCCTAAGGCCGTAACTCTCATTTCTGGATTCATTCCAATGATAGTGGACATGTCTATTTGAATGGTTTAATTAATGCTTCCGCTTACGTTTTGTACTCTCGTTAGTTGTTACTTTTCTAGTTATCACCTTTTAACTCCTAGCTAGTGTGGTTTGTATGGCGTGGGGTCCCGGCCGGACCTGCTGTTATACTTTTTGTACTGGCAGGGTGTTACAATTTGGTATCGGACTTAAGGCGTCGATCCGTAGTTTAGCGAATTCGGGACGAATTCCTTTTAAGGGGTGGTGCGCACGGGCTGTGCATTCACCTAAAACGACAAAAACTAATAAGAATGTCCACTTAGGAATGAAAAAACATACGTGTTTGCGGAACCTGAGCGTTCCATGATTGATGTTTGATATGTTTAGGGTCACTAAATTGTGCCTTGCATGATTATAGGTGACTAGAAGTGCTGCGGGGCGGTCTCAACCCCGTAACACCGCTGAAAGTAGTGGGTCGGCTGAGGTGCCAGCGACCACTCCTTCGGCTGAGATGATCAGAATGGTCGCAGAAGCAGTCTTCGCGATGATCAATGCTCAACCGCAAAGGCTTGCACAGCCTGCTACGCCTACTACTGATGCAGCCCCGGTAGTTGAACCTGCAGTGGAACCTGCGGTAGCACCAAGGGTTGATGCCCCTGTGCCAGTAGCTGCAGTGGAACCGGCGTTAGCACCGAGGGTGGAGCGTCAAGTTGCGCAAGTAGTTGCGGGGCGAGCGCGTGACCAACAATTAAAGCACTTCTTGAGCTTTAATCCTCCTACCTTCTCGGGATCTGAGTCCCCAACGGAGGCAGAAGACTGGTTGTCAAGAGTTAGAAGAACTCTGAGGGCGACGGCGACGGACGAAGCCATGATGGTCACCTTAGCCACTTTCCTTCTTGACGGAGAGGCTGTGCTGTGGTGGGAAGAGCAGGAACTGCACAAATTCGGCGATAGAGACATTACTGAAATATCAATGGCTGAGTTTTCAAAGTCGTTCCTCCAGCGGTTTATCCCCTCTGCCCAACGCATTGCGTTACAAAACCAGTTCCTGAGGTTAACTCAAGGTGATCGCTCCGTTGACGATTACTTACATGAGTTTACCAGACTGAGTCGCTATGCGGGGGCATTGGTGGAGGATGAGGAGACGAAGACGAATAAATTCTATGAAGGGCTTCGGGACGAGTTGAGGCTGCTCCTTGCAGGCCCTATGACGTTTGGCTTCCAAGTGATGGTGCAAACCGCCAGATCTTTGGAGTTGGACATGAAGAGGGTACAAGCAAAGAGTGTTGTAAAGAAACCCGAGTTTCATGCGCCGGCCTCTCAGTCCAAGCCGGACTTCAGAAGGAACAAGCGGAAGTTCAAGCAGGCGGAACCAGCTTCTTCGAATGTTTCGGGAGCCACGACCGCGCGGACTCCTATTACGTGTTTCACCTGCGGGAAGGTGGGACACAAAGCTGCGGTGTGTCGAAGTGGTCCCCCAAAGGCGGCAAATCGAGCGGTGTATTATGCTCGGGCTGCGGAAAAGGGCAAAGCGGCAGAGTCTTCGGCCTCCCAGCACATTCCGACTCAGCCGAGAGTCTATTCGCTTGGCCAACAAGAAGCTATACGACAAACCGACGTCGTCACAGGTACGAATTAGAAGTTAGCTTTTACAGCTATGTATATGATTCTCACTGTTGTACGACTATGTGTTATTTGTGTACAATTAGGTTTCGTCCTAATTTTCAACTATCCGGCGAGAGCTCTATTCGATACGGGTGCATCGCACTCTTTTCTGTCTGAGGACTTCGTGGTGCGAATCGGAGTGCCGTCTACCTTTGTAGAGGATAGATTGGAAGTAGTGCTACCCAATGGATCTCGAATGAGTGCGGATAGGAAGAGCCGTGTGAAGGTGCGGATCGGAAGTCAAGATTTCGACTTGGAAGCGTCGTTACTACCGTTAGCTGAATTCGATGTGATCTTCGGCATGGACTGGCTCTCGGAGCAGCGAGCATGCATAGATTGCAATACAAAGGAGATCACTCTGGGAACGAACACCGACGATGAAACCACATTCGCCGGTATGCGAGGAGCGAGCAAGACGCTGATGTCTGCTCTCCAGGTGGTTAAGGCGGTGAGAAAAGGCGCCGAGTTGTTCTTCACCTTGTTGGAGGCTTCGGAGCCAAAGCCCAGGTTGTGTGATGTCCCAGTTGTAGCGGAATACGCCGACGTGTTTCCTAACGAACTCCCTGGGGCTCCGCCTCATCGGGAGATTGATTTCTGTATCGAGTTGGTGCCAGGTGCCAAACCTGTGGCCCGCTCACCATACAGAATAGCGCCAAAGGAATTGGCAGAGTTGAAGGTCCAATTGCAAGAGCTGCTAGAGCAAGGCTACGTACGTCCAAGTTCTTCGCCTTGGAGTGCACCGGTCCTCTTTGTGAAAAAGAAGGATGGGAGCTTGCGTCTATGTATTGATTATAGAGAGCTAAACAAGTTGACCGAGAAAAACCGATATCCGATTCCTAGAATCGATGATCTTTTCGACCAACTAATGGGGTCGACGGTTTACTCCAAGCTAGATCTAAGGTCCGGCTACTACCAACTGCGAATAAGGGAATGTGACATTCCAAAGACAGCGTTCAGTACCCGCTTTGGGCACTTTGAGTTCACGGTAATGCCGTTCGGTCTATCCAACGCACCGTCGGTATTCATGGACTTGATGAATAGGACATTCCGAGAGTATTTAGATAAATTTGTGATCGTCTTCATCGACGACATTTTGGTATACTCTCAGTCGGAAGAGGAGCATGTAGGGCATCTGCACGCAGTCCTGAGCACCTTGAGGAGGAGTCAGCTATATGCCAAGTTCTCCAAGTGCGAATTTTGGCTACCGTCAGTGGCATTCCTTGGTCATGTTGTTAGTGGCGAAGGAATTGCAGTTGATCCGTCGAAGATAGAAGCGATCCAAGCGTGGCCTTTGTTGAAAAACGTAGCGGAAGTCCGAAGTTTCTTAGGACTTGCCGGCTATTATAGGCGCTTTGTGGAAAACTTCTCGAGGATCGCACTTCCTCTCACAAAACTGACTAGAAAGGATAATAAGTTCGTTTGGTCGCCCGAGTGCGCACGAGCTTTTGAAGAGCTAAAGAGCCGTCTGACCACGGCGCCCATTCTATGCTCGCCACAAGGTACGGAAGGCTACGAAATATATAGCGACGCCTCAGGAAGTGGTTTGGGTTGTGTCCTAGTGCAGTTCGGGAAGGTAATTGCCTACGGCTCCCGGCAACTGAAGGTTCACGAGAGGAATTACCCGGTCCATGATTTGGAGCTAGCAGCCGTGGTTTTTGCCCTCAAGCTTTGGAGGCACTATCTATATGGCGTGAAGATCGATATCTTTACCGATCATAAGAGCCTCAGGTACTTACTAGACCAAAGGGAGTTGAACATGCGCCAAAGGAGGTGGATGGAGTTCCTTGGGGACTACACCTTCGATATCAAATATACTCCCGGTAAAGGAAACGTAGTTGCGGACGCGTTGAGTCGTCGGGCTCCCGCGCAAGCAAATTGGATTTTGATGCACGATGAGCGTCTAATCCGTGAGCTAGAAGAAATGGAGATCATATGCATTGATAGGAGAACGTCTACTTCAGCATGCTTGAACTGGACGGAAGTTCACTACGACCTTGCCGACCGAGTTCGACAAGCATTGGAGTTGGACGAGAGCTTGAAACGATACAAAGCGGAAACCGTTGAAGGGTTAAACGCTGATTTCTCCTTCGAAGACGACCTTATGTGGAAGCAGGAAAGATTATGCATCCCAAACGTTGGTACTCTACGGGCGGAATTGATGTACGAGGCTCATCATACCAAGTACTCGATCCACCCGGGGAGCACTAAAATGTTTATGGATATGAAGAAACTGTTCTGGTGGCCGGGCATGAAGAAGGACATTGCCCTTTACGTGGCCAAGTGTCATACTTGCGCGTTGGTGAAAGCGGAATGTCAACGTCCCGGTGGGTTTCTGAAGTCCTTGCCGATTCCGGAATGGAAGTTTGATGATATTTCGATGGATTTCGTGCACGGATTGCCGAGATCGCAACATGGAAACGACGACATATGGGTGATCGTGGACCGTTTGACAAAGGTATCACACTTCATTCCGAACCGGAAGGATGATTCCGTAGAGAAGCTAGCAAAGCTCTATGTGGATAGTATCGTGAGACTGCACGGTGTCCCTCGTAGCATCGTCAGTGATCGTGACGGGCGTTTCACATCGAAAGATTGGAGGCTTATCCATGAACTGTTGGGCACAAAATTGAAGTTCAGCACGGCCTTCCACCCGCAAACGGATGGACAGACCGAGAGAACCAACAGGACTATGGAGGATATGCTCCGAATGTGCGCTCTAGACTTTGGAAAGAGGTGGGAGGATCACCTCTTTATGATCGAATTCGCCTACAATAATAGCTACCAAGCCAGCATAAAGATGGCTCCTTTCGAGGCCCTCTATGGTAAGAAGTGTCGTACGCCGTTGTCTTGGGCGGAAACGGGCGATACTAAGCTATTGAAGCGAAAGGATGTTGAAGAAGCAACGTCGACGATCCGGACTATACGCGAAAGGCTATTGGTTGCCCAGGATAGGCAAGCAAAGTATTTCAACGCCAAGCATAGGAACTTAGAGTTCGCCGTCGGTGACCGGGTTTACTTGAAGATCAAACCGTTCAAAGGGGTATCGAGGATTCGACGCTTGAAAAAGCTCAGTCCGAGGTACTTAGGACCGTTCGAGATCGTGGAGCGTGTTGGTGATGCGGCTTATCGGCTTGCGCTATCTGCAGAGCTGAGCGGTCTGCACGACGTGTTCCACATTTCAGTGTTGAGGAAGGCAGTGCAAGAGCCTACTCATATCGTTGCGGTCGGCAAAGTTCCGGTCGATAGTGGGTTGTCGACGAAAGTCAAGCCTTTACGCATCGAAGATACCGAAGTAAAGCAGCTGCGGAACAAGTCCATTCGGATGGTAAAAGTCCGGTGGGATAACTGCGGCCGAGAGGAGCTCTCTTGGGAGAGAGAGCAAACGATGCTTGCGGAGTATCCCGAGCTATTTCCCTCAGGTAAAGTATAACGGTAATTTATGCTATTACTGTTTCCTGGATTTCGGGACGAAATTCTTTTAAGGAGGGTGGAGTTGTAACACCCCAAATCTGGTAGTTCCGCGAAGTAGGCGGAGTGGTAGTGCGGCACGTGAAGCAGGCTAGAATTTTCCCTGTCTGCTCTTAGCGCACGATCAGTGGCCTCATCGCGCACGACCAGTGATCGTGTGCCAGCGATCGTGCGTTAATTCAGAAGAGAATCGAGTTCTGTCTCGGACAGTGCGCACGACCATTTCCCTCTTCGCGCACGACCAGTGATCGTGCGCCAGCGATCGTGCGCTTATTCGCAAGAATTCAGAGTTCTGTCCCGGATAGTGCGCACGACCATTGCCCTCGTCGCGCACGACCACTGACCGTGCGCCTGTGATCGTGCGCCCTGTTTATTCTGTTCCGCGATTTTGAGCGGAGAAGAAGATCGGGCCGTCCAAATCTTTTGAGATCTGATCCGATGGCCAGGATTAGATGCTGGAGGCTTTTAGGGCTTATGAGAGGAGATTAATCCTCATTATTTTGAGGTGTTTCTCTCTCCTAGGCTAGAGGAAGAGGAAGGAGGCAAGGAAGAAGAAGGAAGATCCCGCCATTGACGGAGCTCCGGAGCTCCGTTTCGCGAGCCGTTTCCAGATCCGGAGAGTGCAGCCCGGTGCGGTTCTTTCCCTCCGCGTAGAATCTCGGATCCATGGCGAAGAGGAACACGTCTAGGGTAACGATTCTTCCTCCCGAACTTTGGACTTGTATTTGTCCATTCATTTCTCTTTCTTTGCTTGCATGAGGTATCTCTTTCACCAAATGGGTGAAGTGTAGGATTTCCTCAAGTCCTTCGGGACTCCGGGTAGATTGTGTCCGTCCCCGGCATATTGCATGTAGAAAATCCGGTAGTCGTGCGGATTTAGGCATTTTGTGTGAAGCCTATTCGTGGCCGTGAGCCCGAATCGGTGATGCTTGATTTGCGACGTTGCATTTAGGTTAGACCTAGAATGCGTGCCGGAGAATGACTCCGTGAACTCACCTATAGTATTGCGGGAGTTACGTGTAGGCGTCTTGTGAAGATCCCTACGAAAGCCCCATGCTTTGAGTTTTGGATGAAGGCAAACCTTCACCACGTTATTGATGCGGAGCGTATGTACCTCCTTTGTTGAGAATTCGCGAAGCCTAGATCCTTGTGAAGGGGTTAGGTGCGTAGCGTATATTTTTGTGGAGCACTTGAAAGTGCTAAACCCTTACGGGCCGAGGTGAAGCCGTACCCGCGTCGTGCGATAGATCGCGACGATTAGAGCACGGGCAAAGCTGAACCGAACCCGTTTCCATGCAGATCGGCGAGAGGTCCCTTCCTCATGAAAGCCGTGTGATCATGGGAGAGGTCGTGGAAGGTGTCATACCTAGACCGACCAAAAGCTCTTGTTTCCCACCTAAGGTTGCGACCCTTAGGGTGGAGTGTTGTGAATTTGATGTTATGTTTAGCCTCATGCGATTTGCTTAGGCGGTTGTGGGAAACCTTCGGGTGAACCCAACCAACATCATGTGCATACCTAGGTTCCCTTCTTTTTGATGCTCAACCTAGAAGATTGATTGTGCTTGAAACCTCACCTCGTGTAGTTGCACTTTCTTTAGTTTAGTACTTGTGCTAGTATGGCTTACTTGCAGGGTAGAATCTCCGCCACCCCGGGAAAGGGGTGGGGTCGTTATAATTTGGTCAGCTGTGCTGACCGTTACTTTGTTTGCCACCGCTTGGTGGAATGTTCTTATGCAGGTGCAGGTGAGCCTAGCGGGAAGTAGCGGGCGTTGGCCCCTTTGCTGTGTTGGCCCTCGAAGGCCAGCCTTTTTCCTGCTTTCTCATATTTTGCCGGCCTGCGTGCCGATGTATGTTTTGTTGGAGTTTTGTACATTGATTTGATGTAAGGCCCTAAGGCCGTAACTCTCATTTCTGGATTCATTCCAATGATAGTGGACATGTCTATTTGAATGGTTTAATTAATGCTTCCGCTTACGTTTTGTACTCTCGTTAGTTGTTACTTTTCTAGTTATCACCTTTTAACTCCTAGCTAGTGTGGTTTGTATGGCGTGGGGTCCCGGCCGGACCTGCTGTTATACTTTTTGTACTGGCAGGGTGTTACACCCGTTTGGTTTGATTTCGATCGGACGGCTGTGATGGTTCGCTGGGGGGCTTTAGGGCTTTGGAGAGGGGATAATCCCTCATATTTTCAAGGGTTTTCTCTCTCTTAGGTTGGAGAAAGGAGAAGGGGGCTAGGAGGAAGAAGAAGGAGTTTCCGCCATTGTTGGAGCTTCGGAGCTCCGTTCGCCGATCCGAGACCGGCAACGCCTAGGGGGCGTCGAGGCGCTTCTTCTCCTCCGTTTGTTTGCAAGTTTCTCATGGCTAGGAGGAGATCTCAAAAGGTAACGTCATTTCTCCTCCCGGTCTTTAGGATGCGTGCATGGCATCCCTTTATTTTCTACATTTTTGGCACCGGATCCGTCGAGTGAGAGGGATCTGGGTCGCCTTGGTTCAAAAGGAACCATCGGGTTGATTGAGTCCGTCCCCGACATGTTTGCACTAGAGATCCACTCCGTTAGCGGATTATGCATTGTGGGTGAAGCTGGATTTGCGACCGTTGGTCCGATTCGGTGATGTTGATTGACGCGCATTTTAGGGGTTTTGTTAGAAATCCGATTACGGTGAACTCGTCATTGTGATGCCCTTGTAGCTTCGTGTGATAACGAATGTCGGGTTTTGGGTGGGGAAATGATGTGCGGAATATGGGGCTTGTGCTGCCTAGGGTTGTGCGAAGGCACGATTGGACTTTGTGGTCGGCTGGCTATCCCGTGAAGACTGAGATTCACGTGTGGAGAGTGTCCCGGCAAGATTAGTCCCTTCGGTGTTGACTGATGAGAATGTCTGTGCTACGGATGAGTCTGGTAACGGTCGCCAGGCGAGGCAGTCGGTGGACGTTGTCCCGAGTGTAAGTCCAGGGCCTTGGGACGTTTTGCTTAAGCCAGAATTCTTAGCATCGGTTTTGTGTGTTGTTAGCGGCCTGAGCATGTGAGCTGTTAGACAAGCCCGATGGCATGGTGAGCCAGGCGAGGTGGGTCTCAGCGAGAGCTCTTGGCCATGGGCTACGATGCCCTCGTGGGGAAATGATGAGTACCCTTGTGTTTGTGATGTGATGATGATGTATGATGATGTGTTAGATTCATACGCCTTAGGGTGCCTTGGGTGAAACCCGGGTTTGCATTCACTTTGCATTGGTAGGCCCCTTTTATTATCTGCTCAACATAGAAACGTGGATGATGTTTGTGACACTCATGCCTGTATTTATGTTGTTTTTCTTTATGTACAATTGCATACGAAGTGCTGACTTGCAGGGTGAAGTAGTTCCACGGGGTCCGCTAGGACGGCCGGGAGGAGGGATGTTGTTACACCGTTTGTGGTCATCCATAGATGACCCTCGTTTACCGCTCTTTGTGATTTGGATGCAGGGGAAGGATCGCAGGGTGGACCCAGCTCGCCGGCCAAAAAAGGCCTAAAGCCTCATGAAGTGTTTACCTTGTTTTCATGCACTTCTACTTTATTATTTTTGTTGTAACCGGCTTGCATGCCGAGGTAGTTTAGGGAAAACTATTATTCCCCCTTTTGTTGGGATGTCTCTTTGTGTTGAATGTTGGGTGTTTTGGACTTTGGTTTTGTAAGGCCTTAAGGCCAGTTGGACTCTTATGCACTGTGGACAATCTCTGTGGTTTTAGTTTGTTTCTGTTGTGTTATCTGAGTTTTGAGATTGGGTAGTTAATATCATCTTTTAATACTAAAGCTGTGGCGGTTATATGTCGTGGGGTCCCGGACGGACCCATATTATATAGTCATTACAGGGGAGGTGTTACAATTTGGTATCAGAGCTAGGTTTGAGTATTCTTGCGAGGTCTAGTGTATTTGGATCGCGTAAGAGATTGTCCACATAGGAGCATTGTGCGGGATCACGAGTATCCCTGTGTTTGAGTCTTGCGAATATAGCTTGATGGGTCTTTTTCCTTGCTTATGCTAGGATGTTGGCGACGATGCGGGGACGTCGAGGAGGCAAGAGGAGCCTTCGGGAAGCAGTGCTACTGCTCCGGGCCTCATGAATGTGGGCATGTCCCCGGCTGATTTCTGTCGCATGCTAGCGGAAGCAATGGTAGCGGCTCAAGCTGGAGCGATGTCACGGGTTCCTACGTCGGTGGTGCAAGTTGCGACTCCTGTTACTCCGGCGGCTACGCTGGCTACACCGGATGTCGAAGTGAGGCAAGCAGAGCCTTTAGCGGAGAGAGATATTCCGATGGGTGATCGATTCATGAAGTACTTCTTGAGTTTCCACCCTCCGACATTCAAGGGAGTTGGCACTCCCACGGATGCCGAAGATTGGCTTTCGAGGATCCAGGAACTCTTGAAGGCAGCTGAGACCCCAGAGGAGAGGCAGTCTCACTATGCGAGTTTCAGTTAGAGGGCGATGCGAAGTTGTGGTGGGCGAACCATAACGGTCGCCATTTTGTTGGGCGTGTTCCGTCCATGGAGGAGTTATATTCTGGCCTCGACAAGGTTAGCACTACAACGACAGTTTTTGCATTTGGTGCAGCGTGAGAAGACAGTGGATGAATATCTGCAAGAGTCCACTCGGTTGGGTCGTTATGCGGAGACAACTATGGCAAATGATGAAGAGAGGGATAATCTCTTCTATCAAGGGTTGAGGGAAAATTTAAGGCAACCACTCATAGTCTTGAAGAATGCGGGATTTAATGATTTGGTCGAAGCCGCTCGCACACTGGAGAGCGACATGGAGTGAACCCAACGGCGAAAGGGTTTTGCAGCAAAGCAGGGAGAAGGAAAGCCTTCTCAGTCTCAGTCTCAGTCTCAGTGGAAGTCTGAGGGCAACCGATGGAAGAAGAAGCCCCATCCTAGTAGGCCTGGGGAGAGAAGTGGCGCACCTTCGGGAGATTTTCGCTCCAAAGGTCCGTTGACTTGTTTCAAGTGTGGCAAGGTGGGTCACATAAGTCGGTTTTGTACCGAGGGCGGAGCTGAGCCAGAGCCGAGGCAGGAACAATCGGTGCGTTCCGGCCCTAGTGCCGTGGAGAAAGGAAAGGCGGCGGAGTCTAGTGCTTCGCGGTTCCCTCCAGTGCATCCTAGAGCATATAATCTTGGGCAACAGGAAGCGATACGTCAACCCGATGTGGTGACAGGTACGAAAAGTTTAAGTTTTCATTTGTTACTATAATGTAGGTTGCGGATTTTCATGTTTGTTTTGCACGTGGTTAGGTTTCGTGCTAGTTTCGGGCTACCCCTCTCGAGTGTTGTTCGACACAGGAGCATCACACTCTTTTCTTGCGGAAAGTTTTATCCGGAAGATTGGTGCTGAGTCCATAGAGGCAGAGGTGGAGCTGAGCGTGCGTATGCCGAATGGGTCTTTCATGACTACCATGAGGAAAGGACGCATTGTGTTGCAAATTGGTAATTGTGATTTCGTGTTGGTAGCAGCGATTCTGTCACTAGCCGAATTCGACGTTATCTTGGGGATGGACTGGCTTGCGGCGCAGTGAGCTAGTATCGACTGCCAGTTGAAGGTGATAACCCTTAGAGGAAAAGGTAGAGCAGAGGTCAAGTTCGAAGGCCTAAGCGGAGTGGCTTGCTCCCTGATTTCCGCTGTGCAGATGAGGCGTGCGGTAAACCAAGGAGGCGAGGCATTTTTAGCTTTGTTGGAGACTCACTCCACAAAGTTGGCTATTGGAGAAGTTCCGGTGGTGGAAGAATTTGACGATGTATTCCCCGAGAAGCTTCCGGGAGCACCTCCTCAGCGCGAAATTGATTTCTCGATAGAATTGGTACCGGGTCCGAGGCCGGTGTCGCGTCCTCCGTTTAGGATGGCACCGAAGGAACTGGCCGAGCTAAAGGTTCAGTTGCAAGAGTTGTTAGAGCATGTAACATCCCCCAAACTGCTAGACCCCTAAGTTGGTTTTGTCATGACTAAGCCATGACAAAACCATAGGAAGAGCCTTTTAACCTTGAGAACTTAGGAAAGGAGGAAGGAGCCACCTTGGTCTGCAAATAGCAATTCCCATCTTCCAAGCTTGGGATTGGAATCCAGTGCTTCAACCTAACCCTTGGACCCCACCCTAGTGTCCCTAACCCTTTAGGGGTCCCCTTAGGGCACCAAGGGCCCATTGAAGTCAACCTAAGAGACCAATTTGACCCAAGTCAACATACACCCTCAAATTGGTCAAAGTAGCCCATTTAGAGCCAATCAACCCCCACCATGTCAAATTGATCACACTCCTAGGTTTATAATACCATTATAGACCTAATGGACCCAAAAGCCCCATCATGGGACCCCCAGGGGTGCAAATTGACCAAAATGCCCTTTTTAGGTCAAAATGACCTTTCTTCTCAAAGTACCCCAATTGACCTTCACCACATTAAATTGACCTCACCCCTAGGGCTATCATGTCATAGGGAAGCTAGTGGACCAAAAAGCCCCATGACCAAGTCAACCCTAGGGCTCAATTTGACCAAAGTCAAAATTAGCCTATTTTGGTCAAATCACCCTAGATTGGGTCAACCAAGAACCATATGACCAAATTGACTCCACCATTAGTTCCTAAACTTAATTTAGAACCTATTGAACCCAAAAGCCCCATCCTAGGGTTCCCCAATTGACCAATTTGACCAAAAGTCAAAATTGCCCAATTTAGGTCAAAATGCTCAAACCTAACCCAATCTCTTTGGGCTAACTCAATTGGGTGGTCAACCAGCCCATGTGGGCCCTCACTAAGCTCAGGGGAGAGTATAGAAACCGACCATGGCAATTAGGAGAGAGAAAATGGGGGTTTCACCATTTTTGGAGGAGAGAGAAGAGGCCATTCATGGCCATTAAGAGGATTTACCTCTTAGCCTCCCCAATTGATGCCTCCATTCAACTCCTCAGCCGATTAGGAGGAGTTTCCATCAGTTACAGAGGGGGATTAAGGCAGGGAGAGGAAGAGGGGGTCGGTCCTTGATGTAACCGAAGAAGCCATTAATGGCCATGAAGCTTAAAGCCATCACCACCCCCAATTGAACCCCCCTTCACCTTCAGAGACTTGAGAGAAGAGGAACCCCCAGCTTTCCAGGGAATTTCGTGCACTATAGGAGGGAATCGGCATGGCCTCACAACCGGCGGCAGCTCCCATGGTGTACTCAAGGTTGACTCGACGGCAAGCCCTCCAACAGGTCCCGTTCTCCTCCCTGAACTCTAAGGGTTAGATCCAAATCGACGGCGGCTCGAATCGTGGTCAATCGGCCGTGAATCGAGTCGGCCAATCCTCCCGTTGATCGGGTTGGGTATCCTCCTACAGATCATGATTCCGGCCACCTCCGGCCGATCAAACACCGCTCATCGCCGGCCCCCACCTCAACGGAGGTGGTGGTGGCGTTGGTCGGCCGGGGCGGCGCTCAGGTGGCCGGGAAATCCAAGATCAAGTCGGCCCAGGCGCAGCAAATCCTGGCCGTTGGCTCATCGGGGACGAAGGCTGTGAGCCGTCCGATTGGCCGCCTTTTGTTATTCGCAGGCATGAAATGATTATTTCATTTAATTTAATTATCTGTCACACATTTTGACAGATTTTGTGACCCGATTTTAAGGCCCTTAGGGGCCATAACTCGAAAAATGCTCAGAGATAACTTTTGTAGGCCTTGGTGTCTACTTTCTAATGGGAGTGGAATCAGGCTATTTGGTTAAGTATTGGACCCACAGCACTCATTCTAGTGAGGCTGGTCAGAACTCAAACCAGACCTTAAAATTAGTATATCTCTTAAATGGCTAATCTGATGTAGTTGATATTTTGGCTAAGCATCCATATGTCCTATACCTAGGTTAGGTTTGAGTATCAGATTTTTAGAAGTTACTTTTCCTAAAGTTTTTGTGGAAATTTAATAATCCTTACACAAATTAATTGGAGGGCCAAATGACCTCCAATCTCCACCAAATTTTGGTGGGGTACCATTAGGGTCATGATAAACCCCTGGTTAAAATTTCATCTCATTTGGAGATCTTTTGACTAGGTAATCTTTGGGCCCAAGTTTTGCCCTTTAAGGGGAAAATTGTACTAAGGGGACACTTAGGGCTTCTCAAAGCCAAACCACCTCCTAGTGGAGTGGTATTATGTCCACTGCCCTAATCCCACCCAAATCACCTCCAAGAGTGTTATGGAGTCTTGGGGAGTGGGTTTGCCCTAGGACTTAGGGTTGGAGCACTTTGGGGTGCATTTAGCCAAGTTATGGTCCATTGACCAATTAGGTTCTTTGAGTCTTGTGACTCTTTAGGAAGGTCAGTGGGATGAAGTTGAGACCCCATGAGGAGTTTGGGGAGCATTGGAGTTGTTTTGCTCAAGGTCATAGGGTTGATCCCTATGGGGAGGAATTTGGGGTTGTGAAGGACATAGGGGAGTTTGTCCTTGGATGGGGGTGTGTTGGACTCCTCTGACTTTTATGAGTGATATGATACCCTCACAAGAGGTTTGGGAGGATTTGGATAGGTTTAGACCCTAACCCTAGGGTAAACCCTAATGGGGTGCAAGTAGAGGTCAATGAAGGGAGTAGGGTCAAACCCTAGTGGTTTGACCTAAAGTTTTGGTGGGTAGGTCTTAGTGACCAGAGAAGACTCCCTTGTGAGTTTGAAGAGATTTGGAGTTGTCTAACCTAGGTAATAAATCCTTGGGTATTTTTGTAAATAATTGGAAGTTGGGGTTCTAGGAAGAAATAACACTTAGGGAATCACCATCTTCTGTCACCCACTTGTTTTTGAGGTTATGAACCTCTGGAGTTCTTACTAGAGCTGTTGGAGAAGGTTAGACCCTAACCCTAGGCTAAACCCTAATGGGGTGCAATTAGAGGTTAATAAAGGAAGAGGGGTCAAACCTCAGTGGCTTGACTTGAAATTTTGGGTAGATGGCCTTAGTGACCAGAGAATGCTACTGTAGGAGTTTGGAGGGATTTGGAGTTGCCAATCATAAGTAATAAACCCTAGGGTAGATTTGTAATTATTTAGGGTTTGAGGTTTTAGGGAGAAATAGTATTTATCAATTTACCATCTTCTGTCATAATCATGGTTTTTATGTCATATATCTCTGGAAGAATTGGTTAGATCATGAGTTAACCCTTGGAGGTCCAAATTGTAATATTCCTCATTGTTGGCAATTTTTGGGTTGGTTAAATTTGTGATGATAAATTACTGTAATTGCATGTAACTTTGCTGGATGTCTTTTCATAACAATATATAACCTCTGCAATTTTCTCATAATTTATAGATCAATATTTTTGGTACCTCTAGTTCATTTTGAAAGAAATTGCAAATATATCCTTGGATGGAATTACAAACATACCCTCTGAACAGCATGGTCAAACTTTGTAGGATTAAATATTTTATTAATAAGTGTGTTAATTTGCACAAGGATTGGAGTTCATATGAGGGTACCTCCTTTGGAAATTATTGGAAATAATTGTGTTTTGGAATTTCTAAAAATAATAAACCTTGCTGGTTTTCCCTAAAAATTTATATATACTGTTTATTAGGTACCCTTGAATTATGTATAAATTGGAGTGGGCATTGGAGGTCAGAAAAATATACTTGTAGTTCAAACCTTAGTAATGTGGCCTTTTGGAAAATTATTTAAAATACAATTATTAATGGAAAAATTATGAAACCCTAGATTTGATCTGAAATAGGTAGCATGGGTTCCCAGTAAATCCCTTGGGTCAAGAAGTTGGATATTTAGTGTACCTCTCTTCATGAGCATCAAAACGTTAAGAGTGGTCTGCGTTTAGCAATTTGACAACTTTTGGGGTTAGAGGTCAATCTGGTTGTCTAGGGTCTGAAGTGATGAAGGATGGGTGGTAGCCTTGTATTATGAATGGGCCTCTAGAGAAGTTGGGGTTTGGTAAGTCTTAGGGTGGTGGGGTGCCACCCTCGGCTAGGTCGACCGGGAATTGACGAAAGATCGTCTTTTCTTGTTAGCATCTTTTAGCACCTGAGTTTCTAAGGTAGGAAAGTCACTCTGAGAGTGTGCTTGTGGAAGTCTAGCCGGTTTAGTCCGGTGATCTTTTGTTTCTGAGATGTTTATTGGTGACGGGCGGGTTAGCCCGTGGAGCTTGTAGCTCGGTATTGTTGGAAGATAATTGCATGTGCATAAGGTGGTGGGTCCTTCGTGTTGGCGGTCGTTGCACCAACGTTAACACTTGGGCTCGGCAAGTGTGGTATTTACACTTAGCCATAAAAGTCTGGCGGTCCAGTCAGTAAGAGTACGCAGACGCTCTGCGGGTTTTGTGGAGGCGTACGATAGGTCTAGGTCGGGTAGTGCATATACCAACCTAGAGGTGGGCGAGGCCCAACCCACCGCTTCCGTTTGCCACTACGGGAGTATCCTGAGGAGTCTAGCTCGCTCCAAAAAGAGGGAACTAAAGGTCTATGCGCATAGAGTCGTAGTGGGTGAGTTGCACTTGTTTGATCACCGCATAATCACATACTTGCATGACATAGCATAATCATTGCATTCAATCCCTGACACCTATCGTATAAATTGGTATGGGACTTTTTATACGATAGGCCCTGCTAAACGACCCCTTGGTCTATAGGTTTCTATGAGCATTCCTATAAATCAATGGTTTATTTTATAACACTTACTTGCCTCTACTTTTGCACTTTACTGTTTTCCCTTTACTTTACCCTGCTGTTTCTATTTTGTTTCAATTATATATATATATCACCTGTGTAGAGTAGATATCACCTTGTCACCTGCATTTGTTTCTACCCCTTGTTTGTCCTCCGCTTCCTCCTTTCCATCCGGTGCCTAGGAGCCCTGGGGGGAGGGGTGGGGAATTGGCTGAGTCTTTATGACTGACGGTCGGTGGACCTTATCATTTTAGGAGACCGCGGCGACGGAGCAGCACCAGAGGCCGGTGCAACTGGAGGCGGGGCAGTCTAGCTCAGGAGCTCAGATGACAGGATCCGTGAGTGTTGATTTAGTTATTTTGCTTCCGCGAGTGATCCATGTAGTGAGGCTTTGATGTATTGGGCAAGGCCCTAGTTATCTTGTTTTCCTTTCTTTCAGTTGTGGTTGTGGACATCTTTTGATGATTTATTTATATGTGATGTGGACATGTTTTGCTTGCTTTATTCATGTTAGCTTACTTTTCTTGTGATCGATTTGGCCGGCAGGATCGGCGTTTTGTAGTGACGACCTTCCCGAGCGAAGGTGTCACCACAAAACGGCGGTTCTGGGCCTAAGACCCGGTGGTTTTTGCAAAAAAAAAATAGGGTCTTACAAGTGGTATCAGAGGAAACATCGATCCAAGGAAAAGAAGTCCACAAACCCTGGGCCACCCCGCGCGAGCTTAGTTTGCGGACAAACTAGCAGCGGAAGCAATGGTGTGCCCATAAGGGAAATCACATGTAAAATTCCACTTATAACTGAAATTTTCCTTCCCTTTAGCTAAGTCCCTTATAAGTGCAATCTTTCTTGTGTAGCCGGCAACGGAACCTTCACCGCAGCATGGAGTCCCGCCAACTCCGAACGTCGTCCCACCACCACCGGCTCCTACCCCGTTCCAGCAGACGGAGTTGGGGCAGACTCTGACTGCCATTTTGGAGACATTCAGAGCACAGCAGGCACCGGCTCCTCAGCAAAACCCTGGAGCCAACTGGCTGAGCATCTTTCGGGGTCTCTCCCCACCAGCATTCATCGGGACGGAGACTGTTGTGAGGACCGAAGAATGGGTAGACATCATGGAGGAGATGTTGTCAGGAATCCGGTGCCCGGCAGACATGGAGGTGCCACTGGTGGTTTCATGCCTGGAATCCCATGCTAAGAGGTGGTGGAAGAGGTTCCTGGCTACATCGTATCCGGGATTAGAGGCAGCAGATGTTGCTTGGGATGATTTCAAAGCGGCGTTGTTGGAGCATTTTGTGCCGCAGTCGGCAAGAGATGACTTGGAAGATAGATTTCTGCAGTTGCGGCAGGGGAGTAGATCAGTGCTGGAGTACCATCAGGAGTTCACCCACCTGTCCCGGTTTGCGGTATCCTACCAACTGGACGATGCGGGATATGCTAAGAGATTCTATAAGGGCCTCCGTGACGAGTTGAGGCAGGCCCTCCTTTTTGTCTCCGACGGATGTATGTCCAGGATTCTGGAGATGGCGAAGAAGCTGGAAGGAGACCAGCAAGTTGTTCGTGGGAGGAAGAGACCCATGGAGGACCAGGGAAGAAATGGCAGGAGAGATCAGCCGAGAAACAGAGACGCTGGAGAAGGAAGGACGGAGGTCCGACCCCGTCAGGGGGAGAGGCAGGAACAAAGGGAGCCGGTAGTTTTGACTCCTCAGCCTCTGCAGATGAGGGAAATGCCAAGGATTGGAGGAGGTGGGCAACCTCCGGAATGCTACCACTGCCACCAGGTCGGCCACATCAAGAGGAACTGCCCCCAGAGGAATGCTCTTCCAGCACCTCAGGCAGCACCTCGGGGTCAGCATCCCGGAGGCCGAGGACGTGGTCGAGGCCGTGGATTTCAGGGTGACGATCGGAGGCACTACAGAGAGCAGGCTTATGCCTTAGATTTGGCCAGGCCCCGGGACCCGGCAAGGGTCATCGCAGGTATTTGTCGCTTTTAATTTTTTTAAATAGTTAATGTTTTGAAAGTTTCAGCTTTACCTTAGCTTTGAACCAATCGTCAAACCCTTCAGGTTTAGTTTCCATTTTCGGCAAACCTGCTTTGGCCTTGTTCGATACGGGTGCCTCGCACTCGTTCGTCTCGGCCAAGTTTATCGAAGACCTAGACCAAGTCAAGCACCTCAAAAGCGACTATAGGAGAGTGAGATTTCCGGACGGATCAGAGGTCTTAACAAATTTAGCATGCCTAATAAGTCTGGAGATTGGGGGAAGACTGTTCGAAGTCCCGGCAACTGTCCTGAAGATGAGGGATTACGACCTGATCCTGGGCATGAGTTGGTTGTATGAGAACCGGGCAAGGATTGACTGCCCGGCAAGGCGGATCGTGCTAGAGCATAAAGACGGGGCTGTGGCATTCGAAGGTACTCAACTTACCTCTCGTCTCTTTTTATCGTCCATTCAGGCCGTCAAGGCCCACCTGCAGGGAGACGAGGTTTACCAGGTGCTCTTCGAGGCAACTGAAGTCAAGGACTCAGTGCCTAGCATCCCGGTAGTTCGAGATTTTGCGGATGTCTTTCCGGAGAAGCTTCCTGGGCTACCACCGCACCGCGAGAAGGATTTTCAGATTCAGCTGGTGCCAGGGGCCAAGCCGGTGTCCAAAGCTCCTTATCGGATGGCCCCGAAGGAGTTGGTAGAGTTTCGGAGCCAGCTGCAGGAGCTGGTGGAAGCCGGGTTCGTTAGGCCGAGTTCCTCACCTTGGGGAGCTCCGGTGTTATTTGTGAAGAAGAAGGATGGGACGCTCCGACTGTGCATCGATTACAGAGCTCTGAATAGGCTGACGGTGCGGAACACGTACCCTCTGCCAAGGATAGACGAGCTCTTTGACCAGCTAGAGGGAGCCCACTGCTTCTCGAAGCTGGATTTGAGATCGGGATATTATCAGCTAAGGATCCAAGAGGAGGACATCCCGAAGACGGCTTTCAGCAGCCGGTATGGTTTGTACGAGTTCACGGTGATGCCGTTCGGGCTCACAAATGCACCTTCAGCATTTATGAGCTTGATGAATCGGGTGTTTGAGCCTTACCTCGACATCTTTGTCATAGTGTTCATCGACGACATCCTCATCTACTCGAGGACGGAGGAGGAGCATGCGCAGCATTTGGCACTAACCTTGGGGAAGCTGCGGGAGCATCGGTTATATGCTAAGTTCAGTAAATGCCAGTTCTGGTTGAAGGAGGTGGCCTTCCTGGGCCACATCATCAGTGGAGCAGGCTTGGCAGTAGATCCAGCAAAGGTTCAGGCAGTACGGGACTGGCCGCCGCTGAAGACGGCCACCGACGTAAGAAGTTTCTTGGGACTTGCCGGCTACTACCGGAAGTTCGTTCAGGGATTCTCTCAGATAGCCCTCCCGCTTACCTCTCTGACAAGAAAGGATGCTGTTTTTACTTGGACGCCGCAGTGCGAGACAGCTTTCCAGGAGCTGAAGGGTCGGCTCACTTCAGCTCCCATCCTTGCCCTTCCGTCGGGGAAGGAAGGATTTCAAGTGTATACGGATGCATCTTATCAGGGGATGGGTGCCGTTCTGATGCAGAACGGGCACGTGATAGCTTATGCCTCCCGCCAGTTGAAGGACCACGAGCGGAACTACCCAGTGCATGATTTGGAGATGGGAGCAGTCGTATTCGCTCTCAAGATCTGGCGACACTACCTCTATGGGGTCCACTGCGACATATTCTCAGATCACAAAAATCTGAAGTATGTAGATACGCAGAAGGAGTTGAATATCCGACAAAGGCGATGGGTGGAGTTCCTATCAGATTACCAGTATACGATGCATTACCACCCAGGGAAGGCAAACGTAGTAGCAGACGCTCTGAGCAGGAGAGCTACCACATCAGGAGCAGAGCCTAAGCTGATGGCCATGGAGTTGGTGCGAATGTTCGAAGATATGCAGATCTCCCTGGTATCGGAAGATGATCCGGAGCTGTACAAGGAGTACCTAGCGGCGATTGGTGCCACATATGACATTCGAGACCGCATCAGGGAAGGGCAGAGGCAGGATGCCAAACTGGAGCCGATATTCAGAGCCTTGGAGGAAGGCTCAGCTGAAGATTATTCGATGAAGGACGGCCTGTTGAGTTTTAGAGGTCGGGTGTATATACCAGCAGGAGGTCAGATTCGGGAGGATATTATGACAGAGGCTCACTGCAGTAGGTATTCAGTGCACCCGGGTATTACCAAGATGACGGCAGATCTGAAGAGGACCATGTACTGGCCGGGTATGAAAAGAGATATCATTTATTTTGTGACCCACTGCGAGACCTGCCAGCTTGTGAAGGCGGAGTGTCGGAACCCCGCAGGATTATTGCAGCCACTCCCAGTGCCGGAGTGGAAGTTCGACGATATAGCGATGGATTTTATTCATGGTCTTCCCCGATCTCGTACGGGGAATGACTCGATTTGGGTGATTGTCGACAGGCTGACGAAGGTGGCTAGATTCATTCCGATCAGGAAGGATGATTCAGTCAGAGTCTTGGTTCGAAAGTTTGTGGAGCAGTTTGTCCGTTATCATGGTGTGCCAAGGACGATAGTTTCCGACCGAGATGGACGTTTTACGTCAAGGGAGTGGAGAGCGGTGCAGGCCTATCTAGGCACCCGGTTGACCTTTAGTACAGCTTTTCACCCCCAGACAGACGGGCAAACGGAACGCACCAATCGGACCCTGGAAGATCTTTTGCGTCTTTGCATTCTGGACCGTGGGGAGCCTTGGGAGAGACTGTTGCCGTTGGTCGAGTTCTCTTATAACAACAGTCACCAGGCTAGCATAGGCAGAGCACCTTACGAGGCATTATATGGACGGAGGTGCAGGACACCGTTATCTTGGATTCAGGATGAGGACCCCAAGGCTCTTGGCTCAGAGTTCGTGGAGGACACGGAGGCCCAGGTGAGGTTGATTCGAGATAGGATGCTGGAGGCCCAGAGCAGGCAGGCCAAGTATTACGATGCGCGTCATCGTATGGTGGAGTTCCAGGTAGGAGACCGGGTTTTCTTGAAGATACGTCCGATGCATGGAGTCTCGAGGGTTCGTGGCCGGAAGAAGCTCAGTCCTAGGTTTATGGGACCCTATAGGATCCTGGAGCGGATCGGCCCCTTGGCTTACAGACTGGAGCTACCGCCGGATTTGGAGGGACTGCATGACGTATTCCACGTCTCTTCACTTAGGAAGGCCTTACTTCGGCCTGAGCAGCAGGTGTCTACTTCTGAGGGGCCAGTAGCTACAGATCGATCGATCCACTTGGAGCCGGTTCGGATAGACGACACAGAGCTACGAGTCTTGCGGCGCAAGAAGGTTCCACTGGTCAAGGTCCTGTGGAGGAATCATGGACAGGAAGAACATACTTGGGAGCCACTGGACTTGATGAAGCAAAAATATCCGCAGCTTTTTACAACAGGTACAACTTACTTTTCTGGGATGTTACAGTTTTTCCTCTAGTAGAAACCCCATAGGCTTGTCTGAATTTCGGGGACGAAATTTTTATTTTTATGTATTGGGATTTGTAACATCCCCCAAACTGCTAGACCCCTAAGTTGGTTTTGTCATGACTAAGCCATGACAAAACCATAGGAAGAGCCTTTTAACCTTGAGAACTTAGGAAAGGAGGAAGGAGCCACCTTGGTCTGCAAATAGCAATTCCCATCTTCCAAGCTTGGGATTGGAATCCAGTGCTTCAACCTAACCCTTGGACCCCACCCTAGTGTCCCTAACCCTTTAGGGGTCCCCTTAGGGCACCAAGGGCCCATTGAAGTCAACCTAAGAGACCAATTTGACCCAAGTCAACATACACCCTCAAATTGGTCAAAGTAGCCCATTTAGAGCCAATCAACCCCCACCATGTCAAATTGATCACACTCCTAGGTTTATAATACCATTATAGACCTAATGGACCCAAAAGCCCCATCATGGGACCCCCAGGGGTGCAAATTGACCAAAATGCCCTTTTTAGGTCAAAATGACCTTTCTTCTCAAAGTACCCCAATTGACCTTCACCACATTAAATTGACCTCACCCCTAGGGCTATCATGTCATAGGGAAGCTAGTGGACCAAAAAGCCCCATGACCAAGTCAACCCTAGGGCTCAATTTGACCAAAGTCAAAATTAGCCTATTTTGGTCAAATCACCCTAGATTGGGTCAACCAAGAACCATATGACCAAATTGACTCCACCATTAGTTCCTAAACTTAATTTAGAACCTATTGAACCCAAAAGCCCCATCCTAGGGTTCCCCAATTGACCAATTTGACCAAAAGTCAAAATTGCCCAATTTAGGTCAAAATGCTCAAACCTAACCCAATCTCTTTGGGCTAACTCAATTGGGTGGTCAACCAGCCCATGTGGGCCCTCACTAAGCTCAGGGGAGAGTATAGAAACCGACCATGGCAATTAGGAGAGAGAAAATGGGGGTTTCACCATTTTTGGAGGAGAGAGAAGAGGCCATTCATGGCCATTAAGAGGATTTACCTCTTAGCCTCCCCAATTGATGCCTCCATTCAACTCCTCAGCCGATTAGGAGGAGTTTCCATCAGTTACAGAGGGGGATTAAGGCAGGGAGAGGAAGAGGGGGTCGGTCCTTGATGTAACCGAAGAAGCCATTAATGGCCATGAAGCTTAAAGCCATCACCACCCCCAATTGAACCCCCCTTCACCTTCAGAGACTTGAGAGAAGAGGAACCCCCAGCTTTCCAGGGAATTTCGTGCACTATAGGAGGGAATCGGCATGGCCTCACAACCGGCGGCAGCTCCCATGGTGTACTCAAGGTTGACTCGACGGCAAGCCCTCCAACAGGTCCCGTTCTCCTCCCTGAACTCTAAGGGTTAGATCCAAATCGACGGCGGCTCGAATCGTGGTCAATCGGCCGTGAATCGAGTCGGCCAATCCTCCCGTTGATCGGGTTGGGTATCCTCCTACAGATCATGATTCCGGCCACCTCCGGCCGATCAAACACCGCTCATCGCCGGCCCCCACCTCAACGGAGGTGGTGGTGGCGTTGGTCGGCCGGGGCGGCGCTCAGGTGGCCGGGAAATCCAAGATCAAGTCGGCCCAGGCGCAGCAAATCCTGGCCGTTGGCTCATCGGGGACGAAGGCTGTGAGCCGTCCGATTGGCCGCCTTTTGTTATTCGCAGGCATGAAATGATTATTTCATTTAATTTAATTATCTGTCACACATTTTGACAGATTTTGTGACCCGATTTTAAGGCCCTTAGGGGCCATAACTCGAAAAATGCTCAGAGATAACTTTTGTAGGCCTTGGTGTCTACTTTCTAATGGGAGTGGAATCAGGCTATTTGGTTAAGTATTGGACCCACAGCACTCATTCTAGTGAGGCTGGTCAGAACTCAAACCAGACCTTAAAATTAGTATATCTCTTAAATGGCTAATCTGATGTAGTTGATATTTTGGCTAAGCATCCATATGTCCTATACCTAGGTTAGGTTTGAGTATCAGATTTTTAGAAGTTACTTTTCCTAAAGTTTTTGTGGAAATTTAATAATCCTTACACAAATTAATTGGAGGGCCAAATGACCTCCAATCTCCACCAAATTTTGGTGGGGTACCATTAGGGTCATGATAAACCCCTGGTTAAAATTTCATCTCATTTGGAGATCTTTTGACTAGGTAATCTTTGGGCCCAAGTTTTGCCCTTTAAGGGGAAAATTGTACTAAGGGGACACTTAGGGCTTCTCAAAGCCAAACCACCTCCTAGTGGAGTGGTATTATGTCCACTGCCCTAATCCCACCCAAATCACCTCCAAGAGTGTTATGGAGTCTTGGGGAGTGGGTTTGCCCTAGGACTTAGGGTTGGAGCACTTTGGGGTGCATTTAGCCAAGTTATGGTCCATTGACCAATTAGGTTCTTTGAGTCTTGTGACTCTTTAGGAAGGTCAGTGGGATGAAGTTGAGACCCCATGAGGAGTTTGGGGAGCATTGGAGTTGTTTTGCTCAAGGTCATAGGGTTGATCCCTATGGGGAGGAATTTGGGGTTGTGAAGGACATAGGGGAGTTTGTCCTTGGATGGGGGTGTGTTGGACTCCTCTGACTTTTATGAGTGATATGATACCCTCACAAGAGGTTTGGGAGGATTTGGATAGGTTTAGACCCTAACCCTAGGGTAAACCCTAATGGGGTGCAAGTAGAGGTCAATGAAGGGAGTAGGGTCAAACCCTAGTGGTTTGACCTAAAGTTTTGGTGGGTAGGTCTTAGTGACCAGAGAAGACTCCCTTGTGAGTTTGAAGAGATTTGGAGTTGTCTAACCTAGGTAATAAATCCTTGGGTATTTTTGTAAATAATTGGAAGTTGGGGTTCTAGGAAGAAATAACACTTAGGGAATCACCATCTTCTGTCACCCACTTGTTTTTGAGGTTATGAACCTCTGGAGTTCTTACTAGAGCTGTTGGAGAAGGTTAGACCCTAACCCTAGGCTAAACCCTAATGGGGTGCAATTAGAGGTTAATAAAGGAAGAGGGGTCAAACCTCAGTGGCTTGACTTGAAATTTTGGGTAGATGGCCTTAGTGACCAGAGAATGCTACTGTAGGAGTTTGGAGGGATTTGGAGTTGCCAATCATAAGTAATAAACCCTAGGGTAGATTTGTAATTATTTAGGGTTTGAGGTTTTAGGGAGAAATAGTATTTATCAATTTACCATCTTCTGTCATAATCATGGTTTTTATGTCATATATCTCTGGAAGAATTGGTTAGATCATGAGTTAACCCTTGGAGGTCCAAATTGTAATATTCCTCATTGTTGGCAATTTTTGGGTTGGTTAAATTTGTGATGATAAATTACTGTAATTGCATGTAACTTTGCTGGATGTCTTTTCATAACAATATATAACCTCTGCAATTTTCTCATAATTTATAGATCAATATTTTTGGTACCTCTAGTTCATTTTGAAAGAAATTGCAAATATATCCTTGGATGGAATTACAAACATACCCTCTGAACAGCATGGTCAAACTTTGTAGGATTAAATATTTTATTAATAAGCACCACTGTGTTAATTTGCACAAGGATTGGAGTTCATATGAGGGTACCTCCTTTGGAAATTATTGGAAATAATTGTGTTTTGGAATTTCTAAAAATAATAAACCTTGCTGGTTTTCCCTAAAAATTTATATATACTGTTTATTAGGTACCCTTGAATTATGTATAAATTGGAGTGGGCATTGGAGGTCAGAAAAATATACTTGTAGTTCAAACCTTAGTAATGTGGCCTTTTGGAAAATTATTTAAAATACAATTATTAATGGAAAAATTATGAAACCCTAGATTTGATCTGAAATAGGTAGCATGGGTTCCCAGTAAATCCCTTGGGTCAAGAAGTTGGATATTTAGTGTACCTCTCTTCATGAGCATCAAAACGTTAAGAGTGGTCTGCGTTTAGCAATTTGACAACTTTTGGGGTTAGAGGTCAATCTGGTTGTCTAGGGTCTGAAGTGATGAAGGATGGGTGGTAGCCTTGTATTATGAATGGGCCTCTAGAGAAGTTGGGGTTTGGTAAGTCTTAGGGTGGTGGGGTGCCACCCTCGGCTAGGTCGACCGGGAATTGACGAAAGATCGTCTTTTCTTGTTAGCATCTTTTAGCACCTGAGTTTCTAAGGTAGGAAAGTCACTCTGAGAGTGTGCTTGTGGAAGTCTAGCCGGTTTAGTCCGGTGATCTTTTGTTTCTGAGATGTTTATTGGTGACGGGCGGGTTAGCCCGTGGAGCTTGTAGCTCGGTATTGTTGGAAGATAATTGCATGTGCATAAGGTGGTGGGTCCTTCGTGTTGGCGGTCGTTGCACCAACGTTAACACTTGGGCTCGGCAAGTGTGGTATTTACACTTAGCCATAAAAGTCTGGCGGTCCAGTCAGTAAGAGTACGCAGACGCTCTGCGGGTTTTGTGGAGGCGTACGATAGGTCTAGGTCGGGTAGTGCATATACCAACCTAGAGGTGGGCGAGGCCCAACCCACCGCTTCCGTTTGCCACTACGGGAGTATCCTGAGGAGTCTAGCTCGCTCCAAAAAGAGGGAACTAAAGGTCTATGCGCATAGAGTCGTAGTGGGTGAGTTGCACTTGTTTGATCACCGCATAATCACATACTTGCATGACATAGCATAATCATTGCATTCAATCCCTGACACCTATCGTATAAATTGGTATGGGACTTTTTATACGATAGGCCCTGCTAAACGACCCCTTGGTCTATAGGTTTCTATGAGCATTCCTATAAATCAATGGTTTATTTTATAACACTTACTTGCCTCTACTTTTGCACTTTACTGTTTTCCCTTTACTTTACCCTGCTGTTTCTATTTTGTTTCAATTATATATATATATCACCTGTGTAGAGTAGATATCACCTTGTCACCTGCATTTGTTTCTACCCCTTGTTTGTCCTCCGCTTCCTCCTTTCCATCCGGTGCCTAGGAGCCCTGGGGGGAGGGGTGGGGAATTGGCTGAGTCTTTATGACTGACGGTCGGTGGACCTTATCATTTTAGGAGACCGCGGCGACGGAGCAGCACCAGAGGCCGGTGCAACTGGAGGCGGGGCAGTCTAGCTCAGGAGCTCAGATGACAGGATCCGTGAGTGTTGATTTAGTTATTTTGCTTCCGCGAGTGATCCATGTAGTGAGGCTTTGATGTATTGGGCAAGGCCCTAGTTATCTTGTTTTCCTTTCTTTCAGTTGTGGTTGTGGACATCTTTTGATGATTTATTTATATGTGATGTGGACATGTTTTGCTTGCTTTATTCATGTTAGCTTACTTTTCTTGTGATCGATTTGGCCGGCAGGATCGGCGTTTTGTAGTGACGACCTTCCCGAGCGAAGGTGTCACCACAAAACGGCGGTTCTGGGCCTAAGACCCGGTGGTTTTTGCAAAAAAAAAATAGGGTCTTACAGAGCAAGGGTACATTAGGTCCAGCTCTTCGCCGTGGAGCGCGCCGGTATTGTTTGTGAAGATAAAGGACGGAAGTATGCGGCTGTGCATTGACTACCGTGAGCTAAATAAGTTGACCATCAAGAATAAATATCCGATTCCCCAAATCGATGATTTGTTCGACCAGTTAGTGGGGTCGGTGGTGTACTCCAAGTTGGATTTGAAATCGGGGTACTACCAGTTGAAGATTCGAGAAGAGGACGTTGCCAAGACAGCATTTGGGACTCGGTATTGCCACTACGAGTTTTTGGTGATGTCGTTCGGACTGACGAACGCGCCATCTGTGTTCATAGATTTGATGAACAGGGTTTTTCGCCCATTCTTAGATTCGTTCGTGGTGGTGTTCATAGATGATATTTTGGTGTATTCCAAATTGGAGGTAGAGCATGAGTGTCACTTGAGACAAGTATTGCAGACTCTAAGGGAGAATCAGCTTTATGCTAAGTTCTCGAAGTGTGAGTTTTGGATCGAGAAGGTGGCATTCTTGGGTCACGTGATCAGTGTAGATGGGGTGGCGGTAGATCCAGCGAAGATTGAAGCCATTAGTGATTGGTCTGTATTGAGAACCATGGCGGAAGTCCGGAGCTTCCTTGGACTAGCCGGTTATTACAGAAGGTTCGTGGAGAACTTTTCGCGGATGGCGTTGCCCCCTCACCACTCTCACTCGCAAGGACCAAAGGTTCGTATGGACACCGGAGTGTGCCCGTGCATTTGAGAATTTGAAGGAAAGGTTGATGTCTGCTCCAATCCTTAGTCTTCCTACTGGGACGGAAGGATTTCAGATTTTCAGCGATGCGTCAGGTTGCGGGTTGGGTTGCGTGCTGGTGCAGCACGGCAAGGTGATCGCTTATGGGTCAAGGCAGTTAAATACTCATGAGAGGAATATCCCGTCCACGATCTGGAGTTGGCGGCGATAATCTTTGCGCTAAAATTGTGGCGGCACTACGTTTATGGTGCGAAGGTGGAGATCTTCACGGATCACAAAAGCCTGAGGTATCTCCTAGACCAAAAGGATCTGAATATGCGGCAGCGTAGGTGGGTCGAGTTCCTTGGGGACTACGACGTGGAGATTCAGTATACGCCGGGTAAAGCCAACGTGGTGGCGGATGCCTTGAGTAGGAAGTACTCCGGGCAAGGTAATTGGATGGAGGCGCATGACGAGCGTTTGATTCGAAGCTTGGAGTCTCTTGACATTTCTTGTGTGGCTAGAGGTGAGTCTGGCGTGGCTCGTTTGGATTGAAATACAGTGTGATATAACAGATCAAATCCAAGAGGCGACCAATGCAGACGAGGAGTGCCAACAGTTGGTGTTGGAGGCTCAGCAAAGCGGAGGCACTGCTTTGGAGATGGTTGGTGGGATTTTGAAAAGAGACGGAAGGGTTTGTGTTCCACGCTTTGGCAAGCTTCGCGAGGACTTGATGTTTGAGGCTCACTTTACGAAGTACTCCGTTCATCCAGGAAGTACAAAGATGTACGCGGATATGAAGAAATATTTTTGGTGGCCTGGGATGAAGCGGGATGTAGCTGAGTACATAAGCCGATGTCAAACATGTGCCTTGGTGAAGGCTGAGTGCCAAAGGCCCGGCGGGTTCTTGAAGCCTCTTCCCATCCCCGAATGGAAATTCGATGACATCTCTATGGATTTTATGCATGGTTTGCCTCGATCGCAGCAGGGTAACGATGCGATTTTGGTGATAGTGGATCGCCTGACCAAGGTGGCTCACTTCATTCCGAATCAGAAGGGCGATGGCGTGGAGAAGCTCGTGGAGCTTTATGTTCGAAACATAGTGCGGTTGCACGGGAATCCGAAGAGCATCGTTAATGATCGCGATGGGCGGTTCACTTCGAAGGACTGGAGGTTAGTGCAGAAAAGTTTAGGCACGAAGCTCAAGTTTAGTACCGCGTTCCATCCGCAGACCGATGGTCAGACGGAGCGAACGAACCGTACGTTGGAGGACATGTTGAGGATGTGTGCTCTCGACTTTGGTAAAGGTTGGGAAGACCACCTTTTCATGGTGGAGTTCGCCTATAATAATAGCTTCCAAGCGAGCATCAAGATGGCGCCATACGAAGCTTTGTATGGAAGGAAGTGTCGAACGTCGATGTCTTGGGCAGAGGTGGGAGACACTAAGCTTTTGGGAAAGCAAGTGGTGGAAGATGCTTGCGAGATCGTGCGGACGATTCAGGAGCGTTTGAAGGTTGCTCAAGATCGGCAAGCGAAGTATTTTAATGCGCGCCACAGAAATGTGGAGTTTGCAGTGGGCGACATGGTCTACTTGAAGATCAAGCCGTTCAAGGGTGTTTCGCGTGTGCGGCGACTCAAGAAGTTGAGTCCGAGATATTTGGGCCCGTTCGAGGTTACGGAGCGTATAGGCGAAGCAGCCTATCGTTTGGCATTGTCCGCTGAGCTGAGTGGATTACATGATGTTTTCCATGTCTCTGTGCTGAGGAAAGCTTTGGTAGAGCCAAGCGTCGTGGTTGAAGCGGCGGCGGTGTCGGTGACAGAGGATTTGAGGACGAGAGTTCGTCTGGTTTGCGTGGAGGACTCGGAAGTCCGGCAGTTGCGTAACAAGGAAGTCAGGATTGTAAAGGTGCGATGGGACAATTGCGGGCGAGACGAATTCTCTTGGGAGCGTGAGCAAGGGATGCGGGAGGACTTCCCGGAACTTTTTGCATAAGGTATGCATCGCAATTTTCTGTTTCAGTTTTGAAATTTCGAGGACGAAATTCTTTTAAGGGGGGTGGAGTTGTAACACCCCAGTTTTGATGATCTGAGAATTAACGCCGCGCATTAGGTCTTCGTCGCTGAAAACTGCCGTAATGGCAGATTTTTCTTAAACGCACGATCGTGCGTTTCCTTGACGCACGATCGATCCGCCCGTGCATGCTCTTCGGCTGGAAGATTTGGAGTTCTGAATTTACTCGTGCATTTTTACGCACGGTCGTGTGTTCGACCGTGCGTTCGCAAACTGACGGAAATAGATCCATAATCAGCAAATTTCTGGGCGCCCATTTGGTTTGATTTCGATCGGACGGCTGTGATGGTTCGCTGGGGGGCTTTAGGGCTTTGGAGAGGGGATAATCCCTCATATTTTCAAGGGTTTTCTCTCTCTTAGGTTGGAGAAAGGAGAAGGGGGCTAGGAGGAAGAAGAAAGAGTTTCCGCCACTGTTGGAGCTTCGGAGCTCCGTTCGCCGATCCGAGACCGGCAACGCGTAGGGGGCGTCGAGGCACTTCTTCTCCTCCGTTTGTTTGCAAGTTTCTCATGGCTAGGAGGAGATCTCAAAAGGTAACGCCATTTCTCCTCCCGGTCTTTAGGATGTGTGCATGGCATCCCTTTATTTTCTGCATTTTTGGCACCGGATCCGTCGAGTGAGAGGGATCCGGGTCGCCTTGGTTCAAAAGGAACCATCGGGTTGATTGAGTCCTTCCCCGACATGTTTGCACTAGAGATCCGCTCCGTTAGCGGATTAGGCATTGTGGGTGAAGCCGGATTTGCGACCGTTGGTCCGATTCGGTGATGTTGATTGACGCGCATTTTAGGGGTTTTGTTAGAAATCCGATTACGGCGAACTCGTCGTTGTGATGCCCTTGTAGCTTCGTGTGGTAACGAATGTCGGGTTTTGGGCGGGGAAATGATGTGCGGAATATGGGGCTTGTGATGCTTAGGGTTGTGCGAAGGCGCGATTGGTCTTTGTGGTCGGCTGGCTATCCCGTGAAGACTGAGATTCACGTGTGGAGAGTGTCCCGGCAAGATTAGTCCATTCGGTGTTGACTGACGAGAATGTCTGTGCTACGGATGAGTCTGGTAATGGTCGCCAGGCGAGGCAGTCGGTGGACGTTGTCCCGAGTGTAAGTCCAGGGCCTTGGGACGTTTTGTTTAAGCCAGAATTCTTAGCATCGGTTTTGTGTGTTGTTAGCGGCCTGAGCATGTGAGATGTTAGACAAGCCTGATGGCATGGTGAGCCAGGCGAGGTGGGTCTCAGCGAGAGCTCTTGGCCTTGGGCTACGATGCCCTCGTGGGGAAATGATGAGTACCCATGTGTTTTTGATGTGATGATGATGTGTTAGATTCATATGCCTTAGGGTGCCTTGGGTGAAACCCGGGTTTGCATTCACTTTGCATTGGTAGGCCCCTTTTATTATCTGCTCAACATAGAAACGTGGATTATGTTTGTGACACTCATACCTGTATTTATGTTGCTTTTCTTTATGTACAATTGCAGACGAAGTGCTGACTTGCAGGGTGAAGTAGTTCCCCGGGGTCCACTAGGACGGCCGGGAGGAGGGATGTTGTTACACCGTTTGTGGTCAGCCATAGATGACCCTCGTTTACCGCTCTTTGTGATTTGGATGCAGGGGAAGGATCGCAGGGTGGACCCAGCTCGCCGGCCAAAAAGGCCTAAAGCCTCATGAAGTGTTTACCTTGTTTTCATGCACTTCTACTTTATTATTTTGTTGTAACCGGCTTGCATGTCGAGGTAGTTTAGGGAAAACTATTATTCCCACTTTTGTTGGGATGTCTCTTTGTGTTGAATGTTGGGTGTTTTGGACTTTGGTTTTGTAAGGCCTTAAGGCCAGTTGGACTCCTATGTACTGTGGACAATCTCTGTGGTTTTAGTTTGTTTCTGTTGTGTTATCTGAGTTTTGAGATTGGGTAGTTAATATCATCTTTTAATACTAAAGCTGTGGCGGTTATATGTTGTGGGGTCCCGACCGGACCCATATTATATGGTCATTACAGGGGAGGTGTTACAATTGCTAAGATGTATAGTCCTGAAGATAAGAACAAAAGTAAAAATATTATTTATGAACAAGTAGAATCCAGCAAGAGGAAATTCAGAGAAGAAATTGAATCAAGGGATGATTATGAACACTGGTCTCCCTCCTCAAGGGACATAATTCTAGCAGATGGAGAGCAGTTAAAACTAATCCTGGAGAAAGAGAGAAGTGGTACTCTGAAGTTGAGTGGAGAAAATACAGGGATTAGGAGGAGCTGATTACAAAGTTCAAAGCTGACAAGCTGGCTGGGAGAGTTCAGGCAAATGCTAAGGAGCCAATCAGATACTTCTCAAAGCCATTTGACTACTTCTAGAGAAGGCAAAGAGTTGTTGAAGCTCAAATAAAGAAAGCCAGGAGAGGACCAGAAATAAAGGAACCAGAACATCAATAGGACTTGATTTTTTTTTTAAAATATCTCAGACAATATATTGTGTAAATTGGACAATTTTAATGAGCTCCCAGAGCAAACTGATTCTTCCTTGATTATCATCATATATATGCCTGTGATGTGATCTTTTCACTATATCTACATTATTAATTCTGAACTGCTTGTGATGTAGATCATGTAATCTGTGATTCTGTGCTTATGTTATAACTCATGCCTGAGATGTTTTCTTTTATTAGATTGATATGGTAATCTGATTTTATGAAAAGTATTATATTAACCATATTATGATTGCCTGTGTAGAAAATATTGGTTATCTTTGTAAAAAGGGGTATATCATTGAATAAGGTTATGACTTCTTCAAATAGGGGGAGATTGTTGGGATTATTGCCCACAATGTCCTAGATTTGGAGAAGTCCATTCCTAAATCAAAGATATACCTCACAATGTATTTGATATATTATCTAGAATCATTGTGCAGGAGATCAGGTCAAGCTAAATGAGTTTGACTGAGTCCACAAGCGTCGAGCCACTACACATCGCTCGACGCCTGTGACCCAAAAGCGTCGACCTATGTTTGCTGTCTCAATGGCAAGGACACTGACTGAAGATTTGAGATTAAGTCAAGAAAGCGTCGAACCAAGGAACATCACTCGACGCCATGGAATAAGAAAGCGTCGAACCAAGGAACATCACTCGACGTCGTGGAATAAGAAAGTGTCGAACCAAGGAGTATCACTCGACGTCGTGGAATAAGAAGTGTCGGCTGAGTTACACACTGATCAAAGTTCTATTCATGAATTGCTCTAAGTAAAGGATTGTGCTACAGTGCATCTACAGCAAACTAAGCCACGTCGAGACGACGACCATGTCTCGACGCCTTGTCAAATACTAAAGCCGCTGAAGACCGTTGAGTATCTGACGTCATGCTGACATAGAGAAGCGTCTCAGATGGCAGGGATTGTGGGTTATAAATAGAAGGCATGATCTGTAATTGAAACACAGTTCTAGCAATCATCTTCTCCATCTTTTAAGGCACAACTTGAGGAAGTATCCAAGGAAGAATATCCAGGAAGTTCATCAAGAGCTGCGGCTGTCATTCATTTCCTATTCTAGAGATATTGTCGTTGCAATCAAGGATACAAAAGAAAGATTTCCATTGAAGAGAAGAACAGTTTTTCACCCTGCAAATCAAAGGCTCTCGCAAGAAGAATCAGAAGAAATCTTCTTTTCCTTCAGAATCGTTGTGTTTTGAAGAAATCAATTCAGCAATGTGCTACTGATATTTTCTGAAGAGAGAAGATCAAGGAGGAAGATCTTATCTTCCTCAAGAACAACAGTCATCACAGCCGGTGCGATTCAAGAAGACGATCTTTGCTGCTGCTGATCTGTTGAAGAATTCTGTCTGATCATTCAGATAGAATAAAAGGCTTTATACTTTGAAGAACTTGAGTCTGGTGACATTACAATCAACTTTCAATTCCTATAGGATCTGAATTGTCAGATCTGAGTATAGGATCTTTTGTGATCTGAGTTGTAGGATCCAAGGGTGGATCTGAGTGTAGGCCTGTTGATATAAAGGCTGAGGTAGGATCTGTTGAGATCTGAGATTGTAGGATCTGTTGAGATCTGAGATTGTAGGATCTGTTGAGATCTGAGACTGTAAGATCTGTTGAGATCTGAGCCGTAAGACCTTTTTGTGGTCTGAGATCTGGAGGAGATATAAGCCCTATCTAGCACTGCTAGAGGGGAGAAGGGGGAAAGTGGATTACCCTAGATAGGGGAACCACTATAAAATTTTGTGTGTTTGTGTTTGTTTCTTGAAAGCTCTAATTATAACTCACATACACTTAGGATTTGATCAAGAACTTAAATAGAATTTAAAATAACCTATTAACCCCCCCCCCCCCCCCCCCCCCCCCCCTCTAGGTGATTAGCTACCCTTAAATAAAGACTTTCACATTCGATTTTTTTTTCATATGAAACAACACGACTGCATGTCTGCATCCATTGTAGCAATATCATCAATACGTAAAGGAGATCTAAAAACTTCATAATATAGCAGAAATGTAAGATATTTCTGCTCAGTACTCCGCATGCGTTCGATTTTTTTTTCATATGAAACAACACGACTGCATCCATTATAGTAATATCATCAATACGGGAATATATGGAAATCCACTGAAAGAAGGAGATCTCAAAACTTCATAATATAGCAGAAATGTAAGATATTTTTTGCTTAGTAAAGGTAATTTCTGCATTAGCACATAATATAATAATCATGATATTTATTACATATATAAGTACAATAAATAATTTTAATAATATCACATTAATACAAGTGATACCATGTGAGACAGTTGTACTCCCTGGCCATACCATGAATTATTTTCTTCGGCGCTTCAGACATTATGCTGCGAAGGATGATTGAGGCCAAACATGGAGACCCATCGCCATTATTGCATCTGCATATTCTTACAAAGAGACAAAGCTTGGAAAGTGGGGTGCGGATATCCGATTCAGCCGACAAAGGCATGGGCATGTAAGTTATGTAAGGGAAAGGATCCCTTCACATTCATGCATCATATCGTTAGGGAGCGGCAATCAAGAGGCGAAAATTTTCCATACGTACAACGCACGGACAAAATTGGAGTAGGGGATATAACAGTAGTGGAACTCCTACTCAATTTCGATATTTCTACACAAAACATATATTAAGTCATTGCATTTAATTGAAAAATGCGCATGTTTGAAACAGCGCATTTTGATCCGAGACTACGAGCATGTTTGAAACAGCGCCGGGGTCATTGCGTTTAATTGAAAAATGCGCTGCTAGGGTCGGTGTGCTTGGATTCTTGCTCCCTCTGAACGCGGCCAAAAACTCTTGCCATTAGCGGTTCTGCTGTGATTAGTAAAAGTTGAGATGGTACTTGACGTATGTTGACTTGTGAAGTCGACGTACGCCAACTAATAAAATAGAAGTCGACGCACAAAATACTCTCTTCAGTTCCTCTCGACCCAACATTTTTCGCATCGACTTGTGTTTTTGTTTCGACGCTTGTTTACGCGCGCGCGCTTTCTCTCTGGCGCGCTTTCTCCTAGGCGCGTGTTATTCGCCAAAGCACTCGTTTTTCGCTCGGGTGCGTTTTCTCCCAGGAGCGCAATTCCGCCCGGGCGTGCGTTTTTGCCCGGGTGCGCGTAGTCGTCAGCGCGTGCATTTTCTCTCACGGGCATCTTTTCGCATGCGCGCGGGTTTTTCGCTCGAGCGTGTTTTCTCCCAGGCGCGCATTTTTTCCTTGGGCGTGTGTTTTTCTCCCGGGCGCGCATTTTTCGCTCAGGCGCACGTTTTAGCCAGGGCGCGCTTTTTCGCGCCAGCACTTTTCTTTCGCACAGGCGCGCGTCTTGAAACTCATCCAATTTAATGTGTTAGGCACGAGCGTGCGTTTTGGATATTATAAAATTATAGTATAATGTCAATTCTCATACCAATTTCAATCTGCAGCCGAACAACTTGTGTATCTCAATTCCAATTTCACTTCCTGCGGATATTGATTTTCGCTGAAAAGCTAATTACAGAAAGTCAATAATCACACGCCAAACGGACCCTAAATATAATTGCAGTCCTAATATGGCTCCGGCGGGCCGCGGTGAAGTTACGCCCCACACGCGAAGTAGCAGAGAAAGCAGAACAAGAAAGGCTAATTAAGGATTTTAATCAACCATTTTGTGTATATAATAATTTCAGCCCAGTCTATGGTGACTCAGTAAATCAATTAAGAGAAAATAATACTATAATCATTTTTGAATGACATTTTTCTGTGATAGAAATTACCTAATTCCTCCGCACACCAAAAGCTCATCATCTTCACACTCCAAACCCATGATTCTGATTCCTAGCTTCACCTCGCAAGAAGTCAATGTTTCACCTCGCAAAGTTCGGACTTTAGCATGACTAAAAGTCTACTCACTCGCAAGCGACTACAAAATTAAGGTGTAAATAGGAGAACGGATGACTACTTTATTACCTCACGAGGTGGACGTATTATATTATGAAGGTCTCGCAACATACCAACGAGTGTAAAGCAACTCTCCCTCCAGAACCAAATGTTGTGCGAGTTTGGAGGAAGGCATGTGAGTTCACCTCTTCAAATTACCGACACTCCCTGGGTGTAAACTGTCTAACTCATTACAATCGGGTCATATTTATTAGAAAAGACAAATGCGGATACTTTGCTTTCAGAAATAGGACCATAGCCCCATGGGAGGTCAATGCGAGCTCGCCGAGTTAACCTGCCGAGGTCGCTGAGTTGATATGTCAAGTTCGTCGAGTCACTGATTTGACCTACTAAAGTGGCATGATTTGTACGACCCGCGCTTACCTCTTCCTTTCTTGGCTATCATAAGCTCTTTAACTCTTTCTTTTCCACCATTTTGCATATGAAACCTTTGATGTTAACATTGTGTTAAAAACTCTCTGCTGAAGTTTAAGAATTTTGATCATGTTATTATTTAAACAGATAATTAATGACCAGTTTAATAAAATTATTAGATTGATGGATCTTACAAATGACACACATTTGGTACACTGCTCATCAGGCAAGAACTTTTAGAAGTGTCCTAGGAGTGATTCATCTCATATGGTGGAGATATCATCATATTTGTATGACGTAATAGATCATACAAATTTTGATGAGATATTTTCTCCTAAGTGTAGAAAGAGGCTAGCCACCTTTTGACCATCATTTCAAGCATGTGTTTCATGCCAAGTGGGGAAATGGGTAGTCATGCACCTTTGACTATGGCATCGGCATGTGTTCTTGAAGAAACTTTTTGGAAAGAGGAGAAGTCGGTCATCTTTGACTATGAAATTAACATGTGTTCTTGAAGGAAGCTTCTAGGAAAGTGGCCAAAAGAAGTTTCATGCTATTTAGCATGTGCTTTTGACCGAAGGAAGTTTCATCTACAAGTCATCTATCACCTTTACCTCCTTAGCTTTGACCTTATAAATAGGCATGAAGCAGAAGGTGTAAGACATTTACTTCTCTCCAAACTCAAGCATTGAGAGATTTTCTAGAGATGCCTTTGTGGCAATCGGTCTTAGTTTGGGGAGAGCTTTCGGACGTCGTTCTGCTACGTTGCGAGGAATACTTCGCATACACGGATTGTGTGGTGCGAAGTTGGTGAAAATCATGTGTGGATCGAGGAGGGAAAGCCTTGTAATTACATATTTGTTTTTATACATATTTAGTGGCGGCTTTCCGGATTTGACTCCGATCGTCCCGTGATTTTTTACCCTTTTGGGTTTTTACGTTAAATATGTGCGTCACTTTTATTGTTGTTATTTTGTTCTGTGTTTTAGTTGTATTTCAGCATACCGCTAAGCGGTCGTGCAGGTACTTGCTCGAAAAAATTAGTTTTGAACATAAAAATGGATGAAGTTCCTTGGGTGAGGTCAGGCATTCACGAACGATGGTTCATAACCACCGCATTCACGACCGCCAGCGCCGCGCCAAACGAAGCCTAAATCAGACAAGAAAATCAAACCAATAAAAGTCAAAGCAATGAGCATACTGGTCTTCACTCTATCTAATATAGCATATACCAGACTTTGGTCCACTATCAAACAACTTCAGAGATCTAGGAACTCCTTCATTACCATAGTCGAGGGCTTAACTGAAATCAAGGAGAAGAAATTCATATTGAATCGAAATATGAATCTTTCAAATACGAGGGAGAAATTATCGCGCGGCTTTTCCAAAAGTTAAATGAGGGTACGTTCGTTTGGACGGAATTAAACTCTTAGAATTGGAATTGAAAGTTTAATTTCAATTTTGACATTCGTTTGCGTGTTTGAATGTTGGAATTAAAATTTTAATAAATTTCATTGAATTCATTTTAAACTAAAGTCAATTCTTTCCAATCTATATAAGAATAGGATAATTTCGACCGAGGCTCGTTTATCGCCTGAGACGTGATTTTTCACCCAAGGGCGCATTTTTATGCCCGAGCGAATATTTTTCGCACTGACGATCATTCTTCATTCGAGCGCGTGTTTTCGCCCGTGCATGCGTTTTTTTGCCCGAGCGTGTTTTTTTGCCCGAGCGCGTTTTTTTGCCCGAGCGCGTTTTTTGCCAGGGTGAAATTTTTCGCCCGAGCGCACATTTTTTCACTCATGCGTGTTTTTCGCCTTAACTTACGGTTTTTTGCCTGAGTGTGCATTTTTCGCCCGGAGCGGATATTTTTGCCTGGTCGAGCATTTTTCGCACGGTCAAGCATTTTACGCACGGTCGAGCATTTTTTGCACGGGCGAGCGTTTTTCGTACGGGTGCGTGCTTTTTTCGCCACAACGCTCATTTTTCGCCCAAGAACGCATATACTACCCCGGCGCGCGTATTCCATCCGGGCACGCGTATTACGCCCAGGCACGCATTTTTCTCCCGTTCGTGTTTTTTCACCCGGGCACACATTTTTTCCCATGTGCGTGATTTTCTCCTTAACTTGCGATTTTTCACCTGGACATACATTTTTCGCCCAGGGAGCATTTTTTCACCCGGGCACGCGTTTTCACCCCTGTACGAGTTTTTTCTCCCGGCCGTACTTTTTTCACCACAGAGCTCATTTTTTGCCCGGACACGCGACATTGTCAAGAGGACAAATCTGTGACAGGCAAGTACAGGATTGAGGGAACAAGAGACACCGGGCTTGGGATGAACATCACTTTGGTTGATTTCATTCATGGATGCTGTAAGTTTTTTTTTCTTCGACCTGAACGCATCCAGTAATTAGCAATGGGAATGGCTCTCTCAACTTGGTAGTTAGCAGAAACAAACAGTTCTCTTAATATATTTTCAACCGCTAATGATGAACTGATCATGAATCTGGTTGTATTTTGTTAAACAATTTTGAATGATTTTATTTTGATTTAAACATAACAATTTGATCAACGCTTATAATTTTATGATTTGAATGTATCCAAATGTGATTAGCACGTAACAATCACCTAAATAAAAGAAGGGTAAACACATTAGGGTCCATTCATTTGGACTGAATTGGAGCCTTGCTATTGGAGGTCAATTTTCATTGGAATATAACGTCCAGTTTCAATTCTGAAGCTTCAAATCCGTTCAGCCGAACGAAACATCGAGAAAATTGCCCCCACATTATAGCTGAGAAAATAGGCATTAGAAACTTCTGTAACATCAGACCAAAAGAAAAACAGGAAGTAGCCAAAAATTCTTCATGACAATATAAGCATATATTATGTTGAAACTTTCTTCTAGAATTCGGTACAAAAAAAGCTATTTACAGACTCAAAAATATCAGAAGATAGTACAGAGGGAGCGAATCAATTAACACAATCAACACTTCTATTTCTCTCTGTATCTCACTTGTTATGCACATCATGTGTTGAGACCTGCTGAAACATTTACTCACAGATAGAAGAAACTCGTGCAATAAATGCGGCAAGAGTTCAGAGCATGCTTTCTTTAACCACCAAGCAATCTAATGCCCTGATACATGGCTCCAGGATGGAGATCATCCAGAGTATCAACACTTCTGAACTCGCTAAGTTCTCTCAAACCAGTCCAGTTATGACGAGCAAGGAATTCGCGAAAATCTTCCTCCGAGTAGAGATTCTTGTTCTCTGTGCGAACGGTTCTACGATTTGTGTCATCATAAACGCAGATCTTTATATTCACACCTGAAATTATTCAAAAGCAGGGAGAGCTCACTAAAAATGAATTGAACATGAGCAAAAGCGCTCGTGTGGGTTGTGGAGACAAATCATATGGATGGAAGAAGAAACTTATAATATAAACTTTGGATTGCTGTTTTCTCAATTCATTCTTAAAATCGATCTTATTTGGTTAAAAGCTACTAAGGGCCCGCTCGTTTGAATGAAATTGAAATTGGATATTGGAATTGAGAGCAATTTCAATTCTTCAAAGAATTGGAATTGGTCTAATTCCAATTATAGTGTTCGCCCAATAAAAAGAATTAAAAAATATTGTGTAATTCATCAATTTTGTTTTTCGTTTGCCAGATAAAATTCAATCTAAGAATTACGTGCGTCAAATCGAAAAACGCGTACCAGAACGAAAAAAGAGCGCCCGGGCAAAAAGTGCGCGCCTGGGAGAAAAACACGCGTCCGAGTAAAAAATGCACGACCGGATGATAAGGCCGCGTGTGCCCGGTGGAAAAAGAGCACACGTGCGAAAAAAGCGCGCACGGGTGAAGAAGCACGCGCCCGAGAGAAATATGCGTGACCGGGCGAAATACGCACGCTTGGCGTAAAAGTGCATGCCCGAGCGGAATACGCGCGTGCCTGGGCGGAATACACACGCCCGGGCATAAATGTGCGTGCTCTGGTGAAAAACGCGTGCCCGGGTGAAATAGCGCGTCCGAGCGAAATAGCACGCCCGGGAGAAAAAATACACGCCTAGGAAAAAAAACACTCGTTTATGAGAAAAATGCTCGTTTTTGGGCGAAAAAACACGCTATAGGGTTAAAAAAACACGCTCTGGCCAGAATTATCCAATTTTCATATAGATTGAAAAGATTTGACCTTAGTTCAAAATGATATCCTTGGAATTCATTAGAACTCCAATTCCAATGTTCAAGTGCGCAAATGAACAACAAAATTAGAATTAGACCTTCAAATCCAATTTCAGGATCTCAATTTCCAATTTCAGGATCTCAATTTCATCCAAATGAACGTACTCTAAGGGTCCGTTCGTTTGGACGGAATTGAGCTCCTGGAATTGGAATTGAAGGTATAATTCCAATTTTGTCGTTCGTTTACGCGCTTGACATTGGAATTGAAATTTTAATGAATTCCGGGGAATTCATTTTGAACTAAACACAATTCTTTCCAATCTATATAAGAATTCGATAATTCTGGCCGAGACTTTTTTTTCGTCTGAGCACGATTTTCGCTCGGGCACGTGTTTTTCGCATGTGAGTGCGTTTTTCGCCGAACATGATTTTTTCGTCTGAGCGCGCATTTTTCGCCCATGCGTGCGTTTTTTTGCCCGGGAGCGCATTTTTGTCGTCGTGCACGCGTTTTTATAATCCGGCGCATGTTTGTTGCCCGGACGCGCGTTTGTCGTCGGACAATTTTTTCGCCAGAGCGAGATTTTTTCGCCCGATGGCGAAAATTTTGCCTAGGGCCAATTTTTTCGCACGGGCGCGAGTTTTTCGCCGGGGCAACATTTTTTCGCCCGAGGGCGATTTTTTTCGCCCGGGTGCGATTTTTTCGCCCGGTGGAGATTTTTTCGCCCGGGCGTGCGATTTTTTCACCCGGGCGTGATTTTTTCACCCGAACGCGATTTTTTCACCCGGACGCGATTTTTCCCCCGAGAACGTTTTTTCGCCCGGACGCGATTTTTTCGCCCGGGCGCGAATCTTTCTCCCTGGGGAGAGTTTTTCGCCCCAGCGCGATTTTTTTGCTCAAGCGCAATTTTTCGCCCGGGCAATATTTTTTGGCCGGGAGTGATTTTTTTGCCCAGGCGAGATTTTTTTGCCCGGCTAGATTTTTTTGCTCGGGGGCAATTTTCTCGGGATGCACTTTTATCGCCTGTGCGAACTTTTTTAGGTCGAGTGGGTGAAAAAATCGCACCCGGGAAAAAAATTTGCGCCCGGGAAAACAACGAAAGCCCGGGCGAAAAAATCGCGGTTGGGCGAAAAAATTACGCCGGGGCGGAAAAAATCGTTCTAGGGAAAAAAAATCGCCCCGGTCAAAAAAATCGTCGCCATGACATACATTTGTTTATGATATATGTGATAAATATTAGCTTCTTTGTAATATTTTTTAAATTTTAAATTGAATTTTATTTAAGAAACGAACAAAAGTATTGATTAATTCCACAATATTCAACAATATTGTTTATTAGCCAAACGTTGGAATTGGAATTTGTTACCAATATTTAATTTCACAATATTCATCATTTCCAATTCCGTCTAAACGAACGGGCCCTAAAGGATTTCAATTACATTTTTTTAAATTACAAGGGGTCTGGATATTTATTTTAATTCCATGGGTGTAAAAAGTACCTCAATACAAAAAAATGAAGGGAGAACATAACTCTTATGGTTCGTTCGGCACGCAAGAATTGGCTTTTTAGAATTGGCATTGGGTTCCAGAAAGTCAATTCTCCTGTTCGGCGCTTCATATTTTACATGGTATTAGTTTTGAAACCAAAGCCATCGATTTTGGCATAAACCTAAAATGTAAATCCCGCAAAACTCACCTTACGCCGATTTTGGTTGATATCGCTCCATAAGGTCTCCCCCCCCCCCCCCCGATAGATTACGCGACTTCCGCTCCCGATTTTGCTCCAGTCGGACACCATCTCCAGGTTTGATTTCGGATTCCTCTTCCTCCTCTTCGTCTTCCTCTTCTTCCTCTCCTTTTTTTTCCCAGATCTTACTGTTTACAGACCTCCATTTTTTTCCCGATCTTCCTCCAGCGCTGATCTAGCTGCTCTAAATACTCAATTTTTTCTTCATCTTCCTCTTTTCTAACTTTGAGTTCCTTGCTTTCGGAATGCTGTTGTATAGGGTTTATGGAATGCTGATTGATTTCTAGATCTAAACATATTCAATCAATTTCATTACTGTGATAAATTTGTTTTTTTTTTAGATTTGGAATGCCACCATCACAGATTTGAGCTTTCGGAATGCTGTTGTATAGGGTTTATGGAATGCTGATTGATTTCTAGATCTAAACATATTCAATCAATTTCATTACTGTGATAAATTTGTTTTTTTTTTTTAGATTTGGAATGCCACCATCACAGATTTGATGTCTAGTGCAGTTGATCTCGTATGTTTACCCAGAATTCTACGACCAGCATTATAGATGCATGCCGGTCAGGGCGGTCAGATTCTACAGTGACCGCCTAGACCGCCCGAGACTTCTCAGCAGCCACCTTCAGGAAGAGCAAAGAGCAAACTCTAGGCTGACCGCCGGACCGCGCGGTCAGAGTCCTCTTTCTTTTCCTTGTTATTTACACATCATATAACCTCATCTTTGCTTGGTTCTCCTATACCCCGGAAAGCCCATAATTTTGGAGCTTCCCATTCGGGCAGGCTCTCACTACTATAAATAGGGGTGAATAGCACCCAGAAGGCACGCTGATTCGAATCTTCAAGCTCGTCACTTGTGGTTGTGGTCTCGAATCTAGTCCGTTCCAGGTCACCTAATTGTCGGCTAGTCTTATCTTCTCTTTAGTAACCGCATTTTTCAATCTATAAATTGCCCGCAGCAAGTTGGTATTCGTCGTTGCGGGTAAATCTGGCCTCGCTGCCCTGCGTCCCTCATTCATGTGTCTCTTCAGTCGAGAAGTAACCGACAGCTCGCAGTTTCTCCCCCGGTGTCCCATAGCGTGAAGTTGTGGAAGTGCATTTTGTGCACCAAAAGAACGAATTAAAAATGTCTGACCGTGACATCCAACAATGTCCGCCCGCAGGGGCCAGATCTAACCCGAGCGGTGCGGTCACCTGAAGCTCTCGAGCTTTGTTTCGAGCAAGCTCGTCGCGAGACCGCCCAACAAATGGAGGTCATGAAGCAGGCCCTTGTCGCGATTACCCAACGGTTAGCTCCCCAGACCGCCGTAGCCGCGACTCACCCTACTGGCCCGTAAGTTCCTTTTGAAGATGCTCCAGCTCCTCCAGTTCGTCCTGTTGTCCGACCCATAGCTCCTCTGCGACATCAAGTCGAAGATTTCGCAGCTGCTCGTCGCGATTTCTTTAGAGCATTTGTTCAGGGAGGTCCAGCAAGAGTGCTGAACTTCCAAGAAAGTCAAACTAATCCTCCAGTTGGTGATAGGGAGGAGCCATCTCCTTTTATTGATCGAGTTCGTTGGGAACCTGTTCCCAATGAATACAGAGAACCCAGTTTACATGTTCCCTCCGGGAGAGACGATCCAGTATCTCATTTGCAGGCTTTTGAGTCAGTTATCTCCATGAGAACCATATCAGATGGCATCAGGTGCAAGCTTCTTGTTACATCCTTCGACGGTCAAGCTAGAGAGTGGTTTTACAAGTTGCCACCTCAATCAGTTACTTGTTTCGCGGATCTTCGAAGAGAACTTCTCTTACGGTTCGTTAACTCGAAGAAGCGAAAGAGTGATCTGGCATCTCTCTTTCGGATCAAGCAAGGAGATAGTGAGACTCTTGCTCACTTCGTTGATAGATTCCAAGAAGAAATTTTGGGGTGGTGACCGGGCAGTTTCTTCCGATATGCGCTGCAACCTCTTGGCATTTGACTAATGGCAGTGAGCGCTCGACATATAGTGGTTAGCTTGATAAGCTGACCGATGAAGTCGTGAAACATCTTCGTCCACTCGTTCAAGAGGAATTAGGATTTCGGCTTGGAGTCGCCCGTTCGCCATAATGCCCTGCAGGAACGTTGGTCGCAGTGTTCGCCTTAACCGATGGACCTGATCGCCTCATCTTCTTGATATCAGCAGTCTAAGCCGAAGCTTTATTTTTGTAGTACTGGACATCTTTTTTGTAACAACCCAGAAAAAATAGAAATAATAATAATGACAAATTATTATTATTATTATTATTAGCTAATATCTTAACCACACCCCCCCCCCCCCCCCCCACTCCCGATTACCCCCCCCCCCCCCCCGGTCCAGGTCTCCCGCAAGCGCTCAGCTAGGGCTCCCGTTTTCCCGCAAGCCGCACTCCCACTCTCGTCTCCCGTACAGGTCTCGTGTGCGCAACGCAACCGCCGACGTCTGCTGCTCTCCCTCCTGGAGTCGCCTCCTCCTCCTGCTCCAAGCACCGGCGTCCCCTGTTCCTTCTCCTCCAAGCCTGATCTGCCATGGCTGGCTCTCTGGACGACAGCAGCCTTTTTCCTCCCTCCAGCAGCCCTCCCTATCCTCTAAGCGACCGACATCTCCTTCCCTTCCTCCGGCAGCACTCTTCCCTTCCGATTGGGTCGGCTTTGCAAGAAGAATGCCTAGGGTTCGCTCGATTTCCCCCTCTCTACTCAGATTTTGAGCTCGGATTTGACTTCCTTTGGGTAAGATTTTTTCCTCCTTCCCCCTCTATTCAGATTTCTCTTGAATCCCTTGCAATTTTTGTGCCTTAAGTTGCTGATATTTGTGATCCAACATTTTTGTCACCGTTATAACCGTCTAATTTCTAGATTTTCGTGCTCCCCGGCGCCATTCATCGCCCTAATTGGCGGGATCTCTCCAAAGCCCCCTCTGAATTAGGGTTTCCCTAGCCTAAAGCGCCGCCAAATCTCCGGTTTCCGCGTTGTAATTCCTTCTCCCCTCACTTTTGAGGGAGGTAATTCGCTAACCCTCTCTTGTTGTGTTGTGCTATTAGCTAATATTTGTGCAAGCGTAGAGAACTTCGCTAAGTCGAATATTATAAATATTGATCTTGAGCAGGTTCAATAGAGCTTTTGTTTTTTTGCTTGCGCCGCTTCGCCGCCGCCGTCAGATTTAGCCACATTTAAGGCAAGTAGAGATCTCTCTCTCTCTTGCAAACATTGAATTTTATTTAGCCTGGCCTGTTCTTAAGATTTTATGTTTCACCTTTGAATACACGTTTCATTAAATAAGTTTAGTTTTTGATTGCTTGATTTGTCTTGATAGTAGTTTGAGGTTTCACGCGTTCGGGATAACACGAATTTAAAATGTGAAATGATGATTTTAATTGGAGGATTAGTAGTTCTTTTGAGCATGAACATTAATTGGTATATTGACAAAGGTTAAGAATTCTTGCCAGCAAATAGATGAATTGTGTTTGATATGAAATGTTGGGGTCGTACACATGTTTACTTAGAAGATATTCGTGTTTTGGAATTACTTAAATCTAAAGGAATACTTGGTATTCTAGATAATGATCTATAGTGATCTTATTATTCGTGAATACTTGAACCCGCAAGTTTCAAAACTCTCTATCGAGTTCTCTGAGTAATCGAATCTTGTTCCTTATGTCTGTTTGGTTGAAACACTTGGATAAAGTCAACGTTTATTTCTTGATCTGATGTTTTTCTTCAGCGTGAATCTGTTTCAATTAGAATCACAAATCTATGAATCTTTTAAATTATCTAATGTCATGCACCTCTGTGCACGTTTGTAAATCTGCTCTTGTTTATCTGAATCAGTATTTGGTTACATGTCTTAATATGCTAGAATCATTCAATCTTAAGTTATTTCATTAATAACACGAGTAAACAATTGAACGGTAGGGTTTTAATTGACGCAACTCCTTGACTTGGGTTCCCTCTTGAATCCCTAATGGGAACAAAGGACCGGTCATAGCGAGCATAAATTTCTGAATCTCCTGAATCCGTACTTGAATCTGTCTGAATCATGAATCATGCGCGTAAAACAAAAACACAGACACTTTCACCTGTACAACTAATGTTATTACATGAATCATCTTTTTATGCTTTACTTCGGACTAGTTTAATAAATTCTAGATATTTCTGCTTGTCACACTTGCTTGTCTGGCTTGTTAGCTCTGCTTCATGAAAAGCGGTACACAAATATTCTATTTCCTCTGCTCGTTTTTTATTTTTCTTTGCTCTTGTGTATTTCAATGTTCTGAGGCTTTTCTTTCTTGTTTTGGAATTGCCTTAGCGTTCGTGTCTGCGCAGCCTGCTTCCTGAGCCGATCTGCGTCAAACTTTAGGTTTTGTGTTTGTGTTTCATTTCTTTTACTGTCGGATAGTTCTGTTATGTAATAATTACGATCAGTCATTTTCTCCGGTTTCATGGACAACTGCTAGGCTAAATATTATATGTACTAGAATTCGACATATTTGCATGTTCATTCATCTGCGATGATCACTGCATAAAAATCTGTTCTAAAACTTGTATCTTAAGTTCTTCTGCAAAATGCATGTGCACCTGTTTCAAACTATCATATTTTAAAGTTTCCGCAATAAATCAACATGTTTTACTCAAAAGTAATTATTTTAAAACTATTTGTAGTATTTCTGTTTCCACCTTAGCAGGCATGGATTCCTTTTCGCCCATGCCTGTGGCATCACGACCCACCCCGAAGCGCACACTGACTTCTGTCGAGACGGGTCGTGACATTTTTCCAGTATATGAATGCGATCAGCCTGGACCCGCATCTCCTTCTCGAAAACCGCAGCTTGGGCTCTCACTTGTTCCTGGAAGGCTCCTTCCCTTTCCCGCATCTGCTCCACAAGGGCTATCTCCCTTTCTCGCATTGCCCTCATGTCTTCGATCATGGGACCCAGAATCTCCCTTAGTGATGGCGGCAATGGAGGCGCGGGAACAACCACATCTGCAGTAATAAGCACAACGACGCGGTAAGAAATAGATTATGTTCAAAGTAAAACAACATACAGGAAGAGCTAATATACTATCACTAAAGAAGGGAGATCGTAAATATGCGAGGACTCCTCAACTTCTTAGGTAACCGCAGGAAGTGCGGTCAGAAAGGGGCGGATAGGACGCCTTAACCGATCGGTCCATTAGCTTAAGTTGTTGCTTTCGCGACAGCTCTCCTTCTTTTCGCCCTCGCTTCAGGTCGTCATGGCTTATCGAGAGAATACCATCCAGAGGTATGATTACTATTTCTAGACGCCGCTCAAGCGGCAAAGGTTTAAAAACAGCTGGAGGGAGTGAGAATAGTGGTCTCGATCCCAAGACCGCTCTAGCTTTACTGTCCTGATGGCATCCACAGCCGCCACCCCGGTCCGCAGCAGCAGCATTTAACGTGGCTTGCTTAACAGCAGAGTCACTGCTCTCGCAGGCGACCAGACCGGATTTCTCCAACTTTATTTGCAGCTGCATCTCCTCGCGCTCTGCCCCCTCTTGATCCACCTTGGCCTTGGCATCGGCCTCAGATTTTTTCCTCTCCTCCTCGAAAAGAGTGAGGACCTATGAGGTGACCGCAACATCCTCACCCCTGTTGTGGTCATCCAGAAACCCATCAAGGTCAACATCAACAGGAGAAGAAGGGTTGACCGCGGATTACAAGCCCTGATCGGCCTCCTTCTCTTCGCTATACGACACGGTCTTGGCCGGAGACCACGGCACCTCCCTGATGTAATCTAAAATCTGAAATTGATTTTAAACGATAAGTTGTGGTTACGTTAAAAATAATGCGGCGCTCTCAAATTCTTCAGCGGTAAATCCTATCAATGTTGGATCATGGGCTCGCACACGCGCATATGAACCGACATTTGAACATATGATTAATATGACTTAATGATTCACATGTATCACCTTTAGAGAAACAAGAAAATAAATAGGACAAATCAGTTTCAAATTTCGACAAATAGGAAATGAAAATCTAGGCAAGCTCTGGTTTGGCGAACAATTTAATATTAAGCATAAAATTTGTTATCAGTTTTAGAGCTTTCGGAGTGAGTGGTATACCTTCCCCTCACAGGTTTAGGGATTTTTGGTTCTGGGAACAGCAAATTGAGACTTCAGGATGAGGCTCTTTGAGTAATTGTGATCGGGAGGGCTGCAGCAAAAGGTTGGAGGAACTGTCGCAGGAGCTGGAGTTCCAGCACGCAAGAACAAGAAACGAGAGGGGGGGTGGGTTGCTGGAGGCGCTCGTGGAAGACGACGACCAAGCGCGCCGTGTTGGGGCTCGCCGTTACCACCGACGACCGGCGGAGCTAAGGTCGCCGGCCCCTGGAATGGCCTCCGGAGGCGGCGTCGTGGCTGGGAAGGTTTGCTTCGGGCGGCTGGAAGGACTAGCGACGGCGGATGGGGCTGGACGGGAACTTTGCTGGAGAGAAAACCGAGCGAGAGTTTAATTCTCGTTCAGTTTTCTAATTTCCAGCCTAGTTCGAGAGAGAGGAGGTGGACCAGTTTAAAACATCCAGGTTTAGGAATACATAACAGCTTGCATTTAAAGATAATGAAGTGGGAATTAATTGAGGAGGTTTGATATTCATAACAGCTCGGTTTAGGAAAACGTAGTGGGGATTAATTGTGAGGCTTGATTTTCATAACAGTTGGGGCAATTAATGGACTATGGCTTTCAATGAAATGACTTAAGTACTCCCCAAAAGTAATTCTGAATTATAATTTCAGAAACAAGAGGCTTATAATTTTAAATATAATAATACCTTAATTGTTTGTCAATTCCATTGCTTGCCTAAATTAACACTACACCTAGTTTGCCGGACCTTTACATTCAGGGTCGTATTGGTCGGTCACGCCAATAAGCCGACAAACGTGCGCGAATGACATGCGCGGAACAAGATACAAGCGCTAGCAACGTGCGCGACAATAACAAAAATAAACGTGCGCTAAAACATGCGCGACTCACAAAATAAAGTGCAGAAATAAAATACGATGCGACTCAGGTTGCATCACTCCCCCTCCTCACTAACAGTGGTATCAGGGTTGACCGCGTCCTCCTTCTTAGCCAACTTTTGTTCCTTACTCTTCCTCTTCTCCTCCTTATGCGTACCATGTTTAGATAACACAGTATCTGGCCGCTTCCTTTTTTTTCTTCTTTGGCAGACTTGCCCGCTTCAACATGCATCAGCCTAAGCCTGTCAGCAGCAGTCTCCATCTTCTCCATTCCAGACAGGACATTTGTGGTCTTAGACAGCCCGAGTTCAGCAAGGGACTTATCTGCATCAAAGCTTATGGCGGTGAACGGAAGGTGCATAGTGATTTGTTCAGAGGAGAGAGTGTTCACCACATCAACAAAGGGTAACGGCTCCTGAGTGGACGCGGCGGTACTCTTCGCGGTTCATCAATCTTAACCGCCTTGTTGGAGGTTTCACCAGTAACCGCGCAGCTACTGTTCTTCTTCGTGATGGTCTTCTTTTGAAGAGAAGCTCGTGTCCTTAATACACTCTCAATCTCAAAAGCAAAGTCATGTTGGACTTGATTAATGCGATTTGCAAAACTCTAACGGCAAATCGAGAGAAGCGCGCCGTTACAAAAAAATATTTTGGAAATTCATAGCATCACAGACGTATTTATAGATTTCCTCAACAGTAAAGGCATGTCACAGTCTCCGCGGTTAAAACAGACATTTTCGAAGTTTCAAAAAACTTGAAAATGAGTGGTGATCATGTTTACCAGAATTTTGCGACTAGCTTTATGCATGCATGTCGGTCAGTGGGGTCAGATTCTACAGTGATCGCCTAGACCGCCTGAGATTTCTCAGCAGCCACCTTCATGAAGAGCAAAGAGCAGACTCCAGCTGACCGCCAGACCGCGCTGTCAGAGTCCTCTTTCTTTTCCTTGCTATTTGCACACCATGTAACCTCTCATCTCTGCCCGGTTCTACTATGCCCCGGGCAGCCCATAATTTTGGAGCCTCCCGTTTGGGCAGGCTCCCACTGCTATAAATAGGGATGAACAGTACCCAGAAGGCACGCTGATTTGAATCCTCAAGCTCATCACTTGTGGTTGCGGTCTCGAATCTAGTCCCTTTCCGGTCACCTGATTGTCGGCTAGCCTTATTTTCTCTTTTGTAACCGCATTTTTCAATCTACAAATTGCCTGCAGCAAGTGATATTCGCCGCTGCGGGTAAATCTGGTCTCGCCGCCCTGCGGCCCTATTTCCTATGTCTTTTCAGCCGAGAAATAACTGACAACTGGCAGTTTCTCCCCCGGTGTCCCATAGTGAGAAGTTGTGGAGGTGCATTTTGTGCACTAACATCGTATATTTTGGAATGCCACCAGCACTTGTATATTTTAGATTTTGGAATGCCACCATCACATATTTGTATACTATCTGAAACTTTAAAACGGTTGAGATATTAATGCATTGTTGTGCATATGGAGACCAAAAACAATGCAGAAATATAATGAAGAATATATTTAGACCACCATACATATTGATTGCTCTTGATTTCATACATATTGATTGCTCCAGATTTCTTTCATAATGATTGCATATTCTTTTCCTTGCTGGAATTTAGACCACCGTAAATATTGATTGCATATAAACAACATGAAAAATAGTCGAAATGCAGAAAAATTAGCAATGACACTAATAAGCACAAAGCGCATATTACCTCAAATTTCGAAACCATAGTCATTCATTAAGTGCACATGACTGTGAATGCAGTTTGATCGCAACTTTGGTGTCTTTATTTATGGACGATGCACTTTGATCTAGATCGTTTGCTATTTTTGTTTTGTTTATTTATGGACAATGTTTATGAATTAGAACATATTTATGTTAATGAACGTCAGTTATTATTAGTATTTGATTAAATTATTCAATTTTAAAATTATGAATTTTTAAAATTTCAATTCCAGAAAGTCAATTACATCGTGCAGCCGAATAACTTTTAGGTATCAATTCCAATTATGTTCATTGAATTCCATCCTGCAGCCGAACAGCAGAATTGGTTTTCTGCACAAAGCTAATTCATGCAGATATTGGTGGCAGTTGTAATTATAGCAGTGGCAGTTACACATATGGAGCACCACTACCATATTATCTAGATGGCGGTCATTGTTGAACCATCCACAGATTTATAAGGTCGCATGGATTGATGCAACCTCGAGATCATAAATTTTAATAAACAACAACACTCAAGCCTTTATCCCACCATAGTGGGGTCGGCTATATGGATCCTCTGTCGCCATTGCGCCCTATCCCTAATCATAGTCTCACTAATGCCTAAGTACATCATGTCTTTCCTTATAGTTTCATTCCAAGTCTTTTTTGGTCTACCCCTCCCGCGTTTAACATGCTAGTGACTAAACTCTCACAACGCCTAACAGGTCCTCTAATGGTCTCCTAAATACATGTCCGAACCATCTTAAATGAGCTTCTCGCATCTTCTCTACAATTGGCGTCACTCCTGTCTTATCCCTGATACATTCATTCCTAATTTTATCTAGTCTCGTGTGACCACACATCCACCTAAGCATTCTCATCTCCGCAACTCCCATTTTTTGCTCATGTACACCATTCACTGCCCAACACTCAGAACCGTAGAGCATTGTTGGTCTAATTGCAGTACGATAAAACTTGCCTTTAAGTTTTAATGGTACTTTACGATCACATAAGATCCCAGACACGCATCTCCACTTCAACCAACCTGCTTGGATTCTATGTATCACATCTTTATCTACACCTTCATCTTTTTGAATTATCGATCCCAGATATTTAAAGCACTCATTGCAGGAAATTTTAATAAACAATGAACATAATTAATTAATTATTCATTAAATTTGTTAATTGTTAATTATTTCCGTTTTTATTTGATTTTTAAACATTAGTAATTTTCAAGTCTACATTATATATTCCAAGAGAAGTTTTTAATCTTGATGATGAATTTGCTTTCTAAATGAACTATTACTCCGCAATGACAATCACAAGACATATGTTATGCTAGACGCCTCTCAAGCGGCAATAGGTTTAAAAACAAGACAAATGTTATGTCTAAGATGCTTAGAAATTTTACTGACATCACAAGACAAATGTTTAATAACAGATGGAAATAATTTTTGAAGATAAACATGAGACGGATGTCCAAGACGTTGATGTCATCTTCGAACATCCTCAACGGTAGGACTATAGTCGGTGGTAGATGAAAGAGCTTGGGAAGGTTCTGGTCAATTACAAGCCCCCATTATTCCTGCCACTGCTCATGTTCTGCCTCATACCCCAATCCTAGAAAACACAAGAGTCGTGAAAAAAGATTGTTGAACAATTCAAGGATCTAGTAATATTACTGATAGAAAATAAGTTTTGAGGAAAAGAACAAACACGTAGAATGAAGATAAAATAAATAGAATGGGTGACAAAGATGTGTCCCTTGCCAGCAATAAGGGATAAGTATCCATTGGAAGAGATGACTTTGTCCCACCAGACAAAGAAGTATAGGAAATAAAATCGGAAGATGACCTGGTCATATGAGACTAAAATACTATGAAATAGTGAAATTGTCACTATTCACATATATGCAAATACGAGGTGAAGATCAGGAAAATAGTGTATCCTATATATAACATAATAGTGGTATTATATGACATTGCTTAAGGAATAACTGTTTTTTCGGAACAAAGCTATAATTATTAGAAAAAATATCAAATCTCTTTTGGTCTGGATCACAAGAAGATTATTAGAACTGAAAAACAATAAAGCATGATGTAAAGAAGAAGTCCAAATCTGATCATTACCCTCATCAAGATGAAGAGTGTAAGTTCCTAGTGGCATGTCTCTATCAAGACTACGGACTACCTCATCTTCATCCTCAAGCCAAAATTGTCTTCTTGTTCTCAATCCAAAAGCTGATTTAATGGCCTCCTTTATTGCCTCTGCAGAGCCATCTATGCCTATTTTTTTCGTGTAGTCTCCACACTTGACTAGAATAACTCTTCCACCATAAGAGCTATGGTTGCCACCACCTAATTGTAAAACAATAATAATAATTAAATTACAATGAATAAATCCAGAGGAGAAAACTAATTGATGAAATTTAAATTTTCGTTCTAAAAGTTCATTTACAGAGCTTCATATAGAACTTAGTAATAGTGGAGAAATAGAATAGATTATTTAGTCACGTGACTCCTACACATATATATACATAGGTTAGGAGAAACTGGAAATTACAGAAATGTCATTAAGCTATCAATCTCATTAAATTGTGACATTAATATTATGGCCAACAATTCATGACTTGATATTCATTTCAACTCTGTCCCTCAAGTGGAACAAAAAATATCTATCATCCCCAACCTTGAGTATATCACACATCACAGCTTAGACATTTGGTGAAGACGTATGCCAGTTGATCTTTCTAATGAACAAAAAAAGTAACAATATTCTTTTTGCAAAGATGATCATTGATAAAATGTGTCAACTTCAGCATGTTTATTCCTATCATGTTGAACTAGATTGTGAGCTATGTTGATGGCAACATTGTTACGCAATACAATAGCGAAGGCTTGGGTTCAAGGATCCCTAGGTCCTGTAGAATAGATGTAAGCCACAATCCTTCATAGAGGCCTTGGGGCATGGCACGATATTTTGCCTCCGCACAAGATCTGTCCACCATATTTTGCTTCTTACTCCTCCAGGTCAACAAGTTACCTCCAACACAGATACAATAATAGATGGTGGACTTTGTATCAACCCAACTTCCCGCCCAATCAGCATCAGTGAAAATTTCAACCCTTAAGCGGTGTGGAGAATAATAATCCTTACCAATAAGACTTCTTAAGGTATCTCAGAACATGATGGGTCGTCTCTTGGTGACGAATGTTCGGGGCATGCATGTGTTTGCCCAAAATACCTACAGCATATGTAATATTAAGATGTGTGTGTGACGGGTATGTAAGTGTTCCAACCGGTTTCTAATAGCTTGACACATCAATCCTATCACCATCTCTAGCATCACTAATATTGTAATTTTCCTTAATGGAAGTGTCCATTGGAGTGCAACCAAGCAACCAAGTTTCCTTCAGAAGATTCAAAACGTATTTCCTCTGAGAAATGAATAAACTCTTATTGAATCTTGCAACTTCAATCCCAAGACAATACTTTAGTTTCCCTAGATCTTTGACCTCAAATTTATTGGACAATTGAGCTTTGAGAGACACAATCTCCTCAATATCATCTCCTGTAACCACAATGTCATCCACATAAACAATGGAATAGAGATTATAAGGTGTTGCAGTTTTACAAACATAGTATGATCTAATTGTCACTACTTAGAGCGAAACAGGATCATAGCCTTGTGGAATCTTCCAAACCAGATCCTAGGAGTCTGCTTCAGGCCATATAATGATTTTCTCAAAGAGCAAACAATCTCAAAAGATAAACCATCCCTTATTTGTCCCTTTATAAACCCAGGAGGGAATTTCATATGCACTTCTTCCTCAAACTCCCATGAAGGAAAGCATTCTTCACGTTGAGTTGGTAAAGTTCCCAACCAAGACAAGCTACACGGGATGCAATAGAAGCAAATGTCTCTTGATAGTCAACACCTTTGGTTTGAGTATATCCTTGAGCCACAAACATTATTTTACAGTGTTCTATCATGCGATTTGGGTTATGTTTCATTGAGAAGACACATTTGAGCTAACAATTGTCTTTCCCGAACGAAGTTGGAAAATGTCTCATGTATGACTCTTATTAAGTGTGAACATTTCCTCCACCATAGCTTTCTTCCATTTAGAGATCCTCAGTACATCCTGCCAATTCATAAGAATAGCAATTGAGGATAAAGAGTTAATGAAAGTTAGATGTCCATCGGTAAGAAACATAGTTTAAAATAGGATTTTTGGTATAGGGTGATTTACCTTTCAGAAGAGTGATAGTTAGATAAAGATCATCTCCAAAGTCTTTGTCCAAGGCAAGCATTGGTAGAGGTGTAACCATAGGAACTTGTGCTTTTTGTGCATCTATATGTATTATGTATACGATGATAGACTATAAGAAATGGAGAGATCAGAGACCGAGGAGTAACCTGAGTCTGTGATATGTCCTGGATGGGAGATATAACGGGATTGGGGAATAATTGGTAAAGGAATGTCACCCACATAAATATCTTCTCGCATCATACCAACATCACATGCCTCCCTATGATGAATGGAATGAGTCGGATCGGGAAAGTAGGACTCCCCGTCATAGAAGGTAATATTCATGGTACAAAAAATACGATGCATCGGAGATGATAACATTGATATCCCTGTCTGGTAGAGAAGTAACCAATAAAGACACATCTCTGAGCCCAGAGATCAAGCTTGTCCCGATGAGGTTGATGGATGTGAACAAAAAAACACCCAAAACACATGGAAGAAAATGTGACGTATAAACCATGCAATGGGTGGAGAGACGACCTATAGAAGTACATAGCTAAGAACTGTAGACAGGAGGCAATTGATAAGATGTGTACCGGCCAACACTACATCACCCCAGTAAGACTTAGAAAGGTGCATGATAGGATCTGCCACCGCTTTCGCTTTCCTTGACGACTTTTGCTTCTCCTGCGAATATAATAAAGGAACGGCCGCCCCTGACCTAAGAAGAACGATTATCCTTCTGACCAAATAAGGACCAGCTTACTTACTTCTCGAGCGAGAGTTCCACGATCTCGACCCGCAACTTGTTGGGAGTAGGGACATGTGAGAACGCAACGAGCAACCTCGAGGAGGTGTTTATTTTTCGGTTCAACGACTCCATTTTGACTGGAGGTGTGCGTGCACACAGGTATTTTGATGGATAGTAGCATGATTAACGGGTATGACCCGAACACCCCAGAGTCATCATACCCCACACCCCCCACCCCCACCCTCACTAGAAGGAAACATAGTGTCATTGAACTGGTTCACAACCATCTTATCAAACACTTGAAAAAATCAAAAATTTCACTTTCTTTATAGGAGATGGACTCATGTGGTATGAGAAAAATAGTCAATAAAAGTAGCAACCCAACGAAAAGCAGTAAGAGATAGAACAGAGAAAGGACCCCAAATATCAGAATGTATTACATCAAACATAAGTAAACTAGGAGAAGAGATATGAGAAAAGTTATGTCTAAGATGCTTAGAAATTTTACTGACATCACAAGACAAATGTTTAATAGCAGACGGAAATAATATTTGAAGATAAACATGAGAAGGATCATGGATGTCCAAGACGTTGATGTCATCTTCGAACATCCTCAACAATAGGACTACAGTCGGTGGTAGAAGAAAGAGCTTGGGAAGGTTCTAGTCAATTACAAGCCCCAATTATTCCTCCCACTGCTAATGTTCTGCCTCATACCCCAATCCTAGAAAACACGAGAGTCGTGAAAAAAGATTGCTGAACAATTCAAGGATCAAGTAATATTACAGATAGAAAGTAAGTTTTGAGGAAAAGAACAAACATGTAGAATGAAGATAAAAGAAATAGAATGGGATATAAAGAGGTGGCTCTTGCCAGCAATAAGGGATAAGGATCCATTGGCAGAGATGACTTTGTCCCACCAGACAAAGAAGTATAGGAAATAAAATCAGGAGATGACCTGGTCATATGATATGCATCACAGGAGTCAACGACCCATTCAGCAAAGATGATGGAAGCAGCGTGTGCATTGGATATACCTCAAGTAGCAAATGTCGTAGAGGAGCCACCTGAATTCGAATCACTTTGGGATCGTAGCAGACATCTGAGGGCATCAAGTTCATCACCGGTGAAGGGCCTGGATGAGGGTGCAGGTAAGAGCCCATATGAAGACGTAGGGATAGAAGGCTCCTCATTAAACTTAGTGGTATAAGTTGCATAATGTGATCGTGACCCCAACTGTCGTGTGCCCCCTCGTCCTTGGACACGACCACGACCAAGGATTCCCCAACGCAAAGATACAAGGTGAGGATGAAGTCGGAAGAAAAAAATCATGAGCATGGCCTCTCTTACCATAGTAATTACACAAAGGAACAAAAGTGTCCATTGCTCCACGACCAAAACTAACCAGGGAAGAACGACTAGTAATCATGCTTGAACTTAGTGATCTCCTATGGCCTTCATCACCCAACGTCATGCTTAGTGCCTCTATGAGAGAAGGAAGTAGAGAGGGATGGAGGATGCAGGTACGCACAGTATCAAACTTCATGTTCAGCCACACCAAGAACACATGAACTCTATGGCACCTTCCTTCTTCAGCAACGGAACAACATCATCGGTGCATACGGGAGTGAAATGATCAAAAGCATCCACTTCTTGATATAGCCTTTTGAACTCAGAAAAAGAAGAGACATTCATGGCTCCCTGCCTAAGTTCAAGAATTTGACGAGTGAGTTCATGCACCTAGGTGAAGCTTCCAATCTGCGAGTATGTCTCACGGGCACATGTCCAAATCTCGTAGGCAGAATCCATAAGCATATAGATCTGAAATACTTTGGATAGCGTCGAGTGAAGAAGACACGAAAAAACAAAGAATTTATCAAAATCTCACTTCTTCAATGATGGATCAGATTGGCTGGCTCACAAATTGTCTCATCAATGTAACTGTACAATTGATGGCTACGAATAACATGTTTAGTAGCATGAGACCATCCAAAATAGTTGGTTGTCTTCAACGAGCTAGAGTGGTCATGAGTCCTCTGAGGGTCACTCATTTGCGGGAACTAAACACTGGACGACGAACTGAAGAGTCCCTCATAGAAACACGTCCCGGCCAGGAACAAGAACAAGAATGTTAAAGCGATCATGTCAACATCTCACACTGCCCTAAATCATCAATTAGCAGATAGGGAAGCATGTTAAGGATGTCATGAAACAGCTCTGATAGCTGTCATTGTTGAGAAAACAAACGGACGAGAAGGCCTAGGTCAGAATCTGGAAGAGAAAGGTAATTGTACAATGAGCCGTCAAGCAACTATAGATCATAAGAATGGTACGCAACACAAACTACGGTATTGGAGGGGCACAACAACAGAACTTGAGCCAACAAATCCCTCGGGTGTGGTCGCTGAGGGTAGCCTGGAGTGGGAACAATCCTATTGGAGTCGACAGAACATGATTGAGGCGAGATCGGAGGAGCTGGATAGGGACGAGTTCTCTGAAACAAGATCGGGAGGGTGAAGGCAGAGCGGGATCGGGACGGGGACAACGGAGCGGGATCAGGACGGGGACGACGAAGAAAAATTGGGACAGGGATGACAGAGCGGGATTTGATGGTGACGGGCGAGTGGGATCGGGTGGAGCCCATGCTCTAATACCAAGTGGAGAAATAGAATATATTACTTTACTTAAACAACTACTCTGTACATATAAAAGTTGAGTTTAGTAGTATTGGTCTATTAGTATGTTAGTGGGTTTAGTCCCACATTGTGAGTCAAGTTTTATGTGTCCTTGTATTTCCTATATATTCCCCCCCTTTGTGGATGAATAATACAACAAGCCTTTCTATTTCTCTTAATTTCTACTTGGTATCAGAGCCAAGAATCTGAAACCCTAAAAAGTTTTTTTTCGCTTCCGTCACATCCCGACCTAGCACCCCCCCCCCCCCCGACCTGTTCGTCTTCCCCTTCCGTCTGCTGGGGCTTCGGCGGCACCCTCTTCCCCTCGCTCCCGTCAATGGGATCGTATTTTGATTCCAGAGACGGGAGCGGGGCCATCTCCCGTCGCAATCGATGCGTCGTCCTCCCGTCGCTGACGATCCCTGCTTCCTCTTCATCGACGGCTGCTTCATCTTCCATCGACGGCACGAGCCATCTTCATCGACGACGCGGCTGCTTCATCTCCCATCGACGATGCCGACCCCGTCTTCCATCGACGATGCTACCCTCTTCCATCGACGATGTCGATCCCGTCGTTCTCCTGCCATCGACGACGGCTGCTACTACCTCTTCTCCAGATCTGCCATCGACTCCTTCCCCCTGCGACATCGACGAAATCGGCGGCTTCTTCCTCTGCCGATCGACGATCCCGTCGAGCCTTCTGCTCCGGGCTTCCTCTTCTCAATCGACGGCTGCTTCCCCTCTTCCAGATCTGCCGGTACCCCTCTTCCAGCCGCTGCTGCTTCTCCCGCTGCTGATGCTATCGATCTGCCGCTGCTGTGCCGCTGCTGTCTCTGTCTGCCGCTTGTGCCTGCAACCATCTATGCCCGGGCTTCTACCTGATGTTGTTGCGCCTGATGCGCTCTCTTCCGAGCCGGTTCTTGCTGCTGGTCTCTCAAGAATGCTGAAGTTATGTGTTTATTTTTTGCTGTTTTTTTATGTGTGGTGTTTGATGCGTGTCTTTGCCTATATGCACGTGTTATCCACGTGAGGGGGAGTGTTGGGATGAATGCGACTCGGATGATCGTTCCCGTTGTTCGCCTTAGTCCCACACGGCCTCTAGGCTTGTGTCGTGTGTTGTTTGTGTCTCCCCAAATTTTTTCTTTGTGATTGGTAGGTGGTATGGTCTTTGGTGGGTGTCTTTTTTCCCTCAACCTACCCATTGGTCAAAGTCCCGACGAGGGTTTGCCTTGGGTGATTTGGTTGTGGTGTTATCCCCGCGGTCCCGTAGATCCGTGCGTGTGTGGTGTTATCCCCGCGATCACGTAGATTCGTGTGTGTGGTGTTATCCCCGCGGTCCCGTAGATCCGTGCGTGTGTGGTGTTATCCCCGCGGTCTCGTGGATTCGTGTGTGTGGTTTCTTTCCCGTGGGTGGACCGTGTGTGGGAGTATCCCCGGTCACCCATCTTGTCCCACCTTTGCCTACCACATTTACCCTTCCTTTGATGTTGTCAAGCTGGTGGTTTCCCCTCCAGCTTGAGGGGGAGAGTTGAGTTTAGTAGTATTGGTCTATTAGTATGTTAGTGGGTTTAGTCCCACATTGTGAGTCAAGTTTTATGTGTCCTTGTATTTCCTATATATTCCCCCCCTTTGTGGATGAATAATACAACAAGCCTTTCTATTTCTCTTAATTTCTACTATAAATGTTGTTGGGCGTACTTTCCAACACGTGTTAGGAAAAACTGGAAATTACATAAATGTCATTATGCTATCCATCTTATTACATTGTGACATTAATATTATGGCTAATAATTCATGACTTGATATTCACTTTAACCATAGTGAATGAACATCCAAATGCATTGACATTTAATGGGAATTACAAGTGTTATGTGAAGTGTATCCTTGATAAAGATCCAGTACGTGTGTTGCAAATAAGAATGGTGTTTTATTGTTTTATCTTGAAATAGATGTAAAATCATCCAATCATTTATCTCTTGCAATGTTGGACATTGCCTACAAGAAGGTTTGGGCTCTGTTTGGGATAACTGTGGCATTTGAGCATTGGTAATGTGAAACTCTAGTAGTAAACATAACGGTGGCAGATTATCGGCATTTGGAGCTTTCGTGATAGTTTCTTGGGCCCAAATTCCACTTACTTGGGTGTGCACGTGCATGATAAGATATCGGTGCTAAAAATAAGAATGGTATTTTATTGTTTTACTTTGAATTAGATGTAAAATAATCCAGTCATTTCTCTGTTGCAGTGTTGGGCATTGCCTACGATAAAGGTATAAGTTCTTCATGGTAACGAATTTTAAGTGTGTACGATAGACACGTGTTCCTGGGAGAATAACTTGAACAAATTGATGATCAGCCATAATAAGAAAAAGTAGATAGGGGCTTGTAACATCAAATTCTTAGAATGAAGAATGTACATCCTCGAAGTATTTTCAAAACATGAAAAATAGAGAATTCATGAAGTATACTCAATTGTTATATTATGACATAAGGTAATGGTTGGATACCCTTTGATCAGATGAGAACTAAAAAAAATAAGCCAAATTAATCACAAAATAAGCAATATTCTTTCAAATGATTTGAAACTTCAATTACAGGGCACGGAACCGCAAAATAGATATGGAGTGTGCTTCCAACTAGGGGTGCAATTCGGTTTGGGAGGTCAGTTTGAACCCAAACCGAAAAGAGCTGTTATGTTTTTTCCCAAACCGAACCAAATAACTATTGTAGTTGAAACATGCACTGCAGAGAAATCAATTCAAATTGAAGAGCAAATCAAACCAAGCTTGAAATACCTATAGAAGGCCCCATGCTCATGTGATGGGGATCACATTGATGGGGATCACATTTCACGGGCGGGCTGGCCCTATCGGAACCAGCTCGGGTCTACTTACACGGGAGGCGGATTTAGGATCATCATATGGACGATCCGAGCCGGTAGTCGCGTTCAGATCGACGACAACATATTTTATGTATTTTTCCATGTATATTTAGTGGTTTTATGTTTCGGACGATCGTAGCCGTCCGTAGTGGGTCCTAAGTCTATAAATAGGGGTATAGGGGCTGGTTTTCAGATATCACAGAATTTGGACAGATTTTCCGGGCTCTTGCAGACCTCTCCACGGTACCGATTCCATGGATCTTTGGTGCCAAAGCCAAGGTAACTATCTTCCCACTACCCATAACTACATTCTCATCCATAACCGCCCATAACTCCCTCCCACCACTAAATAAGTACCAAGTAATGAAGTAACTATCCATAATCGTTGCAGGTCCTCTCCCAAAACGACCATAACTACTTATTAACTACACCATAATCATCCTAAATTCCACTACTAAATCACCCCATAACTACCTAAAACCGGCATTAACCCCTCTATTGATGGTTGTTACTGTTCATTCAGGACAGTGACTGCATATCCTCTTCCCAACAGACTCCTATGCGTTACTCTTCATCCCGAACAGTAACCGCCTGCCCCCAAGCCAAAATCACCAGCCGAATGCTTCCAAACCAGCAAACACACCCTTGCCATCACTGTCTGCACCCAGATTCACTACCCCAGCACTCTTACACTTACACCAGCCCCTCCGGTACCACATTATTCATCCATAAATGCTGTTCTGGACCTGAAACTGCCCTGCTAAAATCCCTTTACCCACCCAGAACTGTTACTCTGGTCTGGAACTGCACTGTCAACCCCCCAAATCCCCTTGACATCCCCCAATTACAGCATAAATTAGTGGCAGAACTCAGAAAACATAGCAGTTTTAGTAATGTCCAGCCCACGAATCAGCCTCTAACCATCTCTCCGGACCCCGATCACCCGTGTAAGTTCTAAATTGGAAGTTTAATTTACTGTGTTGATTATTTGACGAAGAAACATATTATTTGGGATCCAAATTTGTAAAAGTTCGCTCCATTTTAAATTCTACTTAGAAAGGTTTTTTTGCCAAACATTTAAACAAAGCACTTTATCTTTAATTTAATTGGATCTTAATTGTGTTTTAACGTCTAATCTCTAGTGTGGATGCTTATGGACTTTATTAATAATTTCAGGATTTATTGTAATTAAACGTTGGACACCAATGCGCATTGCATCGCATTAGGCCTCCACGACACCTCACTAGAGTTCCCTTTGGGCACGACATTCACTACATGTAACGGCCCCTTTAGCGGCTACCGCTACAATTATACTAACTTACCTACATCAGAGAGCAAGGACAAATATCCAGAGCAATATATGAGAGAGTACAAAAAGAATAATGTAATACAAAATAAAACCATTTCATTTCATTAGTATCTGATCACAAGTACAATAGTACAACTGGTAGCCCTATACACATCAAAAGGGGCTTACCAAAAGTGCTACAAAACTAAGCAAATTGTTTGTACATAATTACATTAGATACTATACTACAGACTCTATTAGAAATAAAACTGAAAGTCATCATGGGGACACTCCAAATCCTTGCACCTCTCCATGTGCGCATCCAGAACTTCAAATACTGTTGTAGACACCTCCACCCAAAGGCTATACCTCTTAGCTTGACGAGAATTACTAACTCTAATGGGAGGAGGGACCTCTTCCTTGACCTGTTTAGTATTATATTTCATTAGTCATAAGACTACGTGAATTCTTAATTTTCACCATATCTTGGGTTTATTTCTTTTACTTAGAACTCTTTCATTATGTGATATCTTTATCTTAATTTTCTCTTATGGGTATTATGAAGTGTAAATTCATATTCACATATATTTTACGTGCCCTTGACTCGCACGTTAAACTGACAACGCGTACCCTTGACTCGTACACGTATTTGTTAATTATTATTTCGTACCCTTGACTCGTACGAATCTTTAATATATATGTGAAAAGGTTATTTTCCCCGCCTTTTCGTTCGGATTAACCTTTAATTATACCCAATGCGCATTTTCATTTCTTTTGTTTTACTTTTCTTTTCTTATCATTTTTCGTTCTACCATCATTATTACTAAACAAGATTATACAAATAATATGAAAAGTAATGACATGAAAAGAAATAAACTAAGCACTTACGTCAACTTTGCCTTTGCCTTTATCCTTGCTGGGTTCATTTCCTCTTCCTCTACCTTGACACGCCATGTCCTAAACATTCGCATTATTAGATGAGCATAACTTATAATAAAATCTTCTCTTAATAGACTCCTCATATTACACCATTTCCTACTCTACTAGTGCTGCCCTAGCATTTTTAAAGTGGATATATACTCATATTTAAAGTTCCTTAGTATAAGGACTTCTAATTCCCTAACCCCATGCTTAAACCCTAGCAAGCACGCCTTATAAATCAACTATAGTTGGCTGCCCTAATTATTTTTTATGGAACTTCTGCTGCTCTAACATGGAGACAAGCTACTTTCATAGGCCAGCATCCTCTTGACCTAGTTTACCCTTAATAGGAACTAGGTAAGTGAAATTAGGAGCATAATATCCAATTTCCAAACTAGGGTTTACGGATTTCTTGCCTGAAAGTAAAAGAAAGGCATGAAATAAGCTTACAATCTTTTCTGAAACTCAAGAGGAGTTGAGATATCAAAATTAGAACTCTTAGGGACATTTTAGGGTTTTCGGCTAAGCAAAAATCGAGAAGAACGGAGGAGGATTGAGGCTGATGGAGGGTGTGGCGTCGTGCGCTTCTTTCCGCCTGCGTCGGGGCTTTCTCGCGTGAACTGGGAGGAGAACGGGTTCAGCGGCTTATTAAGAGTAAACCACATCGCCTATTGCAAGCCCCCCACGTAACCCATGACTCTTCCGCCCCCCCCCCCCCCCCCCCCCCCTGGACCGACTAATTGAATTGGGTTTTCTCCTAAACCGGTTAAGGCTTTGGTTGGCCAACAGACACTCAATTAAGCCTTTCTCAATTAAGGCTTTGGTTGGCCAATCTGATGGAGGGTGTGGCGTCGTGCGCTTCTTTCCGCCTGCGTCGGGGCTTTCTCGCGTGAACTGGGAGGAGAACGGGTTCAGCGGCTTATTAAGAGTAAACCACATCGCCTATTGCAAGCCCCCCACGTAACCCATGACTCTTCCGCCCCCCCCCCCCCCCCCCCCCCCCCCTGGACCGACTAATTGAATTGGGTTTTCTCCTAAACCGGTTAAGGCTTTGGTTGGCCAACAGACACTCAATTAAGCCTTTCTCAATACCTTTACACTCTCATGATAATAAGTTAAATTAAATTAAATTAAATACACCACATTAATGAAATTCTTTGTACAAATATAAATAGTACCTGTAATAATTTTAGCGACGTCACAATTCTCCCCTCCTTACCGTTCGCAGAAATCTTCATTCTAACTCTGAATCAAATAGAAAGGGGAAAAGGTTTCACATGACCTCTTATTTTTCCCAGGTAGCTTCATATAAACTATGTCTTTCCACCCGACTTTTACGAATCGAACGTCTCCGTCCCGGAGTTGCTTAGTCTGCCAATCCACTATTTTATAAGGCTCGGTTGGACTTGATAAGTCAGATTCAATTCGGATCTGTACAGAAGGGACTATCTTTTCTGGATCTGCTATAAACCTTCTCAAGGAAGACACGTGGAACACATCATGAAGATTCTGAAGAGTATCAGATAACGCCAAGCGATATGCTACCTCTCCAATCCTTTCAATGATTGGGAATGGTTATACATATCTTGGACTAAGCTTTCCAATTCTTTTGATTCGTGATGTACCTTTAAAAGGTTTTATCTTAAGACATACCATATCACCCACGTTGAATTCCACTCTTCTGTGTCGAGCGTTGTAATACTTATGTTGTCTATCTTGAGCAATTTTCAATCTTTCTCGTACAATTGTTATTGTATTCTGCATTTTGTCTACTTTCTTTGCTTCTAAGAACGTTTGCTCGCCATCTTCAGACCAACTTAAAGGAGTTCGACATCTTCGCCCATACAAAGCTTCGAACAGGGCCATCTGAATGTTGGACTGATAACTGTTATTATAAGAAAATTCTACTAATGACAGATATTTTTCCCATGATCCTTTAAGATCTAGAACGACCATCCTTAAGAGATCTTCTAGCAATTGAATGGTTCGCTCGGATTGACCATCGTTCTGAGGGTGAAACGTCGTACTATATAACAACCTAGTTCCCAGTCTTTTCTGAACTAGTTTCCAAGTGTCTGATGTAAAACGCCCATCTCTGTCTGAAATTATAGATCGGGGAATCCCATGATGCTTTACCACAACATTGATGTATCGGTCGACTAACCTTTCAACTGGTCCATCTTTCTTCATAGGAATAAAATGTGCAACATTTATTAGTCTGTCAACAATCACCCAAATACCGTTGTTTCCTGGTTTGCTCCTTGGTAAACCCATAAAAAAATCCATAGTTATATCATCCCACTTCCACTCAGGAATTGGTAAGGATTGCAAGTTTCCGCCAGGCTTTTGATGTTCTGCTTTTACTAGTTGACACGTGTGACATTTGGCAATATAGTTAATTATGTCAGTTTTCATTCCTGACCACCAAAACTCTTGTTTTAGATCTTGATACATTTTCGTCCTTCCAGGATGGATAGAATACATTGTATTATGTGCTTCATATAATATCTCTGTGCGTAGTGCATTAACATTTGGAATACATAATCTTCCATTCAAAAATAACAATCCAGAAACTTCCACGAATGATGATGATTGGTCATTTCTAACTTTTTCCAGGAATTTGATAAAGACAGGATCTTGATTCATTGCATTCCTTACTCTTTCTTTGATTGGATGTTCAATTGTCATTTGATACAATTGGCCTTGAGTCTGGGATGAGGATATGAAAGTAAGAATTTCTAATTTTTGCAGTTCCTTAAGTAATTCTTTTTGTTCCGTCAATTGCACTGCTATACTTGCAACATTCTTTCTGCTTAACGCATCCGCTACTACGTTAGCTTTACCCGGATGGTATTTGATATCTAGATCATAATCTTTAATAAATTCTAGCCATCTCCTTTGTCTGAGGTTTATTTCCTTTTGGGAGAAAATATATTTCAAGCTTTTGTGATCCGTAAATATTTCACATTGAGCGCCATATAAGTAGTGTCGCCAAATTTTTAAAACAAACACGACCGCTGCTAGTTCCAAGTCATGAGTAGGGTAGTTACGTTCAGGATCCTTCAACTGTCTTGAAGCATAAGCTATTACCCTTCCATTTTGCATGAGGACACAACCGAGTCCTTTTAAAGAGGCGTCACTAAAAATGTGAAAACCTTCAGTACCATACCATAATTTTCAGCTGATGATATCCAGACCTAAGGTCAATCTTTGAAAAGACCTTTGCATGAACTAACTGATCGAACAAATCATCGATACGGGGTAAAGGATATTTATTTCTGATGGTCAGTTTATTTAATTCGCGATAATCTATACATAATCGCAACGAACCATCCTTCTTTTTAACAAAAAGCACAGGGGCTCCCCACGGCGATGTACTGGGTCGGATAAAGTTTTTATCTAGAAGCACTTGTAGCTGAATTTTCAATTCTGCCAGTTCTTTTGGAGCCATTCGGTATGGTGTTTTTGCAATAGGTGTCGCTCCTTCAATAAGGTTAATAGTGAATTCAACCTCTCTCGTAGGCGGTACACCTGGCAGATCTTCTGGAAATACTTCAAGGAAGTCACAAACTACTGGAATTGTACTCGGTTCCCCAGTTGTGATATCGCTCCCTTTTACCATAACTAGTATTGCCTCGCAGCCTTTTCTAAGTTTCTTCATTGCTTTTATCGAGGAAATCATCGTTTTAGCTACTTCATTGATCCCTTGAAAGAGACATCGTTTTTGATCAAATAATTTGAAGGTGATTTCCTTCTTCCTACAGTTAATAACTGCTTCGAATTTTGATAACCAATCCATCCCCAAAATTATATCAAAGGCAGACAGGGGTAGCACTGCCAAATCTGCTTCTAATGATTGATCCCCTATGATTATCCAAATTTTACATCGAAGCTGCGTATACATTTCAGCATTGTTGGGCATTGTGACTTTTAATTCATTATGGGATTTATAGGGTTCCATATTCAATCGTTTCACTGTCATTGTTGCTATGAAGGAGTGACTAGCTCCGGTGTCAAATAGAACTTTCATAAGATGATTGCGAACATAAAGCATACCTGTTATCACATTATCATGTGATTTTGCTTCTTGCTGATTCAGATTGAAGACTCTTGGTTGTACCTGTCTTTCTTCCTCCCTATATTGCAATGATCCTGATGCTACTGATTCGACGCCTTTTCCTTTAATATCTCGCATAGGAGTATCAAGATGATGCAAGGTAGATGATTGACCTAGTCCTCCTTTTGGATTCCTCCCTACCTCTGCTTTCCACAATGGGCATTCATGTTTCAGATGTCCAGGGCGATAACATTTAAAATAAACACCGGATCCCTTCAGACATTCTCCGGGATGAGCTTTCCCACATTTCACACATATGGGATTACTAAAGCTAGCAGCACCACTTACTGCGGGAGATGGCATCGAAGGACCCCTTTTTTGCTTCTTCCATTTGGAGCCTCCACTTCTTCCCGAGAAAGCCTTACTCTGTTCTTCCGGTAATCTCTTTTGTGGAACTTCACCTTTTCTCTGCGAACTTTCTACATCTCTTTCAATTAATTTTGCTGTCTCTACCAACTCATTATAATTTTTAATTCTCTGGGAAATCAAGTGTACCCGAGCATCTTCCCGTAAGCCCAACTGGAAACGGAAACAACGTTCTCGTTCATTCGGCACCATCTCACTTGCATAATAAGCCCGCTGAGTGAATTCCATTACATACTGTACTACTGATCGATTTCCCTGCAATAAACGAAGGAACCTCTCCTGAAGAATTCGTTTCTCAGATGGTGGCACAAACCAATCGATAAATTCCTTCAGAAAGTCACTCCACGGAATATCGACATTCGCACGTCCAGTAAATTGGCCTTGAGATAAACTATCCCACCACCTATTGGCTTCTCCTTCCAAGAGCAAGGTAACCAAATCAATTCTTCGATCCTCTGGGCACCGCATAGCTTTAAAAATTAATTCAATTTTCTTGATCCAGTCCTCTGTCTCCATCGGTGATAAGCCACCTTGAAAGATTGGGGGTCTCATATCTAAGAACTGTTTTAGATACATATCAACTACTTCATGGGCTGGTACTGGTGCAGTATTGTCCATTCTAATAGCTTCTGCCAACGCTTGCATAATTTCCGCTAAAGGAGGATTTGACCTTCCAGAACTATAACTTTCCTCTGTATCAGCTTGTGCTCTTTCTAATTCTTCTCGCTGTCTTCTACTCATATACGTTCGGGGAGGTTGATGTTCCTGTAATGAGGAATTTAAGTTCAAGTTTCAGCTATGAGATAACGTATCATAGGTCGGTTTAATTTGTCACTCACATTTCCTTCAAGTACTCATATCTCCCCAAAGATTCAAACCTAGCTCTGATACCAATTAATTGTAACGGACCCTTTAGCGGCTACCGCTACAATTATACTAACTTACCTACATCAGAGAGCAAGGCCAAATATCCAGAACAATATATGAGAGAGTACAAAAAGAATAATGTATTACAAAATAAAACCATTTCATTTCATTAATATCTGATCACAAGTACAATAGTACAACTGGTAGCCCTATACACATCAAAAGGGGCTTACCAAAAGTGCTACAAAACTAAGCAAACTGTTTGTACATAATTACATTAGATACTATACTACAGACTCTATTTGAAACAAAATTGAAAGTCATCATGGGGACACTCCAAATCCTTGCACCTCCCCCTGTGCGCATCCAAAACTTCAAATACTGCTGTAGACACCTCCACCCAAAGGCTATACCTCTTAGCTTGACGAGAAGTACTAACTCTAATGGGAGGAGGGACCTCTTCCTTGACCTGTTTAGTATTATATTTCATTAGTCATAAGACTACGTGAATTCTTAATTTTCACCATATCTTGGGTTTATTTCTTTTACTTAAAACTCTTTCATTATATGATATCTGTATCTTAATTTTCTCGTATGGGTTGAAGGGTAAATTCATACTCATATATCTTTTACGTGCCCTTGACTCGCACGTTAAACTGGCAACGCGTACCCTTGACTCGTACACGTATTTGCTAATTATTATTTCGTACCCTTGACTCGTACGAATCTTTAATATATATGTGAAAAGGTTATTCTCCCCGCCTTTTCGTTCAGGTTAACCCTTAATTATAACCAATACGCATTTTCATTTCTTTTGCTTTACTTTTCTTTTCTTATCATTTTTCGTTCTACCATCATTATTACTAAACAAGATTATACAAATAATATGAAAAGTAATGACATGAAAAGAAATAAACTAAGAACTCGCGTCAACTTTGTCTTTGCCTTTATCCTTGCTGGGTTCATTTCCTCTTCCTCTACCTTGACACGCCATGTCCTAAACATTTGCATTATTAGATGAGCATAACTTATAATAAAATCTTCTCTTAATAGACTCCTCATATTACACCATTTCCCACTCTACTAGTGCTGCCCTAGCATTTTTAAAGTGGATATATACTCATATTTAAAGTTCCTTAGTATAAGGACTTCTAATTCCCTAACCCCATGCTTAAACCCTAGCAAGCACGCTTTATAAATCAACTATAGTTGGCTGCCCTAATTATTTTTTATGGAACTTCTGCTGCTCTAACATGGAGACAAGCTACTTTCATAGGCCAGCATCCTCTTGACCTAGTTTACCCTTAATAGGAACTAGGTAAGTGAAATTAGGAGCATAATATCCAATTTCCAAACTAGGGTTTACGGATTTCCTGCCTGAAAGTAAAAGAAAGGCATGAAATAAGCTTACAATCTTTTCTGAAACTCAAGAGGAGTTGAGATATCAAAATTAGAACTCTTAGGGACATTTTAGGGTTTTCGGCTAAGCAAAAACGGGGTAACCAATCCAAGTAAAACTCAAGAGGAGTTGAGAGGGAAGGATTACCTCTAATGGAAGAAAAATCGAGAAGAACGGAGGAGGATTGAGGCTGCTGGAGGGTGTGGCGTCGTGCGCTTCTTTCCGCCTGCGTCGGGGCTTTCTCGCATGAACTGGGAGGAGAACGGGTTCAGCGGCTTATTAAGAGTAAACCGCACCGCCTATTACAAGCCCCCCACGTAACCCATGACTTTGTCGCCATTGTGCCCTATCTTTAATCATAGTATCACTAATGCCTAAGTACATCATGTCTTTCCTTGTAGTTTCATTCCAAGTCTTTTTTGGTCTACCCCTCCCCCGTTTAACATGTCTAGTGACTAAACACTCACAACGCCTAATAGGTGCCTCTAATGGTCTCCTATGTACATGTCAGAACCATCTTAAACGAGCTTCTCACATCTTCTCTGCAATTGGCGTCATTCATGTCATATCCCTGATACATTCATTCTTAATTTTATCCAGTCTCGTGTGACCACACATCCACCTAAGCATTCTCATCCCGCAACTCCCATTTTTGCTCATGTACACCATTCACTGCCCAACACTCAGAACCGTAAAGCATTGCTGGCCTAATTGCAGTACGGTAAAACACTAAAACTTGCCTTTAAGTTTTAATGGTACTTTACGATCACATAAGATCCCAGATGCGCCTCTCCACTTCAACAAACCTGCTTGGATTCTATGTATCACATCTTTATCTACACCTTGGAAAACAAATAGTTTATGTTGTTCCTAATAATAAAATGAAATACAAATATAACACCTTGCATTGGCGGAATAAGAAGATCCCAAAATCAAATTTTTGGAGTGACCTTAGTCCATGTTATTTAATTAGGGATATAATTGATCCAACTGGAGTAGATGGAGAAGAGGTTAAATCAATATCCAGAAGTATTTGTAAGGATGTACGATCTATAGTTATGGATGCAGTGGTTTGATACCTAAAAGTTAAGAGCAGGATTATTGAGCTAGATTGTTTCCATAGCTTTCTCATATGGAATGATAGAGAAGCAATTATGTGCTAGAAGGAATACTGTTTCAAGCTTCTGTGAGAATGTAGTATTTTCTAACAATAGACCATTTGAATGAATATGATTATCTCCAGCTCCACTAACCAAGAGTATATGATCCATAAAAATTCTGTGGGATTTATCGAATTGGATGGCCATAGCGTGAGTACTTTTAATTTCCTAAAGGGATGCTATAATCTGTGACTCATTTGCTTCCTTAGAAACCCTATAACTCTCATGATTAAAGATAATATATTTATGTGGTATAATTTATTTTGGTTCAGTGTTGTTTCTTCGAGTTTTAAAAATAAAAAACCGCACCAAACCTAAGGGAGTGGTTATCCTGAATGAAAAAATGCCCCTACACCAAACCTACCGGTTCGGTGTGAATTTCGGTTCGGTTTGGGCGGTTCAGTTGGTTTGAGCGGTTTTCGGTTTTTCGTGCATATCCCTACTTCCCACTTTACAAGCAATGGGCTAAGTTCAAGAAAGAAGAGATCTTTAGAAGGTTCTAAATCCAACCTTTACATTGTCAGAGCTCTCCCAGAATTTATCATTTTTTAAAAATTTGGCTTGCACAATTTAAAAAATATTAAAACGACAACCCAAGAAATAACCTCTTCAGAAAAAATAAATCACAAAAAACATAAGCAGATATACCATTTGTTGAGGTGTCTCTCCAGTTCCAGGGAGGAATTCCACCAGTAGCAGCTGCATCAGCTGATGTTATAGCAAGAGGATGCCCATCATGATCTAGCCGGCTTTCCAGATTAAGACTAGACCTTCCATTACCTAGAAAATCACAAAAGGTAAAATTAAATGGAAGGATAAAAATAGGAAATCTTTCACATTGCTTTTAAAAAAAAGAATATCATAGATGGAATAAAAATGAATATAAATATTTGTGAAAAAAGTTGAATGTAAAGGCTTTTTAAGCAAAAAAATCATGTAAGCTCCAGAAAAAGAATTCAGCAGGACACTAATAATCAGCAAATACATTTTGACGCCTTCAAATCTGCCAGCGTTTCCAAGCAAAATGCTACATTAATAAGAATAAAAACATGGAATTAATACTATAGTTGAAGTTTATCTTGCAAAACATTGCTATCGGTATATTAGCATCTCCAATCATCCACACATACAAAAAATAGACAAAGGCGGCCACATGAATGTGCAAGTACATAGACTCACAAGTAATACCAAATCACTTCATGCATGGTTATGAGTGCATTTTAGCTCACTTTATCTCCACATGCATTGCCTAAGGATTGCAGGACATATTACACAAGACCAAGAACTGCTGGACCTACGAGGATCCTCTATGACAAGATTCTTGAAAGGCGAGATAGATAAAATAGCTACACATTTTTCCCCAATCCTTCAAAAATGAGTTTTTCTACATTCTTGATAAGGAGGCGAGTGCATAAGGAATTTAGAAACAGATTAAGACAAGTCACAAGCGTATATCCACATGTATTCCTCTTCAAATTCCATTATGCACACACAAAAAGAAGTGGCCCAGAATGTTAGAGAAAGCAAAAGTGAAAACAATGTGATGGAAAGAAAGAGAAAACTGAGAGACACTCTCACGGTCCGAGTCCTGACCGAATTTTTCCTTCACTAAATTGATGCTTAACTCTTCTTAAATTCCTCCCTAAATAGATAACAAAAGATTCCACCAATTCCTATTATTTAGCATGGCTAAAACTGTTCATATTCCTTAGCATTAAGTGTTTCCACTTCTTATTCCATGTGGCTCCTTGGTTTCTCACTACTTCATTTGTTGTGGCAGCATGCACGAAGATTTTTGCCTATACCATCTTGAATGTAGCTGTTTGGGCACCAGGACCTGGGTTGCCCATTCATCATGCAGCCAACCTGGCTTGCCTGCTCTAGTTGCCCCACTTCTGGAGTAAATGAGCAAGATTTGTTGGACCAGATAAGGTCAGTGAGTTCTGTAGCATAACAATGCCCCCCATGCAAAGCTGCCTTGTCCCAAAGGCAGAAAGTAAGAAACTGTTGTTGGAGCTCAGTGTTGTTCGTCCATGCAAAGTCGAATGCAGGCCAGTCCTATTAGTGGAAGAACACTTGCTCAATGTTTGCATTACCTCGACGAATGGTGCAAGTTGTAAATATTTATTGTGGTGCTGTGTTTGTATCAAGTATGAGTTATGATGGAACAGTGCCTTCCACTGGATGACTCCTGACCACCTTTTTGAGTTGGGAAATATGATAAGCCGGGTGTATGGGTTGTGTTGTGGCCATTGTAGGCAGTACACGACTTCTCTAATGCATCTTTGGATGATGAAAGGTCCATAGTATTGAGCTAATAAGTTGGGGGATACTCGGGTAGTGCAGATAGTCAACGGTGCGGAAGAACTTAAGAAGGACCTTATCTCCCTCTTGAAAAGTGAGTTGCCAATGGTGTCAGACAATGTTGTGTAGCATGCTTTGTTAGGTGCATTATAGATGAACTTCAGCAGATGAGTGATCTCCCCTTTGTTAAGTAGTTGGTAGGCCAAAGGTGTCGACTCGGCATTCACTTGATAGCGAAAGCTAAGGTCATCCATAGATGGCTTGGAATGGTGTAGAGTCATCAGCAGTGTGAAAAAGTTAAACCAAAATTCAGCTACCTAGGCCATTTGGCCAAGAATCAAGGTGCTTTGGTGCAAAACAATGGAGAGAAGTATCCATGCATAGCCCTCAGTTTGAGAATGATATGTGAAACTCAGCCTTAATTTGGTGTCATGGAGCTTGAACAATTCTTGTCAAAGGGGGATCATGAAAATCACTTCACAGTCGCTATGGATCAGGGAAATAAATAGAATTGGCCGCTTCAAGAACATACACGCCTACTATTTACATATATATGGATGCCATAGTGGAATAAAAAAGTGTTTGGGATGATCAATCATTACAAAAATGCAATCAAACCCAATAGACTTTGGCAGACACATGATGAAGCACATGGCAATGCCATCCATATGAGATAGGGCTTAGTAACCTAGAACAGTCATCTCATATATGACACTTTGGTATATGGTAACCTAGAACAATCATCTCATATTTGACACTTTGGTATATGATATAGGCAACGACAAACTGCTTGGCTGAACTGCACCAGTAAATGGATGAAGCAAGGGGATGGTAATTGTGAAAAGCTCCAGAGTGGTAGCATGAGGACTTGAGTGAAGCCCTATAAATAACCTTGGAATGCAAGTTGAAGAGATGGTGGATGATGGTGGACAAGTATGTCAATGAGTGTGAGGAGGATATGTGCATTGGAGTAGCTTGGAGATAGTGGATGATGATGGACATGGACGGGTCATGCTCGATGCTTGTTTAGATAAGGTCAGTCTCCATACAAAATGGTCTTGAAAAAGCCAAAGTCATACGTCCTCAATTTGTGGAGAAAGGGAGTTTATTGTCTGCTTGGTTTGGTTGTGATGCACTCAATTGAAAATCAATAACGTAGGTGCTTGGTGAGACATAATTATTGGGCGAAGATTTTCTGCTCGAGGATATACCAAAGATTGTGGTGTGAATCCACAACCAAAAATGTCAACCAGGAAAAAATGATCTCCAAAGTTGCATGGGCACCAATTATGTTTCATATGTGGATTTTATGCATGCTAGTTTGCAGATAGTGCAGCTGAAATATACAACAGCTCGGCTATTTTGTACAAGGACGACACTGGTCCCAGAAACATATGCTTCGCATTTCACAATGAGCTGCTTGCTGAAGATGGCCATTACTAGGACTGATGTTGAGACAAAACCTTGTTAAAGGGTGAGGAAAGAGACTTCCATATTGTGTGTCCACTGCAAGGATGTATCGGCTGATTTTCAAAGAAACCTGTTGAAGGTTTGCACGAGCTTGATGTAGTCTTTGACGAAACAATGATAATACCACGTGACCCTACAAAATTGTGAACCGCCCAGATGGTCTTGGATTGTAGCAACTAAAGAACAGCGGTAATTTTTCGGGATTCATGATGACTCTAACTGAGGGGAGTCGAGCAGTGGATCTGACCAATGCTAAATGGGAAAACATGATAGAAAGAAAGAGACAACCAAAGACACTCTCACAATTCTCCCTAGCAAAATATTCATTCACAAAATATATTTGTATTTCTTCATATATTCCTGTTTAAGCCGATATCAAAAGACTATTCAATTCTTATTATTTAATATTGTCAAAGACTCTTCATATTCCTTAGTATTCAATGTTCATAATTCTTCTACCCACGCGTCTCTTTGGTTTCTCAAAACTTGAATTGTTATGGTAGTTTGCATCCGGATTGTTAGATGTGTCATCTTGAATGTAACTCATCTGGGCTCCTACACCTGGACCTGTGCCTTCTTAAATGCGGCGCCACCTGAGCTGCCTGCTTGGCTGCCGCTGTCATCTAAAATAGATAAGCTGGAGTTAATTGGATCCAATAGGACAAGTAGGTCTGGTAACATAATAGAAATACATGGATTATTGTCTGGGTAAGGTAATGAGGTGGGAAGGGAAGTAATTTCCAGACCCATTTGGAAGAGCGATGTCGAGGCTCAGTAAAAATGAAACTCAAGTGAGAAATGGAATTCCCAATGCAAAATGGAGCTTAAAATAGAGATTTTGGCATTTCACGCAGTATTGGATCTCAAAAATGGAAATTACCCGGTCAATTGCATTTCTCCAGTGAGATGATCAAATCAATAATGAAGTAACAAACAAAAGCTAAATAAAAATAAAGTTTAGACAAGTCAGCTTACATTAAGTATCATTGTCTATAAAATCAATTAAATCCAATTATTTTCTAGAATTACTGTTCGATAAATGGCCACAAAAAGAATAGATAGACAGGTACTTTGTACATGTACAACAAAAGTTAGAAAATGCACAAATTATAAGAATACATGGAGCACTTTGAAGGATTAACAGAGTAATTATAAGACAGCAAGAACTGAAAATTATTCAGGAGAATTTGCAATTTAGTTTTAACATCTTAGGCAAAATTCAATAAGAATAATGGAAATGATAATTCATAAAGCCTCACCAAATAGATGGGTAAGACTATTGAAAATTACGATGGTGATAACTAACTAATAAAAATTAGGATAAAATTAAATAGAAATTATTATCATATTATTTGCATTATTCATAAGTGCCCATCTATAACAAAATAAAATAATCAGGATTTTTTTTTCTAAACTCAAGTTGTGTCTATACAGTAAATTATATTATTTCTTTTGCCTTTGGAGGGAATGACTTAATCAGCCCCAAAAAGAAGATAAAAAGGGTTGCCCGGTGCACAAAACATCCCCGCGAAGCAAGGGTCCGGGGAAGGGTCCCACCACAAGGGTGAAATGTAGGCAAACCTTACCTTGCATTTTTGCAAGAGGCTGCTTCCAGGACTCGAACCCGTGACCTCAAGGTCACACGGAGACACCTTAACCGGTGCGCCAAGGCTCCCCTTCAACCCCAAAAAAGAAGATATACCATAAAATTGATTTTGCAATCAACAAGTGATCTTAATTTAATCAACATGCACTCTAAAGTCCATTGATGAACAAGATGGCATGTAAATGAACCGCAGAGTTATCATATTATCGATGTAGTTCAAACATCCTTTTGTAAAGAAGAATCATCATCATCAATAAGCTTATCCCAACTATCACTAGTATAGTAAAATATAATTCCTGAGCATTACTGGGCCTTCTAGTGTGATGGGGATCACCCACTGGAGATGGCGTGACGCAAGGTGGGACCCACAATCATGTACTAGCGCAGAAGGACTTGACCGGATCGGCAGTCCGACTCAATGGATGCGTCTGAATTTTCGTTTAAATGGATTTCATATATTACATTGTAATTTTCAATTTTTATTTATTGTAATCAGGTCCGTTACATTAACGGACGATCACAGTTGTGATGTAATGGATGCCCTATGTAGTTTCTTTTAAATCTAAGTAGGGTGCGGCCCTTGGTCATTGTAGATTTTGGAGAAAAAAACTTCCCAGAATCCGGTGACCTCCTCACAGTGACGACTCTATGAGGCCCTAGGTGATGACTCCTAGGTACCCCCCCCCCCCTTGTATCCCTCGTATCTCCCTTTTGCCATTGCAGCCTGCCTCCTTGAATATCTCCCGTAAAACCTCCCAGAAATCCTGTAAATCCCCTGTTCAGTTTCTCCCGCAAAACCTCCCAGCAAGCAAGAAAGCCCACCCCCACTAATTTCATTTTCCTCGTGAATCCCATGTTCCTATAAAACCTCCCAGCAAGCACGCCTGCCCCACCTGTTTTCATTTTCCCCGTGAAACCCCTGTTCTAGTTTCCCGTGAATCCCACCCAGCTAAAGTCCGCTACTCACTGATTCCACGCCTTGTTTCACCCACAAAAAGCCACCACTGAAGCCCTTATCCCCTCTGAAGAGCCACGTTGTTGCCATCCCGGAATCCAGTCTCTGGATTCAAAGCTTTCCACAGTGATTTCTTGATTCCAGCCACAGTATAGCCCTATGTTTGCCTCCGGATTGCAACCTCTAACTCCGGGAACATCGAATCTCCACGCTACGGTCTCGCTTTACTTCGTAAGGATTATTTTGTTGTGTGGATCTTGTTCTCTACATTAATTTATGTGATTGTGAACTCTTTCTCTTCGGATCTCTTGCACTTGTAGCATTTTGATTTGGATTAATCCTTGACTTGCAGGAATCATTCGTCGCGCGCTCGCGCTTTAATCCTTCACGCAAAAGAAAGTCAAAGCCCACTTGCTTAATGAAATTACATTGGTTCATTTTAATGTATTTGCATGTGATTTACTCTTCTATTACTATATGTGAAAATCGTCTTTGGTTATTGCATGTGTCCCATTTAGGGTTGGGTTAGGAAAAAGAGGGTTGTCTTTCCCCGCACTTTACGTTAGGATTGCATCATAGTTGTGCACTCACAAGCCTACCCAACATCAATTGGTATCAGAGCTAGGTTGAGGACAGATATCCGTAGAGAGCTCATTGCCCGCCGTCTTGAGACAATCGAGCATATTTTTAAGTTAGCTTTGGAGTACCACCTCCGCTCTACGGGGTTGAGACAAGCACTTGGGAGCACAGACGGTACTACATTTAGGAGACCACCCTCAGCTACACCTAATACCTCATGCGCCTGCCGATGCAAAAGTCAAGGCGATTATCACGAGTGCTCCCAAGCCCGGGGGATCTAGTGTTTTAGATGCTCTGGTAAAGACCACGGGCGGCACAGTGCCCCATGCGGAATCTACTCATTGAGGACGGTAAAGCCAGCACTGAGGTTAAGGATACAGCCAAGCATGAGATTATAACCACGGTAGAGGATGGTTTGGAGAGTGATGTTGAGAAATCACTGGAGATGGGAGTAGTTAGTGCTTATTGCATACACCACCGCGGACGAGGACTGGTGATGCGCCACTATCTTCTATACATATTTCCCAAGTGCAGGCAGTCCCTGCAAGTTAGCTATTTATAGTGAGAGTTGCGTGAACATCGTGGCCCAAAGGGGTCTTGAGCGTATGCAGGTGAAGACTGAGCCTCACCCCCACCCTTATCGTGTCATCTGGGTCGATAAGACTACGATCCAAGTCACCCGTTGTGCCTTGTTTCGATCAGTCTTGCTACATTTGAGGATCGAGTGTGGTGTGATGTCATACCCATGGATGTCGCCCATGTATTGCTCGGGAGGCCCTGGCTATATGATCTTGACACGACGTGTTTCAGCCGATCGAACATGTGTGTCTTTTATGATAAGGGCCGAAAGATCATGCTATCTCCTACCCAACCCAACGAGAGATCTAAAGGTCGGGTTGAGCCTTATGTTAGCACGAGCTCCTAGAGATCCATGCATATCTTGAGATGGAGCGAATTTTTGAGAGATACAGTTGAGTCGGGTATTGTCTATGTAGTGGCGGCCACCATTGCTTCTGAGTACCCTCCGGAGACCCGGACTGCGTGACATTCAACACGTTATTGATCACATCCCGGGTGCTTCACTCCGAACCTCCCCCATTATCGTATGAACCCCGATGAGCACACTGAGCTCAAGAGGCGGGTCAATGAGCATCTTCGGAAGCAATTCATTCGCGAGAGCTTGAGTCTATGCGTGGTCCCAACCCTTCTAACCCTGAAGAAGGATGGTAGTTGACATATGTGTATCGATAGTCGATCTATCAACAAGATTACTGTGAAGTACCATTTCCCTATTCCCCAGCTCGACAAATTATTAAACACGATGCCAGGTGCCCAAATCTTCTCGAAGATCGACCTTCGTAGTGGGTACCACAATATCCGAGTTCGAGAAGGGGACAAGTGGAAGACTGCCTTTAAGATCAAAGATGGTCAATATGAGTAGTTGGTCATGTCATTTGAGCAATCGAATGCCTCGAGTACTTTTATGAGAGTCATGACGCAGGTGTTGCAGCCCTACATGGGCAAGTTTTTAGTCGTATATTTCAACGACATCCTGATCTACAGTCAGACTCGCATGGACCATCTTGAGCATTTGCGACTTTTATTTGATATCCTCTGATAGGAGAAGTTTTTTGTGAATTTGAAGAAGTGTGCATTCCTGTCTAAGTCGGTCCCCTTCTTAGGATTTACTGTCTCCACTACTAGAATATCGGTTGACCCTGGAAATGACAAGTCCATTCGCGAGTGACCCATACCCTCAACTATTCATGATGCTACAGCTTCCATGGACTTGCCACCTTTTATAGGAGGTTCGTCAAGGGATTTAGCACGATTGTTGGGGCGAAAAGTATCCACAACTCCACAACACAAAAACCACAAAGAGTGAGGGGATGTGAGTGGGCGAATACTCGGACTGCGAGTGCGGGAGCGAGATGTCTAAGGGATGACACGCGTTCCCCTGACTGCTGAGACATTTGCAAGGAGAAAATGATGTCGCTTGCGGCGAGACCAAATTTCGCAGTGTGAACCTTAGTTGTGCATGATGTTATTGATTGTTAAAAAAGGGTTACAATATCATTATAAGAGAGCTAGAATTGCCCAGTTCCAAGATACTCACATGAACCATTCAAAGGTGCGAATACAGGGGGCTTTCGGCTCGGTTTTTCAGATTCCTTTAAAGCTACTGTTTATGCCTATTTATAGGCTCTGGGGGCTCTGGGGGCTCTGTCCACGTGCAACCTCTAAATATACGGGTTGCCTGCTTACAAGGTGTGGTAAAACATGCTAAGTACAAAGGGAGGAGTGGTCCACGAAATCGCTTTTGTGGTCGACGAGTACATCTTCAGCGGTCGGTGAGATTTGTTGTATGGTTGGCGAAATATGTAGGGTTGAAGTGGGGAAACAGTCATCTTTCCAAATGTTAACGGTGAGTATGACGGAATTTGGGCAGACAAGATCCCTGTATTTTTTCAAATCTCCAACAGGAGGTTTCGGAAAAATAATGTTTGCGAGACCACTGTGAGAGTACTCTTGACAGAGATGACGAAGCATAAGATGATCTCCCTTTGCCAACATGTGTTCTCATTTTGCTCTAAGAAATTGCAACATTGTAACAAAATTGGAAGTCTTACACTATAGAAGACAATAGTTGTTGCATGAGAGCTATTATAGATATTAGAGTAAAGAAACCAATAAAAAATGAGAACTAAATGTCATGAAGGACGAAATGTTAAGACATGGAAACCATCTCATACACCCGTTTAGAGAGAAGTATAACATTGTGGGAGGCTCTTTTGAATATGTAAGAGCTACCTCAAGATTTCTATATGAATTTTGGATGATTCTGAGATGTCATTGAAAAGAATGGCAAACCCTCAAGTAGGAAAGATTGCAAGATTCCCAAATAGAATCAAATAAAATTATTGAACATTGATATTTCTTCAGATTTAAGAGTTCCGGCACAAACTCCCAAAGTTAATCATACACATGTTGAAGAACTCCTAGGACGAGTGACCTTGTGAATTTGCACCAACAGAACAAGATACTGAGATAAGTTAGGATAAAGAATACAATATAATAGAGGGAGGGAGTTCGTGCTGTTACAGTAATATCTGTAGCCATCTTGTGAAGATTGATTATATCAACTATTAGAAACTCATGACAATGAGATTTGCTTCAAAGCAACCGACATACTGCATTCCTCTCCCAGCAACTCAAGGGTTAGAAATTGGCATCATTTTGACAGCCATTAGTAAAACATTGGCAATGCTCCCAAGTGTTACCATCGTCTCAGCAGAGAAAAACACTATCTCTTTCAAAATGGAAGGCGGGCTTCCATGACCAAGCCAATTTAAATATCAAATCTTCATTACACAGGTTTCTCAATCTTAAATGAACATAAGAACACCTTTTTTTACGTCACAGCTCATGTTTTTGAAGTATGAACTTAGTGGACTACATAACACAGCACAGAGTGTCGAAAATAGTACTGTTCATATTTTTATAGGTAGCTTCAGGCTAGTAGTTCTAACAACATATCTAATTGGAACTTATCAAATTCTTAAGACCCCGGCGATTCTTTCTACTGCCTAATCTTAACTCATAATATTAGAAAACTGAACATAAGCCGCATAAAATAAGGAATCAGATCAAAGCAAAATTTCAGTAGCCATCTGTGAAATTGTGAGTACAAATAATAATAATATTTATTACACTTTTCATCAAGTAAATACAAAGACATGTATACAAATTTATAGGCACGAGGAGTGACATCTCAACTCCAAACCACAATGTGGGACTAAGCTATACAAGATGAACAGCACCCATTATGTGGCATAGAAGTGAGCCTTTAACATTTGGGCTTCTTATACAGCATTTCTACTATACTCTCCCGCAAGTTGAAGCATACTTATCGTAGGCTCCAAGATTGGAAACAAGCTGGCGATAAAGTGACCGAGGTATGTCCTTTGTGAAGACATCAGAGAGTGGCAGTGGGAACATGTCAGAGATCAATTTTGTGGAGTTGGACTTTTTCTCTGATGAAGGAGGAGGCAGAATTTTTGGTTATATAGATAGCAGTTTTAGTATTGCAGTTTGAGTTGGATCTTTTGATAGCCGACCCCACTATGGTGGGATAAAGGCTTGAGTGTTGTTGTTGTTGTATAGATAGCAGTTTTAGTATCGCAGTAGCGGATTGCACGACATGTAAGAGATACACCAAGATCAGTAAAAAAACTCTCCATCCACGTAAGCTTAGAAACGGCGGAAACCATTGAACGATACTCAGCTTCGACAGATGAGCGTGCCACAACCGATTGTTTTTTGCTCCGCCAAGTGACCATATGCCCTCCAAAATGCATGTAGTACCCACTGGTAGATCGGTAATCATCAATGGAGTCTGCATAGTCCACATCAAAGTAGGCAATCATCAAGAGGGAAGATGAACGCTTATACGCAAGCCCTTGACCCTAAGCGTTCTTTAGAAACCGAAGAATTCACTCAACTACTTGAAGGTGGGATGCATGAGGAGCATGCATGTAATGACTAATCATGCCAACATTGAATGAAATATTTGGCTGAGTTACGGCCAAATAGATAAGCTTGCCAACCAGGAGACAATAATACTCTGGGGATTTGCCAGGAGAGGATCAGAAGTAGACTCGTGAGCACAAAGATTTTTATTTGCATCCACGGGTTTGTCAGTTGGCTTACACCCTAATTAGTTGGCATCCTGTAAAAGATTAGTGCAATACTTCCGTTGAGGTAATAGTAGCGCATCATGTCGTCAGGCTAACTCAATACCTAGAAATATCTGGGACACCCCAAATCTTTGGTATGAAAGTAAGAAGTCGGGTGTATCTTGATCATGGAGATAGCATTCAGAACATCGCCCATGATTATGATATCATCGACATACGTAAAGAAGATCACAGTAACCTCTTTGTGATGATGTGTAAATAAGGAGAAGTCCATCGAGCATAATGAAGCGTCTTTTGTAAGATTGGGAGAGGTGCATGGTCATGACGTCAATGCCAGTCTACTGAAGTGATGGAAGAGAGAGTTGAAGAGGGTAGATCCAGAATGTAGAGCTCGTTCAACAATCGTCTGTTGTCAATGATACTCCACGTCCGTCGATCTTGGACCACAAAGGAAGAGCGGGAAAAGTTATGGAGCAGTCACGATCCTGAAAACGACTAACAGAGAGAAGATTAAATTGTGAACCATGAACATGAAGTACATATCGCAAAGAATAGAGAGGTGAGAGGCACGTCTCCGCATCCGTTAACAGGTGTGGTTTCTCAATTTGCAACAATGATAAATTTGGGACAAATAGTGGTCATGTACCGCAAGTGCTTCTGCGAAGTAATATGATTTGTGGCCCCAAACTCTATTATCTAAGAGGGGCTATGAGGAAAACATGATATACCTTCATTTGACGCAGAGGCAAAAGGACCCGAACTGTAACATCCCGCCTGTACAAATAATATAACATGGATCCGGTCGGGGTCCCACGACATACTATATACACAAGCTAAATATTATATAAGGCACATAATGAAAACTAAACAAAGAGCGTAAGCACTAACAAAAACTTAACAACAACATAAGAATGTCCACATTTACTAAGCAATGTTTCAACAATAGTGTCAGACGTATGGCCTTACATTACAACATGAGCATCAATACATCAAACAATATTAATATCAAAAAGATCGGCTCGCAGACCGGCTAATGAAAAAACAGTAAAAGAAGAAGCTTTCTTTTGCATTTTAGCTTTGGGCTTTAAGCCCGTTATAGCCCACTACGCTCTGTGTCACATGCACCAACCACAAATAAGGAGGGTCAACTATGAGCTGACAATAAACCGCGCAACGATCCCTCCTCCCGACCATCCTAGTGGACTTCGGGGTGGGACACCGCTCACCTGCAAGTACGCCGCAACAAACAATATGTAACAAAATAATGAAAGTGCGACTAAGCTACACAAGGTGAAATTTCAAGCACAATCAATCTTCAAGGTTTAGCATATAAAATTGGAAAACCTAGGTATGCAGGTGATGATGGTTGGGTTCAACCGAAGGTTTCCCCGCAACCGCCTAAGCAACATAGCATGAAGCTAACAAATCATCAACCATCAACAACACATTCGCGGGTACTCATGACCACACGAGTTCATGCACACATCGCATATACACAAAGTACTCAGTAAGGAGGACATGGTCGACTCCAACACGAGCATTTCAACTAATCTAGGACCAAGAGTCCCAAGATACCGTTTGAGCATTTGTTGGTCCGGTCGTTCAGGCCTGACACAACATATACCATAGTCCATCAGATTCATGAGGATCATGCCTCGTGCCGAACAGCATGGTCCGAGTTCGGTTCGGCTTATGCTCGTTGCTCAAATCGTCATGATGTCACCACGACACGGGTGCAGATTTACCCCGGCGTGTGTTTAACATACACTAACAATAATACACAAGCTATCATACTACGCACCAAATCCACACGAGAGGACATATGCTTTGTATGCACGACAAACACTATCATAGGCTTCGTATGCGCTTCCCGACGTATGAGGTCCAAGTCAACTCCACTACGAAATGTGGTGAAGGTTTCAGTTCTACCACAAGCACATTCTCATTTTCATAATCACCGGATAACGACTACTACAAAGGTAGGATTCGCAGCGAGGTAACTTTGAAAGACCAAATAGGAGGCCACGAACTTAGGGCTTTCGATAGAAACACCAAGGGTTTCCGCATTCCCAAACCCCGCAAACAATATGACACATTTCACGAAGTTCTCCGGCACACATACTAGGCCAACCCTAAATGCAACGTCATTCATAGCATCACCGATCATGGCCGTACCACGGGTAGGTTTCACACACCATGTCTAAATCCGCAATGATTACCGGATTTCTAAATGCATTTCATGTCGGGGACAGACTAATCAACTGGGGTTCTAGCGAACCAAAGGATATCATGCCCTCCACTAATTAGCGGAGGAGACTCTTCCTATGCAAACAAAACAACATGGAATGGACATACATCATCCCAAGACCAGAGAGAATGATCGTTACCCTTGGAGTCGTCTTTGGGGCCATGGAACGAAGAATGAGACGGATGAAATCGACCGCAACGGACTCCTCTCTGCGGATCCGGACTCGGCTCAAAGTTTGGAGCTCCTCCAATGACGGGATCTTCCTTCTTCTTCCTCCTCCTTTCTCTCCTCTTTCTCAACCCTTGGAGAGAGAAAGTAAGATGACAATGAGCTTGAAATCTCATCACTCCCGACCTAATAGGGTAAGGTAAAAGCCCTGGTCATCAGATCTTAAAGCACCACATCGGGCGGCTCCAAATTCGTGTTAAAAAATGAGTTCACGACTTGGAACACGGTTGTATTCTAGACCGTGTCGATCTACTTAAGTTCCTGGAGTGGTACAAAGGTTGGTACACACCCGTGTCCCTGACCGTGTTCCATAACACAGACGTGTCAATTAATTCGACAGGTCATGTAGCTCACTAAACAGAACTCTCTTACACGGTTTCATTCATAGGCATCTACACGCCCAAGGACAAGCACGTGTCCTCGGCCGAGTACGCTGATACGCCCCTATACACGGTCGTGTAAATCAATTCAACAAGCTGTACGGCTCTCTGGTAAACTGGGTTTTGTACACAACATGTACACGCTCGTGTCCCAGACCATGTACAGCCTTAAAGACTCTAAATGACCTGCAAAGCACACCCAATCAGCCTCAAACTTCCATGGGACTTCCCTAAGTCCCTTAGGTTTCTCATGACCTCTTTTAATTCAGGTTTTCAGGGTATAACACGGGGGTTCAACTAACACCCGAAGAATTTGGGGTTTCTCCAGCAAGGTGTTAACTTTACATCGGGGTTGTTAACTTTACATTGGGGTATGCTAAGAGTGTAGGTCCCAGAGGAAACTTGGTGAGGAGGGTTTTGATGTTGTTGTCGGAATCTATGTTTTTTAAAGTAAGTTGTCTCAATATGATTGGTCCGACCACATTAGGTACACATACAAGTGCTCTGTCTCATAGGACGATTTCAACCATCTCGCCACGATTACCTCAGAAGCCCATGCGCCCTCCTCCGTGTGCAATATAGAGGGTGTGATTCAATATAATGTTAGAGATGGGCAGGAGATGGAGTCATTGAGACATCAATGGGTGGAGTGACTTTCAGAACTATTGAGCAGACATCCAACAAAGATGGGATAGTTGGAGATGATATTCTAGTCAACAACATAGATATACCCACTACAACTTTTTGCACCCTCTGGATTGCCAGATCAAGAGTAGGAGGTTGGTGTTGAATCCAGACCTCGATGAGAGTCTTATATTGCACCACAAATGACATCAGATCGTCATCTGGAGCAGGTTCAATAGTCTGGAGGTCCCGGAATAGATCAAATATTAAAGGGATTTCAGTTCATTTCACATGCCCTTTGTAGTTTTGTGATGCATAGTTATTTAATATGGCTCACTTTCCATTGGGTTTAATATCAAGGACTGAACTCGACCATCATCCTAAAATCATTGCTTGGTAGGCTTAGTCGGCTCAGTTCGGGGTCTCGAGTTAGATGATAAAGGAGACCCTTAGCCTGGAGTAATCGGTGCACCAAGGGGACCCAACTCAACAAAGTTCCTCTTCCCAGTAAGAGAAATAATCGTGATCTTCAGCTCGTATCGGGCTTCATAGACGAGAGCGGGAGCGATGGTGACCAGAATGGTGAGCAAGGATGAAGCAGCATTATGTCCTGATCTTATAAATTCAACGAGAGACTCAACAAAGCCATAATATGCACGCAAGAATCTGCGAGTAAGGTTTTGCGAACCTTGACGAGCTAAGGAAACAGTATCGGAGAGCTCCTACTAGTTTGTCCCCACCTTATAAATACAAGGAGAGACTCAACTGATCCATGAGACGCATGCAAGAAGCCTCGTCCACTATTTTGCGCGCCTTGGCGAGCTCAAGCAAGAGTATCGATGAGCTGACTAGCAGGTGTCGGCGAGCTCCTCGCAAGAGTATTGATGAGCTCCTAGCAAGTGTAGGCCAATGCAGGAGATATAGATTACGGCGAGTTCCAGTCGACAAGTTTCGACTAGTTCCAGTAGAGTATTTGTCTTCATAATCATCAATCTCCACTCGCCTAGGGTCAAGCAAATTCCGCTTCAAGCGAGTAAGAGGTTCCAGCGATGAATTCCTGCGAGCCCCTGCGAGGTTCCAGCGATGAGTTCCTGCGAGCCCCTGCGAGGTTCCAGCGATGAGTTCCAGCGAGCCCCTGCGAGGTTCCGATGATAAATTCTTGTGAGCCCCTGCGATGAATTTCGACGATGAGTTTCTGCGAGCCCCTGCGACGAGCTCCGACGATGAGACTTAAGCGAGCCCCTATGATGAGTTCTACGAGCCCCTACGATAAGTTCATGTGAGCTCCAGCGATAACTTCCTGAGATAATTTCCCACGAGGCCCTGCAATGAGTTTCAACGAGTAAGTTCTGCTAGGCGGTTCCAGTCGGCGAGTTCCAAGGAGTTGTTGGAAACTTCTTACGCATAGTGGAGCACGAAATTGGGAGCTCAAGTAGCATAAGGACGAAAGCTCAATCAGTGCGAGTGAGCTTAGTTGAGAGGAGTTTTCAAGACCCGAGTTGCTCTGGTACCATGTGAAATTGTGAACACAAATAATAATAATATTTATTACTCTTTTATATCAAGTAAATACAATGATATATATACAAATTTATAGGAATGAGGAGTGACACTTCAACTCCAAACCACAATGTAGTAAGTGATACAAGATGAACAACACTCCTAAAATAGTTGGGCTTCTTATATACAACAGTTCTTTTATACCTTGGATAAAGGCAATGACATTGCAGATTATTCATAAGCCTTCAATATACCATACCATAAACATGAAAGGTAAAAAAAGGTCTCTAATTGCACAATAAAACTAGGAACGTACCATCTAAGGAATTATATGGAATACTTGACTCATCAAGACCTGCATTAAAAGAGCAAGTGGAGTCAATATACTAATAAATAATTTCTGGAAAAGAGGAAAGACATACACAGGGTTCATTACTAGCCTTCGGAAAATAGAAATTACAGAAAACCCTATCAGCAGAGAATGGTGCAAAACAGAAGAAGAGAGTATCACACTCAATTCATTTTTTCTAAAATAGAAATTAAACCTAATAAGTGATGTAAGGTAGGTTCTAACAGGGTTAGGGAGACCAATAAGAATGAATATATGAATAAGGCACATAACCGGCAACTACACTTGAAATAAAAGAACTTATTATTGCACAATAATCACATTCAAATAGAACTTCTAAACAAGAAAACAAGTATAGGTGTGCACAAGCGAGAGTGAGAGAAAACAAATACAAAAATGAATAAAGCCAGGCAAGTCATGGGATTCTTTGGCAAAACGATTACAAGACAATATTCCAATAAAATGAGAATAAACACGAATTTAACACTTAAAAACTTTACAACAATAAATGAACTGTTGAAAGTGGGCCCGATCGACCATATAAAGGTCAAGGCCGGCCCATAGCCGGACTACAGTCCGTACACCCCAACCCGCTCTCCGCCTTAGATATAAACCGTGTGGCGGGTTGTTGAGACCTGGACTCGAACCCAGGACCGCCTTTATAAAAGTGGATATAATCGGGCCCAGTTTCAACCGTTAGTCTTTTGCTTTGTTTATATGCAGATGATATACTCATTTTTTGTACATCCCTTCACAATATTAATAGAGCGATGTTAAACGCAGGCCAGTTTTGGCTATATGCAGGCCACAGTTTTTTAAAAAGAGCGATGTTAAATGCAGGCCGATTTTAGCTATATGCAGGCCACATTTTTTTAAAAAAAATATCATTTTTCCTTTTAAAATTTCAGGAAAAATGATTCGAGTAGTTTAATACTTCATGTATTATGTGTTTTTTACTTTCATGCAACCGTGTCCCCAAGGAGTTTACTCCTTTGTCCAAGTCCGATCTGTTTTTAAATTACAACTGGCCTAAAGCTATTCATTGATATTTGCTACGGCGATGGCGACGTCGTCGGCGATGGCGGCGGCGGCGGCGATGGCGGCGGCGGCGGCGGCGGCGGTGGCGGCGGCGGCGGCGGTGGCGGCGGCGGCGGCGGAGGCGGCGGCGGCGGCGGTGGCGGCGGCGGCGGCGGTGGCGGCGATGGCGGAGATGGCGGCGATGGCGACGTCGTCGGCGATGGCGGCGTTGGCGACCATGGTGGCGTTGGCGACCATGGCGGCGATGACGGCGATGGCGGCGATGATTATACTTCGGGTAGTTACGTCGCTAGTGGGGGTTCTTTGGATAACCGCACCCTCATGGATGGGGTGTCGTTAGCGCCTTTAGGAATACTCCATCAATAGCTCTCCCAGATTTACTGACGAAACAGTGACATTCAACGTAACCTCGCACACATGATATTTTACTTACTTATTTTATGAATGTTATTTTGCTTGGTGATTTATTTAGGAAAATATTAATTTTATTTTTGAATATGGTATGTAAATATGAAATTTGGCCTGCATGAATAATTTTTTGGCCTGCATATATCCGCGGCCTGCATATAGCCAAAACCGGCCTGCATTTAACATCGCTCTATTAATAATGTTAGAATATTTCTTTCTTCAAATTTGAAATGAAATATTTCGGTGAAGCCGATGCTATCCTAATAATGGAAGTAATTAAATTATTAGTAATGTTTAAATATTTTTGATGGGGATCACACTTCGAGCGCGGGCCGTCGCCCAATGTGGCCCGCACGTGTCTATTCTCATAGGAGGCATTGATCAGATCGTCATCTCGACAATCCAAGTCCGCGGTTGCGTCCGGAGCATTGTTTGGACATTTTCTATGTATTTTCTTTATTTTTATTTTTTTCATTTGAGGAGATCGGATATATCGTTTACGACCAATCATAGCCCTCCACGATGGGTGCCCTAAGTAGGATAAGTATAAACAAGTGGTATGGGAGCTGGTTTTGATTTTCATTGCAGATTTTGGAAAGCTTCCTTCCCGGAAACGAGCGATCTCTCGTGGTGCCAACTCCATGAAACCTAGGCGCCGACCCCTATATGATTATCCCTTGTTTTCTCTTACTTTCCATGCTCTCCACCCACTCTTAGCCTGCAAAAACCCCTGGCCGAGCTCTGTTCAGCAGCCAGCCTACCCAAAACCCATGCCCAAACAATAACAGTTGCTGTTTCACCCCTTCTGCCCTCTTCTATAGCCACCCCTTTACCCACAATCACTCCCAGGTCTCCAAAAATATAGACGACCACTCCCCCTTCCAACATCCAGCCAACAGCCCTCAATCTTTCACCCTAGCTCATCCAGAAGTTGTTCCCTGCCATAACACAATAACCCAACCCTCCGCCACTCCCTTCTGAAGCCCATCCACCACCATTCAACCCTATCCCGACTTCCATATAACACTATCACACCATCTCGTCAACAAAACAATCACACCCCACCTCTGAGTCTCTGACAGCCCCCGACAGCCTCCGTTTTCTCTCCAGTTATCCTCTGCCGCCTCTACGATCATCAGATCTCCTTGTCTTCGCCTATGACCCCCCATTTGTGAGTGATTGTTGTTTGAGTTTCATTATTCTTCACTATTGCTATAAGGATTTGATTATTTATACGATTATAATTGTCTTGTTATGCTAGTATTTTACTTGCAGGATCTTTATCTCTTGTGCATGTTATCTTTTGGACCTCCAATCAGAGGAAAGTCCATTCTATTTGCTTGATCGAAGCGTTTGCGCATCGCTTGTGTCTTTTTGCTAAAGTTTTATGTTGTCATTACTCATTATTAACTACAGTTTATTGTCAGTATTCTACCTGCATACATCATCTTAGGTTAGATAAGGGTTGTTTTCACTTACATTGCACCTAAGGTTTGCATCGTTTAAAGTCCACTCACATAGCTTACTCGCATCAGATTTGGTATCAAAGTCCAAGGTTTGGGCCACGTTTATGCTACATAGTGGTAGGGTCATCTAGAGTCTTTATGTCAGATCCCAACATCACTAGCGACCGGATGGCTAGTTTGAGCACGGACATGACGCCTATATATTTCCAACATTATATCCTAGATCACTTTGATCAATTTGATACCCAGCTCTTTGATCTTAGACATGAGGTCACTATGATTAATACTAAGGTAGACACCTTAAAAATGCAAGAGGTTCGAGTTAGGCCACTCCTCCCCCGAGGGAGGCCTTTAGACATCATGATGATAACCCTAATGATGATCGTGACGCTCTGCCCCCAGAGCCTCATTGCCTCATACTAGAGATTTTCTCCCACAGGATCCCATCCTACCCTTAAGACTGGTTCCCGAGGATTCTTACGATCATCGTCTAGGACCCATCCCCGATAGACGCCTCCGTAGAGATAGTGCTCTCCTGTCAGTATGATATGACTATGGACGAGACGAGTATTATGCCGATTATCCGGATCCATGCAGAGGAGGCCTACTATTGAGGACTACATCACTCGTTGCATTCATATTGATGTCCCTTCCTTTGACGGCCAACTGTAGTCGAAGAATTTTAACGATTGACTTCTGGACATAGACCACTACTTTAAGTGGTATGAGACTATGAGATGACTTTTGGACATGGACCACTACTTTAGAGAGGATATTAGAGAGAGGAATACTACATCACCGGATGAGCCTATATGAAGCAAAGACTTAAGGACAAATATTTCCATGCATCTTATAGGAACCAACTCTCGGTTTAGTTGTATCTCCTACGATAGGGGACTCTCTCTATCACCGAGTATATATCCAGTTTTAATGAGCACATTGCGAGAGCAATATTTGAGAGGAGGCCATCGCGATCCCGTACCGTTTTCGGGCAGGTCGTAGATCTAACAGTCGTATGGAATTGATTCCCCACAGTTTAGAGACGATTGAGTAAGTATTCCATCTCCCCCTGGAGTATGAGCAGCATAAGCGTTCCTAGGGCACGAAGCAGGGCATCTCACAACCCGATAACTCGACCTTTAGGCAGATTACTCATCCCATTACTACTACTTCCCTTCTTTTTCATGCCCCTGGACACGGAAGGCAAAGCGATCACCTCTGGGCTCCCAAGCCCATGGGCAATCAGTGTTATAGATGTTTCGACAAAGGCCACGTGACGGCACAGTGCCCCATGAGGAATCTGCTTATCGTGAAGAAGGTAGAACCTAGCACCGAGATTGAGATGTATGAGGAAGAGATTGCAGCCATCATTGAGGACGAATGAGAGACTGACACTTAGAGATCCCTCGAGATGGGAGTTATTAGATGCCTCCTGGACACCTCGCATGTCGATGAGGACTAGCGACGCACACTATTTTTAGTTCCTATTTCCCCATCTTATAGCTCCCTGCAAGCTATCCATTGATAAGTGAAGTTGCGTGAATATCATTACGCAGAAGGGCCTTGAGTGGGTGTGAAAGCGGAACCACACCCTTATCCTCACCAAGTCATCTGAGTTGACAAAACTGCAATCCAATTGACCTAGCAGTGTCTTGTGCCAATCGTTCTTACATCTTTTGAGGGTCGTGTTTGTTACGATGTCGTTCCGATGGATGTTTCCCAAATGTTGTTAGGGAGACCTTGGCTTTACGACATGATGTCACGTGTTTCGGTCTGTCAAACACAAATTTATTCGACGACAAGGATCATAAGATCACCCTATCGCCAACCTAACCCAAGGATACAAGGATCAGGTTGAACCTTCTGTTAGTACGAGTTCTTCGAGATTCTTCCATATCTTGAGAAAGAGCCAGTTTTTTAGAGATAACGCCAATTCTGGCATCGTTTACGTAGTGGCCACCCCCTTGGAATCTAAGAGCTCTCTCGACACCCCTAACCTCACCCGGATGTTCTTCACATCTTGGATGAGTTTACTGACATTATGCCAGATGAGCTACCCCCTGCGGGATATTTAGCACACTGCTGGCCTTATTTCGGGAGCTTCGCTACCGAACCTCACACATTATCGCATGAATCTCGATGTGCACACTGTGCTCAAGCGACTGATTGATGATTTACTAAAGAAGCAGTTTATTCACGAGAGTCTGAGTCTGTGTGTGGTCCCCTCCCTTCTTACCCCTAAGAGGACGACATATGGCATATATGTATCGATAGTAAAGCAATAAACATGATTATAGTGAAGTATCACTTCCTTGTTCCTCGATTTGATAACCTCGTGATATGATGGTTGGTGCCTAGATCTTTTCGAAGATTAACCTCTGTAATGGGTACCATCAGATTCGGGTCTGAGAATGGGATGGGTGGAAGATAGCGTTCAAGTCCAAGGATGGTCTTTATAAAGGGTTGGTCATGCCATTTGGGCTTTCAAATGCCTCGAGCACCTTCATGAGCAAGTTTATTTACACTCATCTTCATCATCCTTTCCAAGTAGAAGTCATTTGTTAATCCAAATGAGTATATCGTTAGAGCAGTTCATTTTCTTGGTTTCAGATTGTCTGCCTCTGGCGTGTCCGTCGACCATGACAAGGTTAAGTAAATTTGTGAGTGGCTTGTCCCCACGACTTTACATGAGGCCCGTATCTTTCATGGACTTGCCACTTTCTTTTGGAGGTTTATCAAGGGTCGTAGTATTATTAAGAACCCCTTCATGAACTGCCTATGTAAGGGTGATTTTCGGTGGACTAATGCGACACTATAGCATTTGAGAAGATCAAAGAGAAGTTGACGACAACCCCATTATTGAGACTCCCTGATTTCAATAGGGTTGTACAACCCTGTATTCGCCGAGTGGGCCCCCAGATCCCGTGAGGTATTTTGGACATCATTTTTTAGTATGATCCAGGGGAGGGAGAGAGGAGGGCGAGCGGTGGATGTAGAGACATCCCGCTCACCCAGCTCATGAAGGAGGCAAGGGGGGTGAGACCTCCAGCAGGGGGGGGGGGGGGGGGGGGGGGGGGGGGGGGGGGGGCGAGCTCCTCTCGCCCCCTCCCCCAAGCAGGGGGGCGAGCTCCTGACATATCAAATATGCGCAGCGGAAATAATGACAAGAACAACCCAAAAGAGACAACGGATCTTGCGGTTTTTCATGATTCAAGAGAATAAACAAAACGAAATACAAGGTACCTTTGCGAGATTGAGTCAACACTCAACCAAGGTGCTCCAAAGAAAAATCTGAAATCTGCCTTTGAGTTCTTCAAGAATCGAAATGGATCGATCCCTCTACAGAAGTCCACACAAGCAAAGGAGAACCCTAGCTTCTTGTCGCACAAGAACTAGGTCGGAGAAGGAAGCTCTCAACGTCCTCACGGACTGCTAGGTCCGATCCAGATGAGGCGGCGACCGACGGCGGCGACTAGCGGCGGCGGACGGATCGAGAGCGATCGGAACACTTCCGTCTTCATCTCTCTAGAAATCGCGAAAAGGCTCGATCTAAAACCATCAGTTACGAAGACCTAATCGCATTCATTTTATACGCAAGATATAGAAAAGGCTATTCGCAGACCAGAGGGAAAAAAACAGAATATCTGTCCAGATTTACATTCGCCGAATTAGACTAATCGATATAACCAAATTCGACTCAAATTCGGCAAAACCATTTCGACGAATTCGTCTATATAAATTCGGCGAAACCCTTTCGTCGAACTGACATGATTCGGCTAAACCCTTTAGTCGAATCTGTTACAATTCGGTTAATCACATTAGCCGAATCTCATTAGTCGAAAACAACATTTATTTGGTTAATCACATTAGCCGAATTTGACACAATTCGGTTAAACCCTTTAGCCGAATTTGTCAAGTATAAACTCATTCGTTTAAAGCCTTTAAACGATTTCCCGTTGAGACATTCTCAACTTAATTTCAAGCAGTCACAGGATTGGTCTTCCACTCATATCCAATATGAGTAAGGTCAACACAATCCTTTCTCCAATTTCTCCAAACGCTTTTATGTGCGACCCTATAGGCTCATATTGCGTTGGCAGCAAGACTAACTATTGATTGCTTTGAGATAACCTCAGAAACTCCAACACCCCCCCCCCCCGACCCCAAGCAGGGGGCGAGATCTCCAAGCAGGGGGGCGAGCTCCTCTCGCCCCCTCCCCCAAGCAGGGGGGCGAGCTCCTCTCGCCCCCCGCCCCCAGCAAAGGGGGCGAGATCTCCAGCAGGGAGGGGCGAGCTCCTCTCGCCCCCTCCCCCAAGCAAGGGGGCGAGCTCCTCTCGCCCCCCGCCCCCAGCAAAGGGGGCGAGATCTCCAGCAGGGAGGGGCGAGCTCCTCTCGCCCCCTCACCCAAGCAAGGGGGCGAGCTCCTCTCGCCCCCCGCCCCCAAGCAGGGGGGCGAGATCTCCAAGCAGGGGGGGCGAGCTCCTCTCGCCCCCTCCCCCAAGCAGGGGGGCGAGCTCCTCTCGCCCCCCGCCCCCAAGCAGGGGGGCGAGATCTCCAAGCAGGGGGGGCGAGCTCCTCTCGCCCCCTCCCCCAAGCAGGGGGGCGAGCTCCTCTCGCCCCCCGCCCCCAGCAAAGGGGGCGAGATCTCCAGCAGGGAGGGGCGAGCTCCTCTCGCCCCCTCCCCCAAGCAGGGGGGCGAGCTCCTCTCGCCCCCCGCCCACAAGCAGGGGGGCGAGATCTCCAAGCAGGGGGGGCGAGCTCCTCTCGCCCCCTCCCCCAAGCAGGGGGGCGAGCTCCTCTCGCCCCCCCCCCCCCCCCCCCTCCCCCAAGCAGGGGGCGAGATCTCCAAGCAGGGGGGCGAGCTCCTCTCGCCCCCTCCCCCAAGCAGGGGGGCGAGCTCCTCTCGCCACCCGCCCCCAGCAAAGGGGGCGAGATCTCCAGCAGGGAGGGGCGAGCTCCTCTCGCCCCCCGCCCCCAGCAAAGGGGGCGAGATCTCCAGAAGGGAGGGGCGAGCTCCTCTCGCCCCCTCCCCCAAGTAGGGGGGCGAGCTCCTCTCGCACCCCCCCCCCCCCCCCCCCACCGCCCCCAAGCAGGGGTGCGAGATCTCCAAGCAGGGGGGGCGAGCTCCTCTCGCCCCCTCCCCTGAGCAGGGGGGCGAGCTCCTCTCGCCCCCTCCCCTGAGCAGGGGGGCGAGCTCCTCTCGCCCCCCGCCCCCAGCAAAGGGGGCGAGATCTCCAGCAGGGAGGGGCGAGCTCCTCTCGCCCCTCCCCCAAGCAGGGTGGCGAGCTCCTCTCGCCCCCCGCCCCCAAGCAGGGGGCGAGATCTCCAAGCAGGGGGGGCGAGCTCCTCTCGCCACCTCCCCCAAGCAGGGGGGGCGAGCTCCTCTCTCCCCCGCCTCCAGCAAAGGGGGGCGAGAGGAGGAGGAGGGACCAGCCCCCCTCTCGCCCCAGCTCCAGTAAGCAGGATGGTCTGCGTTTAGCAGGATGGTCTGCGTTTAGCGCCTCGGAACAGCGGGATCTGGCTGTTCGCAGACCAAATTCGAGGGTATTTTGGTAATCTCGTCGGTCAGATTGTGGTTATTGGCAGACCAAGTTCAAAATCCTATAAATAGGACCAAGGGGGCACCATTTGGAAGGATCTGATTTTTGGCTATCTCTCTCCCCAAATCTCTCTAGTGGGTGAGGAGAGCCTCCAAAGGGTGCCCAAGCTTAGCATTGGCTTGGGAGGGGAAGCGCTCTAAGATCTTCCGGGTGTGTGGTGGGACCTCCTCGCTAAGCCTTTGGTCTCATTTCTAGTTCCTTGGCCTCTTAGCCTAGAGCTCTCCCTTGGGAGAAGTAAGTGTGAGGTCACCCCCCAACTTGTTGAGGGCCCGAACTCCACAGAGACCGAGTTATTGGTTTCAACATTATGGTGCGGTGAGCGTGGAGAGTGACCAACTCAAGAAACTCTCAAGATGAGCTCCATGGCTGGAGGTGGAGGATCTGACCCAGGCCACTCACAGCCCCATGTAGTTGGAGTGTCGTTGGAGATGTTTGAAAATTTCAAGCGGGAGGTCTTGCAGACCTTGCAGCTAACTTTCGCCACGATAGGCGAAAGCAGGAGAGGAAGTGGTCCGGAGGTCTCGCCTCATCAGGAGGGCGAGAGCACTCTCGGCCAGCAACCCAGGAAGGAGGTGTCAGTGGGGGGGAGTGGGGAGGCATTCGGCCCCCACTCGCCCGGTCCCATAGGAGGGGGCGAGTGGGGAGGTGTCAGACCCCCACTCGCCCAGCCCCAAGGGGGCGAGTGGGGAGGTGTCAGACCCCCACTCGCCCAGCCCCAAGGGGGCGAGTGGGGAGGTGTCATGCTCCCACTCGCCCAGCCCCAAAGGAGGGCGAGCAAGAGAAGCCCTTTGTGCGAGCTGATCCTCTCGGCCCCGGTTCCAGAGGGGTTCGGAGGGCTAGAGATGTCTCACTACTCCGGCAAGGATGACCCTGTCCTACACTTGCAGTGGTTTGAGGACATGGTCTCCATCAGGCCCATGTCGGACGCTTTTAAGTGCCGACTCTTCGCGACAACTCTGAAGGAGAAGGCAAGAGATTGGTTCCACCAGCTCCCCGGGGGGTCGATCTTTGCCTTCGAAGACTTGCGTCGAGGTTTCTTGTTGCGCTTCTCGACGTCAAGGAAGAGGAAGAGGGATGCCGAAACACTCTTCAAGATCAAGCAAGAGCCGAGGGAGTCGTTGGCTCACTATGTGGATAGGTTCCAGGAAGAGGTTTTGCTTGTCCAGGAGGTGCCAGGGTTCACCCTCCAGCTCGCCTTCATAGTGGGGCTGAGGGAGGGGTTCTTCAAGATGAGTTTAAAGCGGAAGGCTCCCCTGTCCTTCGAAGAATTGATGGAAAGGGCGGCAGAAGAAATTGAAGGGGAGGAGGCCAACCCGGAGTTCGCGAGAAGGTTGGCCAAGCTGAGTGAGTCGGAGGCAAGACAGCATGGAGGGGGTGCGGAAGATCCTGGAGGGAAGTGTGACCAAGGAGAGGACAACTTCCAAAGGGAGAGACCCGACCCCCCAAGGTGGAGGCAGGGGCCGAAGGCACCCCTCCCACCACCTCAGCAAGCCATGGTGATTGGCGGGGGAAGAAGGAGGAGAGCCCGAAAAGCAGAAAGGAGAGGAAGAGGAGAGGATAGGGTTGAGTTACCCTACTGTGACTTCCACGAGGAGGAAGGTCACGCGACATCCGCCTGCCCTGAGTTCTTGGAAATGAGGGAGGCGAGCGGTCCTAGGCAGCAACAGCAGCAACCAGAGGAAGTCGAGGAGGATTAGACCTGGGAGTAGAAGACTAAGTTCTAGTTTTCATACTTAGTTTTTCTTTAAATCCATATAGTATGTTGGTTCATTTTCAGACTTAGTTTTTATTCCATGTAATATGATGATCAAAGTTATGAAAGTTTTCAAGCACTTAGCCCCGATGCTGGCCCGCTGACCAGGCTTCCACCAAGCTGGCAGGGCCGGGAACCGCTCGGTGGCAGAAAGATCTCCAGGCACTTAGCCCCGATGCTGGCCCGCTGACCAGGCTTCCATCTAGCTGGCAGGGCCGGGAACCGCTCGGTGGCAGAAAGATCTCCAGGCACTTAGCCCCGATGCTGGCACGCTGACCAGGCTTCCACCAAGCTGGCAGGGCCGAGAACCGCTCGGTGGCAGAAAGATCTCCAGGTACTTAGCCCCGATGCTGGCCCGCTGACCAGACTTCCATCTAGCTGGCAGGGTCGGGAACCGCTCGGTGGCAGAAAGATCTCCAGGCACTTAGCCCCGATGCTGGCCCGCTGACCAGGCTTCCACCAAGCTGGCAGGGCCGAGAACCGCTCGGTGGCAGAAAGATCTCCAGGTACTTAGCCCCGATGCTGGCCCGCTGACCAGGCTTCCATCTAGCTGGCAGGGCCGGGAACCGCTCGGTGGCAGAAAGATCTCCAGGCACTTAGCCCCGATGCTGGCCCGCTGACCAGGCTTCCATCTAGCTAGCAGGGCCGGGAACCGCTCGGTGGCAGAAAGATCTCCAGGCACTTAGCCCCGATGCTGGCCCGCTGACCAGACTTCCACCAAGCTGGCAGGGCCGGGAACCGCTCGGTGGCAGAAAGATCTTCAGGCACTTAGCCCCGATGCTGGCCCGCTGACCAGGTTTCCACCAAGCTGGCAGGGCCAGGAACCGCTCGGTGGCAGAAAGATCTCCAGGCACTTAGCCCCGATGCTGGCCCGCTGACCAGGCTTCCACCAAGCTGGCAGGGCCGGGAACCGCTCGGTGGCAGAAAGATCTCCAAGCACTTAGCCCCGATGTTGGCCCGCTGACCAGGCTTCCACCAAGCTGGCAGGGCCGGGAACCGCTCGGTGGCAGAAAGATCTCCAGGCACTTAGCCCCGATGCTGGCCCGCTGACCAGGCTTCCACCAAGCTGGCAGGGCCGGGAACCGCTCGGTGGCAGAAAGATCTCCAGGCACTTAGCCCCGATGCTGGCCCGCTGACCAGGCTTCCATCTAGCTCGCAGGGCCGAGAACCGCTCGGTGGCAGAAAGATCTCCAGACACTTAGCCCCGATGCTGGCCCGCTGACCAGGCTTCCATCTAGCTGGCAGGGCCGGGAACCGCTCGGTGGCAGAAAGATCTCCAGCCACTTAGCCCCGATGCTGGTCCGCTGACCAGGCTCCCAACTAGCTGGCAGGGCCGGGAACCGCGCGGTGGCCGGAAGTTCTCTAAGTATTTTTTCCCCTGGGATGGTTCCACTGACCGAGAGTACAGGCCGGAAGTCTTCTCAAATTCGTTCGGCGCCACTCGTCGAATGTACAGGGTTGGACTTTTCTTTCCAAGCGTGTACCTCGCTCGAAAAGAGCGGGGATTGTGTACAACCCTGTATTCGCCGAGTGGGCCCCCAGATCCCGTGAGGTATTTTGGACATCATTTTTTAGTATGATCCAGGGGAGGGAGAGAGGAGGGCGAGCGGTGGAGGTAGAGACCTCCCGCTCACCCAGCTCATGAAGGAGGCAAGGGGGGTCAGACCTCCAGCGGGGGGGCAAGGTCCTCTCGCCCCCTCCCCCAAGCAGGGGGGCGAGCTCCTCTCCCCCCCCCCCCCCCCCCCCCCCCCGCCCCGCCCCCAAGCAGGGGGCGAGATCTCCAAACAGGGGGGGGCGAGCTCCTCTCGCCCCCCGCCCCCAGCAAAAAGGGCGAGATCCCCAGCAGGAAGGGGCGAGCTCCTCTCGCCCCCTCCCCCAAGCAGGGGGGCGAGCTCCTCTCGCCCCCCCCCCGCCCCCAGCAAAGGGGGCGAGATCTCCAGCAGGGAGGGGCGAGCTCCTCTCGCCCCCTCCCCCAAGCAGGGGGGTGAGCTCCTCTCGCCCCCCCCCCCCCCCCCCCCCCCCCCCCCCCGCCCCCAAGCAGGGGGGCGAGATCTCCAAGCAGGGGGGGCGAGCTCCTTTCGCCCCCTCCACCAAGCAGGGGGCGAGCTCCTCTCGCCCCCCGCCCCCATGCAAGGGGGCGAGATCTCCAAGCAGGGGGGGCGAGCTCCTCTCGCCGCCTCCCCCAAGCAGAGGGGCGAGCTCCTCTCGCCCCGCGCCCCCAGCAAAGGGGGCGAGATCTCCAGCAGGGAGGGGCGAGCTCCTCTCGCCCCCTCCCCCAAGCAGGGGGGCGAGCTCCTCTCACCCCCCGCCCCCAAGCAGGGGGCGAGATCTCCAAGCAGGGGGGCGAGCTCCTCTCGCCCCCTCCCCCAAGCAGGGGGGCGAGCTCCTCTCGCCCCCCCCCCCCCCCCAAGCAGGGGGCGAGATCTCCAAGCAGGAGGGGCGAGCTCCTCTCGCCCCCTCCCCCAAGCAGGGGGGCGAGCTCCTCTCGCCCCCCGCCCCCAGCAAAGGGGGCGAGATCTCCAGCAGGGAGGGGCGAGCTCCTCTCGCCCCCTCCCCCAAGCAGGGGGGGCGAGCTCCTCTCGCCCCCGCCCCCAAGCAGGGGGGCGAGATCTCCAAGCAGGGGGGGCGAGCTCCTCTCGCCCCCTCCACCAAGCAGGGGGGCGAGCTCCTCTCGCCCCCCGCCCCCAAGCAGGGGGGCGAGATCTCCAAGCAGGGGGGGCGAGCTCCTCTCGCCCCCTCCCCCAAGCAGGGGGGCGAGCTCCTCTCGCCCCCCGCCCCCAGCAAAGGGGGCGAGATCTCCAGCAGGGAGGGGCGAGCTCCTCTCGCCCCCTCCCCCAAACAGGGGGGCGAGCTCCTCTCGCCCCCCGCCCCCAAGCAGGGGGCGAGATCTCCAAGCAGGGGGGGCGAGCTCCTCTCGCCCCCTCCCCCAAGCAGGGGGGGCGAGCTCCTCTCGGCCCCGCCTCCAGCAAAGGGGGGCGAGAGGGGGAGGGGGGACCAGCCCCCCTCTCGCCCCAGCTCCAGTAAGCAGGATGGTCTGCGTTTAGCAGGATGGTCTGCGTTTAGCAGGATGGTCTGCGTTTAGCGCCTCGGAACAGCGGGATCTGGCTGTTCGCAGACCAAATTCGAGGGTATTTTGGTAATCTCGTAGGTCAGATTGTGGTTATTGGCAGACCAAGTTCAAAATCCTATAAATACGCCCAAGGGGGCACCATTTGGAAGGATCTGACTTTTGGCTATCTCTCTCCCCAAATCTCTCTAGTGGGTGAGGAGAGCCTCCAAAGGGTGCCCAAGCTTAGCATTGGCTTGGGAGGGGAAGCGCTCTAAGATCTTCAGGGTGTGTGGTAAGACCTCCTCGCTAAGCCTTTGGTCTCATTTCTAGTTCCTTAGCCTCTTAGCCTAGAGCTCTCCCTGGGGAGAAGTAAGTGTGAGGTCACCCCCCAACTTGTTGAGGGCCCGAACTCCACAGAGACCAAGTTATTGGTTTCAACAAGGGTTTTTGAGATAGCATGCGAGATATCGATCATTAGCATTAATGGAGTGTTGATCCAGAAACTGTGGTAAGAAGTTGAATGAGGTCATATAGAAATATTCAATTACAATAGAGTTCTATGAGATAGACCAGTCGTTGCATTATTGGAGGTACTATCCCCTACCCTGGGAGTTTATCATGTATTCTGATTATCAGGCATTACGATATCTTGACACACAGAGGAAGTTGGGGTATCGCCATGCCAAGTGGGTCGAGTACCTACAGGACCTGCACTATGCCTTAAACACAGTGCTGGTGTTGAGAACAAACTTGATGATGCTTTGAGACACTGAGTCACATTATTACGGACATTGAGCGCACGAGTGGACGAATTTGAGAGATTGATCATCGATTACCCTGCATGTCCTGATTTCGGTGAGATTTACACCATGTTGTCGAGATATTCCTTAGAGCCTACTGATGGATTCCTAATCATGTAGAGCTTTTATATCGGGGTTCTCACTAGTGCACCGCTAGGACCCCTTATTGTGATTACTTGATATGAGAGATCCATGCTGGTGGGACTGCAGGACACTTGGATAGGGGCAAGATGATTGCGTGGGTCGAGGATTGTTTTTATTGACCGAGCCTGAAGAAGAATGTGGCTCGTGCCATCCATCATTGTCGTATCTGCCAAACGACTAGGGGGACGAAACAAAATACTAGACTTTACACGTCCCTATCTATACCTCACCATCCTTGGGTCGACATCAACATTGATTTCATGTTTGGGCTCTCTCGCACTATGAGGAAGCACGACTCCATATATGATGTGGTTGAACTGTTATATATGGAACTATCACCTAGAAGGGGGAGAATAGGTGATATGACTGTTTTGAAATTTGTGCAGAAAATCAAATAGAACAGATCACAGCACAGCAGATAATCACAAAAGCACAGCACACAAGGACTCCAGATTTATAGTGTTCCTCAAGACAGTGTGTCTTGAGTAGTCCACTGTCCCACTGCGCCTATCTAGCAGTGTGCTAGAAGAGTCAACAAACTCCACCAAATCTCAGATCTACTTCACAGATCTTACAGCTCAGGCACTGTATGCCCTACAACTCAGATCCTTCTAGGATCCTACCTCAGGTTCCAGGAACCCTACAACTCAGGTACACCAGGTCTTACAACTCAGATCTATCTCAGATCCTACCTCAGGTTCTCACAGAACCTTACAGCTCAGACTTATAAAAGTCCTACAGAGAATGTATAAAATACAAGAATGAAGAACACTTTACACAGTAAAGAAAATACTGCAGAGTTCTTCTGAAGCCAGATGTTGACGGCCTCTGAACTTTGAAGAGAAAACTATAAAGATCTTTTCGTGATGAACCCAAACTTCTCTTCGATCTTTTCTTCAATCTGGAACACAGCTTGATAGTCGATGTTGCTTGACTGGTACTTGGAGAACAGAGAGCAAGAACGTATTGTTCTCGAGAGATTGTTCCTTCTTCACACAGCCGTCTTTACTGATCGATTGATTCGAGTATTCTCTGTGTTAAAATTAGGGCAGACACTATTCCTTTTTATATGACTGAGGGACCTTCTAATGGTCTACTCAAAGGTCCTTTAAGTGTCAGAGACCCATTCTTTAACGGTATGCGCTAATTGGACCGTCAGGCGGCGGTATTAAATGCAGACAGCGCAATTCGAAATATCTCGATCTGTCTCGATGATATGAGCAACATCTCGACAACAGAGTTTGCCGTCTCGGCAATCCATCTTGGACTTACACAATTCTTCAAGTCTTCTTAAATCTTCTCCTTAGAAGGATATCTCGACGATATGAGATATCTCAGTTACACTTGCAATCACGGCGCATGAAGTCATCTTAAAGATGTCATCGTGAACATCTTGCCGACATGAGGTCTTCCCGTCGATATCGTCGAGAGCATCCTGACTTCTGACTTCTGACTTCTCGTCGATATCGTCGAGATCATCCTGACGATAAGGAACACTTCAGTTGCAAACAATCTCCACGAATTCGGACTTAGTCTTCTTGACGACAAATCTCCTTTACGACGATGTCGTCGACTTAGCCGGACATTTTACTTTATGATTCCTGAAGAGCTTCATCACGCCAGATTTCTCAACGATGTCGTCGTGTGATACTTGATGACACGACGATACTGTGACTTGATTGATTCTTCTTGTTCTCACAACAATATTGTCGTGTGTACTTTGTTGACACAATGATACTGTCGTTTTATCCTTATTGTCATGACAATTAATGACTTATTCTTTCAACGATAAAACTAAGCTTTCTCTACAAAGAGTTTTATACTGATTCAACGATACGAGAACATTTCAACGATATGTCCAGTCCTTCTCAGTGATTTTGGACTTAAAGGGATTAGAGAGATACTGGACATACAGTCTATTCTCTGCAGTCATAGATAAGACATACAATCAAATACATAGTGCTTTTATCATTGACCTGAGCACTTCTTCAAATCAGGAACATTGGTGGACACTGTTCCCAACAATCTCCCCATATTTGAAGAAGTCATAACTCACCTCAATTATAAATGCCAGACAATAACTATAATCATAATTAAAGATACTCAGGTAATATAAAATGATTCAACTACCAGCAAGATATAAATAGAAAAAAATGTCTTATACAAAAGTTTCCACGGCCATTTGCCCAAATCATTTTCCAGACACACATTCTAGAGGAGTGATCTACAATTCCTGTTGTTGCTCCCTTTTCCTTTCCTTCTCTGCCTTTCATAGAAACTGATTGGCTTGGGTATCTTCTTTGGAGAAGGAGGAGGACCATGCCAGCTTGTGATTCCTTCTTTTCTCCTCGTTTCTCAAGTGCAGATTCCAATCGGTAGAATAATATACTCTTTGAGCCATCCTGAGGATATCCAAATTCAATCCAGGATTCTGAGATAAGGTTCTGGAATTGGGGCTCCATCTGCCTGATTGGGGGTCTTGCTCAACTTCCTTCAGCCTCTTTTGTCTGTACTTGTTATTCTGAGTTCTTTTCCTTTTCTTTGAAGTTGATGATTCTCCAGCTACAATACCATAATCTTCTGAGGCTGAGCTTTCTGAAGGATCTGCCAGATCAAACACAGAAGGTGGCTTCTGCATTGCTTGACTGAAGCCTGGATTTATTATTGCTCTCTCCCCCCTTTAGGACTTCTTCAATTGTATGTTCATCTAAGGCCACTTGTACTAAGTTGATCCTTTCATGCAAATGTTGTTCAACCTCATCCAGATTGTTCCTTACTTCCAGTAGATAACCATCTAAAATTTGAGTATTCACGTCCACTCTGTTGATTATGAGTTGTCTGTCTTCTTCCATGAAATTAGCTATCTGCTGAAAAGCATGCTCAGTATCACCTGATATTGTTGTCTGATTCTGAAGGGTTTGCTGAGTTGACTGCCTGGTGAAGTTTATATGTTCACCAAGATTTTCCATTGCTGGTGCTGCCAAGTGAAGAAAATGAGTATGTTGAGCATTTAGATGATGTATATCAGCTTTCACAACATGCAGCTCAGTCTTCATCTCCTTCCTTAGACCATCCACTGTCTTCAGAATGAACTTTTCCATCTTTTCTCTTTGAGCATTCAACAGTGTTGATATCATGTGAAACAATGAACCAGGTTGTTCAGAAGATTTTCCAACATCATTCACCTCAGGAGCACTTTCAGGATTACTGTCATTACCCTGAAAGTCAGGAGAGTCTATCTGCACATGCTCTCCTTCTATCAGCACTTCCTTTCCTTTGAAAAGAACTAGGTCGAGCCCAACACTTTCAACCTTTTCTGGCTCTTTGCCTGCAGTCTCCTCAACTTCTGGGACAACCTTCACCTGGACTTCTTTCTCAACTGAAGTTTCAACCTTGTCAGCAGCATGACCTTCAACCTAATCAACTAGGGTAGAGCACCCCAGATGGGTCTCCCCCTCAACATCCTCAGTATCTTGGACTGAGCTCCCTGAATAGGGCTTCTTCTCTCTTCAACAACCTCTATGTTAGCAGGTTCACCCAAGGTTTCAGGAATTACTTGACCAAGAGATACCTCCCCCTTTGTCAGAGCAGGGTTTGGTATGGATGGGGCTTCTCCTTCCTCAAAACTACTTGAAGACTCCTCATTTGAGCCAACAACTTGCACAGCTTTCTTCTTCTCTTTCTGAACTAAAAGAGCATCTTTAGGTGATTTGGATATGACTTTATCCCATTTGTCCAACATTTTGGAGTCCAACCTCTTGGAGTAATGCAGAGGCACTCCCATCTTCCTTTTCAGCACCTCACCAAGAGAGTTCAGAAGGAAGAGAGACAACTCTTCCAAAAGAAGGGGTCTTCAGATTGCTTTTTATCCTTGGAAACAAAAATTCTCTCCAATCTGTCTTCTTTGAGAGAATAATACTACACATAATCTCAAACGTCTCCTTAGAAATCCTGTCATGAGAACCAGGCTTGCACAACAGAACCTTCCCCACAATATCAGCTAGAAGTTTCCCTTTCTGAATAAATTATGCTCTTTTTATACACCCATAGGTCTTTCCACTATGCCCACACCAGGCATATCCTCCAGAAAGGTCTTCAACAGTCAGCCCTTCCTCTTCATCTTCTGCCTCCAGTCAGGGCAGTCTCAAGGCTTTTCCCAAGCTTTTGGCTGACATGTTTATCTTCTTTCCAGCCACTACCGATTTTAATGAGGTTTCAGAATGGTTAACTCTAGCTCCTTCAAAGAACTCCAGGAGCTCTCTGTTCATTAGAACACAAGGCTCACAAAGCAGATACTCCAGCCTGGCCGATTCCAGCAGACCGATAACTGACCTGATCTCTTCAGAGCAGGAGTTGAATCCTCCTCTTTGAAGCTCACAACTAGAAATGACTGAAACTTCTTCCATCTTGGGAGCCATTGAATCAGAATGGAGGGAACGAACGAGTGTCGGGGACGGAACGAGGGTTTGTCGCGGAGATGACTTAGGGCAAATGAAGTGTAATTTTGTCCTAAGCATTCATCCTATTTATAGTAAGGGTAGATGAAGGGGCGCGTACCTTTTTGTACTGATGATTTGATTAATAAATCATCGGAAGGCTCTTATTGAAGGATCCAATAATGAGTTAAGTAGTTGGATTCTATTTCGACGATACGCATTTTTGTCGTCGAAAGCTGTCGCTGCCATGCATCCTTCCAACTGAGTCCATGTGTCGTTGAGATTTGTGCAATGTCGTTGAGACATCTGATTATGTCGTTGAGACATCTGATTATGTCGTTGAGACATTTCACTCTGTATTGCTGAGAAGCCGGCTGTGTCGTTGAGACGATCATCAGATATTTGTCTGACTTAGGAAATTTTCAGCACTTCTTGAGAGGTTACTGCAGCACTTAGCATGCATGTTATCAGTGACAACAAATGAATGATAACAAATTAAAAATGAGTTAGAAGTTACTCTAAGTTTAACATCCTCAATTGGAACTTGAAGAAGTTAAACTTAGCTTCATCTGGGGGCTTTGTGAATATATCAGTCACTTATTTGTCTGTGGGAACAAACTCAAGGATGATATCTTCATTCTCTACATGCTCCCTAATGAAGTGATACCTGATCTCAATATGCTTAGTCCTTCTATGTAAGACGGAGTTCTTAGCAATTGAGATAGCACTTTAAGAGTCACAAACCATGGGTGTTTTGGTCATCTTCAAGTTGTAGTCTTCAAGCTGATGTTGGAACCACGGTAGCTGAGCACAGCAACTCCCAACAGATATGTATTCTGATTCTGATGTGGAGATTGCTGCACTGTTTGTTTTTTACTGCTCCAAGAAATCAGTCTTCCTCCAAGGAATTGGCAAGTCCCTGATGTACTCTTTCTATCTTTTTTGCACCCTGCATAATCTGCGTCTGAATAACCAGTTAGTTCACAACCATTGTTCTTAGGGTACTATAGGCCAAGATTGGGTGTACCCTTCAAGTATCTTAAAATCCTCTTGACTGAGGAGTGATGAGATTCTTTAGGGTTCACCTGATATCTAGCACAAACACATGTGGTAAACATTATGTCAGGTCTACTAGCAATTAGGTAAAGCAAAGACTCAATCATGCATCTGTACTTTGTTTCATCAAAGGGTATTCCATTTTCATCATTGTCCAGAGACACATTGGATCCCATGGGAGTCTTTATAGAAGAAACATTCTCCAATCCAAATTTCTTGACTAGCTTTCTAGTGAATTTGGTATGTGAGATGAATATACCATCTTCAGATTGTTTCACTTGGAAACTTAGGAAGTATTTGAGTTCTCCCATACTACTCATTTCAAACTTTCCCTCCATTAAGTTAGCAAACTTCTTGCAGAGATTGTCATCTGTAGAGCCAAAAATAATGTCATCCACATAAATCTGCACTAGCAAGATCTCGCCTTTTACTTCCCTTAGGAGCAATGTCTTGTCAATCTTCCCCCTTGAGAACTTGTTCTCAATGAGAAAGCTTAACAAGGTCTCATACCAGGCTCTAGGAGACGGTTTCAATCCATATAAATCTTTTCTAAGAAAGTAAACAAAATCAGGGTGTTCAGAATCAACAAAACCTGATGGTTGTTCTACATACAATTCTTTTTTGAGGTCTCCATTCAGAAAAGCTGACTTGATATCCATCTGGTAGACTTTGAATCCTTTATGGGCTGCATAGGCCAAGAATATTCTGATTGCTTCCAATCTTGCAATAGGAGCAAAAGTCTGATCAAAATCAATGCCCTCCTCCTGTCTATAACCATTTGCAGCTAGCCTGACATTGTTCTTTGTAATTACCCAATTCTCATCTAACTTATTTCTGTAGACCCATTTGGTTCCATAATATTGTTCTTTGGGGTCTTGGAACTAACTTCCACATTTTGCATCTTTTGAATTGATTTACTTCCTCCTGCATTACTGCAATCCAGAATGGGTCCACATTTGCTTCCTCAAATTTCTTGGGTTCAATTTGGGAAGAGAAAACCTAAATACAAAGCTTTATTCAAGGCACTGCTCCTTGTCAGCACTCCTTGACTGACATCTCCTATAATTTGCTCTTGAGGATGATGTCTGACATGTCTAAGAGCAGCCGAAAATCTTCTAGGAATTTCTTTAGTGGCAGGTTCTCCAGGTTGTTCATCTTCTGTTGTATCCAAGCCTTCCGCATCATCTTCTTCCAATTCAACTGTCACTTAATGACCTTTAACTTTCATTGAAGATTCAAGCTTGTCTTCAATGGATAGCTTCTCCATTTTCTCTGTTGTACCTGCATCCAACAATGAACTAGACCAGCCTTTGTGAATAAGGTTAGTCTCATCAAATACAGCATGCACTGATTCTTCTACAGCTTGGATATTGATGTTGTACACTCTAAAGCTTTGTTATAGGAGCTGTAGTTAACAAAAATACATTCACTATTTTTCTCAGCAAACTTAGTTAGCTTGGATTTCCCATTGTTAAGTACATAGCATTTGCTACCATTTCTAATGGCTTAGTCACCATCACAAAGGTAGCTTATATGGAGGGATTGAATCACAATCTCATAAGCATAAGTCAACTTTGTGATCTAGGGTTTGTTATTGTTTTCTACAAGGATAAGTGCTTAGTTAAGAAGTCCTTAGATTCTGAGGCTACCTTAACTGACACTAGGAGTGGAAATATCTATTGTCTCAATTTCTCATTCAAATTCTTTTATGTCAATGTGCTTTGTGGCTAATGAGAAAGAGGCTCTTTGTGTTCAATGACATAAGAGACTTGCCCACATTAATTACAAAACCATAAACAAACTTTTCTCTCAAAACTTAGTTAGAAATGGACCCAACATTAAGTGCATTAAAGAAGATCCCTGTCAGACATGCCAATTTAGCAAGCAAACTAGGACCAACTTTAAGAGCATCTCTAATAAAGACTCTTCTAAGTGTCTGTTTATATTGCACATGGATTTATTTGGTCCTATGTCAGTTCACAACTTGTAACACCAAAGGATATAGTGAAATTTGGTCAACACCTATCCAGCTCCGTGGTTTTTTACCCTTTATGGGTTTTCCACGTAAAAAATCTTCTTGCCAGCTGTTTCTTTTTACTTTGACTGATTGCGCGCTCGTCTCGCTCTAGAGTTGAGACGGTTCAACTCGACCGGTCTACAAGAGCGTTGAGCGACACGCAACAGTTTGGCGCCTTCTGTGGGAACCGTGTTCCCAAAACTCTGCAAAGTCTCTCTCGAGACAGTATTCGCTTCGCAGCAATACTCGTGACTGACAGCTATGGCGAGAAGGAGTGCCCGAACTACTGAGTGATCATTCCTCGGAGGGCGAGTTGATCTAGCCCTCTCCCACTCGCTCATCAACGCGCCTCTCGCAGAGGAGGCAATGATTGTGCCCTTAGCAGTACTAGAAGGGTGCATGCGACAATTGGAGGAGTAGCAGACTGAGATGCTGGCTCTCCTGAGAAACTTAGGAGCTCCTCGAGCTCCCGTTCCACCTCCCGCAATGATCAATCCGCCCCCACCAGCTCCAAATCATGCTCCGACCGAGGAGGCCGCTCGGGAGGAAGATGTCTCAGAAGGATTCTCCGACGCAGCCAGCTCCACTCATCCTGCTCGGCCGACCAGGGGCCCGGGAGTCGACCTTCATCACCATCGTCAAAGAAGAGTTGGCCTCAGACAAGTTATTGGAAGGATCACTCGCGAGGTGATACGCGATGTGATAGCGGAAGAATACAGACAGGTTGGACGACGAACCGCTTTTACCCGCCGCCCTCTGCACCACGACTCACCGCTGACGCTCCAAGTTCTAGCTCATCCGGTTCCACATGGCTTCAAACTCCCCAGCATCGAGACATTCGACGGGACGGATGATCTGCTATAACATATCAGCCATTTCACTACTATCATGAGGATTTACAATACTCCAGATCAGCTCCTATATCAGGTGTTTCCGGCAACCTTGAAGGGGCAAGCACACACTTGGTTTCATTCTCTGCGGGATGGAGCCATTGACAGTTTTGCGGAGATGGCACAACAATTCACTGATCAGTTCATCGCCAACCGCTGAATCGTCCGGGACCCCTCCCATCTTTCGAGGATCCGCCAGAGCGAGAGAGAGACCCTGAAATATTTTTTCTGCCGCTTCACTGCTGAGGCACGACAAATCCCAGGGTCAACCCCGAGCTTCTGCGAGGCGTTTTCCTAGGAGGGCTCCGCCCGAGCGACTTCTGCTCAGCTCTGATGAGGGAAACAATGCCAAATTACCCATATCTCGTTCATCGGGTGGAAGCTCTGATAGCAACTGATGAAGCTATCGAGGTGCACTGACAGCAGTTTGAAGGTATTTAAAAAAGAAAAAAAGAGGGGTTTGAACAGACCCCTAGTAGACAGGAAGAGCGACGCAATGAGGAGCGCTGCAACGATGAGCGTCGTCGTGACCCCCGAAGAGATCTGGGTCCGCGACTGCCCCAAGTCTACACTCCGCTTAACACGACTCGAACCAATATGCTTTATGCCATCCAAGACAATCCGCGTTCCTGAGACCAAGGGCACCTCCCCCGAATCCCAAAAATGACCAGTCAAAGTATGGCGAGTTCCACCGGGGTACCCGACACACCACCGAGGAATGTTCCAGGTTGAAAGACGAAATTGAGCGTGTCATCCGTCAGGGAGTCTTCAGAAGGCTTCTCCAGGCAGAATGGACCAATAGTTATATTTGGAGGTTCAGAAAAAGGAGTGACCAGAGGTTACAGGGGATGCAGAGAAGGGTAAGAAAAAAGAGAATCTCTAAGGATGAAGGGGATCTTCAAGAGCCTAAGGGAGATCTTCAAGTCACCTTCGAAGGAGACCTTCGTAGGAGATCTTCGAAGGGGAAGGAGATCTTCGAAAGCTGAAGGAGATCTTCGAGGGTTCTTCGAATGTCGAAGGAGAACTCTGAAGGATATTCGAAAGAGCTCTCTCGGGCGCTAAAGGCAAGGTCCTTTCAAATGAGGGCTCTGGGCTCCTTTTATAGTTTTAGTCAGGGGCAGCCTGGTAATTTTGTAGTTGTAACCACCGTAACCACCTGACTCGCGAATCACGCTCGTCGATTTGGAGCACACGGATCGCCATTTTTTGGATATGCCCGTCTTGTCGCCCGGGCAGTTCGGGCAGCTTCGTTGATGGCAATGGCAGCAACGAACAAAACCTGCAATCTGGGAAATTAAGAAGGTTAAATGTTGCGCGCGCTGCGAACTCGGAAAGTTTCAGCGCGCGCTATGCAGTTAGAGGCGTTCTAAGCGTGTCGCAAACTCAGAGATGTTTGGCGCGCATCGCGCATTTGGGAGCGTTCGGCGCGCGTCATGCATTTGGGGAAGTTCGGTGTGTGCTGCGAACGTGGACTCTGGAAGGCGTAGCCAAGCGATGTCGGGGAGGTGTGGCCCCACCGTACCCCGAAGGGGTGGTGCGGCTGCGACCATAATGGTTGCACCTAAAGAGAGAGAGGGAGAGTGCGGCTTCGGTCGTTCCCAAAGAGGGGTGCAGCCTTGGCCGCACCCTATCCGATTAGGGGTGCGGCTTCGGTCGCACCCCATCGAGGGGTGCGGCCTTGGCCGCACCCCAATGAGGGGGTGCGGCCTTGGCCGCACCCCATGGAGGGGGTGCGGCTCGATCGGCGCGATGGACACCGCGGGATAGTTGTCGCGCGGCGGTTTCGCCACCGTTACCGGACGGTGGTTCCGTGTTGGTTTCTCCACTTCCTCCATAGTGGGGTTGACTTTGACCCCCACCTCCTCCAATACTAGAACCTCCCATTAGTGGATTCATTTACTAGGCGCACCCCTAAATCTCTACAAATTGATGGGTGCATATCAATGATGAAACTAAATTCTTATCAAGGAAGTGTGGTCAGTGCATACTGAAAGCCTCACTGATTCGGGACTTCAACTAATGTCATTATGCATCCAGTTATAACAAGAAGACGCATTTAGATTCATTTTTGACCTTTACACATATTTGCATAGCCTCATTAAATTTAGTTAACCATTTCAAATTCACATTTATGGAGCCCTGCTATTCAAAAGTCTTCCTTTTTTTCCAATTTGATATGCAAACCTTCATAAGACTGACTGTTGAGAACGACATTTCAGGGGGTTGAAACTATAATTGCTACAGGAAATGATGTTATGATGTTACACACTTACACCTAACAGCTTCTCCTAAATTTCCAATCTCCGGCAGTTTAATGAGTGGGCCAAAGAAGTTTAACTTCCAAGGTTACTTATAATAATAAATCTATTAAGACAACACATATTACTTGTAAACTCTGAAAAAAGCATACCAACAGACAATAAAAAGCATTTTTTAGTTGATAAAATCCTAAAATTAACCCTGGGGCGGATAATTATTAAGGAAAACATGAACAAAAATTCAAACCTTTTTCAGAAAATTGCAGGTAAGAATCAACCTTGGAGGGAATGGGGTTCTTGGAGACCTCATTCTTGCTCCTATCCTTCAGCAACTCATCGACATCCGTATAATAAGGCAACTTCACAGTCCCACCGCTCCTATATTGATGTTTAGCCTTTTTAAAGTCTTTGAGTAAATTCCGCCATTTATCGGTGCACATGGTTGGCGACCGATCAAACCCTTTATCCCGCATCTTTGAGGAGATTTCCTCCCACAGATGTTTATTGGATTTAGAAGTATTGAACAGACTATCCATCTCCCTCCTCAAATTAATGAGGCTTCGGGTCTCTTCTTGCACCCAAGTTTCTGCCCTCTTCTTCGGGGCCTTCAAATCGGGATCCTCTCCGCTGTTTTCCGCCAGAATCATCTGCCGATGGTGAAACGGCAGACCTCCATTGCTGGTCACTTCGATCATCATCTCTCGTCCTTCTTCCTTGTAGAAATCGATTGGCCGGGGTTTGTCGCAGAAGTACATAGCCTTTCCCCTACCCAAAACCTCGCCCTCTTCGCGTACAAGGTGCCTAGAGTGATATAGGGTTTTGAGATTGAGGGGGGCGAAACAGAATTCTGTCTCGATTTTCTGTAGAACTTACGAGAAAGCTGTGGAGCACGAAAAAAATTTTGAAGAAGAAGAAGAAGACGAGAAGAAGGATCGAACACTAGAGGACTTCCGAACCTACTCCAACAATCAGCCTTGCTGAATCCTGGTTATGGTCGCTAATGGCGGAAAGTCTCTCGCATGAGGAGAACGAGGTATACCTTTAAATGGGGAAGAAGACGATCCTGGTTCTGGATATAAATGAGGTAGAGGATAATCCTGGTTCTGGAGGTAAATGGCCAAAAAGACGATCCCTTGCGACCATTTTAATCCTGAGTTTTAATCGTCGGATATCATTTTACCGCAAAAGCAACACGTTGATTTTATAGATATCCGAAGTGATATCCTTGATTACCTGGATATCATAAACGATATCCATGTAATCAAATGTGTGTGATCATTGCACTATGTTTTGCAAGTTTGTTTTTTATAACAATTGAGTATTCTAATAGGATAATATATCAATGTTCAAAGTTGTTCAGTCTGGAGAGCTAGCATATGAATGTGCTGCATTTATGCTCGCAAAGTTGGTTTTTTGAGTTCGAAAGGAGCACATAATATGTTGGCTTAACACGAAGATTTTAAAGTCTAGAGATTTTCTTGCTCAAGATCTCGAGAAAAAACTCAAGTATGCAGATTCTGAAGTTAAGTTTCGTCGTTTGGATACAAGAACTAATTGTCTGGCGGTCATAGTATTTAATGCGGTCATAGTATTTAATGCTAATGAAAATGGCAAAAACTCAGTTGTGGGAAAATTCGTAGAAGAACACAGCCATGCCTTGTGCGATGCTTCAGAACAACATTTATTCTGCTCCCATAGATGTCTCGCAGAAAATAGAGGTAATGTCTTAGAGTCAATGTGATGTAGGGATGTCCGTGAGTTGGAGATTGACACGAATAAGAGCTCTCGCGAATCCCTTCACGCCTAGATCTACCGCACCTACACAAGCATCTATCGTCGCAATACGTTTCGCATCTAACGCAGCACATACATCACAAGGGAGGAGTGATCGACTCTAAAATAACGATCGAAAGAGAGTCGGATTATTCCCCAAATTAACATAAAGGTTGTCAATCCTTTTCGAGAGCAAAACCAAGGCTATAGGCCACGATCCGCTCAAGCAAATTGGACCTACCCGAACAGGAATAAAGAAATTCAATAACAACGAAATCGATTTCAGAAATTGCAAGCGACGTATTTAAAAATCACGGATAAAACGGATGCTCAACCTCCACAAATTCTAAAGCAAGAAATCACAAGATGGGGGAGAGAAGTTACCCAACCCGGATCCAAAAAACGCACAAGATAAGTGGGAGAATCACTCTCTCCACGGTTCCACCGGCGTCACACCGAATGGGGGCTGCAACCTTCTTCCTTGGAGTCGCACCGAAGGAGTCCACGCCGGAGTCGCACCAAGGAGGGATGGAGGGAGCAAGAGACGGCTTCACACCATCAAGGGGGCGGCGGCAAGGGGAGAACCTCCTTGGCCGAAATTCTCTAGGGGGAGAATTAGGTTTAGCTTTTCCAAAATCTTCCTAATTCTCATAAAAAGTCTCCTTATATAGGAGTTACAAACAACACATAACCGTTCAAGATGGAGATGTAATCTCAACCATCCGAGCGGTTAAATACACACTAAATGTTTTGTAATTGCAGGAAATAAATAATATAAATGGTTATATGAATATAAAATTAAAAATAATTACCCGTACCTCCCCTGTAAGTTAGCATAATTACTGAGAACACCCTTCTTATTTTCGAAATTACAAAAACCTCCCCTGAACTTTTAATTTCATAACATCATGAACAAAAATTTTGGGTTTTTTTGTAATGAAATTGTATCACGGATGGGGTTTTTTGTAATGAAATTAAAACTTCAAGGGAATTTTTTGTAATTATGCTAACTTATATGAGGTTTTTGTAATTTCGAAAATAAGAGGGGTGCTCTCAGTAATTTAGCAAAGTTAGAGGGGAGGTCCCGGTAAATGGCCCTATAAAATTATTACCCAAACATGGATTAATTTTATATTCATAAATATAAAATAAAGAGCATAATAACTAAAAAAAATTGGACTTCAAGTGGGCTTAACACGCCGCGGGCGGAGGTTGTAACGTTGTCTTCCGTTAGCGTCATCATGACACCTAAAATCTTCATGTCATTGTGTCTCGGCAACCGGATCATCATCAAGTAGTGGTGGAGGGGCCGCGGCATCAATCCTCCCCCGCTCAAAATCACGTATCTCCGATGCGTGGTCGGAGAGATAGCGGTGGAGAAGGTCGGCATCCAAGCGTCGAAGCTCCGTATCGAGTACCCATGAGTCGTTCGAAGGGGGACGGTCACGCCAACGGACGAGGAAGCGGTAGGTATCACCATCAGCAGTAGCAAGTGGCTCAGCAGCAAGTATCGTATCTGGAGTGAGAAATGTCTTGGGAAACTTGGGAAACATGTCAGCAGTAGGAATAAAAGAATGCAACTCACCATCCGATGATATACCTGTGGGGATCGAAAGAGAGAGATCATCCGAACTACCACTCCCCAACCCATTAGAAATTTTAGTGGAGGGAGAAGACGACAAAGAATTCAACTCTTGTGGAGGCGAAACAAACGACGTCAAATCCGAGACATTAAAAATGGGGGAGATACCCCAATCAGCAGGCAAATCCAAAACGAAATCATTGTCACCTAGCTTCTTTATAATCCGAAAAGGGTCGGCGCGCTTTGGTGCTAACTTTTAAAGGTGCCAGATGGCAGTCGTTCGGGAACTAACCGGACTAAAACCAGATCGCCAACTTTAAAGTGTGACACTCTCCTATGTAGATTAGTGTGCGCTTGATAGGACTCGTATTGAGCAGTCAAGGTAGCCCGTATACGTGCATGTAGGTCATGAATGTGTTGGGCGAAGGATTGTGCAAACTAACTTGCTTTGTACGTTGAGGGCAACATAATCAAGTCAAGCGGCACAGGGGCCTTGTACCAGTGAACAATCTCGTTTGGAGACATACCCATGGACCTATTTTTTGAATTATTGTAGGCCAATTGGGCGTGGGGAAGAAGTAAATCCCACGTGCCTTTGTGATCGCTCACTAGACATCTAAGAAGATTCCCCAAGCTCCGATTAACCACTTTCGTCTGCCCATCGGTTTGTGGATGATAGGCGGCGGAAAACAATAATTTGGTACCCATTAAGATCCAAAGTGTTTTCCAGAAATAGCTCGTATACTTGGCATCTCTACCTGAGACTATTGTTTTCGGCACTCACCAGTGACTAACGACTTCTTTAAAATATAATTTTGCAATGTGAGACGCATCGTTGGTCCTAGTGCACGGAATAAATATATGTCATTTTTGAGAACCTATCCACAACTACAAAAATAAAATCGTGACGGCGTAAAGTGGTGGGTAGGCCTAAAACAAAGTCCATACTCACGTCTTCCCATGGTGTGGAAGGGATAGGCAAGAGTGTGTATAATCCTACGTTGGTTTTGGTGCCCTTGGATACCTGACAGGTACGTCAACTACTCACTACCCTTCCCACCATCGCCTTGAGTTTTGGCCAATAAAATTTTTCCTCAACTAGCGTAACGGTCTTATCCCTACCGAAATGGCCACTCAACCCTCCGCTATGCAGCTTCCAGATGATATGGAGTCGTAAAGATGACTGCGGGATACACAACTTCACATGCCTAAATAGATAGCCATCCTTGATAACAAATGCAGATATAGTCGTGGGGGAACTATCCTAGGCAGATAAATAGGAATCCTGAAAATCTGGACAGGTGGCGTACTCTTCCTTAACGCGCTCAAATCCTTACATTAACCTCCATAGTGGAAAGTAAAAGGGTAAGGCGACTAAGAGCGTCCGCGACTCGGTTGTCAGCTCCTTTAAGGTGCTTAAGATTAAACGAGTAACCTTGTAGGAAAGCTACCCACTTAGCGTGACGCGAGCTGATTTTTTGCTGGCCATTGATGAACCGCAATGCCTCGTGGTCGGAAAGGATCACAAACTCCTTGGAGAGGAGATTGTGCCTCCAATGGTGCAAACATCTAACAACCGCATAAAACTCTCTGTCGTAGTTCGAATAAGTTAACTTAACGCCAGATAACTTCTCACTAAAGTAACTCACAGGGTGCCCTTCCTGACTCAAAACACCTCCTAATCCCACACCAGAAGCGTCACAAGTAAGCTCAAAGACTTTGGTGAAGTCAGGTAGACGTAAGACAGGTGCCTCAGTCATAAGCTTCTTAATGCGTTGGAAAGCATAGGTGGCGGACTTCGTCCAGGTGAACTCGCTCTTCTTCATGCAATTAGTAATGGGTGTCATGATGCTACTGAATTCCCGTATAAAACGGCGGTAAAATGTATCTAGCCCGTGGAAACTACGCACCTATCGTAACGTGGTCGGCTCGGGCTAGTCCTTAATGACTTGAACCTTGCTAGGGTTGACTCTAATGCCCTCTGAACCGACTATGTAGCCTAAGAATTCCACTTCAGGGACATAGAAAGTGCATTTCTTAAGATTAAGAAATAATGTTTCCTTCCGCAGGGTGGAAAGAATCACTCTCATGTGGGAGATGTGCTCAGCAGTGGTGGTGCTATAAATCAATATGTCGTCAAAGTAGACTACAACAAACTTTCCCATGAACGGCTGAAAGACGTGGGTCATCATCCGAGAGAAGGTGTTGGGGGCACTCGTACAACCCATCCTTAGACTTAAACGCAGTCTTCCATTCGTCTCCCTCACGGATCCTAATTGGTGATAGCCGCTCCGTAAGTCTAACTTCGATAAGATAGTGGCGCCAGATAAGACATCTAAGAGGTCATCTAATCGTGGAATGGGGAACCTATACTTGATGGTAATCTTGTTGATAGCATGACTATCAACACACATCTGCCATGTACCATCCTTCTTGGGGGCAAGCAAGGCTGGTACAGCACATGGACTCATGCTAGTACTAATGAGCCCCTTCTTCAACAGGTACTCAATTTGGGCTTGTAACTCCTTGTGGGTAGCAGATGGAGTCGATAATGGGGCTGGTTGGGCAAAGAGGAGCCCGGGACCAGATCTATCGCATGTTGAATATCCCTAAGAGGGGGTAATGATGACGGTAACTCCTCCGGGTACACATCCATATACTCCTCCAACAGTACCCGTAACTCTCTGGGCAGATCATCCAAAACACTAGATTCAGGCTTCGCACTCATAAGTACTAGTGCATACATCACTCCATCAAGAAACGGATCCTTCACAAACTCTTTCCTACTAACTAGACTCAACGCCATCCTCTCTACTGGGATAGTGGAGTCCTTAGCCAAAACTACTGGCTCCTTCGGGATGGTCGGCCTCAAAGTAATGGTTTGCCATTGAATTTAAATTCATACGTGTTGGCTCTACCAAAATGTGTCACATCACGGTCATAGCCAAGGGCGGCCTAGTAATACGTGACAAGCGTCCATCGGAAGGACATCACACCATACCTCATCAGTATAAGATTTGAATGAGAGGGGGACCAGGCATCGCTTGGTAACCGGGACGGTGATCTTGTTGATCCAAGCTACCTGTTATGGGGTCGGGGCGTGGTTCCGTGGTCAAGGACATACGTGCGACGACGTTCTCAGAAATGACATTCACACAGCTACCACTATCGATAATCAGCTTGCAGAGTTTTTCTCCACTCTTAAAAATCAGAGAAAATATGCTCGTTCTCTTCCAATCATCTAACGGTCGAGGAGTGGTCAAGATACAACGCATCACCATAAGGTGGTGATCATCCTCTAAATCACTTGGGACCCCTTCTGGGTCACTCTCCTCAGCAGCCTCGAATACGTAATCAGCGGGATCGGTCCGTTGCCTCGGCAGAGGGACCTTCGGGGCAGAGGCACAGGCGGCTACAACCTCTTTAACAAACCAACGGGCGGATGAGCAGCTTCCCCTTGCGAAGGGAGGATGTCGTGGAAGAGCTCGATCACCTATACGAATCAAGGTAAAAGTAAGCATCCATTGGTAAAAGTGAAGGGGAGAAAGGAGACATCAGGAGGGTGAAGGTACTTGTCCCCGGCTCAATGTAAGTGAGCTGGTTTATGTTTCTCCGAAGGTACTCGACCTCGAAACTCGCGCCCTCAAGATAGCTATGCAAATCAGCCGCCTCCCCACCAAAGTGAGGGGCTTTGCAGGTTTTCTCAGACTTTTGTATGGGTGAGAAGGGGATGTCACCAAGGTCACTTTGAACGAACACGAATGTGTCGTTCCAATGGTGGACCTTGTTAGAAGTCTCGCACACCTTCACGTGCGTGCCGGTCAGGAAGCACACCCCGTCAGTAGTCTCCCGGAAGACGAAAACCTTGCGAAACACGGTCAAGTCAAACTCGAGCCTTTCCTCTCGCAGGTAGCAAGCATAGGCCATTAACATCGAAATCGCATTCGAGTTGACCTGAGCAGGGAATACGCCAAAGTAGTTCAGGAACTCTTTCACCTCAGGCCATAAGGGAAGTCGTAGTCCAGCTTCGAAGTGGGCAATGGGGAAGGCAAGCCAGTCCCCGTAGAAAGAGTTGATGGCCTCGCCTGGCAATGGACGTCGAGACGACCACCCCTCAGGAAGGTAAGAGCTCCTGAAGGACAAGGACTCCTCCTTAGACACCTTTCCCTCAGGGAAGGAGTGTTCAGAAAAGTTGGTCGCGCTTTGCTCTCGGCCTTTCCTAGCAAGGGGGGGGGGGGGGGGGGTTAGGGGCCATCTCGTAGGGCAAGGATGAAAGAATAGAGCTGGCTTCAAGAAGAAAGCAAGGCAAGAGAGGGGGCAAATGGGATGGCAAAGAGGAAGGAAGGGGGGAGTATTTATAGAGGGAGGATTAAAAGCGAGGGCGAGTGGACCATGAGGTCCGCTCGCCCAGGGCAAGGGCGAGCGGACCATGAGGTCCGCTCGCCCAGGGCAAGGGCGAGCGGACCATGAGGTCCGCTCTCCCAGGGCAAGGGCGAGTGGACCATGAGGTCCGCTCGCTCGGTGCAAGGGTGAGCGGACCATGAGGTCCACTCGCCCGGTGCAAGGGCAAGCGGACCATGAGGTCCACTCCCCGGTGCATGGGAGTGGACCTCGTGGTCCACTCGCCTGGAGGAGGTGGGTGGACCTCGCGGTCCGCTCTCCTAGTGCAAGGGTGTGGACCTCGAGGTCCATTCGCCCATGTCTCCCCCTGATCCCTTTCCCCTACTTCATCCTGAAATCATCCATCCAAGGCCTCTGCCTCTCGTCCGTTGGTCGATTATCCCGGCATCATGTCGCTTATCCTGGCGTTTAGTTAGCAAAAGCGCAACAACCTAAATGGAATGTGGATAAGCGAGAGCAATAAAACAAAGTAACAGAAGCAAAGCGAGACAAAGCGTTCGGCCGCAAAGTGGATTGAACCACCACGTGAGGCTAGTCCTTATTATTACATGGCAAATGAAAGGTAACTAAGAAAAGCCGATTAACACGCCGTCCATTTCTAGAAGCCTTGACCCCGAGTGTATGACGTCACCACATGCATAGATCCAATGCACTCCCTCGCTGAGGCAACCTCCTCACTCACGGTGCATACGGTAGCCTCCACCCGACGTAGATGGTCTTCGACCGGCGCTGTCATGCCTCCGAACGCAAGCCGGACCTCCTCCCTAAGCAGATTGAGTTCGGTTTCCAGCCTCTCCTGTTGGACATGTGTGTCACATCCCTTTACTTGAGAATAACAAATCCCAAATTGTATTTGATCTTGCTTGTCGTGTGTTTATAGTGTGGAGGAACTATAAGTGCAATACTCCACATGTAGAAAGCAGTTTAGAACCAAAAAAACTGAACTAAAGCACTACCGCCAGCGCTAGGGGTTACCGCAGGCGCTATTGCTACCGCAGGCGCTATCGCTACCGCCTGGCGCTAGCTCGAGTTCGTGCACACAACGCCACGCCGCTGACGGTTGCGTAACCACTCTACACGAACGCTACCACAGGCACTAAGATCTACCGCAGGCGCTAGCGAGAAGTTCTATAAATTGGAGCTTTGTTTCTCGTTTTGGTTAGAGCTTCCAGAGAGATTACTTGTGCCACAATTCCAGAGCTACTACTCTGTCGAAAGTTCATCTCCCACTCAAAGCCAAAGAAGATTTCTGGAGAAGGAAGCCGTCACGCTGCATCCGAAGAACGATCGCTTCAACCTTTCTTATGCTACAATGATCCTTTATCCTCATCTTCAGAATTCTCATTGAGGGAGTTCTTGTTATTTACTTTATTTCATTATTGTGAATTTTTGTAGAAAAATTGCCTTGTGTTGGCAACTAGGTCCTTGCGCGGCTTAGGGGGTAATTCGCTGCGTGAGTTGGCGACTAGGTCTAGGAGATTAGATCTAGGGGTGCTCGAGGCCATATTCGGGGAAGGATTGGCTAGAGCGGCTTGAGGCCATATCCGAGGAAGGATTGGCTAAAGCCAAACAGTTTGTGGGGATACAAGTCGGTATAGAAAAGGAAAAGATATTTTCATTTGTACGCCTCCGATTTCAAGCGACATGGAGATCAAATTTATGTAAACACTTATTTCTATAATACAATCATGTCTCTATTTGTGTTTACTTGATTTCTCTCATTTGGCATAAATTTATTATTGCAAATTACTTTTGCTAAATTGATATTTTGCTCTCTCTTACTAAAAACAATTTAGTCATTTTCATAAAATTATAAAAAGAATTTTTATTCCCTTTTTCACCCCCCCCCCTCTAAGGGATCCTATCGATCAAACCTATGGTATCAGAGGTAGGTTATTCCAAACGGTTTAAAAACCAGGAATAATGATGTCGTATGATCTCGCTTTTTCTGAGGGTCAGGGAATTAGCAGACCACCTCTATTTACTGGGTCAGATTATAATTATTGGAAAAATAGGATGCAGTATTTTCTTATAACCCTAGATATTGAGGTATGGAATATGGTAGAAGAGGAATACTCTCCTCCTACAATTGTAGTTGGAGAAGTAACATTAGAAAAACCTAAGGATAAATGGGATGATAGGGATAAACTCAAATGCAAAAATAACGCAAAAGTCATGAATGCTCTATTTTGTGCGTTAGATAGAAATGAATTTAATAGAATTTCTGCATGTACTACTGCTTATGATATTTGGAATCATTTGGAAATTACTCATGAAGGTACATCGTAGGTTAAAGATTCAAAGCTTTTCGAACTAGAATCGGAATATGAAAAGTTTCGGATGGATGAAAGCGAAGATGTTGATGAAATGTACACGCGATTCACTAAGATCGTCAATGCCTCAAAAGCTCTTGGAAAGACCTTCTCAAATGGCGACTTGGTCCGAAAGATCCTTCGTTCTCTTCTTCCTAAATTCAACCCGAAGGTGACGACCATTTATGAGTCGCACAATCTAAGAATGCTCCAAATTGAGAGCCTCATTGGGAATCTCAAAACCCATGAGGTAGAACTCAAAATCCAATATGATGAATACAACAAGGAGCCAAAGAAGAAGGCGTTGACACTAAAATCAAAGAAGGAGTGTCAAGAGAATGAGGATGATAATGAAGAAAGTCTCTTGGTAAAGAACTTCCGAAAGTTCATGAGAAATCCGGAAAGGAGAAACACCTTCCGGAAATATTTCCAAAAGGAAGGAAGATGGAAAGGGTCATCTTCTAAGAAGGAAAAGGAGAGCGATGATGAAGAAGAAAGACCTCCACCGAAATGCTATCATTGCAGGAAGACCAGGCATATTCAGAGACAGTGCCCAAAATTTTTGAAGGAGAAAAAGGAAAAGCGGCACAAGGGGAAGGAAAAGAGGAAGGTGCTAAAAGCAAAAACATGGGATGACTCCTCCTCCTCCGAAGAATCAAGCGGGTCTTCATCAAGCGAAGATGAGGAAGCAAATATGTGCCTCATGGGACATGGAAACGACGACGACAATGCAGTGTTCTTAGCGACACTGAGGTGCTAAAAGCCAGTTCCCACTTATGATGAACTTTTTAATAAATTTCTTGAAACTAGCAATACTTTTGATGAAAATATGAAAGATAGTATTTTATTAAATCGGGAAAATAAATCTTTAATTAAAGAAAATCAAAATCTTTCCAAAAAATTAATTGTTTTAGAAAAAAGAAAGGTGTCTTGCCAAGAGTGTGATCACTTCATTAAGATGGCAAAGGATATTGAAAAATCTCTTTCTAAAGCCCTCTCTCATGCCAAAACTCTTACAAAAGAGAAGGGGGAATTAGAAATGAAATTAGAAGCCTCTCTTGTTCAAATAAAAAATAATAAAAAAGGTTTTGAAAGTAGGTGTGTCATGCTTGTGAAAGAAAACTCCTCACTTAAAGCACAAGTTCATGATCTCACCATGGCCATTAAAAAATTTGGAATAGGCCAAAAATCACTGGAAATGATTTAGGGAACTAGTGTCACGGTTCTGGAAAATTTGGGCTCGGATATCAAGGTGAGGGCTACCGCCCGACGCTAGCCACTAATGCCGGCACTAGCACCTCTTACAAGAAGCCTGAATTTTCTTTTTCAAAATGTTTTTCCTCTGCAAAATTGATTCCTTCCAGCAAGAAAATATTCCAGAAAAGGGTCTCAACCCCCTTTATTTCGTGTGCATACTGTTATTGGTTAGGTCACACACCTAGTTCTTGCAGGAAAGTGAAGCAAACTACTTTAAAGCAAATCTAGGTACCTAAGGCTTCCACTTAATCTATGGGTGGTACCACTTGGGTATCCGGATCTTTACTCTCATCTTCTTTCTAGATGTACATGAAGGCTAAGGACGATGAAGACATGTGGTACTTGGATTCTGGATGCTCCAAGCACATGACGGGCAATAAAGCAAAGTTCCTTAGCTAGAAACGAAGAATGGAGGGATCATGACGTTTGGCGATAACGGAAAATGAAGAATCATGGGAAGTGGTACAGTTGGTAACGATTCCTTTACGATATCTAATGTTCTTTATGTTAAAGGGCTAAAACACAATCTAATTCCTATTAGCCAATTATGCGATAAAGGATTAGATGTTTTATTTGAATCTTCCACTAATTTATACAAAATATTCAATCCTACTACAAAAAATATTTTACAAACTACACCAAGAATACATAATGTTTATATAGTTTCTTTTCATGATCTTTCTAAATCATCTATAAAATGCTTTATCACTAAAAATGATGAATTAGAACTTTGGCATAGGCGGCTAGGACATGCTAACACAAAGCTTATTGTTAAACTTGCCAAAATTGATTTAATTAGAGGATTGCCTAGGTTAAATGGAACTTTACCTTCACTTTGTTCACCATGTAAAAAAGGTAAATTTACTTGATCCTCTTTCAAAAGTAAAAAATTTCATTTCTACTGCAAGACCCTTGCAATTAATTCATATGGATCTTTTTGGTCCCGTTAGCACCGCAAGTCTTGGTGGTAGATTTTATACATATATTTTAATAGATGATTTTTCAAGATATTGTTGGACATTATTTCTCTCTTCTAAATCCGATGCATTTTGTGAATTTGCAAAATTATGTACTCGTATTCAAAATGAAAGTGATTTAAAAATTAAATGCATTCGCTCGGATCATGGAGGAGAATTTGAAAATGAAAAGCTTACATCTTTTTGTGATATGTTAGGTATTAAACATGAGTTCTCCACACCACACACACCACAACAAAATGGTGTTGTAGAAAGAAAGAATAAGACACTTTAAGAACTAGCACGCACTATGTTATGTGAATATAAATTGCCTAAGTCCTTTTGGGTCGAAGCCGTAAATACATCATGTTATGTTATGAATAGAATCATGTTTCTCCCATCTCTTAATCACACATAGTATGAACTTTATTTTCAAAAGAAGCCTAACGTATCTTACTTCAAAGTTTTTGGTTGTAAATGTTTAATTTTAAATACTAAAGATAGCTTGAGAAAGATTGATGAAAAATGTGATGAAAGAACTTTTCTTGGATATTCTTCAAATAGTAAAGCTTATATAATTTTTAATAAAAGAACTATAAAAGTTGAAGAATCAATTAATGTGAAATTTGATGAACTTGTTCCTTGTATAGAAAGACTTTCCGCATGCAAAGTGGATCATCACTTACCACCTTTGGAGCATGGTGATGAGGAACCTTCCAAAGAAGAAGAAGAAGAGGCCAAGGAAGATGAATATGTGCCTTCAAGTGCCTTGGAATTCATAAAGGATCATCTACGGAAATTAATAATTGGTGAACCATCCATCGGGGTAAGAACTCGCTCTTCTCTTCATGAATCTTATTCAAATATTTGTTTTGTTTCCGAAATTGAACCAAAAAACGTTTCAACTACTTTAAATGATGAATTTTGGTTTTTGGCTATGAATGAAGAGTTAGAACAATTTGAGATACATAATGTTTGGAAATTAGTAGAAAGACCATCTAATCACCCATTTGTAGGTGTAAAATGGATTTTTAAAAATAAATTAGATGATGAGTCTAGAATCATTAGAAATAAGACACGCTTAGTAGTACAAGGATATTCACAAATTGAGGGGATAGATTTTGATGAAACCTTTGCACCCATTGCTAGATTATAATCTATACGAATTTTTCTAGCATTTGCAAGCTTTAAAAGAATAAAATTATTTCAAATGGATGTAAAATGTGTTTTTCTAAACGGGTTTGTAAAAGAAGAAGTTTATGTTGAACAACGCCCCAGTTTTATTAGTGAAAAATTTCTCAATCATGTTTATAAACTAGAAAAAGCGCTTTATGGTTTAAAACAAGCGCCCCGTGCATGGTATGAAAGACTTACATCATTTTTATTAAAGCACGGTTATATTATGGGAAGTGCCGATAATACTTTCTTCATTACGCACAATAATGATGATTTGATTATTTTGCAAATATATGATGATGATATAATCTTTGGATCTACTAATGAAGAGTTGTGTAATGAAGTTATTTTAGTGATGAAAAATGAATTTGAAATGAGTCTAGTAGGAGAACTTTCTTATTTTCTTAGTTTTCAAATATCACAAAGAAATGATGGTATTTTTATATGTCAAACTAAATATGTCTTTGATATGCTTAAATGCTTTGGATTTGAAAACCTTAAAAAAGCTTCTACTCCAATGAGTGTATCACTAAAATTAGGAAAATATGAATCGGGAATTTCAAATGATCAAACTTTATATAGAGGTATGATAGGATCTCTACTCTATCTAAGTGCAACTAGACCCAATATTATGTTTGTCGTATGTCTATGTGCTCGATTTCAAGTCAATCCAAAAGAATCTCACTTAAAAGAGGTTAAACAAATTTTTAGATATCTAATTGGGTCAACTAGATTAGGATTATGGTACCCGTATAATAATACATTTACACTTCACGGCTATTCCGATTCGGACTACGCCGGTTGCTCACTTGATAGAAAAAGCACTAGCGGTACTTGCCATTTTCTAGGACCTTCATTAGTTGCATGGTCTAGCATGAAGCAAAATTCAGCTGCACTCTTCACCACGGAGGCCGAATATATTGCATTAGGGAGTTGTTGTGCACAAGCACTATGGATGAGCCAAACTCTAGAGGACTTTGGTTTTCATCTAAAACATATTGAATTAAAATGTGACAACAAAAGTGTCATTGATCTTACAAATAATCCAGTATACCATTCTAGATCCAAACATATAGATGTACGCCATCATTTCATAAGGGATCACATTAAAAAGGAAAAATGTTAGAATAAGTTTCATTGGCATGGACTCTCAACTTGCTGATATATTCACTAAACCTCTTTCCGATGCAAGGTTTCAAATGTTAAGGTTGGAATTAGGAGTTTTAGACATCTTAGGATGAGTTATTTAAAAACGCTAAAGTTTTATGCAATTTGAGCAATCAAGACATCTCCAAAAATTACAAAATTTCTGCATAAGACTACTATTAAGACTCTAAATAAATATCAAAAAACATATTTTTAAAATTCTCAAAATTTCTCCCACTGTTTGCCGCGCTAGCACTAGCGCCGACGCTAGCGTGAGTCTTCAATTTTTCTGTTTTTTAAAATTTCTAAAAAACTATAAAAATATGTTAGTTTATATGTACTACTTAGTTTTTGTATGTCTGACTTTTGTTATTTTTGTTTTATTTATATTATGAAAAATCAACTACAAAACTTCAAAATTCAAAAATACAAAAATATGTTTTTGTGGTTTTCTGTTTTTCTTTCATTAAAAATTTTCAAAACAACAAAAAAATTGTATGATCTTTATTGCTAATATCAAGCATGAATGTGTTCTATTATTTAGAATTATTTACAATGTTGAAATTTATTCCTGCAAATTACTATGAACATTGTTTTGTTTATCATGCTTTGATATATCTATTTAAAGTATATCAAATATTAAAAAATATGTGTAGATCCAAGCTTAGCATGCCTCTAAGTATGAGTAAATGTTTTGTGATTGATAATGATACACTTCACTCACTTATTTTGGTAATCAACATGTGTGTTTAAATCTAAAAGATGCTTGCTTGTGTATTGTAATTGTACAATGAATTAAAATTACATAAGCTTATCTACACTACATTTGAATTGCACTTAAGAAATTTAGAAAAGTGGTTGAGTTTAAAAAAAAATTGGGTTTGCAAAACATGTGTATTCGGAGAATGTTGTCTCACAAATGTGAACAAAAATAGACAAATATAACTCCACCAAGAACTACTTGAACCTCCTGATATGTCTTCATAAATATTATGAGGTTGAGCACCTTGGAAAGAATTATAAAGTGTCTTGTGCAACCCTTGATTAGTACACCACTTTTAATAAAATAGTGTGCATTAAAGTGTGTGAAAGTTGATATACTTGTATTTTATTGTGCACTTTACTCTATATATGTCTTGTATTTTGTGATTTAATTCAATTGTTAGCATTGCTCAAAATACACTTATGTGCACATCATTATCTTTTATAGCACTTCTTCTCATGAGTATTGGATTCTAATGCTTTATCTATACTACTCTTTATATAAGAAATGCACTAGATAACCTAGCATGATCTCTACAATGTTTTGGTATCTCTTGAACTTAAAATTAAGTAACATTGCAGTATATTCTCTTTTTGATATGTTCATTTCATGCTTGGTAACTTTATGTAAAACTATGAGATTTCAAAAAGGTTAAAACATCTTTACATTTTGAACTTAAACTCATATTTATACTTATGATTTTCATGCTTACAAAAAGATGTTTCTTATAATCTTCCGCTTGCCTACACTCTTATTTATTTATCTGAAATCTCTTATATACAATGCTTAAACTCTTTATCATTTAATATATTACAAAAGCTCGATCATGCTTTAAAATTCTTAAGGAATGCTTCCTAACTTCCCTTACCCCGCCTTCTTTTGATAATACCAAAATGGGAGATTAATTGAAGAAATCTATATAGGAGAAATATAAAAGATTAAGGGGAGAATAATTCATGAAATCTATTATTTAGGGGGAGTAACACATAAAATTGCATTTATGTAGGGGGGCACTAAGATAGGGGGAGTATGCACTATTCTCATGCTTATCATATACTATAGTTGCACAATTATCTCGCTTATCATATACTATAACCACCATTGTTGATTTCTTGCTAAGAGGATTAGTTATTATCAAAAGGGGGAGATTGTTGGACATGTTTGCCACATCCCTTTATTTGAGAATAACAAATCCCAAATTGTATCTGATCTTGCTTGTCGTGTGTTTATAGTGTGCAGGAACTATAGGTGCAATACTCCACAGGTAGAAAACAGCTTGGAACCAAAAAAATTGAACTAAAGTACTACCGCCAGCGCTAGGGGTTACCGCAGGCGCTAGCGCTACCGCAGGCGATATCGCTACCGCTTGACGCTAGCTCGAGTTCATGCACACAACGCCACACCGCCGACGGTTGCGTAACCGCTCTACATGAACGCTACCGCAGGCGCTAGGATCTACTGCAGGCGCTAGCAAGAAGTTCTATAAATTGGAGCTTTGTTTCTCATTTTGGTTAGAGCTTCCAGAGATATTACTTGTGCCACAATTCCAGAGCTGCTACTCTACCGAAAGATCATCTCCCACTCAAAGCCAAAGAAGATTTCTGGAGAAGGAAGTCGTCACGCTGCATCCGAAGAATGATCACTTCAACCTCGCTTATGCTACAGCAATCCTTCATCCTCATCTTCAGAAATCTCATAGAAAGAGTTCTTGTTATTTAGTTTATTTCATTATTGTGAATTTTTGTAGAAAAATTGCCTTGTGTTGGCGACTAGGTCCTTGCGCGGCTTAGGGGGTAATTCGTCGCGTGATTTGGCGACTAGGTCAAGGAGATTAGATCTAGGGGTGCTCGAGGACATATCCGGGGAAGGATTGGCTAGAGCGGCTTGAGGCCATATCCGGGGAAGGATTGGCTAAAGCCAACCGATTTGTGGGGATACAAGTCGGTATATAAAAGGAAAAGACATTTTCATTTGTACGCCACCGATTTCAAGCGACATTGAAATCAAATTTATGTAAACACTTATTTCTATAATACAATCATGTCTCTATTTGTGTTTACTTGATTTCTCTCATTTGGCATAAATTTTAATATTGCAAATTACTTTTGCTAAATTGTTATTTTGCTCTCTCTTACTAAAAACAATTTAGTCATTTTCATAAAATTATAAGAAGAATTTTTATTCCCTTATTCACCCCCCCCCCTCTAAGGGCGCCTATCGATCCAACATCTCCATCCGCCGCTCCAGTGCGCAGACACGGGCGAGGGGGTCAGGTCTGGTAGACCATCTCCCCTCTCGCAGCTCGTGGAGAAGGATCTCTTGCCTCCATACCGTATCAATCAAGTGATCCAGGCGCTCGAGGACGTTGGTCGGTCCCCGACAGGCTCCTCATTCGCGGAAGGGGAGAGGAGTGGGGAGAAGACCTCCCTCCGGCTTGACTGACCCGTTGAGGCCTTGTCCCCTCCAGCAAAAGTGAAGCCTTAGATACCAAAGCATTCGAACCAATAGAGGCTCTCACAGCAGCATTACCTTGTGAGCTCTCAATTCCTTGAATTTTCAGGGAAGGGTCGTCGTGGGTAGTTGAGAAGGCGGCAGGATCCTAAATAAGAGTGACAGGGCTTACTTGAATGCCCATGCCCGTCATTTCCATCATGCTCCAGGTTCCCTCGGCGTCGTCCGAAACATGCTATTAGCATTTAAGTAACGTGTCTCAATCAGCACATTATAACCACGGGAAAGAAGCAGAGGTAAGGAGTGAATCGACACCGCATCTAGCTCCAGGCCCTGGACAAAGTCGGTCATCCCATGAGAGGATGACGACGCCATCTCCTTCACCGGGTCAAGTCGGAGTTTCTTCCGCGGTGATCGCACCGCCGACCGGGTAGGAAAGAGCGAAGGACCGCAAACCATGGCCCTGAGCTTCGCTAGATCATTCTGGCTCCTCCCGGAAAGAGCTTTGAAACGAGCCTTGAAGTCTCGAGGAGGGTCCATCCTGTTCGGAGGGAGGAGTGTAGGGAGAGCCCTCAAGGATGGTGCTCTCCTCACCTCCCCCCTTGGTGGTTTTTTATAGCCATCAAGCGGGGCCCTCCATAGATTCCCCTAAAACCCCACCTACTCGTCAAATAGGTGGGTTGGACTTTCTTTCCGAACTTGAGACAAACTCAAAAAGAGCGGGGATTGTGTACAACCCTAATATTTGTCGAGCTGACGTGGCTCGGTGCAGCTAGGGGCGCAGTCGATCGACCCATTGGAGGTCGTCTAGACCGAAAAGAGAAAGACCATGGGGAGGGGCAAACTTCCTTGGATGAGTGGACCTTGGGTCCACTCGCCCAAGGCCCCGGGCGAGTGGACCATTGGTCCACTCGCCCAAGTGGGGGCAAGTGGACCTTGGGTCCACTCGCCCGAGTGGGGGGCGAGTGGACCTTGGGTCCACTCGCCCCAGGCAGCTAGGCAAGTGGACCAAGGGTCCACTCGACCGGAGGGTTGAGTGGACCGTGAGGTCCACTCGCCCAGTCAGGGTGGTAGACCTCAGTCCATTCATTCGACCCCCGGCAAGGGGGAGTGGACGTCTCGTCCTCCACTCGCCCCTCCTCCAGTTCTGGTTGTTCAGGTTCCAGGTTGAGCTGCGGATAGTAGAATTTTGGCTATCTGCAGCCCAATTTTGGGAAGTTTATAAATAGATGCCCATGGGCACCTTGGGAAGGGTTGGACTCTCCTCTCCCTCGCATGTGTCTTGTGAGAAAGCACTACCCCCCTGTCAGCTAAGGTGGACTGTGAGGTGGTCCTTAGTGCCCTCCAAGGTGCCCAGGCTCCGCATTGGCTTGGGCGGGGAAGTTCTTTGTGAGCTTTCGGGTGTGTGGTGGGACCTCCACGCTGCAGCTTAAGGGGTTTGTTTTTGGACTCAAGTGTTCTTCAAGGTCAAGGTCTTTCGGTTCTTAGCAACTGGTCAAGGGTTCTACCTCGGGTCAAGTAAGGGTTAGCTGCATCCCCCTTTCGAACGTCTAGACCAGTTCTCTGGTTTCAACACCTTGGGAAGGGAACTTTGGGGTGTCATCCCATCATAGCTCCTAATACCGCTGCGAGCCCCTCACATGGTAGTCCTCGGGAAGTTCATGGTTAACCCTAAATTGCAGGAATAAACTGTCATGTAAGATTGTCTAAATAATACACACACCCGCACCCCATGGCTACGGGAGGTTTCTTGGTTTGGTCATACGAGCAGTAGGCTCGATGTTTATAGGTATAGACGGGTTAGTCCGGTGAGCCAGTGGCTCTGAAGGTTATTGTGACGGACGGGTTAGTCCGGGGAGCATGTGGCTCGGAGATATAAATAGGATTCATGAATATATGTGCATAAGGTGGTGGGTCTTTAGTGTTGACGGTCGTCGCACCAACGTTGATACTTTGGCTCCGTAAGTGTGGATAACACTTTACCCAGAAAAGTCTGGTGGACTGACCAGCAATAGTATGCAGGAGCTCCATTGTTATGTTCTTAGCGTTAAGGCGTACGATAGGTCTAGGTTAGGTAGTGCAGATACTAACTGAAAGTGCACAGTGTGCCTCTGAGAACCCTCCAGAGGGGTTGAATAGAGATTTAAAAATTATTTTTATTCTAGTTGTGCAAATACAATAAACCTAAGTATTATGCTTCACAAGATATATCTCAGAATAAATTAGCTGCAGATTAAGTAATGAAATAAAAGACAGAAAATGAAATCTAATCTATAAGGGACAACACAGAAAAGCAATCCAGAAGACACGTAATTTTTTATAGAGGTTCCCCAAAATGTGGGTACTCCCCTCTTCTACCACCTGGTAGGGATGCACCACTGTTCCTGAGTATTTTGATAAGGAGACTCTTAGAACCACTGATCTTTTGACAAGGAGATCATGAACCACCAGATCTTTCGATAAGAAGATCTTGAACCACTGAATCCTTTGAAGAGGGATTAATAAAACTCTTTTACAGAAGGGAATTAGGAAGAGAAAGAAGAAGAGGAAGGGTGTAGGAATTCTGTTTTCAGAATTCTTATGATGGTTGTATGAAGAACAGCTTCTTGTATCTTTTCACTGGATCTGCTCTTGATGAACTTCTGCTTATGATGGTGATGATTTGCAGAAGCTATGTTTGTCAGATCCTTCTATCTTCTTTCTGATTGAACTCTGGCTGTTATATGATTGTGTTGATGAGCAGCCTTGTTTTGTTCTTAGAGAGAAGGATAACATAAGATATTTCTTCTATGTGTTTTCTTCTATTAGGGTTCCTGTGAGAGAGAGGAAGAAGAAGGAGACACAATGGAATAGAATGACCGATTATGATAAGTGCCCTGTTTTCTCTTTCTTCTGTTTCTTTTTATTGTCCCACTATTGAATTTGAATTTGTTTCCCTTTCAGGTATGTCCTGAAAGGGTATATTTGTCTAGACAATAAATATTTCCTTCCTTCTTTAATTCCCGACCCGTCCACCAGCACCAAGCTTGTTTCCAAGAAAGCTTTTTGTCTTCTTTAATACTTCTTTCTATTTCAGGCAATTAATGTGCCATTAGAGAACATTCTTGAGAGAGGTGGGCCATGAGAGAGAGGTGTTGGAACATGGTCTTCCGCATCTCCTAGGTTTGAGAATAACAAATCCTATGTGTATTTGATCTTGTGTGTTTAAGTGTGCAGGAAACAAGGTCCATATGGCTCAAGGATTACATAAGAAGGTTTCCCCCAAATTTGAGACAACAAATCCAACATGCCCGCTAGCGCCGGCGGTAGCACCTAGCGCCCGGCGCTAGCAATGATTAGCACAATTCTGGAGCACATATAGAAGGAGGTAGCGCCTGGCGGTAGCAGATAGCGCAGGCGGTAGCGCGGAGCATAGAAGGCAAGAGAGAAATGTTTCCTCGGATTGAAGATTCCCCGGCGCAGAATAATGCCTAATCCGGGATAGCGCCGGCGGTAGCGCTAGCGCAAGCGCTAGCGCTGAGTCTATAAATTGGACCCATCTTCTCTCGTTTCATTAAGACATCAGAGAGAGAGATTGAGTGCTAGAATTCCAGAGGCTGCCTTAGCGGAAAGTTGATGTCCTACCAAAGCTCTACGGATTTCTGAAGGAGAATCTCTTCACGCCGGATCCAAATGACGTCCGCTTCTACAATGCTTATTCTACAGCGGATCTTCATCTCCAACTTCAGAAGTTCTTCAAGAGGGAGTTTTTACTATTATCATTTCATATTTCTTGTAAACCATTAGTGAATTCGCCTCGTGTTGGCGACTAGGTCTGGGTAGGACTTAAGGCAGAAATTCGCCTCGTGTTGGCGACTAGATCTAGGTTAGGTCTAGGGGGTGCTCGAGGCCATATCCGGGGTTGGATTGGCTAGAGCGGCTTGAGGCCGAATCCGGGTATGGATAGGCTAGGGCCACCGGTTTGTGGGGATGCGAGTCGGGATAGAAAACAAAAAGAGTTTACTATTATTCGCCCCCGATTTCTAGCGTTATAGAAATCAACTTTTGTAAAACCTTATTTCATATTAATAAAACATGTCTCCACTTTATTTTAATTGCTTTGTTTGATTTCTCACTTTCTTATTCACGCACTATTTCAAGGAAAATCAAAATATAACTCAAGTTTTAAAAACCCTTATTCACCACCCCCCCCCCCCTCTAAGGGCGCCTACCGATCCACAAGTGGTATCGGAGAGGTATTAATCCAATCGGCTTAACAACCGGGAATAATGGCGTCTCATGATCTCGCTTCTATTAGTGGGGTAAATTTTTATGAAGAAGAAAATTCTCTTAAACCACCTTTATTCGAAGGGAGAAATTATAAAGGGTGGAAATTTTTAATGGAAAAATTTATTAAAAATTTAGATATCAATGCATGGGATATAGCAATAGTTAGTAAATGCAAAAGCTTTAAATAGTATTTTCTGTGCTTTATCTCACAAAATTTCGAAATTAATATATTGTTTTTCTAGTGCATACAAAGTATGGAAATTTCTTGAAGAAATGTATGATTCTCCATCTACAGATATGAAACAAATGCAAGAAGTGGAGAACATACAAGATTTCTCAAATGATCAAGAAAGCTCCTCTCATGATTGATCAATGGAGTGCACATCAAATGGAAAAGAAGAAATCCCATCTTTGGAAGAGGAATGCCAAATAGATGAAGACAACAAAGAAAATTCGTGCTCAAATCTCACAGCATCCAAAAGCCACTGCAAGGAAATCAAATCCTCTTATTGTTTGCAATTCTATTACTATTTTACAATTGCTACAAATTACAAAGCGTAAAATTAAGAAATTAAAAAATGCGAATTGCAAATTGCGCTTAGAAAATAAAAATTTAAAAGCAAAAGTTAAAGTAGAATCAAGTTCTGATTTATCTAGCTTTACCCATGTCACTTCAATTGAAAATACAAAACCTTGTTTTGATTGTAATGATATTAAAGAAAAATTTAAGGAACTTGAAAAAGAAATTATATTATTTTTAGAAAATTCATCTTTGAAAAGTGATTGTGCTACGTGCCAAAATTATAAAACTGAAATCAAAGAGATGGACGAAACATTTGAGGAATTTAGAAACGACTATCAAAATCATATTGACTCTATTGTTTCCACTCTTAAAAATAGCACAATAGCTTATAATAAAGCTAGGCATAATTTAAAGATTAAGAATGATGAATTAAAATAAAAAATCAACGTGCTTATGAAAATTATAAATAAAAATTCACAATAGCAAGAACTATGTAAAAACATGTTGAATATGAATATGAACATGAATATTTTAACTAAACCAAATTATGGAAATAAGTAACACAACGGATTTGTAAATCAAAGTCAAAATCACCATTATTTCCAAAATCACATTTCTCCAAACTTAACAACAACATTACACAAATTTTCTAATCATTACAATCATAATCATCAATATAAAGATTATCACAATGGAAACTTGACATATAAGAATAACATTAAACCAAAGTTTGAATGGAGACCCAAAATTAAAAATGAAATACTAACTTCACATGAAAGGACCCATTCATCACTAACTACCCACAAACCTACACGTTATATTTGGGTACCCAAAGGAACTACCACACTTGGTCCCATTTGGATACCTAAATCTCTTATTCATTAGGTATCACCAAATGCATGAAGTAGAATATTTTCAAAAATGAAATATACAAATTTTCTACTTCATGATATGCTTTATTGTCCTTTTATTTTTCTTTTTGTTTTCTTATCTCTTTTTGCTATCATGGAATGTTCATCATATAAACACAAGACTTTATCACTTAAAGATTTATAAACCAAAGTATCAAATTGTAAAGTCATGTTCTTTATTTCTAAAGACCAATCTATTCCTCCTAAACTCATTATATATCTATATATCATATATCACCAACATAAATTGAATTCAACATGTTTTCTATGTGATATGATTTCAAACATATACTACTTCATAGGATCTTAAAATTGCTTAAACATCTCCACTTCATATGACCTCAAATTTATAAATAAAAAACAAAACCTTCAAAAACTACCAAAGAAGGACCAGATAAAAATAGTCAAACATCCAAAAACAACAATATTAAACAATGCAGATAGCGCTAACGCTAGCTGGTAGCGCCGGCGCTAGCAGACAGTATCCAAGAACATGTGTTCAAATTCCTATATTATTACAAAACTGAAAACTTAGTTCCCCTCAGGATATTCCTACTCCTCTACTCTGTCTCGTCTATCTCCTCCACACTAGCACTTGGAGATCGTCTTCCGTGACTCCTCCAAATCGAATGACGTGGTGGATCTTGTACTAGGCTATCCCATTCCCTTCGCTTTGGTGTTGATGGATTTAGGTTTAATGCCTTGATCATGAACTTCATCATCTTCTTTATACCGGAAACATCTTTCTCCACTCTTGTCATCCGCTCTCCCATCTCTTCTCAAAAAGATTCAAATGAATCATCTCGAGCCCCTCGGGATGACGCTCCTCGTCGAAGTGATGGTCGAGTAGATGTTGTTGGCTCATCTGGGAGGGATGTAGCTCGTAGGTGTGAGGTACTATATATAGGAGGAAAACAATCTATCAAGTAAAAACCAATCTCAATAGAAGGATACCTATGAAGAATAACCCTTTGTATTATGCCACCGAGCGGAAGGTTGTTGTATCTCTGATGAGAAGGATTCCGCAACTTGTATGTATATCTGATCAATGAAAGCAACAAGTCTGCTACATCGAATCTCTCCTCCTCAAGAATAAAATACGTGACAAGACTAAACTGTGCAGTAATCTTTGCCATGTCGCCCAATTTCAGCAAGATAGTGTGGCGTAGAACGTCATGTACTGTAAGAGCATCCACTATAAGTGACCCCACCATTTGGATCAAACTCCTACATTCCCTGTGGTGGAGTACCATATTTAGATTAGTCTAATCCCTATCAACTCGAAACTTTTCAACCACATCCAACTTATTTGGATGCTCGGTCAACTCAAACATCTCCCTCAAGTCATCATGAGTATCAGTAACAACTTGTCCCTACACCTGAGATCGCACTCCTCCACCCAGATCAGTATGCTATGGGTCTTCCAAGTGCGTATAGAACTCTCGTACTAACTCCGAAGAAAACCCCTCCGAAAGAAACACATTCAACACTTTGGAGGTTGCGAACAGTTGCATGATGTGATCGTGTCGTGGCATAGAAAACTCCACGTAATATGGGACACCTACTATTGCTGCCTCCACGGCTAGTCCTGAGTGTTTCTTTCCTTTTAATCCAGGAACCATCTGCCACATTATAAGAGAAATTAAAATTAAGCAAAATTCACTAGCGCCAGCGCTAGCACTAGTGTCGGCGCTAGCACTAGCGCCTGCAGTAGCGTCGTTGCTAGTTCTTTGATCTGAAATATTAAGATCTCTCTAAAATAAAAGATTTCCAAATCCGAAATTGCTAGATCCAAGAAACCCACATAATCTAAGCTAAAATCAAAACTAAAAATCTTCATAAAAAGGCATAAAAATTATGAAAATCCTCTTTTTGATCTAACCTTATTCTAGATCTATCATAAAAATAAAAAGATTTGTTTTTGTTCATATATCTTCATCACAATCAAAAGTTTCTCTTAAATAGGTTCATAAATCTTCATCAAAAACATCAAAATCAAATATTTAGAACAAATATCATCAAAATGATGAAGATTTAATCTAGTCTCTCTCTTCAAAAATAAAAGAATCAAGCATTGTAGATCAAGCATCTAAAATCAATTGATAACTTCAATTATCTTCTTCTTCAACATCAAAATCAATGTTTAAAACAAAAATCATAAAAAATGATGAAGATTTACCTTAGATCTAAGAGTGGGCTGCGTTATCTGCTAGGGTTTTTCGGGAGAGCTTCAATGGCAATGGCCGAAATAACAAAGTAAAGGGGATTTAACTGAAGCAGCGCTAGCGCCAGCGCTATCGCTAGCACGGGCGATATCGCACCTTTCTGATTTTTTGTATTTTTTAAATTTTATAAGATACCTAAATTTATTCTCCATTATATGTACTACCTAGGTTTGCAGTTATGTTTTGAATTGATTTTTGAAAAATTAAAACAAAAAAATGATTATTATAAAAGCCAAAATTACAAAAACATTTCTTTTACTTTTTTTTCATTTGTTTAAATTCTATTTATAAATGCAAAATCAAATACAAAAATATAAAACATCAAAATTATCAAAAAAAAAACTGTATGGACTTTATTGTGAACATCAAGCATGATTTAATCTATCATTTAGAACTTCTACATTGTTACACTTTATCTTGTCAAACTACTTTTTGAACATTGTTCTTATCATGCTTTGATATATCTATTAATATGTGCATCAATTCTATTGTAAAAGTAGTGTAGAACCTAGCTTAACATGTCTCTAAGTATGAGTAAATGTCTTATGGTTGATAATGATATTTCTTCACTCACTTTTTTGGCTAAGTCTACTTATGTTTTTAATCTAATGATGCTTGCTTATGTATTGTAATTGTACAATAAATTAAATTTGCACAAGTATCTTACCTACACTACATTTATTTGCACTTTAAATATAAAGAAAAGTGGTTGTACTTTCAAAATCTAATTGGTTTGCAACGCAAGTGTAATCAGAGAACTTTGTACAAAATAAAAAATTGAAATAAAGTGACAGTTAACTCCACCAAGCACTACTTGAACCTCCTGATAAGTCTTAATGAACGTTGCGAGGTTAAGTGCCTTGGAAAGATTAGTAAAGTGTCTTGCGCAAACCCTCATTTTCAAAAAAATACCACTTATTCTTAAGTACACCAGATCAAAAACAAAACTGAAAAACAACAAAATTGTGTGATCCCCCAAGCACTACTTTGCACCCTGATAAGTCTTAATGAACATTGTGTGTGCAAAGTACCTTGGTAGTTGTACATTTTTCTTTGTGCATACAAGTGTGTGAAAGTAATCTTATTTGTGTTTTGTTGTGCACTTTACTCTACATTTGTCTTGTATTTTTGATCATAACATTTGTTTACTCTTTTCAAAATACACTTTGTGCACATCATTATCTTCCATTACACTTCTTCTAATGAGTATTGGATCCTAATGCTAATTCTATAATACTTTTTATATCTAAAATGCACTAGATAACCTAGCATGCTTTCTACAATGTTTGGTGTGTTTTTGACTTTATGAATTAGAATAACATTGTAGTAGGCTCTCTTTCATACATCTCTTTCATGCTTGATTACTTCATGATAATTTTTTAAGAAATTTTTTTACACAAACATCTTTGTCATTTTATGAATTATCATGTCTTACAAAAAGATGATTATTGTATTTTTATAAGTCTTCCGCTACATTACGTTTACCTTGTGTTCTTTTCATGCTTATCTCAATTTTTCAAACTCAAACTTTTTAAATGGTAGACTTGCATGGTAAATGTTATATCATTCGTTTTTTAAAGCAAAAAAACTCTGATTTATTTCTGTAACCATACTTATGCTAAGAACTCTGATTTATTTCTATGAAATTTATTCTAAAACTCCCTATCAGTTTCTTCTCTCTCAAAGCTCGATCATGCCTTAGTTTATTATCAAAACTTTTATGTGTTTTGCTTCCTTACCCACTTTTGCTAATAACAAAAGGGGGAGATCTTCCAAGATAAATAAAATCCGCTATCAAAATGAAAAACTAACTTGATTAATTAAAGATGATAGCTTACATATTAGGGGAGCATTCACTTAGGGGGAGCATGTATTTAGGGGGAGCAATTCTAAAATTCTACAATCAATATTTATCCTAAGTCATCACTCTCACACACACAAGTAGGTTTCATCATGCTTATATATTAATGCTCTGATTTATCATTAATGGATTTGTTATTATCAAAAGGGGGAGTTTGTTGGAACATGGTCTTCCGCATCTCCTAGGTTTGAGAATAACAAATCCTATGTGTATTTGATCTTGTGTGTTTAAGTGTGCAGGAAACAAGGTTCATATGACTCAAGGATTACATAAGAAGGTTGCCCCCAAATTTGAGCCAACAAATCCAACATGCCCACTAGCGCCGGCGGTAGCACCTAGCCCCCGACGCTAGTGATGATTAGCGCAATTCCGGAGCACATATGAAGGATCTAGTGACTGGCGGTAGCGGATAGCGCAGGTGGTAGCGCGGAGCACAGAAGGCAAGAGAGAAATGTTTCCTCGGATTGATGATTCCCCCACGCAGAATAATGCCTAATCCGGGATAGCGCCGGCGGTAGCGCCGACGGTAGCGCTAGCACGGTAACGCTAGCGCTGAGGCTATAAATAGGACCCCTCTTCTTTCGTTTCATTAAGACATCAGAGAGAGTAATTGAGTGCTAGAATTCCAAAGGCTGTTTTGGCCGAAAGTTGATGTCCTACCAAAGCTCTGCAGATTTCTGAAGGAGAATCTCTTCACGCCGGATCCAAACGACGTCCGCTTCTACAATGCTTATTCTACAACAGATCTTCGTCTCCAACTTCAGAAGTTCTTCAAGAGGGAGTTTTTACTATTATCATTTCATACTTCTTGTAAACCGTTAGTGAATTCACCTCGTGTTAGCGACTAGGTCTGGGTAGGACTTAGGGCAGAAATTCACCTCGTGTTGGCGATTAGATCTAGGTTAGGTCTAGGGGGTGCTCGAGGCCATATCCGGGGTTGGATTGGCTAGAGCGGCTTGAGGCCGAATCCGGGTAAGGATAGGCTAGGGCCACTGGTTCGTGGGGATGCGAGTCGGGATAGAAAACAAAAAGAGTTTACTATTATTCGCACCGATCTGTAGCGTTATAGAAATCAACTTTTGTAAAACCTTATTTCATATTAATAAAACATGTCTCCACTTTATTTTAATTGCTTTGTTTGATTTTTTAAGTTTTAAAAACCCTTATTCACTCCCCCCCCCCCTCTAAGGGCGCCTACCGATCCAACAAGAGGGTCAAAAATGACAGCTGAAAAGGTTTCCCTTTTCAGACTGTATTCGACATAGTGTCGAGTTTACTTCCTCTATTATCGACGCACCTTCGAGTTCTTGTAGGAGCAGCTTCGAATTCATCCTTGCTCTGACTGAACTCTGCTAGTGAATGTTGCGTCGATACCCAATCGACGTAACCGTTGAGTTGAAGATATGATTCTGAGCCTCTGTGTCGATATCTATTCGATGTACCGTCGACTTGGAATACTTCGACCGAAGGGAGAACTACTTGGACTTCTAGTCAGAGTAGCGTCGACAATAATTCGATGTTGCGTCGATTTCTATTCGACGCAAATGTTAACTTTGCCCATATTGTGCTTCTCTTGATTTGGTCTTGACACCCTAGGTTGAGTGTGACATCCTAAGACATCTAATGACCAGATTACTCTCACTATACAATGGTAATTCAATCCTAAGAAATAAAATTACTTTTAGGTAATTTGTTAAGTTAAATCAAAGGGGTTTTCCCCAACAATCTCCCCCGATTTACCTTAACAAAATTTACAAATTGAATAAAGTGATTTTACTTATTTCTTTGCATAAATAAATCTAAATGTATACAAGACATCCTGGACATAAGAAAATGAAGTACATACAATACAACATTGGTATATATAGAAAATAACATATTGTTTTTCACAGACCATTCTAATGTCAAGCAATATGTAGATATCCAGAGCTATTTTTCAGGAAAGATATTTTCTTACAGAGTACCTGAGCCTCATTACTCCTTCTTAGGAGTGTTTCTTTTTCTTGAAAATACTTTTGAGGAGACTTTCCTTGAGGCAATCTGCAAAGGTTCATCATTTTCTTCAGTAGTGTCTTTGGGAAGCTTCCCTTGACTTTGTGCATTTATTTCAGCTTCCTGGGCAGATTCCTGAGCAATATGCACAGCCTCCTCTAGCACTTTTGCATTCTGAGGCTCCCCTTGAGCCACTGCTGTACTCACTATTGCCATTTCAGTATCTAGGTTCCTTTGAACATCTGGGGTAGGCTCCCCCTGTTCTGCAGCATCAGTTTGCTCAATACTTAATGGCATATGCCATCTCTTTGTCACTTATCTCCCCCTGAGCCAATGGGAGCACATCTTGATCTGCTTCATTCTTCTCTTCCTCATTCTGCTTTTCTGAAGTCTCCCCCTAAACTGTTGGAAGCTCCCCTGATCTTCTTGATGTGATTGTTCAAGATTTAACTTTTCTGGGAGCTGCCCCTGAATCTGTGCATCCTGAAATGTGGTCACTTTGTCAGGAGCAGGCTCATTATCAGCATCTCTTTTATCCTGTCCACTCATATCAAGAATAGGTCTTTCTTCATCTAAGATGTTCTCCCCCTTCTTGACCTTGCTGGCCAGTGAGGTTAAGAATTCTTTTGTGACCATGGAGGAAGATATAAAATCCTTTAGGCTCTGGAGAGTTCTTTTAAAAGTTAATAGCTCAGCCTCCATTTGAGAGTATTTTCTATCAAATCTTCTTGCCTGAGAGACCACTTGATCTGCAAATGTGGAGGAGGCAATGGCCACAGCTTTGGAAATGATCTGCTCAAGATCAATTGTGGGTGAATGAGATATAGAGGGAGGAGGTGATGGAGGGAGGTCTTCTGGGATAGGAGAAATATCATGATATGTTTCGGGTGATATATGAATTGGTGGTGGTGGAGGAGCATAAGTGGATGGAAGCTGATGGTGAGTGAAAGGAGATGGCTCAAGGGCTGAGGAGGATTGGTGCTATTATTGTTGTTGTTGCTGTTGAGGTGAATGTTGGGCTGGAGTATCATCCTGATGGATATCTGGAACATTGTCCAGTGGAGGTGGAGAGTGAGGAGGAGGGATAGCATCCCTTGGAGGATCTGGTGTGTGCCTTTCTGGCTCTTGAGGAGGAGGAGATGGAGGAGGAGGGACTGGAGCTTGACCAGGATTTAGTATTTGCCTGGTCCATTTGGAGAAGATTCCAATGTTAATCCTTTTCCCAGGAGGAATGGGCACTCCTTTGGATCTGCATACTGTTGGATAGTGGTGGAGAAGAACTTGACTCATAACTCTCATGTATGCATTCTCCTTATGTGAGTACTTGTGCCCAATCATTTTCAAGAGGCACCTTCCCCAATTTATCTTTTTCTTAAGGACAAGAATGCCCATAATCTGCAGCTGTTGCTTTGGAATTGCATCATGAGCTGAGATTTTGCATAATAGAACTTTCCCAACTATGTCAGCCAGGAATCTGTATTATTCTCTCAACTCAATCTTCTTGAGATTGATTGCTTTCTCCTTACTGAACTGCATAATCTCTAATGCTTTCTTAATCTCTTCACCTTTCAGCTCATCAGGGTCACTCCCAGTTGGAAGATCAAATGTCTGACTCAGCATCTCGTCTGTGATGTGAATGTCTGTCTCAGAAATTTTCCCATTGAGGGAGTCATCTTCTCTTATCTGTACAGACTCCTTAAGCTCTGTCAATTCAATATCAATTATCTTGCTTCTGGTGGATATTAGTTTGGTTAAGCCAGCATCTAGAAGCAAGCCCAGGATGGCTTTGAAGCTGTCGGCCGCTGCGCTGAAAGAGTCAATATCCGCATTGAACCCAGAATTAATCTTAGGAGGAGTCGTTGATTGGATGTACCTGCAGAGAAAGAGAAAATGAGAGAGAGAGTGAGAGAACAAGGGAGAGCTGGAGAACAAGAAAGCAAGAGAGCAAAGAGAGAGAGAATTCGAAAGCGTAAATGTTTCGACGCAGTAATTGCTTAAAAGCAGATGAATTGTCGCTACTTAGGGTTTAGGTCGGCGCACCATCAATAACACTTATTATTTGGCGCGCAAAGCTGTGTCGAGATTGCTTGTAGAAGTAATTCTGCGCGCGCTGATATATCGACGTTGCATCGACTAGTACTCGACGTAGCTTCGAGACTATTCAGAGACCTTATGTCGACGTAGTCCTGTCGACATTACGTCGATTTCCAATCGATGTAATTTCGAATTTAATCAGCGTTTAATAAGTCGGCGTATGCGTTGATATGAACTTGACGCTGCATCGAATTCTATTCGAATTGTCTACTGTGAGTGCTTCTTGACACTGGCGTCGAGTAGAAGTCGATGGTACATCGACTTCTATTCGACGCACCTCTTAATAAACAGATCTATTTCTTTAGAAAATTCTTATTGTTTTTCCCATCAATTATATTTATTAAAAATAGATCATAATATAATGTAATAAATATTAAGTTGAATTCAAGGTAGAAATTACTCCCTGAATAAGTCTTGTTCCTTAATCAAAATCTACATCTTTCTTCCCACTCCATTTTCTCCTGAGTGGGACCCTACCTCATCCTGCACAGGTAATTCAAACATTAGAAGGAACCCAGGTTACCGTGGGCCCTTTGCTTTTACCATTGTAGGGTTCAATGAAAGAATAGAAAAGTCTTTCATGATACCCTTTGGGATGACAATGAATGGATTTCCCAAACCTATTATTTTGATACCTGAAGTGAGTATAAAATGTATCTAAATGAAGGAGATCAACAAAGTACTTTATTAACCTAGGTCTAGCTTTAACCTTTTGGTTGTGGTTATTTGATTTCTCTACATGATTCTTGCCTAGGGGTTTTTCCTTTTTATTCAGATTTACCCTTTTAGGTTTATCTATCCTATCTGGGTAACTGCTCTCCTTACCCTTAGATGATACATTTTTCTCACTTGATTTGTACTCACTAGGTCTAACAAAGGATACTGGATTTTTCCAGGCTGGTTTCCTAGATGTTTCTGTGCTAGTGGAGGGCTCTGCTCCTAACCTTAGGTGATTAAATCTCATAGAGAGACTTTTTGTGATATCCTTGAGCTTCTGACTCTTCCCATTGAGTGAGTCCTCAAAGGCCTTTGCCTTTGCTAGCTCTTCTTTTAGATTTGTGTTTTCCTCTCTAAGCTTAATCAATTCTAACTCTTTATTATTAAGTTCAGTAGTTAGATTTTGATTTATTAGGAGTATTTCATCTTTCTTAAGATTCTCTAATTCAGTTTTAACTGTGTTTAACTCTTTTTCTACCCTAAGATGTTCAATGCAGAAATCTTTAAAACATGATTTAAAATCATCAGAGCTAAAGTCAAATTCATAAAAAACTGATACTTGCTCATCTTCATCATCTGATGACATTCCAAGAGCCATCATACAAGCTGCCACTGCCTCTTCTTCACCATCACTTTCAAATGATGAGGAGTCTAATTCTGCTTCAGAATTACTCCATGTTTCAGCAATGAAGCCCTTTGCTTTCTTCTTGTCCTTACCTCTGAAGGATTTCTTTTTCTTCTTCTCCTATTTGCTGTTGCTTCTTTCCCTATGCTCTTGTGGGCATTCAGGGGCAATGTGCACTGGTTTGCTGTAGGTATAGCAAATAATCTCCTTCCTTGGAGTTTTATCATACCTGGTAGGGGTGCAACTCGGATCGGTTCAGTTCGGTTCCACCCAAAACCAAGAACCGACCCATGTATGTTCGGTTCCAAACTTTTGGAACCGGAACTGACCCATGGTCCTAAAGTATAGAACCGGATCCGAACCGCTTGCTTTGGTTCGGTTCTCGGTTCTACTTATGTCTCAAAATAATTTAAAAAATGTCTTTTTCAACTCAAGATTATTTGTAATACAACTACCAATGTCTCAAAAGAATTGTATCGTGATTCTCTATACTATTGAAGTCATACAACTACATGAGTACAATACCTATTCTCTTTAGCCATATGACTATATTCTCAATTATTTTCTCATATTAAGTGATATGACTATAATAATTGTTTCAAAAAAAAATTAGCATTGATATTCGGTTCTCGGGTCGGTTCTGGGTACCCAACCCTTGGAACCAGGAACCGAACCAAATTGTTGGTTCTGGTATTATGAGAACCGGACCCGAACCGAGACTATTTGGAACCGACCCAAATCATTCGGTTCGGTTCCAGTCCGGTTCTCGGTTCTTCGGTTATTTTTGCACACCCCTAATACCCGGGCTTTGAGACCCTTTCTCTTCTCCTTGAGTCTTCAGTTTTGACCCATTTCTTGAATCTCCTTGCTAGGAGATTGAACATCTCATCTTCAGTAGTAGAGGGCTCTCCTTCAGTAGCCTTTAGAGCAAGGGACCTTTGGACAGGAGCTGGAGAGGTGTCCCTTTCTTCAGCCTCAACCCTATTCTTCAAAAGCATCTCATATGACTTAAGATTTCCTAGCAAAGCTTCAGTTGAGATCTCTGTGTGGAATCTGGATTCTCTGATTGCCCAGATCCTTGAATTCCATGAGCTGGGGAAGCACATGAGAATCTTATCATTAATTTCAGTCAAGGATATTTCCATGTCTAAGCCTCTGAGCTCATTAACGATAAGACTGAATCTGTCATACATATTAGCAACAGATTCTTCAGCTTTCTTTTGAAAGTTCTCATACTGGGATATGAGAAGGGACTTTTTGTCCTTTCTTTCACCAGCACTTCCTTCCACCATTGTGGTGAGTGAATCCCAGATCTCCTTTGCTGATTGGCATTCAGCAACCTTCTTAAAAAATGTCATCTGACATTATTTACACCAGAATATTCATGGCCTTGGCATCACATGACTTGACCTTCTTCTCAGCCCCTGTCCATTCCTTTCTTGGGACAGCATCAATTGTTGAGGTTTCTCCTTCCTTTTGTCTAACTGGAGCAGGAGGACCTGTGAGAAGAACATTATAGATGTCTTCATCAATTAAATTCATGTAAAGCATTGTCCTGGCATTCCAGAGTGTGAACTTATTCAAGTTACACATTGGGGGTCTTGTGGAAGCATAATCCTTAGTACTCATTTTCTTTATAAAATATGTTTATAGAAAAGAAATAAGAGTGGGAGGTCTTTTTGATCAAGGTGTTAACCTCTTAATAATCAACCTCCCTCTGATACCAAATGAAAGTGCACAGTGTGCCTCTGAGAACCCTCTAGAGGGGGTGAATAGAGATTTAAAATTTATTCTTATTCTAGTTGTGCAAATACAATAAACCTAAGTATTATGTTTTACAAGATATATCTCAGAATAAAGTAACTACAGTTTAAGTAATGAAATAAAAGACAAAAAATGAAATCTAATCTATAAGGGACAGCACAGAAAAGCAATCCAGAAGACACACAGAATTTTTTATAGAGGTTCCCCAAAATGTGGGTACTCCCCTCTTCTACCACCTGGTAGGGATGCACCACTGTGCCTGAGTCTTTTGATAAGGAGACTCTTAGAACCGCTGATCTTTTAACATGGAGATCATGAACCATCAGATATTTTGATAAGGAAATCTTGAACCACCAGGTCTTTTGATAAGGAGATCTTGAACCACTGAATCCTTTGAAGAGGGATTAATAAAACTCTTTCACAGAAAGGAATTAGGAGGAGAAAGAAGAAGAGGAAGGGTGTAGGAATTCTGTTTTCAGAATTCTTATGATGGCTGTATGAAGAACAGCTTCTTGTATCTTTTCACTGGATCTGCTCTTGATGAACTTCTGCTTATGATGATGATGATTTACAGAAGCTATGTTTGTTAGATCCTTCTATCTTCTTTCTGATTGAACTATGGCTGCTATATGATTGTGTTGATGAGAAGCCTTATTCTGTTTTGTTCTTAGAGAGAAGGAGAGCAGCATATATTTCTTCTTTGTGTTTTCTTCTATTAGGGTTCCTGTGAGAGAGAGGAAGAAGAAGGAGACACAATGGAACAGTATGGCCGATTGTGATAAGTGCCCTGTTTTTCTCTTTCTTCTGTTTCCTTTTATTGTCCCACTATTGAATTTGAATTTGTTTCCCTTTCAGGTAGGTCCTGAAAGGGTATATTTGTCTAGACAATAAATCCTTCCTTCTTTAATTCCCGACCCGCCCACCAGCACTAAGCTTGTTTCCAAGAAAGCTTTTTGTCTTCTTTAATCCTTCTTTCTATTTCAGGCATTTAATGGTTCGTTGGAGAACGGTCTTGAGAGAGGTGGGCCATGAGGGAGAGGGTTAAAAATGACAGCTGAAAAGGCTTCCCTTTTCAGACTGTATTCGATGTAGCGTCGAGTTTACTTCCTCTCTTATCGACGCACCTTCGAGTTCTTGTAGGAGCAGCTTCGAATTCATCCTTGCTCTGACTGAACTTTGCTAGTCAACGTTGCGTCGATACCCAATCGACGTAACCGTTGAGTTGAAGATATGATTCTGAGCTTCATTATCTATGTCGAGATGAAGTCGACGTTGCGTCGACTTTAGATTACTTCGACAGATACTTCCTTCTGCACCGAGTTAAAGTAGAAGCTGCATCGACTTCCTCAAGTACTTTGACAGGGCCATGGCCTCTATGTCGATATCTATTCGACGTACCGTCGACTTGGAATACTTCGACAGAAGGGAGAACTACTTGGACTTCTAGTCAGAGTAGCGTCGACAATAATTCGATGTTGCGTCGATTTCTATTCGACGCAAATGTTAACTTTGCCCATATTGTGCTTCTCTTGATCTGGTCTTGACACCCTAGGTTGAGTGTGACATCCTAAGACATCTAATGACCAGATTACCCTCACTATACAATGGGTAATTCAATCCTAAGAAATAAAATCACTTTTAGGTAATTTGTTAAGTTAAATCAAAGAGGTTTTTCCCAACACCAACCTAGAGGTGGGCGAAGCCTAACACCGCTTCCGTTTGCCACTACGGGAGTAACCTGGGAGTTCTGCTAGCTCCAAAAGGGGGAACTAAAGGATTGTGCGCATAGAGTCGAGGTGTGTGAGTTGCACTTGTGTGAACATATCATAAACTGCATAACCCCTAATAGAGTCCGGTTCTCGGTTCTTCGGTTATTTTTGCACACCCCTAATACCTGGGCTTTGAGTCCCTTTCTCTTCTACTTGAGTCTTCAGTTTTGACCCATTTCTTGAATCTCCTTGCTAGGAGATTGAACATCTCATCTTCAGGAGTAGAGGGCTCTCCTTCAGTAGCTTTTAGAGCAAGGGACCGTTGGACAGGAGCTGGAGAGCTCTCCCTTTCTTCAGCCTCAACCCTATTCTTCAAAAGCATCTCATATGACTTAAGATTTCCTAGCAAAGCTTCAGTTGAGATCTCTTTGTGGCATCTGGATTCTCTGATTGCCCAGATCCTTGAATCCCATGAGCTGTGGAAGCACATGAGAATCTTATCATTAATTTCAGTCAAGGATATTTCCTTGTCTAAGCCTCTGGGCTCATTAATGATAAGACTGAATATGTCATATATATTAGCAACAGATTCTTCAGCTTTCTTTTGAAAGTTCTCATACTGGGATATGAGAAGGGACTTTTTGTCCTTTCTTTCATCAGCACTTCCTTTCACCATTGTGGTGAGTGAATCCTAGATCTCCTTTGTTGATTGGCATTCAGCAACCTTCTAAAAAATGTCATCTGACATTGTTGACACCAGAATATTCATGGCCTTGGCATCACATGCCTTGACCTTCTTCTTGTTGGACATGTGTGTCACATCCATTTGTTTGAGAATAACAAATCACATATTGTATTTGATATTTCTTGTAGTGTGTTTATAGTGTGCAGGAACTATAGGTGCAATACTCCACAGGTAGAAAGCATCTTGGAACAATCTTTTGAAAGGAGCAGCGCTACCGCCAGCGCTATCGCTACCGCCAGGCGCTATCTCCAGTTCGTGCACAGCGACGATTTCGCAACCGCTACCGCTACCGCCAGCGCTATCGCTACCGCCAGAGCTATCGCTACCGCCAGGCGCTATCTCCAATTCGTGCACAGCGCCACGCCGCCGACGGTTTCGCAACCACTCCACACGAACGCTACCGCATGCGCTAGCCACTACCGCAGGCGCTAGCTCCAAGTTCTATAAATTGGAGCTTTGCTTCTCGTTTTGGTCATCCATCCCAGAGAGGTTGCTTGTGCCACAAATTCGAGTGCTGTTATGCTGCCGAAGATGGATCTCCCACAAAAAGCTAAAGGAGAATTCTGGAGGAGGACTACGTCACGCTACATCCGAAGGACGATCGCTTCGACCTCGCTTATACTACAGTGATCCTTCATCCTCAACTCCAGAGATCTCATATAGGGAGTTTTATTATTGTGTTTCATTATTTCCATTCCATACTTTCTTTGTAACCGTTCAGTTAATTCGCCTTGTGTTGGCGACTAGGTCTGGGTAGGACTTAGGGGGAAATTCGCCTTGTGTTGGCGACTAGGTCTAGGTGATTAGATCTAGGGGTGCTCGAGGCCATATCCGGGGAAGGATTGGCTAGAGCGGCTTGAGGCCATATCCGGGGAAGGACAGACTAAAGCCAACCGGTTCGTGGGGATACGAGTCGGTATAGAAAAGGAAAAATTATTTTCATTTGTACGCCTCCGATTTCTAGCGATATAGAAATCAAATTTATGTAAACACCATTTTTATATAAATACAATCATGTCTCTATTTGTGTTTACTTGATTTCTCACTTTTGGCGTTATCTCTAAAATATTGGTTACAAAGCTTTCAATTCAAATCACTTTGTCTAAATTGTTTATCTTAATCTATTTCATCATATAACAACTTAGTAATTATCTTGAAAATTATAAAAAGAATTTTATTCCCTTATTCACCCCCCCCCCCCTCTAAGGGCGCCGTAAGATCCAACAAGTGGTATCAGAGGGCAGGTTATTCCAAACGGTTTAAAAACCAGGAATAATGGCGTCTCATGATCTCGCTTCTACTTGTAAGGGAAATTTTCTTATAAATGAAAAATCTTTAGCACCACCTTTATTTGAAGGTAAAAATTATAATGGGTGGAAAACTCTTATGGAAAAATTTCTTAAATCTTTGGATATGGAAGTATGGAATATTACAATTAAAATGCCCCCAAGTATTTTAAATAAAAATGAAATGTTTTAAATGCCAAATCTATGAATAGTCTATATTGTGCATTAGATCAAAATATTTTCAAACTTATTTATACACTTCCTACTGCTTATGAAGTTTGGAAATTTCTTGAGAATACTTATAATCTTCCTTCTACAGATGATGAACAAGAGGAATTCCTTATGGATCCAAGAGAAGAAATCGACAAGGACTCATTCTTGGAGGATGATAAATCTAAGAGTGAAATCGACGAGGAATTCCTTATGGATCCAAGAGAATAAATCGATGAGGACTCATGCTTGGAGGAAGAAAAATACAACGTCACAATGTTGGACTCATTTGTTGGAAAAACATCAAGCAAAAGAGAAGACGGAAACTATAGCAAGGTAAGAAAATCTAAATCTTCTCTTTTTGTAACAAATTCTATTTCTACTTCTCGTATGCTTAAAATTGCTAAACGTAAATTTTAAAGTTAAAAATTGCTAATTCCAAATTACATTTAGAAAATAAATCTTTAAAAGCAAATGATAATGTAGCATCAAATATTGATGTGATAAATTTTCTTTCACGCTCTTTAGTTAAAATTCCTATTCCTTGTCTTGATTGCAATTTATTAAAAGAAAAATTCAAGGAAATTGAAAAAGGGCTCTTAATTTCTAAAAGGCATAATGAAAAATTGTTAATTGAAAATGATGTTTTATCTTGTAAGTTAATACAATTAAAATCTTTTGTTGAAAAATTTCAAATGTCATGTAATGAATTTCATCATAAGATTTTGAATAACAAGGATAAATTAACTTACAAAATCATTTCTAAAAAGGATCATTTTCATACATCAACTCAAAAGGAGTTTAGTTTCAAAAAGAATTATGACCCTCACAAAATTCTTAAGAGTCATTATTATAAATCTCAATATATTTTCAATCATGACTCAAATTTAAAAACTCCTTTTCATGAAAATCAAAGCAAAAAATATTATCCTTTATGTTATAAGAGTATGTCTATAAGAAAGAGTGGAAATGAAAATTATCAAAATAAGAATCAATTATTTACAACATTTTGTAACCCACACTTTCAACAATCACTTCTTAAGAAAGACAATCACTCTTATAAATTTTCAAAGAATCCATGTAATAAAATTCATTATGATTATCAACATCAATTTATTTTGAAAAATAACTTGAACAAACATAAATCACAAATGAATTATTTTTCAAACAAATATAATCATATAAAGATGTCACATAATCATAACATGAATTTAAAAGACAAACAACCAAAGTATGAATGGAGGCCCAAAATTAAAAATGAAACACTAACTCCACTTATAATGGCCCATTCATCATTATCTCTCCAAAAGCCATCACGATGTATTTGGGTACCCAAAGGAACCATCCCACATGGTCCCATTTGGATACCTAAATCTCTTATTAATTAGTATCCAATCATTTGCATGAAGTAAAAAAAATTAAAAATGAAATATCAATACTCTACTTCATGATATGCTTATTGTCACTTTTTCTTTTGTTTATTTTATATTTTTTTTAAACAAACATGCTATGATCACTTTATATATCATGTAATATGACTTTCATATATTAAGCCTAATGTCTATCAAATCAAATTTGAATTAAAATTAAACATTAAGTCATTTATTTTTTCAAAGTGATTTATCTCTCATCTTTGATTCCTTTTAAATCCTTTACCCTTAATTGTCTTGAATTATCATTAGAAATTGAATTTTGAAATTATTATCAAGACTATTGAAACTATTTTAAAAATTGGATTTAAATGGCTTATTAAAGGGCTTAAAACTAAAAATTAAGATGAGCAACATTTTTTTTGATTCTATATTTGTTTGCTGCATATGATAGCCCTTATAATGAAGAACATTATCTAGAAAAATTGAAAACAAAAATTCATCTAAACGCATGTTTAATCTTTCAAAAATGCGAGTTTACGATCAAAACTTCAAACATCCATATCTTTTGATCCGCTCGCCTGATTTTCGCGTTTAATATATTTTCGGAAAGAGCACAAAAATCTCCATCCAACGGCAAACTAGGCTTGCTCATTTGAGTTCTTTTGGTGCTGTCAATTTGCCCAATTTCAACTCCGTTTTTAAATGCTATCTTAGTTCGCTTGATTCGGAAATTTCTGTGTTTATGGATTTTTCATCACATGATATCCTATGTATAATTGTTTCATATATTAATTTAGATATTATGTGTGATGTGTGTCACCATTGTTTGCATGTAATTTAGACCTTAGAATCATCTTATTTCATTAAGATCAAATCAAAAGTTTAATCATTTCATTATAGGTCTAAAGAAAATTAATTTGTAAACTTCTCATATTACATGCAACATTATCTCCATTAATTCTATGTAATAATATTGCATTCAAACGTATCATTCTAGCATCACTTCTTAATTTGTGCTTAAATTTATATGCTAGGTATAACACTTACAATGTTATTTAAATTTGATGATAACTATGTGATTTGAAATTATATAGAATACTAAAATTCCAACAAACACATAGTTTATGGATTAATTATTAGAATATATATATGAATATTATATCATAAATCATATATTATCATGCAAAACCAAAGATCATTAGATTCAATTATTGAATTTATAAATTTCAAAACATTCTATATGTGATCTTTGTCTTTAATATGATTACATGATCATCATTTCCTAGACTTACAAGTCAAACATACTCATTCAAAAGAATATCTCCAAATCATATTGTCATAAGTTTAGAAGAACTAGAATTTACATACATCATGATGATCTAACATTTATTCTATGCAAAATCTCTATAATCATAAATCATAATTCATGTTCTATCAAGAAAAATCTCAAAACAAGAATATCACCTAGGAATTATGAATCTTATGATACAAATATGAATATTGTTTTTCTTTGCATTAGTTGGTGTATGGATATGATTTGATATTGATTGCATGTATCTCACATTTATATAGATTCTAGAATCAACTTTGGAATAATAAAGATACATCAAACTTAATCATCACTACATTCTAGATCTATAATTTGAAACTCCATTTTGGAATACATGCAATATTAGTATAAATCTTATGACATGACATTAAACCCAAAACTCATCATTCTAGCATTTTCACTTATTGAATATTAGTAATTGTGCTAGTTATCTCATATCGTCATCTCATAATAGTAGAAAAGCTATGCGGATTTATATAACTCATCGCATTAAACAAAACCCATAGTTTTTATATCAACCCTTAGATTTAAAAGCATAGGTTGTCCAAAAGATTATTTCACCTATGACTTCATATCTCATAATAGCGGGGGCGTAGGGTTGTATGCATTAGAGACCTAACCTCTAAGTCATGTCTTATCCTTAACCGGGGAGGGTTCCAGTGGGGCCTTGCGAGGCACTGGGGGGAAAGAGTGCTAGGTTGAGTGTTCTCTAGTGTGTGTATATGGGACTAACACCCCAACCTACGGCATGCGTGCAGCTCCTCATGCCCATCCGTCACTTAGTACGGGGCTAGGATGTAGACATTTAGTCGGGATAGTTTTTAATCTTAGGACATACTTATATTACTCTTTGCATGATCATTTTATTTACTTATCACTTAAATCATGCATATTTTGGGTTGTTTAATAAAAAATGTCTTCTTGTGTCTTCATAGTTTATATCTTCATGTTTAAATGGTTTTGTAAAACACAAGAATTTGAAAAGCCAAAGTTTCATGCAAATTTGATCCACCTAGAGATCTCCAAAAATTCTGAAATTTCAGCATGGAACTACTTTAAGGACACTTAATCAATATCAATAATCAAAAATTTTAAATTCTCAAAAAATCACGTACTGTTTGCCGCGCTATCACTAGCGCCGACGCTAGCGTGGGTGTGTGATTTTTATGTTTTTTAAATTTTCTAAAAATCAACAAAAATATGTTAGTTTATTTGTGCAAATTTATTTTTGTGTTACTGTCTATTTTTTTTATTTGAATTATGAAAAATCAACTACAAAAATTCAAAAATACAAAAATATGTTTGTGTGATTTTTCTATTTTTTTATTAAAAAATTTTCAAAACAAAAAAACTGTATGATCTTTATTGCCAATATCAAGCATGTATGAATTCTATTATTTAGAATTATTTACAATGTTAAAACATATTCTTTCAAGTTACTATAAACATTGTTTTGCTTATCATGCTTTGATATATCTATTTAAAGTGCATCAATTGTATTGAAAAATATGTGTAGAACCAAGCTTAGCATGCCTCTAAGTATGAGTAAATGTTTTATGATTGATAATGATACATTTCACTCACTTATTTTGGTAATCAACATGTGTGTCTAAATCTAAAAATGCTTGCTTGTGTATTGTATTTGTACAATGAATAAAAACTTGCATAAGTTTATTGCCTACACTACATTTGAATTGCACTTATGAAATTTAGAAAAGTGGTTAAGTTTAAAAGTTGGGTTTGCAAAACAAGTGTATTCGGAGAATGTTGTCTCACAAATATGAACAAAAAATTATATATATGTAGACAAATATAACTCCACCAAGCACTACTTGAACCTCCTGATAAGTCTTCATAAGCATTGTGAGATTGAGCACCTTGGAAAGAATAGTAAAGTTACTTGTGCAAACCTTGGTTATTACACCACTTTGTTAAAAATTATGTGCATTAAAAGTGTGTGAAAGTAATTTACTTGTGTTTTATTGTGCACTTTACTTTACATATGTCTTGTATTTTGATGATTTAAATCAATTGTTAACATTGTCCAAAATACACTTATGTGCACATCATTATCTTTCATAACACTTCTTCTCATGAGTATTGGATTCTAATGCTTTTTCTATACTACTCTTTATATAAAATTGCACTAGATAAACCTAGCATGATCTCTACAATGTTTTGGTATTTCTTGAATTTACAATTAAGTAACATTGTAGTATAATCTCTCTTTGATACGATCATTTCATGCTTGGTATCTTTATGAAAAACTTTGAGATTTCTAAAATGTTAAAACATCTTTCAATTTTGAACTAAGACTCATATTTCTACTTATGCTTTTCATGCTTACAAAAAGATGTTTATTATAATCTTCCGCTTGCTTACAACTCTTATCTTTATATTTGAAATCTCTTATTTATGCTATGCTTAAACTCTTTATCATTATTTATATTTCGAAAAGCTCGATCATGATATATAAATGCCTCCTTACTACCCTCACCCCACCTTCTTTTGATAATACCAAAAGGGGGAGATTAATTGAAGAAATCTATATATGAGAAATATAGATAAATAAGGGGAGACTAATTCATGAAATCTATCATTAAGGGGGAGTAACACATAAATTGCATTTATGTAGGGGGAGCATTAAGATAGGGGGAGTATGCACATTATCATGCATATCATTTACTATAGTTGCACTTTTATCTTACTTATCTTATCTATAAACACTATTATTGATTTCTTGCTTAGAGGATTTGTTATTATCAAAAGGGGGAGATTGTTGGACATGTGTGTCACATCCCTTTGTTTGAGAATAACAAATCACATATTGTATTTGATATTGTTTGTAGTGTGTTTATAGTGTGCAGGAACTATAGGTGCAATACTCCACAGGTAGAAAGCAGCTTGGAACAATCTTTTGAAAGGAGCAGCGCTACCGCCAGCGCTATCGCTACCGCCAGGCGCTATCTCCAGTTCGTGCACAGCGACGGTTTCACAACTGCTACCGTCAGCGTTATCGCTACTGCCAGCGCTATCGCTACCACCAGGCGCTATCTCCAGTTCGTGCACAGCGCCATGCCGCCGACGGTTTCGCAACCGCTCCACACGAACGCTACCGCAGGCGCTAGCCACTACCGCAGGCGCTAGCTCCAAGTTCTATAAATTGGAGCTTTGCTTCTCATTTTGGTAATCCATCCCAGAGAGGTTGCTTGTGCCACAAATTCCAGTGTTGTTATGCTGCCGAAGATGGATCTCCCACAAAAAGCTTAAGGAGAATTCTGGAGGAGGACTACATCACGCTACATCCGAAGGACGATCGCTTCGACCTCGCTTATACTACATCGATCCTTCATCCTCAACTCCAGAGATCTCATATAGGGAGTTTTATTAGTGTGTTTCATTATTTCCATTCCATACTTTCTTTGTAACCGTTCAGTTAATTCGCCTTGTGTTGGCGACTAGGTCTGAGTAGGACTTAGGGGGAAATTCGCCTTGTGTTGGCGACTAGGTCTAGGTGATTAGATCTAGGGGGTGCTCGATGCCATATCCGGGGAAGGATTGGCTAGAGCGGCTTGAGTCCATATCCGGGGAAGGATAGGCTAAAGCCAACCGGTTCGTGGGGATACGAGTCGGTATAGAAAAGGAAAAATTATTTTCATTTGTACGCCTCCGATTTCTAGCGATATTGAAATCAAATTTATGTAAACACCATTTTTATATAAATACAATCATGTCTCTATTTGTGTTTACTTGATTTCTCACTTTTGATGTTATCTCTAAAATATTGGTTACAAAGCTTTCAATTCAAATCACTTTGTCTAAATTGTTTATCTTAATCTATTTCATCATATAACGACTTAGTAATTATCTTGAAAATTATAAAAAGAATTTTATTCCCTTATTCACCCCCCTCTAAGGGCGCCGTAAGATCAAACACTTCTCAGCCCCTGTCCATTCCTTTCTTGGGACAACCTCAGTTGTTGAGCTTTCTCCTTCCTTTTGTCTAACTGGAGCAGGAGGACCTGTGAGAAGAACATTATAGATGTCTTCATCAATTAAATTAATGTAAAGCATTGTCCTGGCCTTCCAGAGTGTGAACTTATTCAAGTTACACATTGAGGGTCTTGTGGAAGCATAATCCTTAGTACTAATTTTCTTTATAAAATATGTTTATAGAAAAGAAATAAGAGTAGGAGGTATTTTTGATCAAGGTGGTAACCTCTTAATAATCAACCTCCCTCTGATACCAAATGAAAGTGCACAGTGTGCCTCTGAGAACCCTCTAGAGGGGGGTGAATAGAGATTTAAAAATTATTCTTATTCTAGTTGTGCAAATACAATAAACCTAAGTATTATGTTTTACAAGATATATCTCAGAATAAAGTAGCTGCAGTTTAAGTAATGAAATAAAAGACAAAAAATGAAATCTAATCTATAAGGGACAACACAGAAAAGCAATCCAGAAGACAAACAGAATTTTTTATAGAGGTTCCCTAAACTGTGGGTACTCCCCTCTTCTACCACCTGGTAGGGATGCACCACTGTGCCTGAGTCTTTTGATAAGGAGACTCTTAGAACCACTGATCTTTTGACAAAGAGATCATGAACCACCAGATATTTTGATAAGGAGATCTTGAACCACCAGGTTTTTTGATAAGGAGATCTTGAACCACTGAATCCTTTGAAGAGGGATTAATAAAACTCTTTTACAGAAGGGAATTAAGAGGAGAAAGAAGAAGAGGAAGGGTGTAGAAATTCTGTTTTCAGAATTCTTATGATGGATGTATGAAGAACAGCTTCTTGTATCTTTTCACTGGATCTGCTCTTGATGAACTTCTGCTTATGATGATGATGATTTACAGAAGCTATGTTTGTTAGATCCTTCTATCTTCTTTCTGATTGAACTCTGGCTGCTATATAATTGTATTGATGAGCAGCCTTATTCTGTTCTGTTCTTAGAGAGAAGGATAGCAGCATATATTTCTTCTCTGTGTTTACTTCTATTAGGGTTCCTGTGAGAGAGAGGAAGAAGAAGGAGACACAATGGAACAGTATGGCCGATTGTGATAAGTGCCCTGTTTTTCTCTTTCTTCTATTTCCTTTTATTGTCCCACTATTGAATTTGAATTTGTTTCCCTTTCAGGTAGGTCCTGAAAGGGTATATTTGTCTAGACAATAAATCCTTCCTTCTTTAATTCCCGACCCGTCCACCAGCACTAAGCTTGTTTCCAAGAAAGCTTTTTGTCTTTTTTAATCCTTCTTTCTATTTCAGACAATTAATGGGTCATTGAAGAACGGTCTTGAGAGAGGTGGGCCATGAGAGAGAAGGTCAAAATGACAGCTGAAAAGGTTTCCCTTTTCAGACTGTATTCGACGTAGCGTTGAGTTTACTTCCTCTCTTATCGACGCACCTTTGAGTTCTTGTAGGAGCAGCTTCGAATTCATCCTTGCTCTGACTGAACTCTGCTAGTCAGCGGTGCGTTGATACCCAATCGACGTAACCGTCGAGTTGAAGATATGATTCTGAGCTTCATTATCTGCGTCGAGATGAAGTCGACGTTGCGTCGACTTTAGATTACTTCGACAGATACTTCCTTCTGCACTGAGTTGAAGTAGAAGCTGCATCGACTTCCTCAAGTACTTTGACAGGTTCATGGCCTCTGTGTCGATATCTATTCGATGTACCGTCGACTTGGAATACTTCGACCGAAAGGAGAACTACTTGGACTTCTAGTCAGAGTAGCGTCGACAATAATTCGATGTTGCGTCGATTTCTATTCGACGCAAATGTTAACTTTGCCCATATTGTGCTTCTCTTGATCTGGTCTTGACACCCTAGGTTGAGTGTGACATCCTAAGACATCTAATGACTAGATTACCCTCACTATACAATGGGTAATTCAATCCTAAGAAATAAAATCACTTTTAGGTAATTTGTTAAGTTAAATCAAAGGGGTTTTTCCCAACACCAACTTAGAGGTGGGCGAGACCCAACCCACCGCTTCCATTTTCCACTACGGGAGTAACCTGGGAGTTTTGCTAGCTCCAAAAAGGGGGAACTAAAGGTCTGTGCGCATAGAGTCGAGGTGTGTGAGTTGCACTTGTGTGAACATATCATAAACTGCATAACCTTGCATGACATGACATAAACATTGCATTTCAACCCCTACCCATGTCGTATAAATTGGTTATGAGACTTTTTATACGATAAGCCCTGCTAAATGATCCCTTGGTCTATAGGTTTGTGTGTGCATTCCTATAAATCAATGTTACCCTTCTTTATCATTATTTTACTTAATATCATTTTCCTTATTACTCTTCCTCAATATTGCTTACTTATTACTGTTTTACCTGTTACTGCCTTACTCACTGTACTATATGATGCATAGTGGTAGAACTTTCCGCAGTTAGGTTCACTGTCCTCTGCTTTTTGTTTATACCCCTTGCTGTCCTTCGCATCATTCCTCCTGCTTGGTGCCTAGGAGTCACCGGGGGAGGGGTGGGGGATTGAGTTAGTCTTTTTGACTAATGATCGGTGGACCTTATCATTTTAGGGGACCGAGGAGACGCTGCAGCACCAAAGGCCGGTACAGATAATGGCGGGACAGTCTAGCACAGGAGCACCGGTGTCAAGATCCGTGAGTGTTATTAGTTGATTTGCTTCCGCGAGTGGCTTTGTAGTGAGGAATTGATGCATCGGGCAGGAGCCCTTATTATTACTATCTTAAATTCAGTTTCTAGCTGTGGACATCTCTTTATGATGATTTTATTTTCTATGTGATGTGGACTTGAACTTCTATAAGTTCGTTTATGCTTTACTTCTTTTGTGATCAATATGGCCGGCAGGATCGGCGTTTTGCAGTGGCTACCTTCCTGAGTTAGGGTGTCACCGCAAAGCGTCGATTCTGGGCATAAGACCTGGGTTTTAAAAAAAAATAATGGGGTCTTACACCCACCACAGTAGTTTTGTAGACTGAAGAGTGGGTGGATATGGTAGACCCCCACCACAGTAGTTTTGTAGACTAGAGAGTGAGTGGATATGGTAGGCCCCCACTACAGTGATTTGTAGATTGGAGAGTGGGTGGATATGATAGGCCTCCACCACAGTGGCTTTTATACTGGAGAGTAGATGAGTATAATGGACCTCCACCTCAGTTCTTTCTTTTAACTTATCATATAAGCAACTTGGTATGATTTTGGCCTTTTCTTGGATACCCTAGTTTCTCGGGTTACTTTTTAATCGTCTGAACTTTGTTCGTTGACTTTACTACTCCTGATTGCATATTGCTCCTGTTATTTAATATTGTTCTTATTAATACTAATACTTGCTCCCTTTTGGGCTGAGGCATTCTTTTCTTTTGAGTTCCCCAGGTTCAGGTCAGTAGCTGCAGCAAGTGGTAGAGTTGTGTTGTCTGGTCCCCGGTAGTGGATCTTCCCTTCCTTCTTGGTAAGGAGCAGTCTTGATTGTTGCCACCTTGTTTCGCCTTGTGGGCTTTTGTCAGTTATAGGAGCCCGTAAGGTTGTTTTTTTCAGTGAACTTGCAGGTTGCTACTACTTGTTCTACTTTTGAGGTAGATAATTGTTGCTCTCTGGGAAATTGTGTACATTACTGCATTATGTGAAATATTCTGTGTAAATCAATGCATAGCATAACTTTTCTTATTATGTACCACCTATTTGAAATCGTACTAAGTATTTTCATATATATATATATAGTAAACCTAGACATGTGCTAGCCTTGAAGACCTGTTTGGTCTTCATGCTTGTGTAGGATAGATGAATCTATATTTTCCGCCGCATTCGTATTTTTCCTATTTATGGACCAAATATTCCACCGGACCAAGGGACAAGGTCCCAACTTAAAAGAAGCCAAAGTTATCTTTGATTTAATAATATCTATATTTTGTATACATGTTCGTAAAGAGTGCTTGCCTGAGCATCTGCAGTTGTCCCATGCATGATGTGGCATCATGACACGTATTTTCCCCTTACTCTGATAATACTTAAAATATTTCGGGAAAATGCGGGTTGTGGCAGTTGGTATCAGAGGGAGTTTGGTCGGGTTACTGGGAAAGTCTGGTTGGCCCGGTTAACCTCTTGGTGAGAACGTTATTCATTGCATACACCCACCGATGGGTCATCAATAGATCTCGACTGAAGCATGGACACTACACTCATAAGCATGAAAGAAGTATACGAGGAATATTATGTAGTATATGATGCATAATATGTGTCTGTATATGGATCCTCATAGGTGACAACATGCGACTATTATGTAGTATGAGATGTATAACATATGTCGCATGTATGCCCGATAGATTTTCCTTTTTCGTTACATGCGATAATATGTAGTATGGGATGCATAAGATCGTATGTGTACGCTACTCATAGTATGCATTAAGGCCTTTCTTAGACTGCATATCATGCACTGCATGCATTGCATAACATTGCATAAGCACACGTGCCAAACCGGAGATCTACATGATGACACATGTACACTCATGGTTTTAAAAGAAAGATGTTAAACCTTCATGCATTCGGGAGAGGTGCACGAGGGATTCAGGGGTGATGATTTATCATCCTGAGTAAAGCGAAATATCATATATAAAACTTTTCCCAGAGCAAGGTAGTAGCAAGAGCAAGCGTTTATATGTCTTCTCTTCCTATAAGGTTGAGTCTAGTTTTGATAGGTTGTTTGTTCTTGTCTTCCTTTGATATGACTCCAAAGTGTCAGCCTGTGAGAGCTGTACCACCATCTGAGGGTGATTCGTCATGTGCGCATAGCGAGGCTAGGTTGGAGGAGTTGCGTCTTAGCAATGAAACGTTGGCGCGACAGTTGGTCGCGATGCAGGAGCAGATGCAGGTATTGTTGACTGCCACTCAACAACAGCAACTGGTGACGAGTCAGCCGGAGCCCGTCCGTCCTGAACCCCTCGTTCCCCCTGTAGCATTGCCGCCAGAGATGAACTTTATTTCGCACTTCCAAAGGCTAGGACCCCCGACCTACGATGGGAGGGCAGACTTTATGACACTTGATGATTGGATCCTAGCGATGGAAGAGATGTTCTCGTACTCTGGTGTTTCTGTTAACCAGAAAGTGATGGTCGCAGCCTTTCAATTGAAGGGCCTGGCGAATAGTTGGTGGATTAAAGAAAAAGAAGCACTTGTAGAAGGTTGCTTGTGAGAGAAATTTAAGAGGATGTTGTTGGAGAAATTTTTGCCTACAGTTGAGCAAGATCGTCTGATGAATAACTTCCTGCATTTGAAGCAAAGGTAACTCACAGTAGGTGAGTATGAGGTTGAGTTCAGCAAGCTGAGCAGATTCGCCCCAGATTTAGTTGCCACTGAGGAAAGCAGGGTGAGGGGGTTTCTAGGAGGTCTCCACAGTGAGATCCAGCAGCTAGTGCTTACCGGTCCGTGAGTTTTGCAGATGCGGTGGAAGCCGCGTTGAAGGTCGAGGCGATCGAGAATGCTAAGAATAGAGGAAAGGAATTGAGAAAGGAGAAGAGAAAAGCTGGCGATGGAGGCAGCCTTGCTCCAGGTAAGAAGGGCAAATTGGTGTGCATTTTCTGCTGCCGTGCGGGCCATCCTTTCAAAAGGTGTTTCAAGAAGCAGGGCGCGCAAAAGCAGCTGCAAATGATGGCTCTGCAGGGTGATAAGAATCTTCAGTTTTGCACCTTTTACAATCAGATGGGGAATGACACTGCCCAGTGTTGGAAGAAGGATAATGTATGTGGGTATTGTGGGAAGAAGTGTCATGATGCGACTCGATGTCGGTTGAAGGATAGGATGTTGGAACCTTAGTTTTGATTTGAGTTAGGATCCATCTTTATGATTTAAGTTTCTATCATAACACATCCTAAAACTTAGATCAAATTCCCTTAAGTCGGAGGACTAAGAAAATAATATAAGAAAGTAATATAAATATAATGCGATCGAATCAGAGAAAATAATATAAGAAAATAACATAAGCTCTCTGCGTTCGACGAACTCCTCACTGTGATCGACGAAAAGCTAGCAGCGCTCGACGAAATGGTTCAAAGCTGCGTTCGACGAAATCCAAGCAGCGCTCGATGAAGAACAGCATATCTCAGCGCTCGACGATCCCGTCTTAGCGGTCGATGAAATCCAGCCGTCTCAGCGGTCGACGAAAATCTGCATTCGACGATCTCAAGTCTGCATTCGACGAATATTCAGCAGAAGGTTAGAACGACGAATTAAATGTTTAGATCGATGAACTTGAAGCTGAGCTCGACGAAATATTATCAGCTATATAAATTCTCCTTTCTCAGCTCGACTAAAATTATATATGTGTTATCAGATTTAATAAAACAATATTTTATCATTTCTATTTATATATTGCTATATATTGCTGCCTTAATATTATAGCCGTTGCAACACTAAATGAAATAGCCGTTGCAGAAAAGCTTAAAGACAGCAGTTTATCTTCTCGAGGAGTCAAGATAATTAAAGAGACTTTATCTCTTTCCCTTTCCCAAAAAGAGGAATTCAAAATAAGAGAGAAGCTATCCAGATTATATAAAGACAGAGAGCACAAGGAAGCAAGAGAGAGCATACAGAATATATGACACAAGCATAAACAGAGAACAACACATTATTCTATCTTGTTTGTTTTGCTAACTCTTCTCTGCAGATCTTCTTCATCCTGAGACACCTATCAAGATCATTTGCTCAGGATCTTAACTGCAGAAGAAGAAGAAAGGAATACTGCATCCAAGAGAAGAAGCTTCACCACCTGAACATCAACTCTAATCAAATCAGGGGGAGCTCTTCAACATCTTAATCAAAGATCCATTCTCAACAACCCATCAGGATCTCTAGAGTCTTCTCAGAAAAGAGAAGAACACTTTAACTTTTTGTTTTCTTTATTCCTTCCTGTACAGAGGGCTATAACTCCCTTCAAAAGTAAACCTCTCGGTGATAGGGCACCTTAGCAAAAACCTGGGATTTGGTTTTTGAGTTACCTGATCAAAAGCTCATATGGTGGCAGGGCACCTAATCAAACACCTGTAGTGGATTCCTACCAGTGGGTAGAAGAGTAGATGTACCCAGGTTGATTGGGGAACTACTACATTTCCTGTGTCTTTTGGTTGGCTTATCTTATGCATTATTTTCTTGCAGTTGTGCTGTGATCAGTTTATATTTATCTTTCATAACTCAACATTACACTTATATATATCACTATTTTGAAATAACCTAAAAAGATATTAAGAACTAAACTCACCTTCATAGGACGTGCTATCAGTGTGGGCAGAAGGGACATGTGCAGACCAATTGTCCGCAGTTCCAGACGGTCGGCCAGCACCCTGCCCTTCCAACTCTGGCACCGCCACCGCCTCAGCAGCGGCAGTTGGATTAAGGAAAGGCTAAGTTGAATGCAGTAACGAAGGAGGAAGCGCAGTGCTCAACCCAGGTCATATTAGGTTTGTCTTCATTCTCCTTATAGACCGATCTTTGTGTAGTAACTTAGTCATTTTATCATTGTTATATCACTTGTTTACGATGATTGGTTAGGTGAGTTTAAGGTCCGAGATTATTGGGCGTATCCTCTTTGATTCGGGGACCACTCAATCCTTTGTGGCTAGGAAATTTGTAGATCATCATCGCTGGGCTATCGCGCGAGTTGATGATCCGCTTTGTGTTAATTTTTCATCCGGCGATTCGGTGGTATCGGACCAGTGCATTGAGCAGTGTCTGATTCTTTTGGAAGAATTCTTGGCCTATGCAACTTTGAAGGTGATAGATTTGGAGGATTTTGACGTGATTCTAGGCATGGATTGGTTGGCCCCTTATGACGTCGTTATCTAGTGCAGGGATAAGTGTTTGGATTTTCAGAGCGATGACGGCCAACCCACGAGTGTATTTGGCTTTCCGCATCAAACTTCCTCGGTTATTTCTGTCGTCTGTGCTCAGGCTTTTGCAGAATTTGGTGGTCGTGCTTGTCTTATTTCTATTTTGCATGCGGCTTGTGCATCATCGCCTTGTGTCGAGGACATACTGGTGGTGCAAGAATACCCAGATGTGTTTCCCGACAGCCTTTCTGGTCTTCCTCCTGAGCGGGAGATAGAGTTCGTGATAAATCTGGAGCCTGGAACTCATCCTATTGAAAAGGCACCTTATCGTATGGTGCCGTGTGAGGTAGAGGAGTTATTGCAGTTTGGTTTCGTTAGGCCGAGTACATCGCCTTGGGGTGTGCCAGTTCTGTTTATGAAGAAGAAGGACGGTTTGATGCGGTTATGTATTGATTACCGAGAATTGAACAAGGTGACAATCAAGAACAGATATCCGTTGTCGCGGATTGATGACATGTTCGAGCAGTTGCAGGGTAGCTGCGTATTTTCCAAGATTGATCTTCGGCCCGGTTATCATCAGTTGAGGATCCGAGAGTCCGATGTTCCGTGGACTGCTTTCCGTACGCGTTATGGGCATTTTGAATTCTTGGTGATGTCGTTTGGGCTGACGAATGCACCCTCTGCCTTTATGGATTTGATGAACAGAGTATTTAGAGATTATTTGGATCAGTTCGTGGTGGTCTTTATAGATGACGTGTTAGTTTACTCGCCAAATGAGGAGGAACATGCTCGACATTTGCGCTTGGTGTTGTCGACCCTGAGAGCACACAAGTTGTACGCCAAGTTGAGCAAATGCGAGTTTTGGCTGTCTCAGGTTTCCTTCTTGGGCCATGTGGTGGGCAAGGTTGGTATTTATGTGGACCTCGCAAAGGTTGCAGCTGTTTTGGATTGGAAGAGACCGACAACGCCTAAGGAAATCAGGAGTTTCTTAGGATTGCCAGGTTACTATCGAAGGTTTATGGAGGGATTTTCAGGAATTTCTGCGCCTCTAACCAAGTTGACGCATAAAGGAGTAGCTTTTATTTGGAGAGAAAAGTGTGAGGAGGTTTTTCAAGAGCTAAAGAGGAGATAGTCTGCCCCAGTTTTGGCTCTTCCTGTTGAGGGGGTAGAATTTCAAGTTTATGTTGATGCTTCGCGCATAGGTCTTGGATGCGTTCTTATGCAGGATGGGAAGGTGATTGCGTACGGGTCAAGGCAGCTAAAGGTTCATGAAGGGAACTACCGTACGCATGATTTGGAGTTCGCTGCGGTGATTTATGCATTAAAGTTGTGGAGGCATTTGTTGTACGGGGTGTCGTGCAAGATCTACTCAGATCATAAGAGTTTGATTTATATGTTTTCTCAGAAAGAATTGAATTTGCGCCAGCGTCGGTGGATGGAGTATGTTGTAGACTATAATGTGGATATCTTATATCACCTTGGCAAGGCGAATGTAGTGGCGGATGCCTTAAGTAGAAAGTCTGCTTCTGTTTTCAGCCTCTCTGTGCAGTCGCTAGTGGAGGAGTTTCATTTGATGGGCATAGTGGTGAAGTCCAATGATGGACCGTCTAGTATGGAAGTTGAAGAACCCTCCTGGATTACGCTGGCGAGGTTGCATCAGAAGGATGATCCCGATTTGCCGCACCTCCGTGGTAGAGCCGAGGAATATGAGTTGCCGAATTTCTCGATCGATGAGGAAGGTACCTTGAAGTACCATGGAAGATAATTTTGTATTTCCGCTGTGGAAGAGATTCGAGTGAAGATTTACGAGGAAACTCATGATTCCAGTCCGCATATCATCCTGGTTCTACGAAGATGTACCACGATTTGAAGTAGATCGTCTGGTGGTTAGGCATGAAGAATGATATTGCGAGGTTTGTGTCGAAGTGTTATACCTGTCAGCGCGTCAAGGCAGATCATAAGAGACCCGAGGGTAAGTTGACACCGTTGGATATTCCGATGTGGAAATGGGAAAGTATCTCTATGGATTTCATTACTAGTTTACCGAAATCTCCTCGTGGTCATGATTTTGTGTGGGTGATTGTGGATAGATTGACCAAGTGTGCTCACATTGTGTCGTACAAGACTGGTTATTCTATGGAGAAGATTGCATCGATGTATGTGCAAGAAGTTATTAGATTGCACGGTGTACTCGTGAGCATTGTGTCTAATCAAGATTCCAGGTATACATCGCGCTTTTGGCAGAGTTTGCAGGGAGCTTTGGGCACCGATCTTCAGTATTCTACCACTTATCATCCGCAAACGAATGGGCAGACGGAAAGGGTAAATCAGATTGTGGAGGATATGATCAAGTGTTATATTTTGGAGCATGGAGGATCTTGGGATGAACACCTTGGGCTTATGGAGTTTGCATACAATAACAGTTATCGGGAGAGCTTGCAGATGGCTCCTTTCGAAGCTCTGTATGGGAGACGACGTCGGACTCCCCTGTTTTGGGCTGAAGTGGGCGAGAAGCTGATTTTTGGTCCAGAGGCCTTGGAAGAAATGAGTGTTGCTGTAACGCAGATCCGTGAGAAGCTTCGAGAAGCTCAGGAGCGTCATGAGAAGTACGCTAATCGGCGAAGGGTCGATTTAGAATTCGCAGTTGGGGACATGATGTTCTTGAAGGTTTCTCCAATGGCCGGTGTTAAGAGGTTCAGGAAGAACCATAAGCTAGATCCCAGGTATGTGGGACCTTTTCAGATCGTGGAGTGCGCCGGAGTTTCTGCTTATAGGTTGTTGATGCCTGCTTCCTTCCCTGGTGTTCACGATGTGTACCATGTAAGCCAATTGCGAAAGTGTATTCTCAGTGATCGCCATGTCCTGGAACCTGTGCCTGAGTTGCAGCCAAATCTGTCCTATGTGGAGCAGCCTGTTCGTATCTTGGAGAAGCAAGATCAGGTGTTGCGAAGGAAGACGATTCCTATGGTGAAGGTTCTCTGGAGCAATCCGGATGTTCGAGGCGCAACCTGGGAGCTGGAATCGGTGATGAGAGAGTCTTATCCTCATCTGTTCGTCTAGAGTTTACCGATAGGCTTTCCCCTTCTGTGTTGTCCATTTGTGTTTAATATGATAAAGTTTCGGGCCGAAACTTTTGGGTAGGAGGGGTGGTTGTAACGCCCCGAAATTTCGAATAGATTATTTGAAATGAAAATAATAATTATTATTTTAGACCGAATGATTAATTCCGTCGTAGCGAGGGCATTACCGTCGTATGTGCGTCACCGTAGTCCGTGTCGGGTGTTCGCGAGGTCGCGTTCGATAAAAATCTCTATTTATCCTGACATGAAATATTTAATTAACATACAAAATAAATTTTATAAAAATTCCTTATCAAATTCTGTATAAACTTATATATAAATTACTATAAAAATTTATATAAAAATATCATCTGACAAAATATGTATATATATATATATACATTCTTATAAATATATATATAAATAAATCTGTTTATGCTTTATGTTTTATGAGAAGTTAGTGGAGTCCAATTGGAAACCACATTCATCTTCTTAAATAGAATTTCTCGTTTATTTCGAGAGGGATAGTTCTCATGTTCTTGTTTGACGAGCTCCAGGTAGAGAAAGAGAGAAAGAAAGAGAGAGAAAGCGAGGGTTTTCGTCGGAGAAGGATGTTTGGAGGTCGATTTCGTCGCCGGAGCGAGGAATCGGAAGGCCGATGTCAAGATCGTCAAGATTCGACGAGTCGTCGTTCGAAATCGAGGCAAGTGCGGTTTTTTGGGTGATCGTATTCTTGTGATGATCTTTTTCCCAGAAATTTGTGGTAGTTCCAGGTTTCTTTTTTTTCTTCTGAGTATATCGTCAGATTTCTGTATTTCTTTTTCGTTTCCATCTCTTTAGGAAATTTTATGAGTATTTAACTCTTGCAGAAAATCTGCTTGTGTTTAAGCACATAAATAAATTATTTCTGCTACAGTGAATTTATTTTTGTTTGAGTAAAATGTTTCCAAGAAAAATCTGAGTGTTAGACCTCTTCCAGGAGCTATGAAATTTGATGAATAAATCTGTTGTTGAATAATCTGATTTGACTTTAGGTGAGTTCCAGGAAAGTTGTAGCTTTTACCTTGCCTGTAGCTGTAAAATCCTCACAAAATTTTTCCTAAGTCAAAGTTGGCGGGTGTTCCCGTCGATCGACGGGACGATGAGCCATCTCGTCGATTGGCGGCTTTAGCTGGGGAAAATTGCGCCCCCGAATCGTTTAAGGCAAAATCGACGGGACGACAAGCCGTCCCGTCGATCGACGGCTTCAGTTGGGGAAAATTTCTCCCCCGAATTGTTTAAGGCAAAATCGACAGGACTTCCCGTCGATCGACGGGACCTCCCAACGATCGACGAGACCGCCCGTCGATCGGCGGAAGCAGGGGGAAAATTGCTTCCCTGTGTCGTAAAGTTGGAATCGACGGGACCTCCCGTCGATCGACGGGAGCACCCGCCGATTTTTCTTTCTTCCTCCCATTAGAGCAGTTTTTTTGCTCTATTGCTTGCTTTTGGTTGGATTATTAATTCTAGTGATGAGGTATTTACTCTTTTTTTAGTCTTTCTGGTTGTATAGTGGGAAAGATTCCCTTGATTTCCACTTGACACTTCTTGTAATATTGTGAATTCTTTCAGTTAGTGTACTGACTCTTCCAGCTGTTTGGAAGTGCTTCTTTGGTTACTCCAAGGTAAGAATTACCTTAGGATTCTTTTGTCTTGGCCTGATTTGCCACCATTAAAATGTCAAACCAAGTAAAGTTATAAATTGGTATAATTTATAGACTGGAGAGTGGGTGGATATGGTAGGCCCCCAACACCGTAGTTATTTAGACTGGAGAGTGGGTGGATATGATAGGCCCCAACTACAGTAGTTTTTAGACTGGAGAGTGGGTGGATATGGAAGGCCCCCACCATAGTAATTTTGTAGATTGGAGAGTGGGTGGATATGGTAGGCCTCCACCACAGTAGTTTTGTAGACTAGAGAGTGGGTGGATATGGTAGGCCTCCACCACAGTGATTTGTAGACTGCAGAGTGGGTGGATATGATAGGCCTCCACCATAGTGGATTTTATACTGGAGAGTGGATGAGTATAATGGACCTCCACCTAAGTTCTTTCTTTTAACTTATCATATAAGCAACTTTGTATGGTTTTTGCCTCTTCTTGGATACCTTTGTTTCTCGGGTTACTTTTTAATTATGTCTGAACTTTGTTCGTTGACTTTACTACTCCTGATTGCATATTGCTCCTGTTATTTAATATTGTTCTTATTAATACTGTTACTTTCTCCCTTTTGGGCTGAGACAATCTTTTTCTTTTGAGTGCCCTAGGTTCAGGTTCAGGTCAGTAGCTGCAGCAAGTGGTAGAGTTGTGTTGTCTGGTCCCCGGTAGTCGATCTTCCCTTCCTTCTTGGTAAGGAGCAGTCTTGATTGTTGCCACCCTGTCGTCTCCCTGTGGGCTTTTGTCAGTTATAGGATCCCGTAAGGTTGTTGTTTTCAGTGTACTTACAGGTTGCTACTACTTGTTCTACTTTTGAGGTAGATAGTTATTGCTCTCTGGGAAATTGTATATTTTACTGCATTATGTGAAATATTCTATGTAAAGCATTGCATAGCATAACTTTTCTTATTATGTACCACATATTTGAAATCGTACTAAGTATTTTCATATATATATATATAGTAAACCTAGACATGTGCTAGCCTTGAAGACTTGTTTGGTCTCCATGCTTGTGTAGGATAGATGAATCTATATTTTCCGTCGCGTACGTATTTTTCCTATTTGTGGACCAAATATTCCACCGGACCGAGGGACATGATCCCAACTTAAAAGAAGCCAAAGTTATCTTTGATTTAATAATATCTATATTTTGTATAAATGTTCGTAAAGAGTGCTTGCTTGAGCGTCTGCAGTTGTCCCCTGCATGACGTGGCATCATGACACGTATTTTCCCCTTACTCTGATAATACGTAAAATATTTCGGGAAAATGCGGGTTGTGACACCGGTGAAACTGGGCATCCTGGGTTCTGGTCTCTTGCAGTGGTGTGGTCACAACCGACCGTTAGTCTAAAAAGACTCAGTCAAAATCCCCCACCCCTCCTCCCGCGACTCCTAAGGACCTGGTGGAAGGAGTGAAGAGGAACGGACATCAAACAGGGTGGAACAAGCAGGTGACAATGGAGTTAGGTAGCATGGGTATAGATCAAAAGGAATCTATGCTAGTAGTTCTGCTATACAGACTATATAAAGAGTACAATATCCCCAGTGCTGCTGCGAGACCCTCACAGATGGGATATTATACTCTTTATATAATATGTATAGTAGAACTGTAAGAATAGATTCCTTTTGATCTATACCTATACTATCTAGCTCCATTGTCACCTGCTTGTTCCACCCTGTTTGATGTTCGTTCCTCTTCACTCCTTCCACCCGGTCCTTAGGAGTCGTTGTAGGAGGGGTGGGGGATTTTGACTGAGTCTTTTTAGACTAACGGTCGGTTGTGACCACGCCACTACAGGAGACCAGGACCCAGGAGGCCCAGTTTCACCGGGCCGGAGGACGTGATGTAACTGCACTTCCCGGACTTGGAGCACCTGCAGTTGGAGGTCGTGCTCCGGTAAGATTGAGACCCAGACTTCTAATACTCCAGGATGGTGACTACATCATTTCAATTTTTGTATTTGAGGAGATTTAGTGTTTTATTATATACCGGGTTTGTTCCCGATATATTGTATTAGATTTCTGTTTCCGCTCTTTGATTACCAAGCATTGTAATAATGAAATTGTTTCGGACTTATTTTTAAATTCTCATTGTGGACATGCTTACTTTTAGTGTTGTCGACTTGGATATTTTTGATGCGCACTATCTCTCTTACTTGGTTCTTCATAAATTGTTGGACTGTTGTGTTGAATTGCCTGCAGAATCGGCGTAGTGCGGAGGCGACCTTCCCGAGTGAAGGTGTCACTGCAATGCGGCGATTCTGGGCGGTAAGGCCTCGGCCTCCCCCGGGTTTCGTCATGAGGGGGGGGGGGGGGGGGGGGGGGGCTTACAATATTAACACTCTAAATGTCACTATAAGTGTCATGAATATGAAACTCCCCAAAAATGCGTCAATTTGCTCACCGAGACGTGCTCCTCGTTTACTATTCTCAATATGGTAGAAGTTCTCCAATAAGACTACAACTTATATGGACTATATTTATGTAAGCCCTAATATTTTGTTCCAAATTTCATTCCATTTATACATGTTCTGGCTAGCACAAACACTACCCCAAGTTTTTGCTATTCGCAGACCAACTCAACATTGAACTAGATTGATCTCTATGATGTGAACTTTACTATAACATGTCCAAATGCCCAAAAATTTATACCATAGGTTAATCATGACCTAATTATAAGATGGTCAGAAATTCATAATTTTCCCAATTATTTTGACCATTTATAAAATACTTTAATGATAATGTACATCTCACTTTACACGTGAAGTACAACTTTCTGAAGTCAAAATGCTCCCAATAATTTATAAATGACATGTAATGTATAATTATCATGTATGACTGGATTTCTTAATTTTCCATAATGTTTATGACCACTATTTAAATATTTAAACATTTATATCAATTGGACACATTACACAGTAAGTACCAAAATAACTTATTCAAAAATTCTACAAAAATTACCATAGACATATAATGATCCAAATACAGTTAAGCCAAATTTTCAGAATTTTCCAGATATTATAAACCATATAAATTTCATTAATACATAAGTGTGACAAATGACATTTTTGATAATTTACAGTGTGAATGACTTCCAAAAATCCTACCAAAATTTCCAGAGGTATATTTCAATGTAAAACATCATGTGGCAGAATATTGGATTTTTCTCTAGAACTTAGATGATGTTCATTTCATTTATGCACTTTGTGACAAAATCAATTGTGCTCAAATGAAAACTCCAAAAATCCAAATAAAATTTACAGATGTATATATCATTATAAAACATCATGTGACAGAAAATAAGATTTATCCTAAGTTATTTGATCACTTTTATTTGATTAATACATTTTTGTGACAAATACATTATTACTCAAATACTTAGGATTTTTCTTCCCAAAAATCTTAATATTTCTATAGATGATACCCTCCTTTGTACTAGGTCAATTGCCCAAATATCATGATCATACATCAAGCCATAAGTGATAAATTCACAAAATACTCAAATGTGCTATATACACACCACCCCTACATACATCTCATTCATATGTATGTGAGATATAATGTCCGCAATGGTCCAAATGACTTAAACTTTTGACATGTGACTAAGTATGACCTAACAATTATGTCACCCAAGATTTAGGTCATTTTGCATCTATCTAACCACATTTATTTCATTAATATGAAAAATCATATTTATCATAAAGCTTTAGAAAAATGTTACCTAAAAATTATGATTTTGGGGCAGGGGATGTATCTATGTTATTTACACTTAAGTCCAAAATATTAGATCAATCCAAGCAACTGTGTGGTCTAGATCTATATAATAAGTTCTGGACACACCTCAGTATAATGGCCTTACAAGTAGCTGTAGGCCACCAAACTTGGTGATTCAAAGCCCTATAGACAGTAGACCTCAAGGGCTACAAAAGTTGTCTCAGACACTTTTTCCTAAAATGACATTTAAGTAGCCTAAATAATTAATCTAAAATCTGCATATAATGTGACATAAATACACATTTATATTAATGTGGTCTGCAGGTAGAGATCTCAGCCAGATCGGACGGCTATGGCTCATCGTCCCCGATAGGTTAACGGCCAGAATTCCTTCTTCCTAGAGCCTCTTCCTCCTGCAATTCCCGGACACCTGGGGGCCACCACTGTCGGCCACCACCACCTCCATTGAGGTGGTGGCTATCGATTGGCGGCGACATGGCCACCGGAGGAGGTGTCTCCGGCGATCCCGAGCGGGATAAAAAGCTCGGTAAATTCGCACTTAGATCACATGGATCGTGGCTCAATTGAGCCTGATTTCTCAGCCTAGTGGGCTAGAAAGCTAGCACAGAGGGAGAGGAGGAAAAACGGACTTCAATTGTGGCTCGGCGGCGAGTGCTCCGACGGGTGGCCATGGATTTCTGTCTCCGACGAGCTTGCTTGATCAATGGATTCTCCACCGATTGCTCTGCTCCAAGGGGCTGACTCGACTGCTAAGGGCCTTCTGAAGCTAATGGAATGGTCAATTTGAAGTTGTGATGGTTGTATAGGGAGGATGGAGTGTGGGGGTTTGGCCATGACTTGTATAGCCTCCCTTCAGCTGCTGAGTGGATGTCATGCCATGAAAAGACTATTCACGACCTGAGGAGGCTGGCTATAGCATTGGGTAAGGAGGTAAGGGCCATGGAAGCTCTCTCACTCAAAAGTTCTTTTTCCCCCTTAAGGGAAAATGTCATTTTTGCCCCCCAAGCTCACCCTCTCTCTCCAAATTCTAATGTGGGGTGTCAATAGGCTTTTGGCATGCTGGTTAGTCTTGGGTTGGGGCCTTGGTTCAATTGAATTTCATTTGGTCTTTAATTTCTCCCTTTAAGGCCTTATGTTGACCATGGTTGACTTTTGGGTTGACTTGGTCAAATTGATGGGTGGGTTAACCCCACTTGATGGTCATGGGTCATATTACCTTACCCAAAGTGTATGGTGCTATGGTATGGCTCCAATTTGGTTAATTGATCCATATGGTGTGAGTTTGATCCCAATTAGCCTAAGTTTGACTTTGGTCAAATTGGAAGGATTGGTTAACCACTTGATGGGTTTTTGGGCCCAATAGGTTCCTAATGGGTTTAGGAGGTTAGGAGTTAAGTCAATTTGACCAATTGAAGTCCAATTGGTCCTTGATTGGGTTGATTTAAGCTATGTTGACCAAAAGTTAACTTTGGTCAATACCTTGAAATTGGGTGGAATTATTTAGTGATTATTGACCTAATGACCTTCCTTAGTGGTTAGGGTAACCTAGGTAAGGTCAATTTGAGGTATTGAAGGTCAATTGAGTCTAATTATGTTGAATAGAGCTATGTTGACCTAGGATTGACTTTGGTCAATTTGGCCTATTTGGTTGGCCAATTGTTGGGGTTCTTGGTCAAATGAGTCTTTATTAGGGTTAGTAGCATAGTGGTGAGGTCCATTAGTGTTTGTGAGTTCAATTTGGTTAGCTTGACCTAAGTTGTCTTGTGCTCACTCGTGAGCACTATGTGAGTTCACCCCAACTTAGTGAACTCCAAGGTCATCTCTTGCCTCCACTCACCCTTCTCTCCTCATGTTATGCCCTAACACCTCCATGGGGTCTAGTAGGATTAAGGATGTTACAACAACATTGCATGTGCTCCATTTATAGATATTAATCATCATTGGCAAAATGTAGTCATTGGGGTTGCTTTTGTTGCTGTGGAAACAATTGAAACTTTTACTTGGTTGTTTCAGACATTTCTGAAATTTATTGGTGAGAAACAACCAATAACCATTTTTACGGAGAAAGATCAAGCAATGATCATTGCAATTCAGAATGTCATGAATCAGAGTAGACATTGTTTATGTTAGTTGTTGAAACCGATTTCTCGGCCTCTTGTGGAGCTCGGGGCCCTCACCGAAATGAGGGGCAGCTAGCCCTTACTGATCCCTCGGAGAAGGTAGACTGAAGACTAGGGAAAAGACTAAGACCTTAGTCACAGCAAGGAGGTCCCTCCACTAACCCGGAAGATCGTTGAGCGCTTCCCCTCCCAAGCCAAAGCTGCGACTCGGGCACCTTGGAGAGCTCCGGAAATGCTAGCCAAGGAGAACCTTAGGAGAGAGAAGCTCAAGTGAAGTCTCCTCCAAAGGTGCCCTTTAGGTCTTATTTATAGGTTTTCTGATCTGGCCTGCAAATAGCAGGATCCCGCCCTTTGATTTTACTAAACGCACCTCACTTTGGTCTGTCAACAGCCAAACTCCGCTGTTTGGAGGGGCTACCTACAGACCATCAGGGGCAAAGGAGTAACCCTACCAGGGGTGAATTCGTCGAACGGGAAAACAAGTTCGTCGAACGGGCTTCGTCAGATGGAGAACGGAATTCGTCGAACGCTGAGCCCAGGCGGGATCGTCGAGCGCCGCTATAATATAATTTGTCGATCGTCGTTCGACATTCGCGGAGCGCCGTTCGACGAATTCGGAGAATATGTAAATTTCATTCTTCTCTTATTTTCTGCCTATTAGCATATATCACTCCCGCATAACTTTTACTTGTTGGTTATTCCTCCCTCTTCGTTCACCCACTAGGCGAATATCGGGGTTGTACATTAGTGGCACATAAAAGCTCCATCTAAGGTGCCCACGTTCAATGCCAATACACATGTTCGTTCTTTATTTTATATGTGTCTTAGCAAATGTGATTCTTATGGGGAATTTGAAATATATTGGGTTGAGTTTGCGTCAAACGGGTCATTTAGAAGACAATAGATGGCTTCTTGATTTGTATAAATCAAAAGAAAAGTGGTTTACAACTTTTAACAAAACGTACACAAACCATGACATGTTGTCTACCCAAAGGATTGAGGCAATGAATAGTGCATGTCATGGTGTAATAAAGGCAACATGTTCACTTGTAGCTAGACTGATTTACACAGTTGGAAAAACTAATTGAGAATTGTCGTAAAAAGGAACTTGAGGAAGATCACAAATGCTGGCAAGGGAGAGTACCAGCAGATGTTAGAAATTGCCTCCTTTTAAGGCAAACTTCAAAAGTATATACACGTACTATGTATGAAAAGTTTTATGAAGCCTTCAAACAAAGTGCGCTTGGATTATACATAGAGGAGGAAATGATGATTGAAGACAACATATGTATGGTAATTTTGAGATGGTGTGACCGAGCAGAAAATAATATGCATTGGGTCGTAAGGATGAATATAATCAACAATGATGTAAACTGTTCATGCGGTGGATTTAAAATGACTGGAATGTTATGTTGCCATGTCTTAAAGGTATATAATAATAAAAATGTGTCAACAATTCTAGAGAAATATTTTATTGAAAAGATGGATGCTTAGAGCAAAAAAAATATCTACCTTGATATGAACCAAATAGCAGACAATTTGTTCTCGTGGCCGATATTTACCAATCATATAAGCCATTTCTGATATGATTTGTCTTTACGCGTGCAGAAATGTGATATTGCACTAGATTATGTTGTGGATGCATTAAAAGATATCTATTACTATGCAGATCAGCTTTTAGAACAAAATTACACTCAAGATGGTTGCAAGAAAACAGTAATAAAAGATCCTCTGTGTCTACGACCAAAGGGTCTATCAAATTATAGGATAAAAGATCATTGGGAACGACCAGGTTAATGTTTTTTTTTTTAATTCTAGGAGTAAACATTTCATATTTTCTATTTATAATCCGTTGATTCAAGCAGCAAGAAAGAAAAAAACAACAACATCAACACAATCGCACAAGGGGAAGGCAAATACTGCTACAACAACACAATCAAACAAGTATAATAGAGGTAAAAGATCATCTACTATTTTATATAACACATTTCATCAATGTCAAAAACATATTGCAATGTTTGCTACGTGTTTTTACGAGTTTATGGGCAACCCCCAACGCAAAATATTCCTGATCTTAATGAATTCTGCTCAAAGTTAGAGATGCAAGATGTGCACAACTGCACTGCATTTGATATATAATACTTTATAATGTACTTTCTTCTACTTTGAAGTGCTTGAAAATTTTATAAGTCAACTCGGCTCTAAATTGTAGCATTTTATCCGCCCAGTCCCCGCATTCATTCCAATCTGCACTCCTATTTTGACATGGAACTTCCATATATTTGATCACATATACGCCACAGTCTACTTGTTGGGAATCTTGCCCACATGATTCCTGATTTAAAGAAGTCACCAAGTCAAGACCACTTCACTTTGTATTTGATGGCCTCTCTATCTTATAAATCTCAGGAAATTAATAGAACAAGATTCATCGAACGTAGAAGGAAGTTTGTCGAACGAAGAATGGAGTTCGTCGAACTCAGAAGGAAGATCGACGACCGCTGAGATTTGGCGTGTTCATCGAACACAGAAGCAAGATCGTCGAACTCAGAAGGAAGATCGACGACCACTGAGATTTGGCGTGTTCGTCGAACGCAAAAGCAAGATCGTTTAATTCAGAAGGAAGATCGTCGACCGCTGAGACTCGGCAAGATCGTCGAACGCAGAGAAGACACAGTATCGTCGACTTCATCTGAGTGGCCTTGTCGTCGAGAAAGAACAAACATCGTCGTGAAGAAGCCTTGTCGCTGAAAAGGCTAAGTATGACTAATGGCGTCGAACATCGTCGTAAAGAAGGCATGTCGTCGAAGAAGACTGAAGAAGGACAGCTGAAGACTAGCAATTGGTGAAGTATGATCTGTCGACATAGTATCACTCATGTCGTCGAGAGAACAACATGAATACGACGACAATCTACAAGAAGGAAGATCACGACGACACAGTCAGAGATAACATATCGTCGTATATGCAGAATGTCTCATATCATCGAGATGCCAGCATCAGAAGCAGAAGCTAGAAGAATTGAAAGTGTGTCTAAGTTCAAGGCTTCGACAAAGTCCTGTCGTCGAGATATTGTCCATGACATCGTAACGATGGAAGTATCGTCGAGACAGATTCAAATGTTGCGGACGCGCTGTCAGCATTTAATGTCGCCGCCTGATTGTCCAATCAGCGCGTGCTCTTATGGAATGGGCGTCTGACATTAAATGACAACACATATTACCGTTATGCGACTCATCTGTCCTATAAAAAGGGAACAGTGATGCCCTAGAAAAATACAGAGAAGAAAGATAAAAAGAATGAGAAAGTATCCCGCCGCTACACTTCAATAGAATAGTATTCTCGGCGGAGAAGAAGAAGAAGATCAAGTAGAGAGCAAGCATCAAGTGCTCTCTGAAGAATCAGTCATCATCATCGACTGAAAAGTAGCCGATCAACACCAGGCAAAAGAAGTGAAGGCTGAAGAAGATCCAGTGCTGAATCTCCAAATCAAGAAGCATCTTCTTCAACCTAAAGAAGCCAATCTTCATCAGGCTAAAGTTGCAATCTTCATCCGGCAGAAGTAACAGTTATTTCTACTGTAATCTCTTGTAAAGGCTTGCGGGCCTATTTGTCTAGCTTGAGGGTTGGAGAGATGTGAGGCTTGAGGGCCAGGGCAGTGGACTTGAGGGTCCGACACCGTCTAGCTTGCGGGCTGGAGAGCTGTGAGGCTTGAGGGCCAGGGCAGTGGACTTGCGGGTCCGATCTTGTCGAGCTTGAGGGCTCGGGAGCAGTAGGGGCTTACGGACCTAGGCTGTTGGAACTTGCGGGTCCGTGTTGTAGGGCTTGAGGGCCTGATTGTCGAGCTTGCGGGCTCGGGGGCAGTAGGGGCTTGCGGGCCTAGGCTGTTGGGACTTGCGAGTCCGTGTTGTAGGGCTTGAGGGCCTGAGTGTCGAGCTTGCGGGCTCGGGGGCAGTAGGGGCTTGCGGGCCTAGGATGTTGGACTTGCGGGTCCGTGGTGTAAGGCTTGAGGGCCTGAAGATTTGGCGGCGTTTGCCGAGCCTAGCACACTGCTAAGTAGGCGCAGAGGGAAAGAGGACTACCCTGTCTTGAGGAACCTCTATACATCGTTGTGTGTTTTCTGTGTTATGCTTTACAACTTTTAGATCTACTAACCAGAAATCAAGAACACCTAAAAGGGGATAATATAATTTGAAAAAACTATTCCCCCCCTCTAAGTGATTAAGTAGACATCTTATAAACAACAAGTGGTATCAAAGCGAGGTTGTTCAAAGAGAAGCTTAACAGCTTGAACAGATCTGCTAGTGGGTGTCTAAGTTTCATAAGTATGGAATCAAGAATAGTTACGTGCTCTAGAGAGAACTTTTCCCTTTGGAAGGTTAGAGCAAGAATTTACATGGAGGCAATAGATCCCAGAATGTTTTTGATTGTTCAAGAAGAACCATGTACCTCAATGGCCATGATAAAAGATGAGGTTCTTCTAAGCAGCATGGACAAGGAAGCCAGAAACATTCTAGCTAGTGCAATAGATTTGCCAACACTCCAGAAGCTAAGTCATTGCACTACAGCAAAGGACATGTGGGATTCCTTAGAAGTCCTCATGGAAGGGTCAGAGAAAGATTTTGAAGAAGAAACCTCTCATGAAGAGGTATGTATCAGAGCACCACTGACCACTTCAGACAGTGAATCAGAAGATGAAGAATGCTCTGGAGCAGGAGAAAGAATAAGAGCACCCTTGACTCTCACAGACTGTGACTCTGAGGATGAGGAAGTCTGTGGGTTGATGGCTCTATCAGATGAAGAAAATCATGATGAATCACATCATGATCAGGTATGCACCACTCACACACCTTTACTATCTGCTTCATTTTCATTTAAGAAGACCAAGAGTGCATCAGGTGATTGTTCATCATCTGAAGATGATGCAGAAGACTGCTCATCTTGCAACAATAAGAATCATATTGATCTATTAGAGCAGTTTGGTGATCTCTTGGAGGCTCTGAGAAAGAGCAAAAGGCTTGTTAAGGAATAAGCTAGGGAGCTAGAATCTCTCAGACCTTTTAAGGTTGAATCAGATAGGAAACTGGGTATGTCCTACAGTAAGTACACCGATCCAAATGAGCTCAACAAAATCATTGACAAGCTTTATGATGAAAGAAGCCGAAGGGAAGAACTTATCAAGAAACTTAAGAATGACCTTCTTAAGGAAAGATGCTTGGTGGCTCAACTCTAAGCCTAAAACTGTACTGCCCATCATTGACACCTTCTCCTCCTATGAAAATAGGAGGGGATTGGGTTACAATGAAGGGGCAATAGATGCTGGGAATGGAGAAAGGGGCAAAACTAAAGCAGAGCCTCATACCACCTTTCAGAAGGTAGTGTTTCCCTCGAACAGGTATGATCAGGACAGTGTCCATGGTCACTGAATGAATGGAAACTACATTAGTCATGGAAATGCCTCTGACTATGGTAAGAGAAAGGGCATGGGGATGAGTGCATTAAAGGCTCCCCATGAGGAAATCCAAATGGCCCATCATGGACCATTTGTGTTTGGTGTCCCACCCCCCACTCTCAAGGATAAAGGAGAAACATCTTCCCAATCTCTTCCAGATAAGAAGCAGACTAGTAGCCCCAGTATGATCAATTCTCACTTGATCATATCTGATGCCATCAACACCATGTCGGCTACCAAGCTGACATCTGTTGCTGACAAACAGATAAAGTCAAGTAGAAACAATTATACTAGAGCAGCTAGTCAGCTCTTGGCTGAGAAAGATAAGAAGAATGTTGTTGCCTTCTCTACTGAACACACTTCAAAAATTGTTCAGAAAAGAAGGTACAACATCCATGAATGTTGGTGTTGTGGCAAAGTGGGACACATTGCCATCGATTGTTGGCACAACCTAGTGTGCCTAGAGAAAAGGTGAGACCTCCTGGATGGGTTGGGGTGAGTAGAAGATTTCCCTATTATGCTAACAAGAACCTAGGACCCAAGTCACCTTGGGTTCCTAAGGGATACTAAAATCTGTATTGCAGGGTAGTCCATTTAGCCAATAAAAGGCAAACAAGGCTAATGGACAATAAGTGCTCCAGGCTCAACTCTGGACTAAGAAAAACTCACCACATGCAAAGGTGCACTGATCTAGGGTGAGCTAAAAGTAAAGATAAGTGGACATTCCATCGAGGGGGAGCCACTAGCTCAAGAAGACTTAAAGGCTAAGGTGAAGAGCGAACGAGTCGACAGTACTGAAATCCTCCTGGATCAAGCAAAAGATGGCGTCAAAGAAGGAAGATTTTCTGTTCGAAGGAAGTGAAGTGGCGAGGAATGGATTCTCAGAAGGATCAGAAGAAATCCAGAGCACCATTAAGCTGCTCGAGGCCATCAAGCTGGAATTCGCCCCCTCTAAGCCGATAGTAATATTGAAAAGAGAAGTGCTGGAGTTCTACTCAAATGCCAAGGGTGGCTCGAAGGGAATGTCTATGAAGAGCATAATCAATGGGATAAAGGAAGCATAGAAAAGGCTTACATTGCATCCACCAAGAGGATGGCTGAACTTAAAACTGATCTCAAAGAAAATCTTGATCACCACAATAAAGATCTAGACAGTCATTTGCTTGAAACCAAGAATCCTTGGAAGCAGGAATCCACATGCTCAAGAACAAGATATTGGACTCCGAGGAGAATCACCAAAAGGGGATATCTGAAGAAGTCATAAAGGGGGAGAGATCAATGATAAAGGCCAGTAGTGATCATGTCATCTGGACCACCAACACCATCAGGGAAGAAATGAGATGGTTGATTAGAAAATCTCTCAGGAATTTGGATGAACTATGACCGAGCAAGGGGGGCTTGGACTATTGTCTACTTAAAGAAGAGCTCCGGGGAAGAAGTCAGAAAGGGGGAGAAATAACATATGTTCAAGACAAAGATGCTCAAGTAGAAAGAACTCAAAGATAAGGGGAGCAAAGGTGTAGGGGGAGCCACAAAAGAAGAGACATCAAATCAAGGGGGAGCTACAAGCCTGATGTACTCAGAGAGTTCAGCAAAGATAACTACAATCTTACATGCTCAAAATTTAAGATTATAATATTTTTTGTCAAGTGAAAGTAGTCTTGAATTGAGATTCTGACTTCTTCAAATAGGTGGAGATTGTTGGGAATCTTGCCCACATGATTCCTGATTTGAAGAAGTCACCAAGTCAAGACCACTTCAATTTGTATTTGATGGCCTCTCTAGCTTATAAATCTCAGGAAATTAGTAGAACAAGATTCGTCGAACGTAGAAGGAAGTTCGTCGAACGAAGTATGGAGTTCGTCGAACTCAGAAGGAAGATCGACGACCGCTGAGATTTGGCGTGTTCATCGAACGCAGAAGCAAGATCGTCGAACTCAGAAGGAAGATCGACGACCGCTGAGATTTGGCGTGTTCGTCGAACGCAAAAGCAAGATCGTCAAATTCAGAAGGAAGATCGCCGACCGCTGAGAATCGGCAAGATCGTCGAACGCAGAGAAGACGCAGTATCGTCGACTTCATCTGAGTGGACTTGTCGTCGAGAAAGAACAAACATCGTCGTGAAGAAGCCTTGTCGCTGAAAAGGCTAAGTATGACTGATGGTGTCGAACATCGTCGTAAAGAAGGCATGTCGTTGAAGAAGACTGAAGAAGGACAGCTGAAGACTAGCAATTGGTGAAGTATGATCTGTCGACATAGTATCACTCATGTCGTCGAGAGAAAAAACATGAATATTACGACAATCTACAAGAAGGAAGATCACGACGACATAGTCAGAGATAGCATATCTTCGTATATGCAGAATGTCTCGTATCGTCGAGATACCAACATCAGAAGCAGAAGCTAGAAGAATTGAAAGTGTGTCTAAGTTCAAGGCTTCGACAAAGTCCTGTCGTCGAGATATTGTCCATGACGTCGTAACGATGGAAGTATCGTCAAGACAGATTCAAATGTTGTGGACGCGCTGTTAGCATTTAATGTCGCCGCCTGATTGTCCAATCAGCACGTGCTCTTATGGAATGGGCGTCTGACATTAAAGGACATCACATGTTACCATTATGCGGCTCATCTGTCCTATAAAAAGAGAACAGTGATGCCCTAGAAAAATACAAAGAAGAAAGAGAAAAAGAACGAGAAAGTATCCCGCCGCTACACTTCAATAGAACAGTATTCTCGGCGGAGAATAAGAAGATCAAGTAGAGAGCAAGCATCAAGTGCTCTCTGAAGAATCAGTCATCATCATCGACTGAAAAGTAGCCGATCAACACCAGGCAAAAGAAGTGAAGGCTGAAGAAGATCCAGTGCTGAATCTCCAGATCAAGAAGCATCTTCTTCAACCTAAAGAAGCCAATCTTCATGAGGCTAAAGTTGTCAATCTTCATCCGGCAGAAGTAACAGTTATTTCTATTATAATCTCTTGTAAAGGCTTGCGGGCCTATTTGTCTAGCTTGGGGGCTGGAGAGCTGTGAGGCTTGAGGGTCAGGGCAGTGGACTTGAGGGTCCGACACCGTCTAGCTTGCGGGCTGGAGAGCTGTGAGGCTTGAGGGCCAGGGCAGTGGACTTGCGGGTCCGATCTTGTCGAGCTTGAGGGCTCGGGGGCAGTAGGGGCTTGCGGGCCTAGGCTGTTGGGACTTGCGGGTCCGTGTTGTAGGGCTTGAGGGCCTGAGTGTTGAGCTTGCGGGCTCGGGGGCAGTAAGGGCTTGCGGGCCTAGGCTGTTGGGACTTGCGGGTCCGTGTTGTAGGGCTTAAGGGCCTGAGTGTCGAGCTTGCGGGCTCGGGGGAAGTAAGGGCTTGCGGGCCTAGGCTGTTGGACTTGCGGGTCCGTGGTGTAAGGCTTGAGGGCCTGAAGATTTGGCGGCGTTTGCTGAGCCCAGCACACTGCTAGGTAGGCGCGGAGGGAAAGAGGACTACTCAAGACACCCTGTCTTGAGAAACCTCAATTCATCGTTGTGTGTTTTCTGTGTTATGCTTTACAACTTGTAGATCTACTAACCAGAAATCAAGAACACCTAAAAGGTGATAATATAATTTGAAAAACCTATTCCCCCCCCCCCCCCCCCTCTAGGTGATTAAGTAGACATCCTATAAACAACACTACTGAGTCTCTTTGATGTGGAATATCTATTGCTTTAATTAAATCTCAATTGTTGAAATCTTCTGAACATTTTGCCTCTGTCGCCTTCCTTAGAGATAAGATCTGCAAAAAAATAATATTCTCAAACAGGTTGGACAAAAATATGGGTTTAGGGTATTCATATAGCTATGTCGGAGTGACATAAATATCGGTTGTTTAGCCATTTCTTTCCGTTATGGGTTTGGAAGTGAGTCATGCAATACCCAACATTTTCTGCGTGGATAGCCAGTCAGCAGAGTCCAGTGTTCCTTATCGCATATGAGAAGGAATAATATATAAGTTCTTATGACATCATTATTTATATGAGTACAAATGTTTTAGCGCCGTAATCGTGATCCTTGTTTGTCATATTCAAATTATGCAACTGAAAACATATATAGAAAATAGATATGACAACTGATAACCACTACTATTTTGCCAACTGAAATTGAATTATTACTCTTACCCAATTATTTGGGGAAATATACAAGAAATAATTCCATAAATTTGTGTTAGTTCTTCTCCAACTTGCTAGTATTTTGGCAAATGCATCCACATGACAGTCAGCCAAATACAGTCCAGAGAGGAGATCTTCCATGGACTCTCTCATTCCAATAATATTTCCCTGCTTAAAGGCTATGTGGTGCATGCAAATACAACTCACGACAATCAACCAACTAATAGTTATGCAGTGCTAATGAAAAACAACCTCTAAAAGAAGTGTTTTATACTTGTGGGAATAAAATTCATCATGTTTACCACAGATGTCTTATTCTCAACATTGAGGGGATCTAAGTTGGGGTAGTTATCTGGCTTGAAATCAGCTATCTCATCATCTTTCTTCACTTAAATTTTCTTGTACGTCTTCAAGGATGAGTCTGTAATCACGACCATCGTCGAATCTTTTATGTTAAGCTTGTGTGATAGGACGTCTACCTTGTAATTTAATGTTTTTAAACTCTCTCCAATTTCACAAAAACCCTCCATCTGCTTCTCTAGCTTCATAAAATTCATCAACTACAATGGTGACGGGGAGCTATCTTATATTTTAATCTCTTACTTTTGCGTTCTGGGGAGGGAGTTGACTCAATTACTTTGTCTTTCTCTGGGTCCGGAGTTGGAGCACTATTGTAAATCAGGCTCATGTCATCACATACATCATCATCTTTTTTCATAATATCAATAAAACTATCAAGAACCTGCATTATATTAAAACAAGGTAAGTGCATGGGGTGTTCCATGAATTTAAGTGTAACAATATTCATAAGTAACTTGCTCAGGTTGCAACTTTGACAATAATTTCGACAAGCCCTTCGATGTGTATGAAACCTGAGTCGGCCACTGATAAATTCTAGGACGCGCATCAGGAGTTGTGGGAGAGTTATTTGTGGTGTACTCTAGGAACCAAATATGCTCATACATAACAGATTAGACATTGTGAAATTTTATATTAAACATAATAATAGACATTATGAAATAGAGGGCCACTAAAATAATTGAGCATCCATGCATTGTTCCATGAGACTTCTTCGGACAAACAAGAGAACTGGCAAAATCCCCGTATCCTTCGTACAAAAGAAGGTGGAAACTATCAATCAGACACTTATGAATTGCCTTCAGACAGTTGTATTTTATAAACTTTATTGGGTTAGCAAGCTAGACCATATGCTCGAGGATTCCTTCTCCAGAAAATGGAAAAAATAATCCACTAAGCAGATACAGTAGTATATTGTCTATCACGGGTTGCCATGTTTTATTCATTTGAAGCAAGATTTGTCATATTCACCTTCAAGTTTGTTCTGCTAATTTTGGCAAAAGGTTTTGTTTTAATGACTACTTCTTCACCGCGATTTGACAAACCTAAGATTGTTGTAACTTCATTGACAGTTAATTTAATTTTCTTGCTGCCTAAGTAGAATGAAGAATCGTTGAGACTAAAGCATATTCTAAGCGCATAAAGTAGAGGGACATTCTGGGGCAGCCTGGGCAGGTCAAATAAGTGTAAAATATCGTAATCGTCAATTAATTTCTTGCTTTCACCTTGCAACTTGGATATAACATTTAATGCTAGTTCACAAAATGTAGACACAAAACATCTAGTACTCAACAAGTGTGTTCCGCTTTTCTGTAAACTTCTCTCAATATCTGAAAATAACATCAAAACATAGCTCTACATTAGTATATCTTATGCTTATAACAAGTTCAACTTGAGCGCATGAAAATCAAAATGTGATCGTATGGAGAACACAAAGTTATCGCATGGTGATCACAAAGATAATGCAAGGTGATCACAAAGTTAACGCAAGGTGATCACAAAGTTAACGCATGGTGATCCTATTGTGGACGATATAATCAAAAAATGATCGCAATCGTTCATTTATGCTCGTAGGGTTAGATAACTTATCGAAGGAAGTACATGTTTGATCGCCATAAAATCTATTATAATGACAAACCTTCTGTGATAAAAAATGGGGAACTCTGATGTATCATAAACCACATCTACAAGGCAGGAATGAAGGAAGGATGAGATAAAGAAGAAAGTGTACCTTATAAGCCACGGGAAACTTGAAAGGGGGAGAGGCGGCGAGAAGAAGGAGCCTTGTTTTCAACTTCTGGTCCAGTAAGCCGCCGACGGGAGGGTTGTCAGATGCCCTAGGTTCAACGGAACGAGGAAGACGAGGCAATGCGATCATAAAAGGGTCTTGAAGAGATCATTTTAACGCATAAAAGAGCGTTTTTATTAAAACAAGTGCTGCCACGTGACATCATCGTAGTAGCCCCGTCTCCAAATTTGGAGACGGGGCCCGAACCCAAAAATTTTCGAGCTTGGTTCCCGTCGAGGAGCCTGCTGACTGTGCAAATGAGGAAGGAATGCTTAATGGTCTGGCAATAGATAGCTCTGACAGTCGTCCATATAAGGAAGGCTTTTTGGCATTTTTCACCTTTCATTTGCTCTTCTTTGACACTTTGCAACTCAAAATTTTAAATGACATTTGCACTTTATTTTAGTAACAATTTGCTGTCCTTCCTAGTGAAAATGGTGGCGGCTGGGAACGTCATTTTGAAGATATGTGATTGTGAAAGTTATTTTCTCAATGCCACTTTATTGGACAAAATTTGACAGTAGTCATATATATGTAGTTAAGTTTGGGTGCATGGGAACTCAAGATAGTGAAATTTGGGCGAAAAAAATTATCATGCAAATTTAAAATGAAGGCAGTGGCGAAGCCAGGATTAAAGTATAAGGTGGGCAAACTTTGTATTATAAAATATTTAAAAATGAATTAAAGTATTAAAATCTTAAAAAATTTCAAAATGTAAAGCATAATGTAAAATTTTAATGCTAAAAATATAATTGCACACATAATAACTTTCAGAATTAAAAATTTACCTAAAATACTTCAACATCTGATGAAACATTTATAGTATTCCTCGTCGAGACTTCATATTCTGAAAACAAAGCATGATCTTCTCATCATCGATAGAATTAAATGCTTCTTTTTCGATATACACGATCAAACAATCCACCATAAATTGATCTGATATTCTATTACAGAGTCGATTCTTGATAATCTTCATTGCAGAAAACGCTCTTTCAACTGTCGTTGTTGCAACCGGTAATATGAGTGCAAGAGTTATAAGAATATAGACATGAGAATATAATATTTTTTTTCTTCTCAACCAACTTCTCAGCAAGTTCTCCAATACTTTTCAAATTTATAAAATCATCATTTGATCTCATATCTATGATGTAAGTTTCTAGTTGGTTGTCAAGTTGAATTGTAGAAAGTTGAACTGTTGGAAATTCCTTTGGATACATCAATGCTAGTTGAATCAACTTCTTTTTGTCAAAAGCAGCAAATGAATCAATTGGACTTAAACAAGATACACAAAGTAGCAACTCAGTATTAGTTTCTTTGAATCAGTTGTTGAGTTCTTGTAGTTATAAATCTATTGCCGGATAGAATAAACCAACTCGAAAATGATGCAAAGTAGTTGTTGTCTCAGCATTGCGACGTGATCGTCCCGGAATAACATAAGTAGCATCCATGTTTAGAATTTCTATTTTGTGCTTCATACAAAACAAAGAAACTTCTGCTATCAAAGAATCTCAGCCATTATCTCTCATCAGTTGCAGTCGATATTTTGATATCTGAACTAATGTCATAGCATTGACGATATCTTGATCTCTCCTTTGTAATGCCTGAGATAATTCATATGTGATCCCCAATATTTTGATCATCAAATGAAGTGAAAATATAAAATCAAAAGTTTGTATTGACTTTAGAAGGGTGTGCGCTTCCAATCGTTGATCTGATCTTAATTTCTTATCATTGACAATAATGTCAAGAACATTAATAATTGCAGAGAACTTATTTGTCAAGCTAATCAAAGTATTGTAATGTGAACTCCAACGTGTATCTCCAGCTCATTTTAAAGTAGTTGATTGATTTAAGCATTGACCACTAACAAGTTCGTTATTCTGAAGCGCTTCCTTTATTTTTTTATATTGTTGTTCTTGCAAAATATCATGACGTTTACAAGATCCGCCCACCAGATTCACTACATTAATAACAAATTCAAAGAGAGATGTTATATTCATGTTTTTTTGCAATAACGATAAGTGCTAATTGAAGTTGATGTGCAAAACAATGAACATAATATGCTTGTTGATTCTCTTTTAAAATTAGTGTTTTAAGACCATTAAACTCTTCTTGCATGTTACTAGCTCCATCATAACCTTGACCACGGATTCTTGACAAACTCAAATTATGTTTCATTAGTAGCGCTTCAACTTCTGATAATAGTGATTTTGATGTTGTTTCGGCAACATGAGTAATTCCTAATAGACGTTCAACCACTTGACCATGTCTGTTAACATAACATATAATAACTACCATCTGCTCTTTTGTAGACACATCACGAGCTTCATCTACCAAAATAGAAAACAAAGCATCTCCAAGATCTTTAATTATCAAATTGGTGGTCTCAATTGCACAAGCGCAAACAATATCTTTTTGAATATCTGATGAAATTGATTTTAGATTATCAGGACTATTGTTTAAACAAACTCTTTTCGTTTCTTCATTTAAGCTCGTCATTAGTTTCAAAGTTTCCAGAAAATTTCCCTGATTATGTGAATCAAAAGATTCATAATGCCCCCGAAATGCCAGTCCTTGCCGTAATAAAAATCGCGCATCAATTATTGAAGCTTTCAATCGAAGTTTGTAGTCACTACGATCTTGATCAGTTTGTCGATTCATTATTGTCTCAATATGTTGATCCTGTTTCATCAGATCTTCACAACTCTTCCAAGCGTTATTATGAAAGCTATTAGGTCCCCCAACGTGTAATTGAAGTTTACTATTGTAGTTTCGCATCGCGACGGCTCAAACTCCATCAGTTATCCCAAAGATTGTCTTTTTATCTTTTTATGTTTTATAAGACATTTAAAATCATTATTATCTCACTAATTAGAAGCCTACTATCCACAACAAATGATATTTCAAGACCGTACAAAAAATAAATAAATATCGTGTTGGTTTTATTTATATTAAATATAAATGAAACCAAGTCCAAAATATATATATTTATGGTATTTAATTAAATGAGAATTAATTAAATTAGGATCATAATTTGTTGCTTGTCGAATTGGATTCGAAATGGTTGTGTTCAATTCAGCAATTTGACGGGTTCTTACTATTTGTCGGTTTTGAACTAAAAAATGTTTGCGGGTCACTCAGTTTTCCTCCGGTCCGAAGAATCAGACTGTCCTAGCTCCAAGTCAGATCGGACGCGCAAACAGTCAAATGTAAACCAAGTAGCAATGACGCAGAGACGTTTTAACGTGGAAAACCCGAAAATGGTGAAAAACCACGTGGTCAGTACGGTGCCGGGCCGAAATCCACTATTTTCCTTGAGGTTACAAGTATTTGAGTTCCCTGGAGGGTGACAGACCACCTCTCCGTTTACAAGCTTTAGATACGGAAAAGAGAAGGAAAATGACTAAGTCCACAAAGCTTCGGCGGGAGTGTCCTCAGGCGGTTCTTCCAAGTTTTTTCCTTTGTCTGTTGATACGTCCACGCGAGCGTTGAGTGTGGATAGACTTGGGAGCTAGCCAAGGGAATTCAGAGTGAATGAACGATATAAGCCTCACGTCCTCGCCGGAAAACCGCCAAGCTCTCCCTTCTCCCTTTGATTGTTTGCCTTCAAATGAAGGTCTGGGGGCCTTTTATAGTTTTCTGAAAGAGCGCGTTGGTAATTGCGTCTGGCTGAATCAGGAGTTGACGAATAACGTTGCTCGGTTCCGGTCACATAGATTACCAATTTCCCGAAATGATGAGCATGCAATTCAGGGCAGTCCGGGCGGCCCGGGCAGGTTTCCCGGAGATGATGGCGGCCGGTGGCCAGCGGGGGCAGAAGTGGTCGATGGCGGATGGAGCGGCAGCGGCGATCGACGTCGAGGGCAGCCCCTGGTGCGCCGGTGATGCGCTATTTCGGCACTGCTAATTAGCAAGCACGAAATGCGATACGACGGCAATGCACCGGTTGCTCAAGTAATAAAATAGGGAGGAACTCCCCGAATATCGTTCTCAAAGGACCGCAAGTTGGGTAGTACGATTTGCTCAAACCAGGAAATCAGTTAAAAGGATTAATAAGAAACAAAGAGAGGTTGTGAGTTGTGTTCCTAAGCTATTGTAGAATGAAAAGAAATGCGGGTCAAAAAGCACCGCTTCGCAACGTGTGGGTGAGTGCAGCGGCCGCGATGCCGCGCTTCGGTAAGCGGGTGGAGTGGCCACAGTGCAGGGTTCGTGAGGGTCATACTCACCTCTTCGCAAACATCACCACTAGCAATCGCTAAGTGGCTTCACACACAAGCAACCTAGGCTATCACAACAACAAACAAGGGCTATTCTTGCCACCGCATCAACATTGGACATGAACACAAGCAATAATCCTTAAGATTAACTTAACAAGCATTCATACAACACATAAACAAGTACAAGCATTAAGGGTTAGAGAGGACCACAAAGAAGATGTCACCGCGTCTTGGGTTCACGGCCGGAATAAGAGGTTGTCAGGCTCTCTCCGGGCTCGGCCCTCAGATGGCGTGCTAACTCGAAGGAGGCTGTCACCGCTCCAACGATCTTCAGCGCTTCTATGGTCTCCTCGGCGAGGAATGCTTGAGCTAGCGGCGGCGGAAGCTTGCAAACGCTCTCGGATGGAAGGGTGATGAAGGAGATCGTCGGAGATGGTCTCCTCTTGCCTCCTCCAGTGGAAAGGGTGAAAATGGCGGGATTCTATGTCTTTCCCGCGAGGGGGATCGAGCTCTGTCCCGTCACTCCAATGGCAGCAACATTTCCTGCTTAAATACTAAACAGGCAGAAAAATGGTCACGCACGGTCGAACGCACGACCGTGCGCAGACCGTGCGTTAATTAATGATAAAATTGGCGTGAAGACGAAGCTACACCGCCCGTGCGATTTACTCACGCACGGGCAAATCCGTCCGTGCGTCAAAACGCATGGACAAATTCAGATACGTCTTAAAACAGGAGAAACAGGAGACCGTGCATTTTACTCACGCACGGGCGATTCCGACTGTGCGTCAAAACGCACGAGTAAACTCGGATCGCCAGTTTTCTGCCCAGATGAGATCGCACGACTGCAGCAAACCGTGCGTCAAGGAAAATGCACGACCGTGCGTTTCACACAGTTATGAAATCTGGGAGAAAACTGGATACAAGACAATCCGGCCACCTGCACACAAGATAAACAAGCTGGGAATACACCTCCAGCACCAGATAAACATAGAGAAATGGAAGGGGAGCACCATGTGCTTACCCCCAATAACAAGGAGCGCAATTGCACACCGAAACGAGCCTAATAGTGCACCCAGCAGGGAATAGTGAATATGAATGAAAACGTGTCTAAAGTGTGGTGCAAAGACTAGATAATCGGCCCAGATGAGTCCATAAATATATATATAAATGGGACTCTTCACACCCCCAGACTTAACCATTTGCACGTCTCGGGCAAACTACTCAGCCCTCCTGTCGGAACAATTGGATGTTAGCGTGAGTGTGAGCGGTAAAGACCAATGCAAAGTCGCATGCGCACGTGCATAGAAATACATTAGAACAGAATTAAACTTAAGATTATATCTAACTATTTCTAGAACAGTAGTTTGAAATTTATTTTACTTGGATGGTGAGTCCTGGTGAATCTTTCGGTCGCGCAAAAGGGAAAATAGCGTGACTAATGAGTAGAGTATTACTCGAATCGAAGCTCGGGACAAACTCCTAAGAAATCCATCAAAGTCGGTGTCCATAGGCTTGCACGTTCGCACTCTCTCTACTGCATGAGACGACTCGCATCTAAAATCAATAGTACTTATGGGTTAGAATTGGGCTTAGGTTGAGTATAGGCTAGGTAAGTAGAAGGACGATGAGAATCGCATTCAACACAACCTGAGCACTCAAGAGAATTACAATCACCAATACAAAATTTCAAGAATTACACAACACCCCCAGACTTCAACTGAACACTAGGTGTGTGCTAAGCTAAATATAAATTGAATTTGCCAAGAGAATATTATTTTTGCACCACTTTTTTTTTCTTTTCTTTTCTTTTCTTTCTTTTCTTTTCTTTTTTCTCATTGACAAAATGACATTTGAAAGTACAATAAAACGGCTCCTTTAGCTAATTCAAAGCTGTCATACACAACAAAGATGACACCAAATGCGATCGAAAAAGAAATTTCTTTCAGCTCAAAGGTTGGTGTGAAAATAGGTTCGGCCGTATGGCTTTGGTTAAATTATAGTGGAGCTAAACAAGGAGGAAGGGTTGGCTCAAGTGGGCTTGCAACGGTGATTATGTAGGTAAGGATCTCAAAAGCACAACCGGATCAAGAAATGGCCTAAATCACATTTTATGATGAGTACTTCAACGCAATCGTTTCGAGAGTCGCCTAGTGCAAGTTCTAGCCACCGAGAAAGGTTGTCCTTCCTTCCGACCTTAGTAATAAGCTACTACTAGTCTGGCTACACTCGACCTTATGCTACCGTTGGATTCACCGGATTCACCACTAAAGTAAAGTAAATTGCAGCTACTACAATAGAAATAATTAAATTATAACTCTGAATTTAATTCTACTCTAATTGAATTTCTAGGCGTGACGAGAGCACTTGACTAGAGCACTACTCGAGTCAACATTTTTTCTCTACTCCTCACTCATACGCTAATAATCCAATTCTTACGAGCGGGGAACCTTGCAGCGACACCCAATAAGTACGCGTGATCAAGTGCGCGTGAACTAGGTGCAAGTGTATGCAATATGTGCAACAAAATACAAATCCTAACTCATCACATTCTAACATGCCATGCAAAGTGTGTGCACGTGCACCGATAACTCTCTCCCCCAGACTTGATCAAAACTAACTAAAATAACCAATTCAGAAATAAGTAAGAGAGGGGTAGAGTTGACCTATGCTCATAAAAGAGCATGCCAGAAGTGCGGTAGTTCCAACATTAATATTTTTCATACTTTCCTCATCCTCCACAAGAGAGCATCCGCCTACAATGTTAGCAAAACAGAAATAGTAGTGCATACAAGGAATTAAAAAGCAGACGGAACTGGGTGGTTCCCATGGGTTGTCTCCCAAGAAGCCCTTTTGTTTAACGTCGTTCAAGGTGGACCAAATACTTGTATTAAAGTTCGATAGCCGCAGTTAAAGAGATTGTTCCAAACTAAAATAAGAATGACCAACACAGCAAAGAGACAAAATAGAGCACAAAATCAGATCGAAGAAGCAGCACAATCACAACCCCGAGACCCCATCACGCATCAGCTGTATGCTTATTTGTGGTGGTTCTCCCCAGCTACGCGAGATGGGAGAGAGGTGAAGGCTTTAGGGCCCAAGGAGGATGTCTCCCCCTTGCCCCTAACCTCTTCCTTCTAGCGCCGGAGGGCCACAGAGCGTGCTTCATGCAGCAATTTTTCTTGCCTCAGCTTCTCCACAGTTGGAGAGCGCCAACGTTGATAACTGGCAGAACTTCCCGCCTTGGTGGTGGGTGGCTTCACTTCCGTTACCGCCGTGGCAACCGGATCAGCCCAGTGGACCTGCTTAAAATGTTTACATTTGTTATTTTGACTTGGACAGATTTTCATAAGGCGCTTTATTCCGCCTTCTCCCTCGTCATTCAATATTCTGGTCGCAGTGCTGTCTTCTGCCTTCTTCCCCTCTTCCGTCACAACTTCCAACTTCTCTTCTTTCTTCGCTCCTTCTAGCGATTCTGTTCTTTTCTCGGCTTCTGCATCACTAGATGGTTCCTTAGTAAAAATAAGGGGAGAGTGAATTAATGCTTCAGATACAATCTTGGGGCAAGTGGAGGGTGTCACCTTACAGGGTAAGACAACACACCCCTTAGAAAAGTCTAAGGTGGCACCACTCTCTTTTAAGAACGGTACTCCCAAGATGGGAATGGATTGATTCAGACTTGGTCCCAAGACTTGGAAGTCGGCAACAACTGTCGTCCCCTCGATTGTAACTTCCACATTCCTGACTTCTCCCTCAGCCTTAACTACAGTCCCATTAGCAAGCACTAGTGACTTTCGTTCATCCGTATCCATTTTAAGTTGCAGTTTAGCAACATCCTGCAAAGCGAGGACGTTGTGAGATGAACCGGAATCACATAGGGCTGTCGTTTCGATATTGTTAATGGAGCATGAGACTACCAACTCACTTAGTTCACCAACTCCCGCGTCGGAGAGACTCTTCCCTTGGTTAATTGGATTTTTTTCGGTATTACTGGGAAGGGTCCCTTGCGCACGCTCGGTTAGCACTTGAGCCAGTTGGCCCACTTGCATCTCCAAGTTACGCATGGACGCGGTTTGGTTCACCATATTAGTGTTGGCGACTTCCATAAACTTTTCCATCAAATCTTCCAGATTACTTTTCTTAGGGACTGGGGCACCTTGCTTATAACCCGGCTGAGGCGGCCTTGGTTGACTTCCGGACGCTTGACCATCGTATTGATGCTGGCCCGGTTGCCATCGTTGGCCTGCAGCATTTTGGTTCCATGAAAAATTGGGGTGATTTCTCACACCCGGATTATAAGCATTTCCGTAGGGTGCCCCCTAGCTTGATTTCCAACGAAATTTACAGATTCATTTAAACAAAGCTGAGAGAACTCACCTGATGGCTCGCTACCTGGACACTCGTATGAGTGGTGACCACCGCCTCCACATCCTTCACATGTAATGTTAGACGTGGGCGCAGCAGCGGGAGGTAGTGAATCCACCACGAATAGTCCCCGAGCGCTTTTAGGCGCATTTCTCCCCGCCGTCCAGAATGTGCTGTGGGACGCGGTGTCTTGCAGAATTCTGAGAGCTTCCTCGGGCGTGTGGTTCATCAGGGTTCCTCCTGCAACAGCGTCAATCATCGCCCGATGGTTGGGCTCGATGGCGAAGTAGAAGGTCTCCACGATGTTCCACGACCGGAGCTCGTGATTTGGGCATTTGCGCAGGAGGTCACCAAGACGCTCCCAAGCTTCTGTGAGGGTTTCCTGCTCAACTTGCCGGAAGGTGGCGATCTCACGCCGAAGGCTCACAATCTTGTCCACCGGGTGGAATTTGGCGAGGAATTTGGATGCAAGCACATCCCAAGTAGCAGCAGTTCCTGGAGGGATAGAATGGAGCCATACCTTGGCTTTGTCACGCAATGAGAATGGAAACAGTCTCAACTTGACTGTTTCGTCAGTGATTCCAGCATACCGGAAGGTACCGCAAATGTCGGCGAACTCTGCCAAGTGAAGATGTGGGTCTTCACTAGACATCCCAGAGAACTGCGCATTGTTACGGATGATGTTCAGGATGGCGGGCTTGATTTCGAACTGGTTGTTCATGATGTTAGGCCCAAATCCTGGATACACACTCCCAGCTGTAGGAGTGGTGTAATCTCTCATGGTCCTAGGTCTCGGCCTGCCACTTCATTCTCGTCAGCTACCTGACCCACGACCGGTACATTTCCCACTCCGGGTTCAGCCGGATTTCCATTAACATCCATGGTGGCAGCAGCACGGAGACGCGCCCGCAGGGTACGCTCTATTTCAGGGTCAAATGCTGCGCACTCACCAGGATCCCTTCTATGCATACACCTTCTTCAACACAAAAAAAAGTAATAAAAAAATCAAAAAGTCCTTAAAACGAATTTCCAAGAAGAACAAATCATACACGCTTGCAGTCCCTGACAACGGCGCCAAAAACTTGATGCGCTATTTCGGCACTGCTAATTAGCAAGCACGAAATGCGATACGACTGTAGTGCATCGGTCGCTCAAGTAATAAAATAGGGAGGAACTCCCCGAATATCGTTCTCAAAGGACCGCAAGTTGGGTAGTACGATTTGCTCAAACCAGGAAATCAGTTAAAAGGATTAATAAGAAACAAAGGGAGGTTGTGATTTGGGTTCCTAAGCTATTGCAGAATGAAAAGAAATGCGGGTCGAAAAGCACCGCTTCGCAACGTGTGGGTGAGTGCAGCGGCCGCGATGCCGCGCTTCGGTAAGCGGGTGGAGTGGCCACAGTGCGGGGTTCGTGAGGGTCGTACTCACCTCTTCGCAAACATCACCACTAGCAATCGCTAAGTGGCTTCACACACAAGCAACCTAGGCTATCACAACAACAAACAAGGGCTATTATTGCCACCGCATCAACATTGGACATGAACACAAGCAATAATCCTTAAGATTAACTTAACAAGCATTCATACAACACATAAACAAGTACAAGCATTAAGGGTTAGAGAGGACCACAAAGAAGATGTCACCGCGTCTTGGGTTCACGGCCGGAATAAGAGGTTGTCAGGCTCTCTCCGGGCTCGGCCCTCAGATGGCGTGCTAACTCGAAGGAGGCTGTCACCGCTCCAACGATCTTCAGTGCTTCTATGGTCTCCTCGGCGAGGAATGCTTGAGCTAGCGGCGGCGGAAGCTTGCAAACGCTCTCGGATGGAAGGATGATGAAGGAGATCGCCGGAGATGGTCTCCTCTTGCCTCCTCCAGTGGAAAGGGTGAAAATGGCGGGATTCCAAGTCTTTCCCGCGAGGGGGATCGAGCTCTGTCCCGTCACTCCAATGGCAGCAACATTTCCTGCTTAAATACTAAACAGGCAGAAAAATGGTCGCGCATGGTCGAACGCACGACCGTGCGCAGACCGTGCGTTAATTAATGATAAAATTGGCGTGAAGACGAAGCTACGCCGCCCGTGCGATTTACTCACGCACGGGCAAATCCGTCCGTGCGTCAAAACGCACGGACAAATTCAGATACGTCTTAAAACAGGAGAAACAGGAGACCGTGTGTTTTACTCACGCACGGGCGATTCCGACCGTGCGTCAAAACGCACGAGTAAACTCGGATCGCCAGTTTTCTGCCCAGATGAGATCGCACGACTGCAGCAGACCGTGCGTCAAGGAAAACGCACGACCGTGCGTTTCACACAGTTATGAAATCTGGGAGAAAACTGGATACAAGACAATCCGGCCACCTGCACACAAGATAAACAAGCTGGGAATACACCTCCAGCACCAGATAAACATAGAGAAATGGAAGGGGAGCACCATGTGCTTACCCCCAATAACAAGGAGCGCAATTACACATCGAAACGGGCCTAATAGTGCACCCAGCAGGGAATAGTGAATATGAATGAAAACGTGCCTAAAGTGTGGTGCAAAGACTAGATAATCGGCCCAGATGAGTCCATAAATATATATATATAAATGGGACTCATCAGCCGGCGGTCGGCACCGGCCGGACGCGCACGCATGTGCACCGGCATAGTGCGCGCATCGGCCAGACACGTGCGTCGGTCGGTCTGTGCGCGGAATTGTGCTTGCGCGCGACGTAGGACGTGCGTGTGCGCAACACGTGGCATTTGGCGCATGCGTGCGGTCCGGGTGTGCGAGACTTCACGCGCGCAGTTTTTCCCCACTTGGGCAGCCTTTGGATTTCTCGAGTGAATGTGGCCCAAGCGCGCGACTCACTTGATCAAGTCGTCTCGCTAGAGCGCTTCGGCCCGATTTGTCCTGAGAAAACTTAATGAAAACCCCATCATATGCCCCTAATTTCCGCGGATCACAGGCTGTAAGGAGTCGAGTCCGAAAATTTTTAATTATACCTACAACGGATTTCTGTCGCAGTCTCGGATCAAGATTGTGAACACGCGCAACAATTTATTTTTTATTCGTGGCATAAGATCACGAGTATCCATTTAATTGATTAGAATATAATCTTGATTGACGGTGAATATTCCTTGCTCTTTTTGTCACATGACTGATTGGTCGGTAATTGTTTTCGTTTCCTTTTCGAAGTAACTAAAATGTGACTCTCCTATTATATGTTTTATGTAAGACTTATAAATTAGGGGTCCTTCCTCCTTTTTACTCATTGTTATTTTCCGGCGTGACTTTCGGAGGGAGCACTCGTTCGAAGCAAGAGAAGGATTTCCAGCCATGTCTCCATCCGTCGAGGTGAGTCATTTGTATCGTAATTTTTTCAAAAAAAAAAACTCACGCAAGGCAGGAAAAAGAGAGGGGGAGAAAAGGAGGGGGATCGTCGACCGCCTATTTTCGAGGGGTGCGGTGTTGTGCGCGGCCGCCCGACATGCACGCGGATCGTGGCAGCGTGCGGTCGCCAGGCGCACATGCGGGGCTCAATGCAGCGTGTGGCCGCCCGACACACACGCGACCGCCCAGCGCGGGGGCGGGTTGTAGTGGCGCGCGCAGCCGCACATTGCGTGCCTGTGTGATGACATGCGCGATTGTGTTTCTAGCACGTGGGCGTGGTGACCACGCGCGCCTTGCAAGTCGTCGTGCGGTTTGTGGTGCTTACCTTGTGTTTGTGTTGACTTCCGACGTCTTGACATTTTCTTGATTTTCCTCCTTCATGCCGACCTTTGCCCTTGTTTTAAGTACCGAAGCGCAGGGCTCCGACAAGGTCTATGCGACTTGCTTCGACGTTAAATGAGGAGAGGATTAGTGGGTGGATGAAGCGCTTTGGTATTTTTCCAGACATTGAGGTGACGATCCCGCTTGCCGGGGAGCGCGCTCTGAACCCCCCTTAGAGGTTATGTTGCGATTTTTTGAGGCATGTCTGAAGGAGGGGTTTTGAGTACCCCCTGCAGAGGAGGTGGTGGAGATCATTCATTTTTGCAGCGTTCCCGTTACGCAATTCTCCTAAGTAGACATGACAAGGATTATGGGGTTGGCCTGCTTTTTTCTGGGAACATGGTTCTCAGTTGACCATTCGGCTCTTTCAGGAATGGTGCGAGGTTTATTCTGGCCTGTGCGACTGGATTGAGGTGAGTAGCAATAAGAGGTGGCCTGCATTTAAGTATAAGACCGACTATCGTCACGGGGGCTCCCTATTTGGATTCATCAAGAACCCTTGGAAGTTGCCATCGATTTGGCGAGATCTCCTGGGGAGCTGCCGCAGGCTTACGAGACAAGAGTTCAACTTTTCACCGGTGTTGGAGTTTGAGAACCTGCATGACCTGGCGAGCGCCCCTCCTGGGGATTGGAGCTTTCGTTGATGAGCAGAGACTCGTCTTGGCGGGTCTTTACACAAACATCGAGTGGATCTGTGCCCTCCCCTTGAAGCGGGGAAGGAAGCAGAAGCTGGTTTTTTCACAGGAGCGCGGGGAGGCAGTGACGTCTTTTGCTGCTCTTGACCCGATTGTTAAAGTTGATGATGACAACCATTATGTCTCTGGAATACAACTCCCTGCTCCAGTGCCCGAGGCGTTTTCATAATTGCCTATTGTCGTGTCGACCGCACGAGATAGGTCAGCTTCCCTTTCGACTGTGGCGTCGGAACGGAGATGCGAGTCGTCTTCCTTCCAGGCTTTAGTGTTGAAGGTACGTGTATTGCATCACATGATCGTTTTGCAGTCGCGCTCTCTTGTTATTTTGAGTTGACACCCATTTTCTCAGGTCTCTGCCTGAGATGGGAGGGAGAAGGTTGTCTCCCGCTTAGACAGGTCAGAGTTTGAGCTTGTCGTCCCCCGAGCTGAGATTGTGGAACTCAAGGGGAAGATTTTTGTGAACGATACGTGGCTTTCAAAAGCACTTGGCCACGTTGTAGTGGTGGATGCGGAGCTCCTTGAAGCAAAGGCCGAGTTGGCGTGGTTGAAGGAGGAAAAGAAGGCCTCTGACCAAGTTAATATCGAGGAGGTCCGAACTTTGGCGGTTGCTAAGTACAAGGATTCTTATGACTTCAGAGTGGAGCGTGCTCGGATTGTGGAGGAGGCCCGATCAGAGACGATGGACGAGTAGGTGGGTCCACTACCGGAGGATGAGCGTTATGCCGCGTTCGGCCTTGGATTTCGTAAGGGCGTTCGAGCGGCGCGAAGGATGTCAGAGCGCTCCAATCTGAGGGTGGATGACGCCTCGGATGGCGATCCTTGACGTGGTTTAGTGGTCACTTGACTATATCTGGTCTGTGTCAACACCGTGTATCTTTCATTTGCATTTTGTCTTTATAGCGGTGGGCGCGGTTTGTTGTCGCAGCCTGCCCTTGTTTGTGATGTAGCTCTCGCGGCGTTTTTGTGGAATTATAAAGTTGTTTCTTTATTTGAGTTTTTCATGTTACAATAGATTGTGAATGTTTTTATTTTCGCGTTGCCTTCGTGTGAGTGTGTGAGTTTGATGTTGCGTGTCGAGTTAGCGATCGCCATCAGGCATTAGTGTCGGGTACTGAAGATTTCATTGTGACATAGAAAAACATTTGCCCCTGATATAGATTTTTACGGTTTTGAAATTTTAGTGAAGGGTTGAGATTTTTTCCAAAACTATATCCGATAAAGGCAAGTGTACCTTATCGTCTATAGTATAGGATATTAAGAAATACCAAGGTCGTATTCCACGGGGCGCGTTGATTACTTCTACTTTGAGGAAAGTCACTATTATCTTATCTAATGATATTTTGGGGTTTTGGTTCTTAGCTAAAAAAAAGAGAAATTGCAAGCTAAATTAAGGGTTTAGATGATGATAAAAGAGGCTAGTACTCAATCAAAAGTCACCTTGGAGTGAGAAAAGACAAGTAAAAAGAAATTAAATCTAATTCCGTTTAAATTGAACTACTTGACCGTGGAGGTTCCCGAAGCTCGAACATGCCTCTCTCGAGGTTAATGCCCAACTAAGATTAGGAAAAATCAACCGGACTCTCATCCTATAATCGATTACCTAAAACTTGCTTTACGAGGTGAACCCCACTATTGGATTTGACTCCAATCCGGGAGATTTACGTCATCCTCTCTCGAGGGGTGCGTGCAACTCTCTTTACCCTTGAGTGATCGATTCATACTTTGAGCCTCTCGGCTAACTAAATATGAAAACTTAAGCGAAAACCATATATCGAAAGTATGGCCTCACTAATTAAAAATCAAGGATAATTCAAGTGTTTATAAAAACGGAAAAAGAAAACTTTAGAAAATCATAACTTGTCTAACTCATCCTCGGATCATTTTGATCGAGTACTAATGAGGATTAGTTAATCATGGTGGAGGGGGAAGAGGAAGAAAAATAAAAATGCATATTAAGAAATTTTAGCTAAGGAGGAGACAAAATAAAGAGAACAAACTATTTTTTATTTAAATGAAAAACTATTACAAGACTTAAGAAAGGAAATTGCAAGCTAGGAAAAACAAGATTACAAGCTTAAACTAGACTATTGCACTAAAGGAAAGCTAATACATTGCATTAGAAAAGGAAGAGAGCATGAAAATAAAGAGACATGAACATAAACATGAAAAAGGAAAACTACTCAAGATTGGCTCCAGCAGCACCTTCCCCACTCCAAAATTCTGAACTTTGAACTCAAGGAGAGCCTCTGAATTTATAGGCAAAAATTTCATGTTACACGCCCTCGGTCACGGGCGTGACCTAGGGCGTGTAATCTCTGCAGCATCGGATCCGGTCGCGGTGTGGGCTTGGCGTGACGGCGGGAGAAAATCGCACATGTCACGGGCGTGACAATTGGGTCACGGGCGTGACTCAGGAAGGCTTCATTTAATGCGGCATGGGCTAGCCAGACGCCGCGGCGGCGTGCTTGGATCACGCGGGAAGGTCACGGGCGTGACTTTGGGTCACGGGCGTGACTCAAGTTGACTTCTCAACGGCAGCTTCTCGTCTCGACGGCGGCTCCACGTGGCAGATGCTGAAATTACACGCCCCCGGTCACGGGCGTGACTTTGGGTCACGGGCGTGACCTGGGGCGTGACTGGGTGTGGACTAGCTCAACAGCACGGCTGCGACTCTGGACTGATCTTCAGGTTACACGCCCTTGGTCACGGGCGTGACCGAGGGCGTGACATGTGATTTTTCCCGATTTGTCCCAGAAATCTGCAAATATTAAAATTAGGCTAAGTTAGAATCAAAATTACAAAAGAACTACTTATAACCTAAAATTGACATAAAAAGGAAAATTCAAATTAAATAATTACAAAATTTTCTATTAAAAACTTATATAAAAACTACTTTATCAAATACCCCCATACTTGAGGTTTTGCTATTCCAGAGCAAAAGTGTGAGACATAATTTATAAGACATCCTTAAAAAAAATTTTAATTTAAAACTAAAATTTCATTTAACCAAAAGTTAAGTTAAGAGTAAATTCAAGGGGGAGTTAAGTCCTAAATTATGATGATGATTTGAAAAGAGGGAAAAAATGTTTAGGCAATAACTTCTCAAGAAAATTAAGTAGTTTGACAAAATTGTAGAAATTATAAAACTAAATTAAATTAAAATTATAAGAACTCTATCTTAAAAGAATCTTAAGGAAAAGTAAATTACTAAATATTGCTCTCTCCATAATTTTCAACTAAAACTAGAACAATGATAATTGGCTAAGGGTGATTTCATAGAATTTGGCATAAGAAGAGAAATTTTTGAATGGAGGAAATGGAATTTATCATGAAATTTCCCCCTTTTTTTTTTTTTCTCTTTTTTTTTTTTCTCTTCTAATAAAAACCCAAAATTTATATGGTTTAGGAGTAATGAATTTTATCCTCTTACTCCATGCCATATAATCTTTTCAAATATTTTGGGTGCATATGTTTTAGGGAATAATGAATTTTATCCTCTTATTCCCATGACATATGATCTTTTAATACACATTTTTTTTTTATGCCATCAAAGGGGGTAGGGTAGGGGAAAAATAAATCTAGCTAGTTTTAAATCACATTGAGAGCAAATTCTAGTAAAATTAAAATTCCTAAGATCTAAGAAGTTAGAAGAAAGTATAATTGAAATCTAAAGAGGTTTAGGAAATTTACTACAAAATGAAGCCATTTAAAAATAAAAAGAGAAGTCATGCTAACAAAATTCTCTAATCAATTTAAAATCATAAGATGATTCTTAAATCAAGATTACCTCAAATTTAAAATTAACAAACTATGATAAGCAAAATTTTAGCCAATTAAAAACTTAAACATGCTTATAAACATTCTCAACTAGATTTCTAAGAAATCACAAAAACAACAAGGAGGGAAATAAGAATTTTTTTGAATTTTTGATATTATCTTTTTTTTTTTTTGAATTTTTCTCATTAAAAACTATTTACAAAGAAAGGAAACTAGATTTAAAACTTAACAAATTTTTTTGCAAGTCTTGGACTTCCCAAGGGCTACCCGGTGAAGGGTTCGCAAGGTACTAGGAGGTGTGATGGGATAAAATCCCAAACGTCCCTTTCCAAGATTTAAATTTTTCTGTTTTCTATTTTTTTTTTTTTTGAGTTTTGGGTTTTACAAGTGCTAAAATAGAAGAAAAACATAAGAAAATATATATATATATATATATATATATATTTTTTTTTTTTTTGAAAATTTTCTAATTTAACAACTATTTACAAGAATTTACAAAGGGCTATTCACACCCCCATACTTAAAGTTAAACATTGTCCCCAATGTTTAAAAATAAGTATGAAGTAGGAAAAGATAAAAAAAAATGCAAAAACAAAAGAAGAGAAGGAAAAAGGGCTTCCCTGATTTTTTTTTTTTTGAAGCTTTTGTGGGGAAGCCGCGATTACCTGCAAAAGTTGTTAAAGCAGAAAAGAAGAGACAAGAGAAAATAACAAAAGATAACTTTGGGGTGCCTCCCAAAAGCGCTTTGTTTAAGGTCGCGTAGCTTGACCCACTTGCCGATTATGTTATATGATGAAGAAAAATCGCATCACTCTTGTCATTAGGTACGTCTCCCGGAAGATACAATTTAAGGCGGTGCCCGTTAACTTTGAAGGAGCCTTTTTCCGGGTGGGAAATTAGGATTGTCCCATAGGACCAAACCTCTTTAACAATAAAGGGTCCGGACCATCGGGATTTTAATTTTCCCGGAAAAAGGCGAAGGCGAGAATTATAAAGGAGGACGAGATCGCCCGGCGAAAAAGTTTTAGGAAATTTTATATGTTTATCGTGATAAAACTTTGTTCGCTCCTTATATAATTTATTGCTCTCATACGCATTCGCTCGCCATTCATCTAACTCGTTTATTTGAAACTTCCTTTGTTCACCCGCTAAAGTGGAATCGAGATTTAAAAATTTAAGCGCCCAAAATGCGCGGTGTTCTAATTCGACCGGAAGGTGGCAAGCCTTGCCATAGACCATTCGATATGGTGTACAACCGATAGCGGTCTTGTACGCCGTACGATAGGCCCAAAGCGCGTCATCGAGCTTTATTGCCCAATCCTTCCGATTAATAGAAACCGTTTTCTCTAAAATTCGCTTTAATTCTCGATTAACCACTTCGACTTGGCCGCTCGTTTGTGGGTGATATGCAGTGGATAGTTTGTGCGTGACACCATATTTTGCTAAAGTTTTTGTGAATTGAGTATTGCAAAAATGGGTGCCCCGATCACTCACAATAGCGCGCGGAGTGCCAAATCGAGAAAATAATTTTTTTAAAAAGTTAACGACGACTCGCGCATCGTTGGTGGGGAGAGCTTGCGCTTCCGCCCACCTTGACACGTAGTCGACCGCCACTAGAATATACTTATTTGAAAATGAAGGAGGGAGAGGACCAACGAAATCAATGCCCCAAAGATCGAAAATCTCGCATTCTAAGAAAATATTTTGGGGCATCTCATCCCGGCGAGAGATGTTGCCCGACCGCTGGCAGCTGTCGCAAGTACTCACAAGGGTGTGAGCATCTTTGAAGAGCGTGGGCCAATAAAAGCCTGCCTCCAGCGCCTTCCTCGCGGTTCGGTTCGAATGATAATGACCACCGGATGGTCCCTCGTGACAATGTCGTAAAATTTTAAGACCCTCCTCACTCGAGACGCATCGTCTCACCACTTGGTCTGCGCATACACGGAATAAAAAGGGGTCCTCCCAAAAGTAATTCTTTAAATCAGAAAAGAATTTCTTCTTTTTCTGACTCGAGAATTCTTTTGGCAAGACCCGAGCTACTAAATAGTTAGCCAGATCTGCAAACCAGGGGGTAGACGACGTATTAATATCTTCGAGAGCGAGGAGGCGCTCTTCGGGAAATTTATCATCGATGTCAGATTCTATCAAAACTTCTGAGGCGGGGTTTTCTAAACGGGAGAGATGATCGGCCGCCAAGTTTTCGGCTCCTCTTTTGTCCCGGATCTCTAAGTCAAACTCCTGCAAGAGGAGGATCCATCGCAAAAGACGAGGCTTGGCGTCCGATTTGCTTAAAAGATACCTAAGTGCGGAGTGATCCGTGAAGACAATAACTTTTGAGAGGGTGATATATGACCTAAACTTATCGAAGGCAAAAACGATCGCTAGAAGCTCCTTTTCGGTTGTGGTGTAATTCGCTTGTGCCGACGTGAGTGTTTTGCTCGCATAATAAATAGGGTGGAAATACTTACTCACCCGTTGGCCTAAAACGGCACCAACCGCAATGTCACTCGCGTCGCACATGATTTCAAAAGGAAGCGACCAATCCGGCGCGACTAGAATCGGGGAGTTTATAAGTTTCTCTTTGATGAGTTTAAAAGCCAAATGGCATTCATTGCTAAAAATAAACGAGGATTCTTTTTCAAGAAGGTGGGTTAACGGCTTTGTGATTTTTGAAAAATTCTGTATAAAGCGCCGATAAAACCCCGCGTGGCCTAGGAAACTACGAATAGCTTTTACGTTTGTTGGAGGGGGAAGTTTTTCAATCACTTCGATCTTGGCCTTATCGACCTCGATCCCCATGCCCGAAATTTTATGACCAAGGACTTGTCCTTCCTTGACCATAAAATGGCATTTCTCCCAATTAAGTGCTAAATTCGTTTCCTCGCATCGCTGCAACACGCGCTCAAGATTTTTTAAACAATTTTTAAATGAATTTCCGAACACGGAAAAGTCGTCCATAAACACTTCCATCACCTCCTCTACTAACTCGTCAAATATTGCCAGCATACATCTTTGGAATGTAGCTGGCGCATTACAAAGACCAAATGGCATCCTTCGATAAGCGAAGGTGCCAAAGGGACAAGTGAAAGTGGTTTTCTCTTGGTCCTCGGGCGAAATCGGTATTTGAAAATATCCCGACAAACCATCGAGAAAACAGTAGTAGGAGTGACCTGAAAGGCGCTCTAAAATTTGATCGATGAATGGTAGGGGGAAGTGATCCTTACGGGTGGCATCATTTAGTTTTCGGTAATCGATGCACATCCGCCAACCCGTAACAGTACGGGTTGGGATCAACTCGTTATTCTCATTAGCTACTACCGTAATGCCACCTTTCTTTGGTACGACTTGTACTGGGCTAACCCAAGTACTATCCGATATCGGGTAGATAATTCCCGCGTCCAATAGTTTGATCACTTCGGCCTTAACGACTTCTTTCATGTTAGGGTTTAGCCGTCGTTGAGGCTGGACCGAATTTCGGGAATTATCTTCGAGGAAAATTTTATGAGTGCAGAAGGAAGGGTTTATACCCTTTATATCCGAAATTTGCCACGCAATTGCGTGGCGGTGCTTTCTTAAGACAATAGCCAACTCGGAAATTTCTGAGTTGCTAAGTTCGGATGAAACGATGACGGGTAGCTTCGACTCTTTTTCTAAAAATAAATACTTAAGGTGAGGGGGAAGTTGCTTTAGTTCCAAAACGGGTGGCTCTTCATAAGATGTTTTGATTTTTAATTTTTCTAAAAATAGTGGTTCGGGTGGTGTGAAACGAGTGACTTCTTCTTCTTCCAGACAAAAGAGCTCGGCGAACTCGGACTCGTGACTCGAGGTGGAGACTAACTCGGGAGGGGAATCGAATTCCCAACACTCTTCCAGGTAAAAACATGAATCGTCGTTTTCTAATGTGTTCCGCATCGAGGAATTTATGCCGAAAGAAACTTCATCATCTCCAACCCGAAGGAGGAGCTTTCCGTTACTTACGTCAATAATGGCGCGGGAGGTGGCAAGGAAGGGGCGGCCGAGTATGAGGGGTACTTCGGCATCCTCTTCGATGTCAAGAATGACAAAGTCCACCGGGAAGATGAACTTGTCGACCTTGACGAGCACGTCCTCCACTATTCCTACCGGATATTTTAAAGAGCGATCCGCTAATTGAATACTCATTCGAGTGGGGCTTGGATTTCCTAGACCTAGTTTCTTAAATAATGAAAAAGGCATGAGATTGATACTTGCTCCCAGATCCGCTAAAGCGTGTTTTACTAACGAATTGTCAAATAAACACGGGATGGAAAACCGTCCCGGGTCATTCACTTTTGTAGGCAATTTGTTGAGTACAACCGCGGAGCATTCTGCGTTCAAAGAAATATGCGAAATATCTTCTAATTTTTTCTTATTGGAGAGCAACTCCTTAAGATATTTCGCATATTTAGGCATTTGAGAGATAGCCTCGCAGAAGGGTACATTAATGTGGATTTGCTTTAAAATATCTAAAAACTTTTTATAATTCTTTTCGGCGCTCTCGCTTTTAAACTTAGATGGATACGGAACATTAAAAGTAGAAGCGCGCGGAGCTAACGTAGTAGGTAAAATTGAAGATAAAATAGGAGGAAGAGGAGGAGAGGAAGTTACCATGGGTTCGTCCTGCTTAGAAGCCACCTCCTTCCCGCTTCGGAGTGTAATCGCGTTTGCGCTCTCCCTTGGGTTGGGCTCCGTGTTTCCCGGAAGGGCTCCTTGCGGTCGCTCGGAGATTATCTTTGCTAGCTGGCCCACTTGGTTCTCTAAATTTTTGATCGATCCGGTGAGGTTCCGGATGTTCGCTTCAGTTGTAGCAACATATTTTGCAAAAACCTCTTCAAGCGGAGAGGGTTTTTGCTGTTGCGGTGGAAAACCGGGTGGATTAAAATTTTGAGGGGGAGTTAAATTGAGAAGTTGATTTGGAGGTTGATTTAAATTTAAGGGACGCTGAGCATTTCCTTGATTGCTCCATGAGAAGTTCGGATGATTCCTATAACCCGCATTGTAGGTGTTATTATACGGAGCGGTGTTCGGGTTATAGGAAGGCCGAGGTGGATTTCCCATGTAATCAACTTGCTCTTCAAGTAAAATATTATTAGCCCAAGGAGGAGTGGCGGAGGAAGCAGACATCTCCGCCACTTGCTTTGTTAAGCGCTCAACTTGTAAAGCCAAATTTGCGTTAGCGTCTATTTCAAAAATTCCGGCCGGCTTATTAGGCCGCGCTCGGGGCATGTTCCATTGATACGCATTTGTGGCCATCTCTTCGAAAAGCTCTTGAGCGGCGATCGGGGTTTTGTTATTTAATGTCCCCCCGGCGGCCGCATCAATCATTTGCCTCGTTTGGAGATTTAAGCCATTATAAAATATTTGCACTTGTTGCCAAGTGGCAAGTGCGTGGTGAGGGCATCGACGCAAAAGCTCCTTGAAGCGCTCCCATGTATCATAGAGAGTCTCCGAGTCGATTTGCATGAACGATGCAATATCCGTGCGTAATTTAGCGGTCTTTGAAGGCGGGAAATATTTATTAAGAAATTTTTCCGCCATTTCGGCCCATGTAGTGATGGATCCCCTTGGTAGGGAGCCCAGCCACTGCTTGGCCTTAGACCGCAGAGAGAAAGGAAAAAGACGTAATCGAATGGCATCATCGGTGACGCCATTGATCTTAAAAGTGTCGCAAATTTCAAGAAAGTAAGAGATATGTGAATTTGGATCCTCGTCCGGTTGACCATCAAAGGTCACCGATTGTTGCACCATTTGTATGATGCTGGACTTGATCTCAAAATTATTGTTCGCCACCGCGGGGCGAACAATACTCGATTGTGTGCCTTCCAAATTCGGCCGCGCATAATAGGACATGGTCCGTTGCGCGTCCTCATTAGGGTTTGGCTCGTTAAGATTAGGAGGATTAAGATTATGATCCATATTTGCTGCGTTAGTGTCCCCGATTGACTCTTCAGATTCTACTTGATTTCCTTGATCACGAGAACGGCGGTGCCTCAAAAGGGTTCGCTCGATTTCCGGATCAAAAGGAAGAATCGAAGTGCTACCACGGGTCATACACTAAAAAGAGAAGGAAAGAAGAAGAAAAAAAAAGAGAGAATATTTTTTTGTTCTTTTTAGGCGGATTAAGTTAGTCTTGGACTTCCCAAGATCTACCCGGTGAAGGGTTTGCAAGGTACTAGAGGCTGTGATGGGAATTCAAGCCCAAAGCGTCCTTTCCAAGAATTTTAATTTCACCCTTAAGATTTTCAAAAATAGAAAAACTAAAATAAAAACAACATGATAAAATTAATAGCTATCCTTGTTTCAAAATATCTACGCAAAATTCCCCGGCAACGGCGCCAAAAACTTGATATAGATTTTTACGGTTTTGAAATTTTAGTGAAGGGTTGAGATTTTTTCCAAAACTATATCCGATAAAGGCAAGTGTACCTTATCGTCTATAGTATAGGATATTAAGAAATACCAAGGTCGTATTCCACGGGGCGCGTTGATTACTTCTACTTTGAGGAAAGTCACTATTATCTTATCTAATGATATTTTGGGGTTTTGGTTCTTAGCTAAAAAAAAGAGAAATTGCAAGCTAAATTAAGGGTTTAGATGATGATAAAAGAGGCTAGTACTCAATCAAAAGTCACCTTGGAGTGAGAAAAGACAAGTAAAAAGAAATTAAATCTAATTCCGTTTAAATTGAACTACTTGACCGTGGAGGTTCCCGAAGCTCGAACATGCCTCTCTCGAGGTTAATGCCCAACTAAGATTAGGAAAAATCAACCGGACTCTCGTCCTATAATCGATTACCTAAAACTTGCTTTACGAGGTGAACCCCACTATTGGATTTGACTCCAATCCGGGAGATTTACGTCATCCTCTCTCGAGGGGTGCGTGCAACTCTCTTTACCCTTGAGTGATCGATTCATACTTTGAGCCTCTCGGCTAACTAAATATGAAAACTTAAGCGAAAACCATATATCGAAAGTATGGCCTCACTAATTAAAAATCAAGGATAATTCAAGTGTTTATAAAAATGGAAAAAGAAAACTTTAGAAAATCATAACTTGTCTAACTCATCCTCGGATCATTTTGATCGAGTACTAATGAGGATTAGTTAATCATGGTGGAGGGGGAAGAGGAAGAAAAATAAAAATGCATATTAAGAAATTTTAGCTAAGGAGGAGACAAAATAAAGAGAACAAACTATTTTTTATTTAAATGAAAAACTATTACAAGACTTAAGAAAGGAAATTGCAAGCTAGGAAAAACAAGATTACAAGCTTAAACTAGACTATTGCACTAAAGGAAAGCTAATACATTGCATTAGAAAAGGAAGAGAGCATGAAAATAAAGAGACATGAACATAAACATGAAAAAGGAAAACTACTCAAGATTGGCTCCAGCAGCACCTTCCCCACTCCAAAATTCTGAACTTTGAACTCAAGGAGAGCCTCTGAATTTATAGGCAAAAATTTCATGTTACACGCCCTCGGTCACGGGCGTGACCTAGGGCGTGTAATCTCTGCAGCATCGGATCCGGTCGCGGCGTGGGCTTGGCGTGACGGCGGGAGAAAATCGCACATGTCACGGGCGTGACAATTGGGTCACGGGCGTGACTCAGGAAGGCTTCATTTAATGCGGCATGGGCTAGCCAGACGCCGCGGCGGCGTGCTTGGATCACGCGGGAAGGTCACGGGCGTGACTTTGGGTCACGGGCGTGACTCAAGTTGACTTCTCAACGGCAGCTTCTCGTCTCGACGGCGGCTCCACGTGGCAGATGCTGAAATTACACGCCCCCGGTCACGGGCGTGACTTTGGGTCACGGGCGTGACCTGGGGCGTGACTGGGTGTGGACTAGCTCAACAGCACGGCTGCGACTCTGGACTGATCTTCAGGTTACACGCCCTTGGTCACGGGCGTGACCGAGGGCGTGACATGTGATTTTTCCCGATTTGTCCCAGAAATCTGCAAATATTAAAATTAGGCTAAGTTAGAATCAAAATTACAAAAAGAACTACTTATAACCTAAAATTGACATAAAAAGGAAAATTCAAATTAAATAATTACAAAATTTTCTATTAAAAACTTATATAAAAACTACTTTATCAGCCCCCTTGTCCGGATGGCGCGAGAGGACCTGATATCCATTTTTGTCTAAGTAGAGGGACACGGGGGCCATTTTTTCAAGAGGTGCATGAGGACCTTTGTTCGTTCTTGCTTAAGTAGAAGGATATGGTGTTTGTTCTTTCATGAGGTGTAGAAGGACCTTTGTCCGTTCTCGCCTAAGTAGATGGACACGAGATTCGTTCTTTCATGAGGTGCAGAAGGACCTTTGTCCGTTCTCGCCTAAGTAGAAGGACACGAGGTCCGTTCTTTCATGAGGTGCAGAAGGACCTTTGTCCGTTCTCGCCTAAGTAGAAGGACACAAAGCCTGTTCTTTTATGAGGTGCAGAAGGACCTTTGTCCATTCTCGCATAAGTAGAAGGGCATGAGGTCCGTGTTGGAACATGGTCTTCCGCATCTCCTAGGTTTGAGAATAACAAATCCTATGTGTATTTGATCTTGTGTGTTCAAGTGTGCAGGTTTACATAGTCCATATGACTCAAGGAGTACTCTTGATGACTGCCCCCAAAATTGAGGCCAAAATTCAAAAAGGCTCACTAGCGCCGGCGGTAGCGATAGCGCCCGGCGCTAGCGATGATTAGCGCGATTCCGGCAGTGTTTTTAGAAAGAGCTAGCGCCCGACGGTAGCTACTAGCGCTAGCGGTAGCATGGCGCACAAGAGGCATAGAGCAAAATGTTGCCACGGATTGAAGATCCTGCCGCGCAAAACGTTTCCTAATCTGGGCTAGCGCCGGCGGTAGCGCTTGGGCTATAAAAGGACCCCCTCTCCTCTTGTTTTCGACACACCTATTGTATACACCTCATAGAGAGAGTACTAGAATTCCAGAGGCTTGTCTTAGCCGAAATTTGAGGTCCCAGCGAAGCTCTGCCAATTTCTGAAGGAGAATTCCATCACGCCGAATCCAGACGAAGTCCGCTTCAACAAACGCTGATTCTACAGCGGATCTTCATCTCCTACTTCAGAAGTTCATCTTAAGGGAGGTTTTGTTATTTTATTTCTCTTTTATCATTGTAAACGGTAGTGAAATCGCCTCATGTTGGCGACTAGGTCTGGGGTAGACTTAGGGCTGAAATTCGCCTCGTGTTGGCGACTAGATCTAGGCTAGTTCTAGGGGGTGCTCGAGGCCACATCCGGGGAAGGATTGGCTAGAGCGGCTTGAGGCCGAATCCGGAGAGGATAAGGCTAGGGCCACCGGTTCGTGGCGAAGCGAGTCGGGATAGAAAACAAAAAGAGCTTTTTTATTATTCGCCTCCGATCTCTAGCGTCATCGAGATCAAGTTTTGTAAAACTTATTTATCATTAATAAAGCTTGTCTCTTTTTGTTTTACTTCACGTATTTCATGTCTTTAATCTTGCAATAATTCAAAGTTTTTAAATATAATCTAAAGTTTTTGAAAACCCTTATTCACCCCCCTCTAAGGGCGCCGACCGATCCAACAAGTGGTATCAGAGCGAGTTTTATTCCAATCGGCTTAACAACCGGGAATAATGGCGTCTCATGATCTTGCTTCAATTAGTGGGGCAAATTTCTGTGAAGATGAAATATCACATAAACCACCCTTGTTTGAAGGAACAAATTATAAAGGATGGAAAATCTTAATTGAAAAATTTATTAAAACTTTAGACATCGAAGTATGGAACTTAGAAATTATAAGACTTGCGGATGAATCAAATAAAAAAGAACGTCGGCTAAATGCCAAAGCCAAACACTATCTATTTTGTGCACTATCTAATGAAATTTTCAAATTCATATATTATTTTTCTAGTGCATACAAAATATGGCACTTTCTTGAAGAAATGTATGATCTTCCTCTCGCAGGTGTGGAACAAACACAAGAGGAAAAGAACGTACAAGAATCCATTATCATCCAAGAAGATCTCTCTTGAAGCAAAGCCATGGAGAATATTGAAATAGAGAAAGAGAACAATACATCAAAAGAGGATGAAAACTCATCTGTGATCGAGGAAGGACTAAAAGATGACAAAGGAATTTCATGCTCATATTTTGCCTCCTCCAAAAGCGCTATAAGAAAGACTAAATCTTCGTCTTGTGTAATAACCTCTATCTCTAGTTTCAACATATTAAAAATAGCTAAACGAAAGATCAAAAAATTGAAAATTGCTAATAAAAACTTACGTTTAGAAAATAAGAGGCTAAAGACTAATGAATCAAATTGTGATGTGTCTTCATCATCTTGTTTTTTACTTGAAAATACAAAATCTTGTTTTGATTGTATTAATATTAAAGAAAAAGTCAAAGAACTTGAAAAAGAAATAATTTGTGTGAAAGAACACAATGAAAAATTATGTTTAGAAAATTCATCATCGAAGAATGATTGTGCTAAATGTAAAGACAACGAGATTGAAATTAAAGAGATGGACGAAACATTTGACGAATATAGGGATGAATATGAAAAACATATTGAATTAATTGCTACCACTCTTAAAAATAGCACACGCTTACAATAAAGCCAGATACAATTTACAAACTAAGAATGATGAATTAAATGCTAAAATCAACTTGCTCAAGGAAATCATAAAGAAAAACACTCATTCACAATACCATGATATATCTAAAAGCAAGTTAAATATAAATTCTCAAAATATTAATAAATCAAACAATGGAAATAAAAGACATCAACAAATTAAAAATGAAATTCCAAAGTACAATTATTATTATCATCAAACTTCTCCCAACCTAAAAATTCACAAATTTCCTATGAAAAATGTTTTCTATAATCACTACAATTATAATCCTAAAAATAAAGATTATCACAATAGAAATTTGATTCACAATAATAATATTAAATCGCAGTTTGAATGGAGGCCCAAAACCAATGATGAAACACAAACACCACAAAAAGGGGCCCATTCATTTCCATCTCCCCAAAAGCAAATACGTTGTATTTGGGTACCCAAAGGAACCATCACACCCGGTCCTCTTTGGATACCTAAATCTCTCTTTCATTAGGTACCTCCAAATGCATGAAGTAGAATATTTTCAAAAGGGAAATATACAACTTTTCTCTACTTCATGATGTGCTTTAATGTATTTCAATTTTCTTTGTTTTCTTATTTCTTTGAAACTATCATGTTATGGTCATCTTGTATAGGAAACATGATCAAAAATTTTAATTAGCCTATAACATTAATCAAAACTCAAAATCTTATTAAGATGACCTACTTATTATTCATATATTCATTATACATATATTTATCAACAATTAAATTCAAAATCTTCTATGTGGTGGTAAAATATTTAATCATAAGATTTCAAAAAAAATATACCACATAATTTTTTTTTAAATATCACCACTTCATAACATCAAATTATAAATGAAACATTCTAGTCAAACATCCAAAAGATAACAAAATAAACATATTTCAAAGAACAACAACATCCAAGACATAGGTTCAAATTCCTGAATTATTACATAAAAATTGTTCCTCTCATAACTACTCCTCCTCATCTATGTTCTCCACACTAGGACTCGGGGAGCGTCTCCTGCGAACCCTCTGGATCGAGTGGCGGGGCGGATCTAAAACTGGACTCTCCCATTCCCTCCGCTCTGGTGTAGATGGGTTTAACTTTAAAGCTTTCATCATAAACTTCATCTTTTTCTTGATCCCTGAGACATCCTTCCTTATCACAGAAACATCCTCCTCCACCCGTGCCATCCGCTCACCCATCTCCTCTCGAAAGGAGGGTTCGCAGGAGACGCTCCCCGAGTCCTAGTGTGGAGCATCTCGAGCCCCTCGAGAAGACGCTCCTCGCCGGAGTGGTGGTTGAGTTGATGATGATGGCTCATCCGAGACTAAAGATGCCCGCAAATGCGAGGTACTATAAATAGGAGGGTAGCAATCTATCAAGTAGAAACCCAGCTCAATAGAAGGATACAACATCTGAATCACCCGCTGGATGATGCCTCCCAGGGGCAAGTTGTTGTATCTCTGCTGGGTGGGTTGCCTCAACTTGTAGGAGTAGCGAATCAGGGAAAGTAGTAAGTCCGCCACGTCGAACTTCTCCTCCTCCAAAATAAAATAAGTGACATAACTGAGCTGGGCTGTGACCTTTGCTGTGTCACCCAACTTCAGCATAATTGTGTGGCGTAATACATCCTGAATAACTAGGGCATCCACGGTGAGTGTCGACACCGACGAGATCAGACTTCTGCATTCCTTATTATGTAGCACCATGTTCACCTGAGTCCAATCTCTGCCCACCCTGAAACTCTCCACAATCTCCAACCGATGTGAATGCTGGGATAATCCAAACACGCGCCTCAGTTGCTCATGAGTAATAGTCACCTCCTGCCCTTGCACCTGTGACCGCACTCCTCCATCCAGCCTGGTCTGTGATGGGTCTTCCAAATGCGTATAGAACTCTCGCACTAACTCGGAAGAAAATCCGTCAGAAATAAATAAATTTAGCACCTCGGAGGCAGCGAATAACTGCATAATGTGATAGTGTCGTGGCAAGTCAAACTCCACGACGTATGGAACGCCCACTACTGCTGCCTCTACTGCTAACTCTGTACTCTTCTTTCCTTTAGGGGCCATCTGCCACATTATCAAAAAAATTATTATTAAACCAAAATGAAATATATTTTTTTTCTAAAAACAAAAATAATTATATATCTCCTAAAATAAAATATTTTCATTTTTTAACTAGATAGATCTAGGAAATCAACATCAAGATCAAGTTAGATCTAAAAATATCCAAGTAATATTTTTCAAACATTTCCAAAATTTAAACTAAGTAAAAAATTACTAAATCCAAGAAATCCACATAAAAATCAAGATCAAAATCCTCATAAAAACCCTAATATTGATGAAAATCAACCATTATAGATCTAATCTCTAAATCCATCTAATAACCTCAAATATCTTCATCTCTAACATCACAATCAAGCTTTAAAACAAAAATTATAAGAAAAGATTAGATATTACCTCAGATCTGGGCGATTGGAACGAGTGTTCTTCGAGGTTTTTTGGGAGAAAATGGAGGAAATGGCGGATCTGAAAGAATAGATCAGATTTAACAAAAGCCTTGATAGCGCCAACGCTAGCGCCGGCGGTATCGGGCCCTTCTGATTTTTAAATAAAACAAAATTCCATTAATTACATAAATTTATTCTCTACAATATGTACTAGTTGGTGAGGCAGGATTTCGTTTATTTTGACCTGTATTGGGTGTCCTAGATCTTTCAAATTAACACAAATTCAAAAATACAATTTTCTTCATTTTTAACCATCCAAAACATCTCCTAAAAATCTGCAATTTCAGCATGAAACTACTATTGGGACACCTAATCAAAATCAACAATCAAAATTTTCAAAGTCTTAATGAGCATTGTGAGGTTGAGCACCTTGGAAAGAATAATAAAGTGTCTTGTGCAAATCAAATCTTTCTTTCAAAAATAAGAAAAACCACTTTCTCTTAAGTACACCGGATCACTAGTCTCAAAATTCAAAATAAAATATGTGATCCCCCAAGCACTACTTTGCACCCTGATAAGTCTTGATGAGCATTATGTGTGCAAAGCACCTTGGTAGTTGTACATTTTTGTATGCATTAAAGTGTGTGGAAGTAATTTTATTTGTGTTTTATTGTGCTTCTTACTTTACATATTACTTGTATTTTTTATTAAAACATTTATTTACTCTCCTCAAAATTACACTTATGTGCACATCATTATCTTCCATAACACTTCTTCTCATGAGTATTGGATCCTAATGCTAATTATATATTACTTTTTATTTATGAAATGCACTAGATAACCTAGCATGTGTTCTACAATATTTTGTATGTTTTTGAAATTAAGAATTAAAGTAACATTGTGGTCATCTCTTTTTGATAAACATTATTTCATGCTTAGTTATTATAAAATTTAAAACTGCAAAATGATTTCCAAAAACATCATTTTTTGTGATCTTTAACTCATATTTTTTTGGATTATCATTACTATTTGCTGTTTTTGTATTGCTATAAGTCTTCCGCATCTTAACCATATTAGTGTTTTACCTTGCGCTTTCCTTGCTTACTTAATATCTTGTATTCTTTGCATCATCACTTATTCTTAAAAATTCCTATCTTTCATTAAGTGATAGATTTCCTTGGAACACTTTTTTATTGGTTACTTCAAACATAAAAATCTTTTATGCTAAAAACTTTGAATATTTTGTAATGCTTATAACTCTGATCTATTTCAATGAAAAACAATTCTAAACCTCCTTATCATTTACTTAAAAAGCTCGATCATGCCTTCTCTTCTATTTACAAATTCTTTGGTGCTTTGTTTCCCTACCCTCTTTTGTTAATAACAAAGGGGGAGAACTAACATGATAAATATAACCCGCTATCATAAACCCAACATGACAAATTCAGATGATAGCTTACATATTAGGGGAGCACTCACTTAGGGGGAGCATGTATTTAGGGGGAGCAATTCTAAATGCTAAAATCAATAATTATCCTAAGTCATCACTCGCACACACACACAAGTAGAGTTTCATCATGCTTATTTATTAATGCTTTGATTTATCATTAATGGATTTGTTATTATCAAAAGGGGGAGTTTGTTGGAACATGGCCTTCCACATCTCCTAGGTTTGAGAATAATAAATCTTATGTGTATTTGATCTTATGTGTTCAAGTGTGCAGGTTTACATAGTCCATATGACTCAAGGAGTACTCTTGATGACTGCCCCCAAAATTGAGGCCAAAATTCGAAAAGGCTCACTAGCGCCGGTGGTAGCGATAGCGCCCGGCGCTAACGATGATTAGCGCGATTCCGGCAATGTTTTTAGAAAGAGCTAGCGCCCGGCGGTATCTACTAGCGATGGCGGTAGCATGGCGCACAAGAGGCATAGAGCAAAATGTTGCCACGGATTGAAGATCCTGCCACTCAAAATGTTTCCTAATCCGGGCTAGCGCCGGCGGTAGCGCTTGGGCTATAAAAGGACCCCCTCTCCTCTTGTTTTCGACATACCTATTATATACACCTCAGAGAGAGAGTACTAGAATTCCAGAGGCTTGTCTTAGCCAAAATTTGAGGTCCCAGCGAAGCTCTGCCAATTTCTGAAGGAGAATTCCATCACGCCGAATCCAGACGAAGTCTGCTTCAACAAACGCTGATTCTACAGCGGATCTTCGTCTCCTACTTCAGAAGTTCATCTTAAGGGAGGTTTTGTTATTTTATTTCTCTTTTATCATTGTAAACGGTAGTGAAATCGCCTCGTGTTGGCGACTAGGTCTGGGGTAGACTTAGGGCTGAAATTCGCCTCGTGTTGGCGGCTAGATCTAGGCTAGTTCTAGGGGTGCTCGAGGCCACATCCGGGGAAGGATTGGCTAGAGCGGCTTGAGGCCGAATCCGAGGAGGATAAGGCTAGGGCCACCGGTTCGTGGGAAGCGAGTCAGGATAGAAAACAAAAAGAGTTTTTTTTATTATTCGCCTCCGATCTCTAGCGTCATCGAGATCAAGTTTTGTAAAACTTATTTATCATTAATAAAGCTTGTCTCTTTTTGTTTTACTTCACGTATTTCATGTCTTTAATCTTGCAATAATTCAAAGTTTTTAAATATAATCTAAAGTTTTTGAAAACCCTTATTCACCCCCCCTCTAAGGGCGCCGACCGATCCAACAGTCCGTTCTTTCATGAGGTGCAGAAGAACCTTGGCCGTTTTCGCATAAGTACAAGGACACATGGTCCGTTCTTTCATGAGGTGCATCACATGGGTCTTTTTTGTAGGCAATTCAAAGATGTTTCTTATTTTCTCTAGCTTATTATTGTCATGTTTCGTCTGGGTCACCCACTAGACCAGTAGCCTTTGGTCACCCCAGGTCCGAACATTAGGAACCCATTTTCTGTGTTTCAACACGTTGGGCTTTGTCAGTTTTTGAGATGCGATGAGATGAGTTGTTAAGATCGAGGTGTCTTTATTTTATACTTGAATCATGTGATGGTTAACTAATGGTGTGAACACCTGCACTTGAATATAGTCCATAAATGTAAGTTTTTGCATTGTTGTGTAAGGTTGACTTCAGATTGGAATCTAGTATGCACCAAAATATATTATATTAATAATAGATACATACACCCATGCCAAAGCTTCCGGGGCTGGTTCCTCCAATGAGTCTTCCCTAAGAGAGATTCTAAACCAAGACTTCCAAGATAAAGTAATAGATCTCCACACCCTCTTTATCTAGAAAGGGAGACTACTACTAATTATCCTATTTCCCTAATACATCATAATATTGCTACACTAACTGGGGATGGTCATCCAAATACATATCAATACTCTACTCTTCAAAATCAACCTTGCCTTCAAGGTTGAGTAGTGGTGGTGGCATCTTTGAGCTCCATGGGCTCAAAATTAGCAATCATTATGTCATCATCTTTGGTCGCGAGCAGCAAGCGCAATTCTTTATGAAAGTATTTGTGAAGATGAGAGTAGAGTTGTTTGTAGTGAAAACAAATGCTCTGATGGCGCAGGTCAATGTAATCTTGACGGGAGAAGCAGTGTGTTAGAGGATTTTACTTTGGTGTTGAAGCTTGAGTCTGGGTACCCATCAGAATCTATGGCGAAGGAGCTTCGTATGTGTCAGAGAGACAAACCTGTTTCTGCTCAGGCGGTCTGATGTGTGGCCAAGACTGGGATGCTACCATGATGGAGAAACCGGCCATGACACCACCAGTGACAGAGAATGGATCTGTGAGTCGCTCAGTACGGAAGAAAATAGTCACATGACTACCGCAGTTAGATAATGGAGCGACAGATCGCTCGATAGGGGCTAACATGGCCGCAGATGCAACGTCGCTGGGAGAGGAGAAGATTACTACTAGATTATCTAGTCGACGTCCCCTTCCGACTGTTGAGGATTACTACTAGCTTTCAAGGAGTATGAATCGAGTCTTTAATGTATCAGGAGTTCGAATAACTTGTTTGGAAGGGGAAAAAATTACTTTAGATTGCTTCTTAATTTTTTATCAGAGGCTTGTATTTGCTCCTCAAGAATTTTCAGAATAAACATAGAAGATAATTGATATCTTGAACTAATGAAAAGTAGCCGAAGTAGCTCTTACTTGACTTCAACCAACAACTCGAGTTTTTTTTCTGCATTTCCTTTAGTAATCTCTCCTTTTTGTCAACAGTCGTAGTGCAACGATGAACTTCTCTGCAGAGAATGAGCGTGGGCGCTTGCAAATAACAAAACTCTTAAATTAATGATTGCTTATAAAAGACTGCTTGCGTATAACCAACCTCTTAAAATTCTGTCTACGATTACCGCTAATGCGAATAGCCAAAAATACAGTTCTAATATCAAGCCCATTGTTGAAACCAGAGAGCCGGTCTCGACGTTCGCAACAAGTATGCAGTTGACCCTTACTTGACCTGAGCTAAAACCTTGACTAGTTGCTGCGAATCGAAATACCTTGCACCTAAGAACACTTGGAACTTAAAACGAGCCCCTTAAGCTATAACGAGGAGGTCCCACCACACACCCGGAAGTTCAAAGAGAGCTTTCCCTCCCAAGCCAATGCTGAGCCTGGGCACCTTGGAGGGCGCTAAGGGTCACCTCACCGTCAACCTTAACTGACAGGGGGTGGATTGCTTGCTCACAAGACACACGCGAGGGAGAGGGTAGACCCACCTTTCCCAAGGTGCTCATGGGGGTCTATTTATAGACTTCCCAAAATTGGGTTGCGGATAGCCAAGATTCTGCTATCCGCATCTCAACTACGAACCTGAACGACCAAAATAGAAGGGGGGTGGCGAGTGGGAGATGAGATGTCCACTCCCCCCTTGTCGGGGGTCGGGTGAGTGGACCAAGGTCCACCCCCTGAACTGGGCGAGTGGACCTCATGGTCCACCCAGCTAACCAGGCGAGTGGACCATAGGTCCATTCACCCAGTTGCCCGGGGCGAGTGGACCATAGGTCCATTCACCCAGTTGCCCGGGGTGAGTGGACCATACCTATGGTCCACTCGCCCACATGTAGGTCCACTAGCCCCCCCCCCCACTCGGGCGAGTGGACCATTGGTCCACTCGCCCGGGACTTTGGGCGAGTGGACCCAAGGTCCACCAATCCAAGTGAGGAAGTCTGCCCCCCCCCCCCCCCCCCGGGCCTTCTCTTTTTGGTCTTGGTGACCTCCAACTGGTCGATCTACTGCGCCTCGACTATTTTCTCTATAGCGATCTTACGTGCGTCGGGTCACACCAGCTCGACAAATATGAGGGTTGTACACAATCCCCGCTCTTTTGAGCTTGTCTCAAGCTCGGAAAGAAAGTCCAACCCACCTATTTGACGAGTAGGTGGGAATTTAGAGGAAACCCCGGAGGGCCCCGCTGATTGGTTACTCTAGTCGATCTCTCCAGCTGGACTCGACCTGAGGCGGAAGGCAAACTTTTCTCCACTTAACAACCCTCATGTGAGCCGGGCTCAACTGGAGGTGGAGAAAGCTCAACACCTCTGGTCGAGCTAAACTCGGCCTGAGGTGGAGGAAAACTCAGCACCTCTAGTCGATCTGAACTCGACCTGAGGTGGAAAGCGAAGCTTTCTCCACTTAACGAACCTCCTGTGAGCCAAACTCAACTGGAGGTGGAGAAAGCTCAACACCTCTGGTCGAGCTAAACTCGACCCGAGGTGGAAGGCGAACCTTTCTCCACTTAACAACCCTCCTGTGAGCTGAGCTCGACTGGAGGTGGAGAAATCTCAACACCTCTGGTCGAGCTAAACTCGGCCAGAGGTGGAGGAAAACTCAACACCTCTAGTCGAGCTGAACTCGACCTGAGGTGGAAAATAAACCTTTCTCCACTCAACGAACCTCCTGTGAGCCGAACTCAACTGGAGGTGGAGAAAGCTCAACACCTCTGGTCGAGCTAAACTCGACCCGAGGTGGAAGACAAACCTTTCTCCGCTTAAAAGCCCTCCGGTGAACCGAGTTCAACTGGAGGTGGAGAAAACTCCACACCTACCAGGGAGCCGAGCTCACCTAGAGGGGGAGGAAACTTCACTCCTACCAAGGAGCCGAGCTCACCTGGAGGGGGAGAAAACTCCACACCTGCCAGGGAGCCAAGCTCACCTAGAGGGGGAGGAAACTCCACACCTGCCAGGGAGCCGAGCTCACTGGAGGAGGAGGAAACTCCACACCTGCCAGGGAGCCGAGCTCACCTGGAGGGGGAGGAAACTCCACACCTTCCAGGGAGCCGAACTCACCTGGAGCGGGAGGAATTTCCACACCTGCCAGGGAGCCGAGCTCACCTGGAGGGGGGGAGGGGGGGGGACTCCACACCTGCCAGGGAGCCGTGCTCACTGGAGGGGGAGGAACTCCACACCTGCCAGGGAGCCGAGCTCACCTGGAGGGGAGAAAACTCCACACCTGCCAGGGAGCCGAGCTCACCTGGAAGGGGAGGAAACTCCACACCTGCCAGGGAGCCGAGCTCACGTAGAGGGGGAGGAACTCAACACGTTTCCAAACCAACTAGGGGCGGAGAACCGGTCCACGTCCTAGGAGCTTAGCTCACCTGGAGACGGAGGAACTCAACACCTTCCCAAACCAACTGGGGGCGGAGAACCTGTCCACGTACTAGAAGCTTTGCTCACATGGAGGTGGAGGAACTCAACACTTTCCCAAACCAACTGGGGGCGGAGAATTGGTCCACGTCCTAGGATCTTAGCACACATGGAGGCGGAGAAACTCAACACCTTCCCAAACCAACTAGGGGCGGAGAATCGGTCCACGTCCTAGGAGCTTAGCTCACTTGGAGGCGGAGGAACTCAACCCCTTCCCAAACCAACTGGGGGCGGAGAACCGGTCCACGTCCTAAGAGCTTAGCTAACCTAGAGGCAGAGGAACTCAACACCTTCCCAAACCAATTGGGGGCAGAGAACCGGTCCACGTCCTAGGAGTTTAGCAAACCTGGAGTTGGAAGAACTCAACACCTTCCCAAACCAACTGGGGGCGGAGAACTGGTCCACGTACTAGGATCTTAGCTCACCTATAAGCGGAGGAACTCAACACCTTCCCAAACCAACTGGGGGAGGAGAACCAGTCCACGTTCTAGGAGCTTAGCTCACCTGGAGGTGGATGAACTCAACACCTTTCCAAACCAACTGGGGGAGGAGAACCGGTCCACGTCCTAGGAGCTTAGCTCACCTGGAGGCGGAGAAACTCAACACCTTCCCAAACTAACTAGGGGCGGAGAACCTGTCCACGTCCTAGGAGCTTAGCTCACCTGGAGGCGGAGGAACTCAACACCTTCCCAAGCTGATTTCTCTTCCTGAAGCCTTAACTGTAACGATCAGACCCAATGAGTCTCCCAACTACGGATATCACTGAGCCTGGTCAGTGGTCTCTAGTCGGGGTCTTACCTAAGGTGCTGACTCTAACCCCTTTTCATCCATCATAGGTAGGTTACATATCTATTACAATGCGCATTGTCGAGCATACTCGGCCACATGCATCTTGGCCATCTCTTCCATCGCCTTCTCCACTTTCTCTGTCTTCTTATTCCTTTTCTTTCTTCTGGTCCCTCCTACTTCTCTGGTTAACCTAGAGGTGGAGGACTTGTTTCTGAAACCGATCCTCATAGCTTCCCAGTGTCTCACCCTGCTTCTGTCGATTCAAGAATAGGGCCTCCGCCACCTTTCGCCTCTTCTTCGAGGTGGAAAGCCTCAGCAAGAAACTACGGCGTAGATTCTTGAAGCTGTAGATGGTACCTGATGGGAGCTGGTGGAACCTCAGCACTTGGAGACGACCGTCATCTGTCTGATCGAGACTATGTCTTCAAACCACTGGAGATGCTGGAGAGGGTCATCCTTGCCAGTGTAGTAAGACATGACAAGTTCACTGAACTTGTCTTGAACGGGAGCTGGGATGATCAGCTCGCAGAAGGGACTCCCCCATCCTCCCTGGCGAGTCGAAGGCATTCTTCCCACCTCCTCGCTGGGGTAGCCGATCCCAGGAGAGCTGTTGAAGAGCACTCGCGCTTGGAGGCTCAAGCCTTCCTCTAAGTCTAGCCCCTTCCCTTGTCGACGTGCTTGCTCTGTCTCCATTGGAGATGGCGAGGCGAGCATGGGTGCAGGTGGTGTCAAGCACTCGCCGTGGGGGGGGGGGGAGTGCGACCCGCAAAAGCTCCAGGATCGACTTCCTGAACTCCTCGAAGTCACTCTTCTTCATGTACTCGCTGGTAGGGGGCGAGTTCCCCGGCTCATCGCTTCAAGCCACGAGACTTTGCTCAAAGCTTTCCGAACTAGCTGCTTCCACGCTCACCGCACCGGAATGTTGAAACGAGAGAACTGATCTCGATGTTCGCAACAGGTATGCAGCTGACCCTTACTTGACCTGAGCTAGAACCTTGACTAGTTGCTGAGAACCGAAGAACCTTGCACCTAAGAACACTTGGAATTTAAAACGAGCCCCTTAAGTTGCATCGAGGAGGTCCCACCACACACCCGGAAGTTCAAAGAGAGCTTTCCCTCCCAAGTCAATGCTGAGCCTGGGCACCTTGAACGGCACTAAGTGTCTCCTCACCGTCAACCTTAACTGACAGGGGGTGTAGTGCTTTCTCATAAGACACACGCGAGGGAGAGGGGAGACCCACCTTTCCCAAGGTGCCCATGGGGGTCTATTTATAGACTTCCCAAAATTGGGCTGCGGATAGCCAAGATTCTGCTATCCGCAGCTCAACTACGAACCTAAACGACCAAAATAGGGGGGGCGAGTGAGAGATGAGACGTCCACTCCCCCCCCCCCCCCCCCCGTTGCCGGGGGTCAGGTGAGTGGACCAAGGTCCACCACCCGAACTGGGCGAGTGGACCTCATGGTCCACCCAGGGTGAGTGGACCTATGGTCCACTCGCCCACATGCCTGGTGCGAGTGCCCCACTTCGGGCGAGTTGACCTATGGTCCACTCGCCCGGGGCGTTGGGCGAGTGGACCCAAGGTCCACTCGTCCAAGTGAGGAAGTCTGCCCCCAAGGCCTTCTCTTTTTGGTCTTGGTGACCTCCAACTGATCGATCTACTGCGCTACGACTATTTTCTCCATGACGATCTTACCTGCGTCGGGTCACACCAGCTCGACAAATACGGGGGTTGTACACCCATAAAACAGTACTTACATAAAAAGGGTAATGTTATTTGTACACCATAAATGGCTATTTGTAGCCCATGGATATTCGTACCCCTCAAAATTATATTTGTACCCCGACTGACTATTTATACCCCAATGTTTAAAATTTTAAAACAAAAAAAAGAATCATCTCTACAAAATATATTGTGACATAATTACATCATTTTCAGAATATATTGTGACATAACACTAATTTCTTCAAAATTTAATCATCATCCGTAAGCTTTCGCTCAAAATATATTATCCCTACAAAATAGTGGCTACAAATTTATTAACTAATATAAAACAAACATAGAAGGATCTCTGCAAAATATATTATGACGTAAGTACATCATTTTCAGAATATATTGTGACAACACTAATTTCCTCAAAAGTTAGTCACCATCCGTAAGCTTCCGCTCAAAATATATTATCTCTGCAAAATAGTGGCTACAAATTTATAAACTAATATAGAAATATAAAAACTATGATAGAAATGTGTTACATTTGTCTTACTTAATAAGTTGTGGTATATATGAAGAACCCAAATGATGAAATAGCGTCAATATATAGAATATGAACTCTGCAAAATAACAATAATATTAGATTAAGACATTGCCAATAATTAAATATTTTAATGATAATATACAACATTTATATACCTTATGATCAAAGAAGTCGTGTGATATATGAAACTTCTCATTGTTCTGCCACTTGTTCATGATATCTTGTCCACACAGAAAATATCGGCGGTTGCAGGCATTCTTCCTTCATCCGCAATTCAATGAAGTGGTTGTCATTTATATATCCGATATAAACAACCCTTCTAATCTCTGGCGGAGCTGAATGTAGTGGTAGAAATGTGAATGATTGTTGGCTTGAGAGATGAATTAGTTGTATGTTGTAGCATGATGCAATTAATAACCCCATGTCAGACATTGTCATCCACTTATCAAGTGGGGCCGGCACCTTCCAACAATCTAGAGATTTTAGTAATTCTAATCTCCTCGATGCCCCAAATATTTCAGTGTACAATAATGATCTATCATGTAGCTCACCCGCAAGATCATGTCGCACTTGCATCCAACTATCTCCCATATTTAGAGCAATACTTATTACCCTGTATCCGCAATGCCCGTCTCCTAAAACATCAATGTCGTCAATGAGACGTGTACGCACATTTGGGGGCATTTGTTTGCGCACATTTTCAAGAAAACCACCCCTTCGAATTGGAAGTTTCTTTGTCGCCTTAATCAATTTGACCTTAACATGTTGTTGTTCCTCATTTAGGACATGCTCAAAATGCGAAGGGTCTCTTTTTGTGGATTTATAATCCTCCAAAAACCTCTTCAAACTTCCTTTCGGGCGACCCTTCAATTTTATGGGCATTTTAGGTTCCTTTGTTTGACTTGCAACCAGATTGACTAGTTCACGCAATTTTCTTTTAATTTCTTTTCTCTGGAGATCACTAATACTGCTATATTTTTTAAAATTCCTTCCACATCATTCTCTATATCAACACACTCATTTTGTTCTTCCTTCACTTTGAACTCAGGCTTGTCAAGTAATGTTAACTGTTTCCACTGTTTGTGCACCATCCATAAAGGAATTGCGTTACTCTCTTTAATGTACGCAACAAGCTCATGTGCACAAGACAATCCAAGCGTATATCTGTTTTTATGTGTACATTGCCCATGCTCTACATACCCCGAATTTATTGTAACTTCTTCCTTTTTTTATTATCTCTAATGCAGCAATAGAGACACTCAAGAGCCCATTTTTATTATATGTACTTGACATAACACACTTTTTGCTTTTGGGAAAACAACTTCAATTGCATTTATCAAAGCAATCTCTCAGTCCGTTACAAAGACATTAGGCATCACATTCTCATCAAAAGTAAGCTTGAAACACTCAAGAGCCCATTTATAATTTGCTTCATTTTCACTTAACATAAAGGCAAAATAAGAGTAAAAAGATTGATTGGTAGATGTAACACCAACAATGGAAAGTAGTGACAAACGATAACGGTTGATCTTGTAAGTGCAATCAATCATAAATGTAGTAGAGAACATATTACTTAGACGCACTGAAGTTGGATGTGCAAAAAACAAACTTTCCAAAAGCATAATGCTCTCATTTACTTGAGTGAAACTAATATATCCGGCCGCACTAATGCACTTAAACAAATGTTGGATTGGAGTTCCACCATCTAGTTGAGTTTTGTATAGCTTTGCTTTCTCATTGTAGATTGTTCTAAGTGATGTAGAATTCCCCGGATTTCTTTTCTTTAAAGCGGTTAAAATTTTACGAGGTTTACATCCGGCATTGAACATCTCCTCCACTATCTTGTTCTCATTGTCATCTAGTCTACCGGCATATGGATGTGCTTCAAGATGAATGAACTCATGGTTGTGCATACCATTTTTAACTGTAATTTTCTATCCATCATTCACATCTCTTTGTCCTCTCAATGCAAACTTACACCCACAACGTTTGGAACTCGATTTTCTTATATTTTTCTTTATGTACACTTTCTTGTTTTGACTGTCAGGAAGTAACCCGACTCTATCACAACCTAACATTACCCTTGGTGATGCTCTGGATGTGATAATATCTGCTCTCAGAATAATGATAACAAATCCCAAAGTTTTTGCCGTTTTCCACGCCCATTCAATCAACTCTTCTTTACTTTCAAAACTCATATTAGTACAAAAGTGCATTCCAACATCAAAAGCGGTGTCTTTAGAGGACTCTTCATTACACAACAATAACAATTTTTCTGAACTCATTTCTATCAATCAAATGGAAGTACAATCACATAAACAAAAGTTCACAACATTGAATATAAACAAGAAAAAACATCTCAAAAACTCTTGTCTACCAATTTTCAGCCCCAAAATTTTTGAGTATTTATATGAAATTTCTGAACTAATACATTATAAATAGTGTGATCCCTCAAATCCTAAACTACAAAACTCAAAATCAGCCCCCAAAAGTGAAGTTCACTAAGTTCAGTGATTACCTTAATAACTCTGAAATACCATCGAAAGGAAGGAGAAAGAGCTTTCTTCTTCGCCGGGGCGGTGTTTCGACGGGCGGCGTTCTGGACGGGCGGCGTTGGGGCGACGTTCTGGGCGGCGTTGGGGCGACGTTCTGGGCGGCTGTTGGGGCTGTGTTCGGGAGGGGTGGCGTCGGGTTCCAGAGAAGAAGAAGACGACGAGATGGGCTGGAGGGCGTCCGACGGCCGGAGGATTCCACGGGCGAGGTGCGGCTGGAGGAGGGCGGGTTTCGCAAAGCGCTAGGTATCGGGATTCTGGACGGGCGGCTGGAAGAAAGGGAGTACAAATATAATGATTTAGGGTTATAAAAAAGGCTATTTTAAAAGGAGTAATGGAGTATGAATAGCTAAAAATGGGGTACAAATAACACCACCCTAAAAAAAGCAGGAACAAATGCCTCAATTTCATAGAACATGGAACCAATAGTATCTCCTAAATTCAAAGAGGTAATGAATTATTATTATATATCTAATTTCTAGTCGCCATTTTTTCCGGGGAAATTAAATATTTGAGGAGGTTAGTGAACAAATTGGAGTTCAATTGATCCACCATTGACAACCCTATTTCTAAGGTGGCGTTTGGTGCGGCTTATAGGTTGCTGCGCGGTTTAAATGCATCGAAAAAGCAGATCTGATCTGCGTTTGGCGCGGCTTATTTCCAAAATGGCGTTTATTAACACGCCTCCTTTTCTGTCAAATCACCGGCGAAATTTTCCCGTCTAATTCCCGGTCAATTTTTTCGTCCGGGACTCGGACCAAAAGCATGGTCCGAGTCCCCCACAAAAAAAAGATATTTTGCCCTGTAAAAAATGTTCTTTTATAAAATTAATTATAAAATATTAATTATTATTTTTTTATCATCATTTTAAGATCCAATTTTCCTATAAAATATTATTTTTTTAAAAAAAATTCGATCGGATATCGCTCCCTTTAAAATTCGGCCGAATTTCTTTTTTTTTTTGTCTTTTTTTAAATACGAATTTCAATGGCGGTTTGATTAATGATCGTATGGTCAAATCTTCTGACCCAAACCATATTTAAGCACGGACGGAAAAATCTCCCAATTCCCGAACTCCTCCGGATTATAGTCGTCGTTTTTTATTTTTGATCTCAGGCGGCAGAATACAGTGCATCCCTGATCCCGCACGGCGTTTTGGGAACGAGCTTCGGTCGGTCGGAAAAATTTCCCCAATTACCGTGCCACTCTCCATCCTGTTCTCATCTTCGCAGGTAGCGTAACTCCCATGACGACGAAGCCGACGAAGACGACGAAGCCGACGAAGACGGCGAAGCCGAAACCATCCCCTACGCTTGCTAACTCTCAGATATCGTCACTCGAGGATCTCTTCTCCTCTCTGCATCGATATGCTCAGAATTTCGAGTACGAACAGGCAGTCAAGGTTGCAGACCAAGGTCTCTCTCGCGCCCTCAGATCTAGATTCTCTACTACGCTTTCCTCCCCCTCATTTTCTTGCATTTTCAGTGCTTACGGTAGCCCCCGGAGATGAAGACGCCCTTCGGTGCAAGGTGGTCGCATTGATAAAGTCTGACGCGATCGATAAGGCCCTCTCCGTAATTCAGGCACTCTCCGTAATTCAGGCATCTGAAGGCCTCCGTGATCTGAAGTTTTACCAAGTATGCTCATTTCCCGTTTGATTAATCAAAGCAATTGGATTATCGATGTTTTGCTCGACTTTTTTTTCCTTTGAATTCCTTGTTCCGTTGGGCTTGGTCAGTTTTTGAGATGAGATGAGATGAGTTGTTACGATCGAGGTGTCTTCATTTTATACTTGAATCATGTGATGGTTAACTAATGGGGTGAACACCTGCACTTGAATATAATCCATAAATGTAAGTTTCTGCATTGTTGTGCAAGGTTAACTCTAGATTGGAATCTGATATGCACCAAAATATATTGTATTAATAATAGATACATACACCCATGCCAAGGCTCCGGAGAGCTGGTTCCTCCAATGAGTCTTCCCTAAGAGAGATTCAAAACCAAGACTTCCAAGATAAATAATAGAACTCCACACCCCTCTTTATCTAGAAGGGAGACTACTACTAATTATCCTATTTCCCTAATACATTATAATATTGATATACTAGCTGGGACGGTCATCCAGATACATATCAATACTCTACTCTTCAAAATCAACCTTGTCTTCAAGGTTGAGTAGTGGTGGTGGCATCTTCGAGTTCCATGGGCTCAAAATCAACAATGGTTATGTCATCGTCTTTGGGCGCGAGCAGTAAGCACAGTTCTTTATGCGAGTATTTGTGAAGAGGGGGAGTAGAGTTGTTTGCAGCGGAAACAAATGCTTTGGTGGCGCAAGTCGATGTAATCTTGGTGGGAGAGGCATTGTGTTACAGTATTTGACTTTGGTGTTGAAGCTGGAGGCTGGGTCCCCATCAAAATCTATGGCGAAGGAGCTTTGTATGTGGTAGAGAGACAGACCTGTGTCTGCTCGGGTGGTTCGACGTGCGGCCAAGACTGGGATGCTACCATGCTGGAGAAACCAGCCACGACTCCACTGGTGATAGAGAATGGATCCGCAGGTCGTTCAGTAGGGGCGAAAACAACCGCAGGACTACCGCAGGTAAAGAATGGAGCGGCAGATTCTAAACCAAGATTTCCAAAATAAGATAATAAAATTCCACACACCTCCTCGTATAGGAGGGGATACTACTATTAATTACCCTATTGTCCTAACACATCATAATACTTCTACACTAGCCCGGGAAGGTCATGCAGATAGGCATCAGAATCACTTGGGCCACACACATATATATATAAAATTTAGATGACGACATTCAAGGTATGGATTAGATATGCTAGTAGTTGCCTCGGGCTAGTAGCAATTTAGAGGTTGACTGGTAAGATGTTATAACATGTATAAATAAACTAGATCTTCTTTCTTGTTGTCTTAGTTAGTGACCTTTAAAAGTCAATGACAACATTTGATCCACCAGGCAAGAGCATGGGTTCTGTAATGCACTGTTTCCTTTTGATAGGAGAGTATTTGTGCGATCTAATATGAATGCTAACACGCCTCATATTGGTCAAGGAATACTATGAGATTAAAATACTTGACCCAGCATGTAATACTCTATTCACAATGGAGAACCCTTGTATTCTCCGTAGCTTGGACACTCTTATATATATACTTGCAATATCACCATGCCATACATGTGTCGGCAAAAGAAAATTCAGGACAGCAGTCCGGCACGTCTAAACATAAATCAATTAAAACAATTATGGATCCCCGCATCAGACACAAGGTGAGCAGGATGTCCAACACAGTCAAAACACGTGATATTATTGTTTTTCTTTAGGTTATGACAACTGCAATAGCTCAGATGGTACTTTAAATATTAGGAAGAATTAGTAGCAAACCCAGATGCCATCACATATGACATTCCTCTTGATGAGTATTTGATTGTTGAATGCATGATTTGTTTTTAGATTTTGGTGGAATGATTAACATTTAAGATTTCAAGATTTCAAATCAAATTTTAATATTATTTAATAATAAGATTTGTCAAATGTGGACTAAGTTGATGATTATTTGATGTAACCTAAGCGATCCGAGAGAGCGGATCCGAATTTTTTGTGCGTAAAAAATCAGAGACGTACGAATTTTAAAAGGTCGTTTTCCGTTATTTGAGAGCGCTCCCCTATGCTTGGAGGGAATCGACACGGAACACGGGCAACCACAAGCCTTTACACATAATAATTTATGAAAACAATAAATAAGCGATAGAACGCACCCGGCAAGCCAGCCAATTATTTAATTAAGCGCATAAAAATTTTCACTGAAAAAAATGGAGTAGGGTGGATTTATCCAGGAGTTACCAAGCAAGTTACGGGCGGTGGAAGAGGACCCGATCGGGAACAGTCACGCCGAAGAGGGTTAGCGGCACGGTTGGTGGAATGGCGAGTTGTTGATCCGGCCGGAGGGAGGGGCGTAGTCGACGACCGGTGCAAGAGCCTCCGTGGAAGAGGAAAACAGGTTCCGGCCGGAAATGTCTTGCAGTCGACGGCCAGAATAGGGAGGGTCGAACCTTGGTGTGAAGTCGACGGCTCGTCTGGTGCGTGCGGTCGATGGCAGCGCCGGAGGTGGAGGGGAAAACGTCGGGCTAGGGCGAGCTGTTGACGGAGGCAACGAGGTTGCGGGAAAAAAAGGTGGGCTGGTGATAAACCGGAACAGGAAACGAGAAAAAACTCTCGTCCTGTTGTCCGGTTCTGTCCTTTCTTTGAGAGCTGTCCTTGTCTTTTATTGGTAGGAGGCAGAAGTAGGAAGGATTATTTAGGTAAGTTTCTTAATAGAGAAATTGATCCCTCTTAGGAAATGAAACTTTGGGCGAGTTTTTAAAAGGAGGACTATTTAATTAATCCTCACATATTTTGTAATGTATTCTGAAAATAATTTTATACGCAATTAATGTAATTGGTTGGCTTACCTTTTACGTCCTATTACTATATTTATTGGACCATTTATTCAGGGTCTCACCGGGTGGTCAAACCGGTGAGCCGAACCAAAAAAAAAACAATACGGAAAAGAAAAGTACATAATGCAGGAAAATTTAAACATAATAAAATCAGATTGCATCAATTCCCCCCGGGTTGAGAGAACTCGACTCCGACGAGAATTTGCAAAGGCCAGCAACAGAAAGATCAGGGCGGCGTCGCTGTAACTCAGTAGGAGTAATCCAAGAACTGTCAGTGATGGCACGCCCACGCCAAGAAACCAGGTAGCGCTGATACGTGCCATGACGAGTATGAAATTCCCGGACATCAAGGACCTGATCAATCTCATCTGTGATAGGCGTCGGTGAGGGCACCAGGTCTGGAGGTATGCCCGGAGCTGTGATCGGCGGTGTCGGGCCGGAAGTAGGTGGATCTCCATAAAATAGTGAAAGATCTGCCACATTAAAAATCGGTGAAGTACCGAATTCAACGGGCAGATCAAGGAGATAGGCGTTATCTCCAATGCGCTTCCGAACCTGAAACGGGCCAAACTTCCTTTGCTGTAGCTTGTGATATGTCCCTGGCGTAAATCGCTGCTTCCTGAAATAAGCATACACCCAGTCGCCTTCTGAAAAATATAACTCCCGGCGATGACGATCGGCCATGGATTTATAAGTTTCAGAAGTCGCTCGCAATTTATCAGCTATAATTTTATGCAACTCTTTTAAATAATCGATATATGCTTGCGCTTCAAAGGAAATGCGTTCTTGATAGGGAAGGGAGTGGCGATCAAGCAAGTGAGGGATGGGAAAACCATACACAATCTCGAATGGAGATTTATTAGTGGAGCGATTTTTAAAATTATTAAATGCAAATTCAGCTTGTGGCAGCGCAAGATCCCATTGTGTCGGTTTTTCCCCGGTTAAACATCGAAGAAAATCTCCCAAACTTCGGTTAACGACCTCCGTTTGTCCGTCAGTCTGTGGGTGATACGCGCTACTAAACTCGAGCTTGGTGCCCAGTCGGTTCCAGAGCGTCTTCCAGAAATAACTCATGAATCGTGTATCCCGATCGAACGTGATAGAATTCGGAATGCCATGTAAGCGCACTATCTCTCTTGTGGCAACAGGGAGGTGGTTGAAACGGGGCGCAGCAGCAAGGAGGTGTCTGGAAGGGGGCGGATGTTGCTGGACAGTAACCTGGCTGGGCTGCGGCTAGGGTTTGGAGGGTTATGAAGGTGGCGGTGGAGGGATTTGATGGTGGAGAAAGAGGGCTAGGGGTTACCTTTGGGGAGCGGGAGAAGGCCTAGGAGTCGTCACCTAGGATTCCACGGAGTCGGCACCGTTGAGGGATTGCTGGAATCCGGGATTCACAATCTCCAAATTATGCAATAGCTCATGGCAACCCCTATACACTCTTATTTATAATAAAGAGATATTAGTGCATCCCACCATCGACGACTATGATTGGTCGGAGGTGGGGTAGCCTGATTACATAAAAAATAAAGCAAAAATGACAATGTAATATATGAAATAGTATCGGAACGACGGGCCAGACACATCCGTGGAGTCGGATCATCGATCTGAGTACGACATATATGGTAAGTAGCCAATCGGCCCCGAACGGGCCCAAAACTTGTCCTCCGCTGCGGGTCCGTGTCTCCGATCCGCATCAACATCTTCACACAATAAGATATAATTCTTCGACAACGAAGTTGGTTAGAGTTTATTAAAGATTATGATGTCGATATACAGTACCACCCTGACAAAGCTATTGTTGTAGCCGATGCGTTGAGTAGAAAAAATATTGCTACCTTATCATTAATGGAGTGGTATGATAAGTGGTTACTACAAGAGGTGTTAAAGATGGAAATCCTCCCTGTTCTGACACAAGCAGATAAACATTCACATTTATTTCGGATGCAAATTCAGTACTCGATTAAAGAAAGAATTCTGAAAGCAATGTCTCTGGACCTATTCCTCGCAGGTTCAACTTCCTCTCCTTTCTCTCCTCTGTTTGATACCGTTGAAACTGGGCATTTCCTTCTTCGTTGACGGCGATTGGCTACGTCGATTGGGTGTTTGCCGCTGTTTCTGTGCGGCTTTGGAGCGAAGAAGCTTCATCTTCTTCTCCTCCCTTCACTGTATGCGTCTTCTTCTCCTTCTTCCTGTCATCTTCTTGTAGTGGTTGGGAATAAAATTTGTGCTGGAATGAATTTCATGCTGAAATCTTTGATGAGGTTTATGAAATTTCTTCTCCTCCCTCTCTTTTTTCTGTCTTCTTTATGTGGTTTATGATGTCTGGTTTCTATTTGGGCATTGAAATTTCCTTCTAATTCTAGCTGGGGTTTGTGCATTCTTTTAGGGTGAATATATGGCTGGTTGCCGCTGGTAGTTTGGGGGCTCTTAGATTGATTCTATATGTTGGAATCTCAATGGTTTTCTTGTTGATTTCTGCTCTCTTCATAAGCTATACTACGATTATGCCGATTGGGAGTGAATGAGTTACTGTATTATGCATAAATTTAGAAAATTTTCATTTGGCCAGCTGGATACCCAGTGGGAGAAATTGGATTTCTCTTCTTGGTGTATACATATTTGATTCATACAGATTTCGGTTTAGGCTTCAATCTAGATCACCCAAGTTTTTCCTTCTCCTTCGGCCACCCCTTAAAAATTCGTAATAATCGTTTGATGGAGTCAACGTCGATAGCTATTTAAGATGCAACCCATATTAAAAAGATGCTTAATTTCATATACTACGGAGGATGACGTCAAAAGATAGGGCTGACGATGATCCGAAGAATGATAAGCGAAAATAATAGATGGCGGTGAGTTTTTATCTCTTTAATTTATGCTTTATTTGTCGATTATTTTTAATTAACACATGCATAACTACTTATGTTCACACTAAAATTATTTCATGCATGTGCATACAAATCATTTCATTTAAATTTGTTGAAGAATGAAGAATCAAAGCCCACAAAATAACATTTAGGCTTGTTGACGCAGGACGAATCTATAGACGGCGTAAAATCTGTGACCTAACCCTACATGTTATGCAAAGCCCGACGGGTTAAATCACAATTGAATAATAAATAATGATATCCCACACAGATAATTCCAAACAAGACAAAATATTTTACTAGGGCAAAACAAGCTTAGGCTTTCCTCCGCGTGGAGGGCCAAAGCACGAGCGCGCGGCGAATAAGCCCTACAAATCACAAAATAATCTAAAGCAAACAACTAATATTTCAGGGATCCAAGCAAACAGGAAATCATAACACCATATATTAATATTGAAAATTAAACGTCCATACAACAAATAAAACTCACAAAATATGGGGGCTGCCCAAGGCAATGGAGATCCCACGAGACGATGCGCTGTGATGGCGATCCGCGGCGGAACCGGGGGTGGTATGCTGTAGGGGATGACTGGATCTGAGGCGGCAGAGGCTGTGGGGTGGGAAAAGGGCGGCAATGGGGCTCTGGAGGTGGACTGGGTCGGCGGCTACAAAGGGAAGAAGGGGGGGACTGGCTGCACTGGATAGTGGGCGGCGAAACTGGTGGGGAACGGGCTGGACAGCGGCAGATCCGATGGGGGACGGGCTGGACAGCGGCAGATCTGACGGGGGACGGGCTGGACAGCAGCAGTGGGAGGAGGAGGGAGGAGTGGTGGTGGCGTATGGGAGAATAGGGGGGGGGGGGGGAGGGGCGGATGGCAGGAACAGCGGTGGCAGGAACAACGGAAGGAGGAGGAGAGGCGGCAGAGGCTGTGGCTTCAGGGGAATTAAACTATAGCCAAATGAACAGTAAATTTCATTTTTGAACAGTGCCAAAGTGGGGATTTTCTGGCCAGCCAATAGTGGCTGTTTGGGAGGCTGTTGGGGGGCTGCGGGAGGGAGTTTGGGAGGGGGAAAAGAGGGCTAGGGTTAGGGGGTACCTTGGGGAGGGAGATACAAGCCTAGGAGTCGTCACCTAGGGTTCCACGGAGTCGGCACCGTGGAGGGATTGCCGGATTTCGGGATTTCTCTTCTCCAAAATCTGCAATGCCTCCAATCAGCCCACTACCTATCTATTTATAATAAAATAAAGGTTAGGGCATCCCACCTTCAACGGCTATGATTGGCCGGAGGTGGGGCCACCCAAATACATCAAAACAAGTGCAAAAATAATAAACTAATATATCAAATTGATTCGCAACGCGAATCCGAACACATCTGCGGAGTCCGATCGTCGATCCGGGTACGCCATATATGGAAAGTCGCCAAATCAGCCCCGAACAGGCCCAAAGCTCGTCCTCGCCTCTGCTCCGCATCACTTGTTCATTGTACTTGGCCCATGTTAAGGCTCATGTTGTCATCTTCTTTATTAGTCCCACATTACGTATTATGTGAGGCCCCGAGCCAGACCTCACAGAAAATCTGTATCTGAGTCTCTTTGTAAGCATTTATCGCAGCATAGTAATAACATGAGTACAATGAAAATACATAAACAAAACTCATACCTTTGCTCGTTCTTCCGTTCTAGTCAGTCTAACTTTCCTCGGAGCACTCAGAGTCGCATCCGTTACCTAAAAAGATAAACCACGACGGGTTTAGTCATAAAGAATATGACTAAGCGAGTAACATACCTCTTTAACTGCTGTACATGCACGCAACAAACGTTAGTAGCAATATGCATAAATATTCAAGTATATAATCAAGAACAGTAAAGTATTCACTTTCAGTGTATAATCAATCAATAACAATAACTACAGTGTTCGTACTATAATGGTTTCTGTTTCAAATTCTGGTATTCGATCTCTTTTATTAACAGTCATTTTGTTCATTCGTGTCAAACATTCCATCAATTCCGTTTCACTTTTGGAATCAAATTTCATATTCTTTCGCATTATAGCTCATGCAATTTGTTTCACTTTCTGAATCAGATTTCTCGTTTATCGTTAGTTTAATTTAATTAGGAAATCATAAGGGTTGCCGTAGAATCATCCCTTCTTGGTCTTCAACGACCTCTTGGCCTTCAACGGCCTCTGGCCTTCAACGACCTCAAATAAATCTCAAAAATATTTTCTGCCGTAGCGTATTCACCCCCCACTACGGCTACTGGGTTAACTCTTATCATTTCAAATATTCTTATGGATCGATGCAATATGCTTATTCAATCATATAGTAGTTTTAGTTAAAATATTCCCCTCAGAATTTATTTCATCGCTTCTTTCTTGCCAATTCAACATTTTCCAGCGATTCTTGGATTTATCAGTGATTCAAAATTCGAACAATTTCAATTTCATGTCAATGCACAGTCACTAAAATACTTTTTGTATAAAAATCTATCATATGTATAGTAAAAATAATTCAAAGCTATGCATAATTAAAGAAATAAGTACTCACCATGTATCCTTTGCCTTTAATCGTACCAGGATTTTCATCGGGTCTATCTCCGGACGCCATCCTCTGCAGTATCAGTGAAATCATTTACTTTAAGGTTGCATCACGAATTAGTTACGATTTACTTCCTACTACGATTACCACTACGACTCGATAGGAGTTGCCTAGGGAAAGACAAACTTGGGTGACTCGAAAGAGATGCGAAAATCAGATTTTTAACTCGTACAAAGATCAGATTTCAGCCCTTGACAACTCACAAAAACATTACTACTAACAGCCCACAATAAGCATGAAGAGGGTAGCTAAGAGGAGTCCTCAAGAACCAACAGTAAAAGCTTGCCAATACAAGTACTAGCAGCAGTAAATGACAGCAATTAACAGCCCAACTAAGAATGGCAGCCCAAACAACAAGTTAAAATCCGGCCAACACAAGCTAACAAATCCAGCACTAAGGGCTGCTATGTGGCAACACCAAGGGCTGCCAACAGCAGCACCAAGGGCTGCCACTGCAGTCCAAAACCTCTCCAAAATAGTGGATCAAGAGCCAACTGAAAACAACCCAAAGACATCCAACAGTCAAGAGAAACAACAACCCAATTCACAAAATCTGAGCCAACCAAGGTTCAGTACTTCAGAGCTAATTGAATCAACAAGGTCAGCTACATCAGCCTCCAAAGCAGCCATACAGCACAAGGTAGATGAGTACACAGCACACCCAAATCCAAGGTAACAAGGCAACCAAGGTCTGAAAGTAATCAACTCAGATATGGAGGGAGAGGGAGAGAAAACAAATCAAAACCCTAGCATAACTCATACAATAAAGGAATCAAATCCCCCAACACTGAAACCTAACTCTTCTCCTACAAATTTCAGCAACTAAGCAAAACAACCATCTATTAAGAAGGAGAAGAGGGGAAAGTAGAAGAAGTGCTCACAGTGAGGAGAGCAGAAAAAAATAAGAGTTCCAACAGCCGGCCACTCGCTTCTTGCCAACACAAACACCAAGCAGCAATAGCAGCAATAGCCCAACAGATAGTAGCGCCAGCTCTAAACAGAGCTTCCAGCACAACCACGGGAAGGAGCAAGGAAGGAGAGGGGCATCAAGGCTCCAGGAGGAGGCGGTAAGTAAAAAAAAAACAAATATCGGGATAAGCCCTCAATAGGAAAGGCTGAAAATCCACCGCCTAAGGGATAAAATAATCATAAATATTAATAATAAGAAGCATCAGCACAACCCTCAACCAACCCAAAATCAGCCAGCCAAAATCAGCTAGGCCAAATAACTAGCCAAATCAGCCAATAGCTAGCCCACTTGGCTACTAAACCAAATCTAATTCCACCTCCAATTACATCAATTTCAGAATTTTATTTCAACATCGGAATATAAAATAAACACGAAACGAACGCCGCAAAACATCAAAAATCTCGAATTTCAAAAATAACTTGTGCGACGTCGAATCGGCACTGAATCTTGTTTTCTTTTTCATCATCGGGGATTTTATTCATTTACGTCTCTTTCAATTTTGCTTAAACGTTTTGGGTCGTTACATATTAAGAGTTTGATTGTAGTTTATCTCCCTATATATAGGGCATCGCTGTACATTGAAAGTGTGGAAAATAATGGAAATATTAAATTTTGTTTCTCATTTTGGTTATTTCTCACTTGGTATCTGAGACAACCGATCCTCAAATTTCTCGCGTGGCTTAAGTTCCTAATCCTCCGGGCTAGCCCTTCTCTGCGGTCAACTCTTCTAACCGCAGATCTGCTCGCTTCGTGAGGAGTTCTTTTCCTTACTCCTCCGAGTTGCTCTTCCTCGGTTTGTATAGGCTTTCCCTGCTGCCAACCGGGCCCCACCTAACTGGTGATTGTCGCGACCTCTACTTTATAACTGATCTTCTCGCTCTGCTCGCAACCAGCTCTTCCACGATCTCTCCATCGCTGAACTCCCTTCAGTTGCTGGTTCTTGTGATCGCGTTCCCCCTTCTGCTCGCGCCTCTGACCGCTTCGATCCCATGCTCGCCTGGTCGCTCCGATCTTCTCATTGTTCTGGTTGTTGACCTCTGCTCGCCTCCAACTTTGGCTCGTTTCCTAGTTGCTTGGCCGCTCAAGTCGCAACTCCCCTGTCCGACAGAGCTTTGTCTGTTGTTGCTGCTCCTACCCTCTAGTTCTCATTCGCGCTTGCCGCGTCTGCAAGCCAGTTCGCAGGCTAGATCTTGATCGCCTGTCCGTCGATCTCCTTTGCACTTGCCGCACTCCTCGGCAGTATCAGTGCTCCCGACCGCAAGTGAGAGCACGTTCTCCTGACCGAACGTGACCGCAAGTTCTCCTTCCCGCACGTTCTCCTGACCACACGCCAACTCTTGATCGCCTTTCTCCTCCTGCCGAGCAACTACTTCTGTCCAGCCCTTATCTTGTGGTCTGCCGATCATGCGAACTCCTGGGGCTCATTCTAGCTCATGTTCCCGCTCTGAAATCGCCATTCTTCAGGATGAACTCTGGTGCTTGCGGGAGCCAATTGCTCGCACCTCTGGTCCCGTGGCCTCTTCCTTCCATGCCAGCCTTGCGTTTTATCCTCTTGGCTCCTCTTGGATTATGGACTCCGGCGCTACCAATCACGTCTCTCCACAAAAACCCTCTCGCTACACCGATGCTCATGTTCCAAAATTTATCACAATTGCGAATGATGCTACCACCTCTGTCTATGGATGCAGAGATCTTGCTGTAACTCCTTCCCTTTCGTTACGCTCTGTTCTTCATGTCTCTGACTCTGCCTTTAATCTCCTCTTTGTTAGTCGCCTTACTCAAGAGCACGACTGTTTCATTACTTTTACCTCATCTTCTTTTGCGGTGCAGGATCGATGGACGCAGCGTGTTATTGGTACCGGTCGACTGTCAAATGGGCTCTACACTTTGGACATTCCCGCTTCCGTGTTATCCTCGGTTACTTCCATTGACTGACATTGTCGACTTGGCCATGCTCCTCCCCTATCCTTCGCAAAGCACTTCCTGATTTTCCGTTTGCTGAGTTTCAATGTGAAACTTGTATTTACGGCAAGCAACACCGATCTACCTTCACCCCTCATTGCTCTCGCAACTCCGCTCCCTTTGACTTGATCCACTCGGATATCTGGGGTCCGTTTAAAACTGTCAGTCTATCTGGCTATCGATATTTTTTTGACCTTTATTGATGATCATTCTCGTGTCACCTGGTTATATTTACTGCGTGATCGCTCTGAGGTGTTGTCATGCTTCCGCTCCTTCCTCGCAGAAACTCATACTTAGTTTTCACGCTCAATTAAAATTCTTTGCACTGATAATGCTCGCGAGTATATCAACCACGAATTCCAGGACACCTGTAATCTCCTCAGCATTCTCCATCAGACATCTTGTGTCTATACGCCACAACAAAATGGTGTCGCTGAACGAAAGAACCGTCACCTTCTGGAGGTTGCTCGCTCCATTATGTTCCAGATGAACGTTCCAACCCATTATTGGCATTTTGCTGTTTCCACCGCATGCTATTTAATTAATCGCATGCCGTCGACCGTCCTCAACTTTGCAACTCCCTTTTCCATTTTGTATCTTTCCACACCACCCTTCTTCCTTCCGCCTCAGATTTTTGGATTTGCCTGCTTTGTCCATAATCTCGGACCTCTTGTCGATAAGTTGGCTCCTCGTGCTACCAAATACATCTTTGTTTGGTACTCTCGCACAAAAAAAAGTTGTGTCATTCTCCTACTACTGGGAAAACAATCACCTCTGCGGATGTTACCATCTTTGAGGATCAATCGTTTTACTCAACTCTTCCTGATGCTAGATCTCCCACGACTCTCCCACGCCCGGCTGTTCCCACTCACACTGCTCCTCCCTTTCTCCCTACTCCTACTCCCGACCTACTCTTTCCTCACCCACTCCCTACACCTCCTCTTGTGCTCCCCTCTCTTCCTCTACAAGTGTACACTCGCCGTCGTTCTCAGTCTGATGCCCTGCGACAGTTACAGCCTACTGATGCTGCTCCCCGACCCGATGATCCGTTTACAGTTGCCTCCCACGATGCGGTTGCTTGTACCGCTCACCCTCTATCTGATTATGTTTCCTTGCACCGCCTCTCCTGCACCTTCGCAGGTTTGCGACATCTTTGTCCTCTATTTCCACCCCGTCTTACGTGCAGGAGGCTCTTCAGCAATCGGGGTGGCGGGCGGCAATGGATGGAGAAATGACCGCTCTCTGGGCCAATCACACTTAAGACCTTGTTCCCCTTCCTCTTGGTCATTCACTTATTCTCCAGTTGGCTGTAAATAAGTTTTGACCGTCAAGCATCACTCTGATGGGACAATTGAGCGTCTCAAAACTCGTCTTGTCGCTCGTGGCTTCACTCAACAACACAATCTTGATTATGAAGAGACGTTCTCTCCTGTTGCCAAGCTCAATACTGTCCATATTGTTATCTCTTTAGCAGTCCATCGACATTGGACATTACACCAACTCGATATTAAGAATGTCTTTCTCAATGACGATATTATGGAAATGGTGTACATACAACAACCTCATGGTTATGCAACCACGGGGGAGTCTCTGGCGTGTCACCTCAAAAAATCTCTTTACGGTCTCAAGAAGTCCCTACGGGTATGGTTTAACAAGTTCAGTCGAGTTGCCCGTGATATTGGTTTTATTCGGAGCTCTGCTGACTTCTCCTTATTTATTCATCACAGTCCAACATGCACAATGGTTCTTCTTATCTATGTTGATGACATTCTTCTAACAGGGGATGCCATCTCTGGCATCACTTTAGTCAAAAAGCATTTGACCTCACAGTTTCAGACTAAAGATTTGGGTCTTCTCCGGCACTTCTTGGGTATCGAGGTTGCTCGACGTTCTGATGGCCTTGTATTATCTCAACAAAAATACTGCCTCGATCTTCTTCGTGATGCAGGCTATTCGGGATGTAAGCCCGCTGACACACCTATGGATGTCACATGGCGAAGCAAAAAGCAAACTGGTGTTGCACGCTCCTCTGCCGAGGCTGAGTATCACTCAATGGCTTCTGTTGTTCCTGAACTTACATGGCTAGAGAGTCTTCTTTATGATTTGGGCGTTACACTTCCTTCTCCACCAGTCCTTTGCGATAATCAAGCTGCTATCCACATCCCCGAGAATCCTGTATTTCATGAGCTTATGAAACACATTGAAGTTGATTGTCATTTTTCCTGAGAAAAGGTTCAAACTCAGAAGTTGATTTTACGACATGTACCTGTTGCAAAATAAGTGTCAGACATTATGACAAATGCCTTACATCATTCTTTATATTGCAAATTCCTTTCCAATCTTGGTGCATACGACTTGTACACTCCAGCTTGCGGGAGAGTGTTGAAGAATGAAGAATCAAAGCCCATAAAATAACATTTAGTCTTGTTCATTGTACTTGACCCATGTTAAGGCCCATGTTGTTGTTCTTTATTAGTCCCACATTGTGTATTAGGAGTTTGATTGTAGTTTGTCTCCCTATATATAAGGCATAAATGTACATTGAAAGTGTGAAAAATAATGGAAATATTAAATTTGTTTCTCATTTTTGTAGTTTCTCACAAAATTGATTCAGTTCATTATGTTAGATCACTGACAATAAATAATTGCTAAAGATGACTAAAATATGATATAAAAAGCGATTAATATTTTGAGGGAAATTTTAATTAACCCTCTATTCTAAATACAAACATAACACATAAATGAAGAAAAATACAAAATTGAATCCATCGATGCATAGATAATGTTAAGGGTTGTCCATGTACTGCTTTCCAGTAGGACCAAAAGGCCTTATGCGTGTTCGATCACACTGAATTGGACTCCAAGGGGCCTAAAGGCCTGAAGTGTGTTTGAGCGTGTTGGATTGGTAGACGAGGACCTTGAGGGATCAGACCCAAAGACTGATGACTAACACGGCTACCCTTAACGGTACCTCTAGACTGAAAAGGATGAAATGAATAAATTCAATGTAAGAAAACGAATGAATATATTGCTTATTTTTATACTGCTTACAAAGTTTTTTTTTCTTTTTTTAAAGGGGAGCCTTGGCGCCCCGGTTACGGTGTTGCCGTGTGACCTTGAGGTCACGGGCTCGAGTCCTGGAAGCAACCTCTTGCAAAAATGCAGGGTAAGGTTTGCCTACATTTCACCCTTGCGGTGTGACCCTTCCCCGGACCCTTGCTGCACGGGGATCTTTTGTGCACCGGGCTGCCCTTTTTTTTACAGCTTATAGATTTTTTATACTGCTTCATACTGTTACATATTGCTTATAGATTACCACACAGTTACATTATAACGTTGATTACTGATGCGTACTGTTTACTACTTACTATAAAATATTATATGCATATTATTACTAATCTAGTGTTACATGTATATCGATTAAAGATGTAAAATTCTAACTTTTTTTGTATGACTAACCCTTTATATTCTAATTGTTAGGGTCCAAGCACAAAGCTGGACACGAGTAAGACATTGTCTGAATAAGAGAAAAAGAAGTGAAGAGAGGAGTAGTACAAGTGGGAAATTTCAATTAAGCGAGCTTTCTCCACTAGAGTACCATAATCGGTATGCAAAGCGACACCAAATATGCTTGAATATTATCGCGTAGGCCCTCTTGGAAACAAAAGTAACGCTCCGCTTCAGTTGCCACCAGAGAGCATGCATAATATGCCAGATTTGAAAATTCGGTTTCATACTGGGGCACCGTTCGATTACCCTGTGAACTTGAAATTCTACTCTGCGATTCATAATGTAAATTGTTGTGGGCTACAGGCGTCACAGTGTAGGAGAAGTTGCACATTCAGGATCAATTAATAATTTGATTTTGGAATAAGTGTAACATTAATGATTGTAGCATTATTAAGATTAATTTCCCTAGTACTATCCTTTTCTCTCTTTCCCCCCTCGACCCATACAAGTGAGGATTGAACTATGCTTTTCAATTGCGAGTTAGTCACTAGTTAGGGAAACCTTATGGCTTAAAAACTCTCCTATTATTTTCGGTGCATAATATTAGTCTTCTTTGTGTTGCACAAGATGTGTTGGGATGGATCGTGAAGTCCACAAATTGTGACTTGCAACCATTCTAAAAAAGGTTTACGGTAATTAATTTCAACTGTATATGGAAGATATGTGTATTCATTGCTGTATTATCTAAATTTTTTCGTCAAATATTTTAACTTTACGTTGAACCTTATTCATATGGTCGCTGTAAACTAACTCAATTACTTTTTTTTTCTTAAACTTTAGCCGTACATCGTAATATGATAAAATCATGATAACTATGTTTGTTATGAAACATTTCTTGTATGCTGGGCTGTTAGGGACTTAGGGTTATTAGCCTCACCTATTAGATTGGTAGATCTGTTATCCGTCATTGTTTTCATGTTACATGGTAAGATTGTTCTGAATTGTGCGTTAAGTTTCCATACACTCATTCCTTTATATATACAAGAGATATAATATTAAAATTATAAGTAAAATACCTTAGGCTTAGAAAATGCAAAATAATATAACGTTCTAGAGCAAAAAAAGTACAATACAATTTATGAATAAGAAATACATAGTTCAACAATTTCATTCATAGTTTTCTTCTCTTTAAACCTCTTAAGGTATTATAGGGAATGTTTTAATCTCTTCCATTAGCACGTGTATTCAGTGCTTTGTATAATTAACTTATTAATTCTATATTTTATTTCTTTACCACATGCATGATGAACTGTAATACTGTTGGAGAATAGAAATGTGGAATTAAATGATTGAAAGGAGGCTGAGATACATCAAGGGCAATAAAGGAAAAATACAATAAAATAACATAATTCCAACACTCTCCCTCAAGTTGGGCGTGTGATATCTTGCATGCCCAACTTGTACATAATTTTTCCAAACATGTTTTGACTTAATCCCTTGGTGAGAGCATCCGCTAACTGTTGATTTGAAGGGACAAATGGTGTGCTCACAACTCCTCTTTCTATATTCTCTTTGATCAAGTGGCGGCCAACCTCCACATACTTTGTGCGGTCATGTTGGATAGGATTGTGAGCAGTGCTAATGACGGCTTTGCTATCACAACAAAGTCTCACGGGTCCTTGGTTTCCATGCCAAGATCGTTCAATAGAGATTTAATCCACAGTCCTTCGCAAATCTCATGCGCAATAGCTCTGAATTCTGCCTCTGCACTCGACCCGACAACTACATGTTTTTTACTTCTCCAGTTACCAAATTACCACCAACTAGTGAACAATAATCAGAGGTGGACCTCCTGTCATCAACTGAAACGGCCCAATCAGCATCAGTATAGAATTCAACTGTCAGTTCTTTGCCCAGGGAGAACAGGATATCCTTTCTAGGAGTGAACTTGAGATACCGAAGGATTCAGTTGGCAGCTTCTAAGTGACGGGTTTTTGGTGAGTGCATGAACTGACTGATGACACCAACGACATATGAAATATCCAGACGAGTATGAGATAGATAGATTAGGCGACCAGCCAGTCGTTGAAATCCAGTGATATCAGCCACCACTTCCCCATCATATCTACCCAATCTGTGGTTGACTTCAATTGGGGTGTCAGCAGGTCTACATCCACTCATCCCACATGACTGGATCAAGTCAAGGATGTACTTCCTCTGAGATATGAATATACCATGATTTGATCGAGCGACCTCAATTCCCAGGAAGTTTCTGAGATTTCCCAGGTCTTTTACTTCAAACTCCTTTGCAAGTCTTTGTTTCAGAATTTGAATTTCTTCAGTATCATCGCCCGTGATAATGATATCATCTGCATAGACAATAAGAGCAGTGAGTCTCCTATGTTTGTGCCTTACAAATAAAATAGGATCTGCATTGCTCTGAGAGTATTCAAATGTGACCACAACTCTATGAAATCTCCCAAAACAGTCCCGAGGATACTGTTTTAAGCCATATAAAGATTTCTTCAACCTGCATACCTTTACCCCAGATCCTGCCAGGGTAAGACCAGGTGGTAACGACATGTAGACTTCTTCTTACAAGTCCCCATGAAGAAATGCATTCTTCACATCTAACTGAATCAAAGTCCACCCTTTGTAGGCATCACACAAGAGCAAAACTCTTATAGAATTCATCTTCGCCACAGAGGCAAAGATTTTTTTAATAGTCAATCCCCTTGGTCTGAGTATAGCCCCTAGCCACCAATCGAGTCTTGTATCGCTCAACACCTTGAGAATTCTGCTTGACGGAGAACACCCACTTACACCCTACCACGGTCTTGCCAGGTGGCAAACAGACCAAGTCCCATGTGCAATTCTTTTCCAAGACCAACATCTCCTCACGCATAGCATCTTGCCACTTTTGGTGAGCAATAACATCCTGCCAAGTTGACGGGATAGAAATGGAGGAGAGAGAGGCAATAAAGAGTTTATGTGAGGGGGATAATGAGTTATTGGACACAAATTGGGACATTTGATGTTGGGTAGAGATATTGTTATCTTGAGTCCCCAAAGATGGATCCGATGTTGGAGCTGGTAACCTGAGAGAAGCCGATGTACCTGAACCCCTTTTCCGCCGAGTATACACCTGTAAAGGAGGAGTGGTCATTAGAGGAGTACACAAGGATGTATACATAGCAGGGATAAGCACAAAAGGAGGAATGGGTAGAGGAAGATATGAAGGAAGAATGGGTAGGGGAAGAGAGCTCACTTCCATTGGGTAAGACTCCCCATGAAGTGAGGGCTCATAGTAGGACTCAGACTCCCGAAACATGACATCCATAATAATGAAGGTCTTTTTTGAAGCTGGATGGAAGCATTTATATCCTTTCTGGGTAGGAAAGTACCCAATAAAGATACACTTGAGAGCACGAGGATCAAGTTTGGATGTGGGACGCACATGGACAAAACACACACACCCAAAGATCCAGGAAGGAGATGTGTGGGAGAGACAGAAAGAGCCTCAAGAGAGGATTTGTGGCCAAGAACATGAGTCAGCAAACGATTAATAAGGTACGCCGTACGCCGCAGTCAGAACCGCATCGCCCCAAAAATACTTAGGGAGGTGCATCTTCAGGAGGAGGCAACAAGCTACCTCTAGAAGATGGCGATTCTTGCGCTCGACGACCCCATTCTTAGCCGGGGTGTAGACACAAGATGTCTGATGTATAATTCCCTAGTCACTAAAATAACACTCAAAGGAAGAGTCAATGCACTCACAACCATTATCATTGTGCAAAACTTTAATGATAACGTTAAACTGAGTAGCCATCATCTTATAAAAATCTTGAAATAAGGGAAAAACATCATTCTTGTTTTTCATTAAGTAGACCCACGGAAAAACAATCCATAAACGTAACAAACCAATGGAAACCAGAAATAGAGGCAACAAGGCAAGAACCCCAAACATCAGTATGAACCACAGCAAAAGGAGAAGCACTATGAGTAGACACATGATTAAGAGAAGCACGATGATGTTTACAAAGAGCACACACATCACATTTAAAAACATTCAAAGAAACATTCGACGTATTTGGAAATAAAAGATGCATAATAGATAGAGAAGGATATCCCAGGCGGTAGTGCCAGGAGTCCACAGAGGTCTGAGTAGTAGAAAGAGCCTGTGGAGAAGAGGCAGAGCTGGAGGTGTCAAACAGGTAGAGACCATCACACAGTCTACTAGAGCCAATCATCATCCCCGTCTTCAGGTCTTGAAAGACACACAAGGAGGGAAAAAAGGTTACTGAGCAATTCATAGAATTAGTAAGGTGACTAATAGAAAACAGGTTGCGGGTAAGCTTAGGAACATGAAGCACCAAAAAGAGCATGAGGGAGGAGCAAGGAGTAAATCCTTTCCCGACAATGGGAGACAGAGATCCATCAACAATGCTCTCTTTGTCCCTACTAGACAAAAGGATATATGACACAAAACCTGTAGCAGAACCAGTAATGTGGTCTGTGGCGCCGGAATCAATGATCCACTGGGTGGGAGAGCAAGCAGTAGCAGAGTGGGCACCTGGAATCCCCTGGTGGGCATATGAAGAGCTGGCAGACTCAGATGAGTGGCCATGCATGAAGCGGCGAAAGACTTGAATCACCTCAGCAAAAAGGGCAGAAGGAACCTCAGGGGGATCAGGTCCTCCATAAGGAGCAAGATCATCATTGCATCAGAGAGATGAGCCGAACGAGACGGAGAAGGTCGACCCAGAGTGTGACTAAAGCCACGACCGCCACGAGTAGCAGGACCCCCGCGAGGAGTAGGAAAGCCATGAAACTTAAAGCAAGTGTCCCGAGTATGGTGGGCTTTCCTACAATAATCACACGTCAAGTGGTTCTTGTCCATAGACTTGGACCACGGATAGAGTGGCCACCGGGACTAAACTGAGCGGCAAGGGCAGAGCCCTCAGCAACAATGTCTGGTAGACGAGTCTGCCGACGATCATATTCTTGCTGAACCGAACTATACACCTCAGGTATGGAAGGTAGAGGAGAGCGACCAAGAATCTGAACACTGATGGGATCAAAGTCACATTGGTGACCATGAAGAAACTCGAAGATGCGGTTGCGTTCCTCCCGGGCACGGACCAACACCTCATCCTCAGGGGGGACAAGAGTAAGCGAATCGAAATGGTCATACTCTTGGTAAAGTTGGGTAAACTCCAGTTAATAGGCAGCCGTGGACGATCCCCGTGGTGCAAGAGAAAGATCCGTCGCCGTAATTGAAAAATCTGAGCGGCATTCCCACGGCTAGGGCTGATATCGAGTCGAGTTCGAGCGATTTTGGCTCGGCTCGAAATCGAAATTTTCGAGTCGAACTCGGCTCGAAATCGAAATCGATTTCGAGTCGACTCGACTCGACTCGAAATGGCTCGATTCCGAGCTGGCTCGAAATCGAATCGAGCTGGCTCGAAATCGAACTGAGGTAATTCAAAATCGAATCAATCTGGCTCGAAATTGAGCAATTTTTCTCTTTATTCGTAATTGGCTCGAAATTAAATTGGAAAACATCTAAATTTAGCAAATGAAACATTTAAAGTCTTCAATATTTTTATTTAGGTTTAAAATTTAGTATTTTTAAATTTAAAATAATAACATATTAATAAATACATAATATTTTTAATCAATTCGAGTTGATTCAAATCATATTTCGAGCGATTCAGGGCTGGCTCGAAATCGACTCGAAATCAGATTCGAGTCAAATTGAATCGACTCAAATTGAGTCGAATCAATTGTAACCGATTCCGATTCGGCTCAATATTCGAGCGATTTTCGAGCGACTTTCGAGTTTCGAATAATATGCTCAGCCTTACCCACGGCAGGAATATGTAATCTCGGCACGCTTCCAAATGTCGACCGCGGTGTCCAGAAATAGGTAGTTGCGAGCAATAGACTCCTGCATAGAGTTGGTCAGTCAGGACATCACCAAGGAGTTCTCAGATTCCCATTGGGGCCAATCCGGAGAGGTAGTAGTATGTCCCCTGGTAGTACCACAGATAGCCAAACAGACGACGGCTCTTGAGGGCCAGAGTAACGGAACGAGCCCACGAGTAGGGCTGATATCGAGTTGAGTTCGAGCGATTTGGGCTCGATTCGAAATCGAAATTTTCGAGTCGAACTCAGCTCAAAATCGGCTCAAAATCGAAATTGATTTCGAGTCGAGCCGGTTCGACTCGAAATGACTCAATTCCGAGCCGACTCGAAATTGAATCGAGCTGGCTCGAAATTGAATTAAGTTGTCTCGAAATCAAATCAAGCTGACTCAAAATTGAGCAACTTTTCTCTTTATTCCTAGTTGGCTCGAAATTAAATTGGGAAACATTTAAATTTAGCAAATGAAGCACTTAAAGCCTTCAATATTTAGGTTTAAAATTTAGTGTTTTTAATTTTAAAATATTAAAATATTAATAAATACATAATATTTTTAATCAATTCGAGCTGATTTGAATCATAGTTCGAGCGATTCAGGGCTGACTTGAAATCAGATTCGAGTCAAATTGAATCGACTCAAATTGAGTCGAATCAATTGTAACCGATTCCGATTCGGCTCAATATTCGAGCGACTTTTGAGTTTCGAATAATATGCTCAGCCCTACCCACGAGAGATAATTGGTTCCATCCAACTTAATGGTAGTGATCTGAGGAGTCCCGTGATCATGGGTGGCATGAAGAGATCCAGTAGAAGGCAAAGAATTTTGATGGGCACTCCCACCGCAGGAGACATCCGTAGTTTCACCACTTCCCGACATAGCAAGCGAGGAAAAGAAAACACCGGGCTGCTAAAGGAGAAGATTCTCACTCATAGAAAGAGGAGAAGCAACGGAGGAGCGCAATCACGCATGGAGAGGAAGAGACATCCCCACATGAAGGGGAAACGGACGCTGGAGGAGCAATCCTGCATACATTCGGCGTCAGAAATGGCTCAAGCAGCCATGCAGAGGAGGAGAACCGCTGGTGCCGACCGGCGCTTGCGGAAAGAAGCAGGAGCGGAGGCTTGCGCTAGGGTTCGACAAAGGAGGGGACGCGGGCTAGCGAAGGAGGGGACACGGGCGACGCGGCGGGCGAGCGAAGGAGGGGACGCGGTCGACGAATCGACGGGAGCTGTAGACGATAGGGAAGTCGCGGAAGACGGACGTGCGAAAAAAAGTTAGGTTACCGCTGGCTTTGATACCATGTTAGAGAATAGAAATGTGTAATTAAATGATTGAAAGAAGGCTCTCTCCTATATATAGGAGGGAGATACATCAGGGACAATAAAGGAAAAATGCAATAAAATAACATAATTCCAACAAATACTTTTATTGGTCAAATAATATTTCCTTGTGTAACGAGGGGATGGGAGTACATCTGAAATAAGATCGAAATATCTACATATGCTTTATAATGAGTTTTTTGTGCTTTCTGTTGCTTAAATCTTGTTGATGGCCATTTTTGAATATTTGTAGTAACCATGCTTTGTTTAATTTCTTATGCTGGCATTATTTTTGGCAGAGCTGAATCCAAACTCCTTTTTGGTTTTCTTGTCAATGTTTAGGCATATTGCCTGTACCGACAAAACAAACTGCTAGACGCATTGGATTCTCTAAATAACCAAGAAAAAACTCCAATGGCTTTACAGTTAGAGTCTCAAATTCTATATCGATTGGGAAAAATGGAAGCTTGCATGCATACCTATGAGAAGCTACAGAAGTTCAAGATTGATTCCTTGGATCTAAAAACAAATATTGTTGCTGCTTTAATATCAGCTGGAAGGTCAAGTGAAGTACAGACAATGATGGATTCACTCAAAGTTAAAAGTTCCAGTAGCTTTGAGCTAGCTTACAACACTGCATGTTCTCTTATAGAAAAGAAACAGTATGCCGAAGCAGAACAACAACTACTATCAGCCAGAAGGTAATAACTTATATAAATTAGTAAATAGATTAAATTATTCCTGAAGTGGAAGCAGAAGAAAATTTTTATTAACCACTTTGAATTTATGCGACATGATAATTAGATATAAATGTTATTGATGTGATATTTTCAAATGCATTATGAGCCATGATTTAGATATAATGTGATGCGATATTTTCGAACACATTTTTTGTTCAGAAATATTAGACAATTTATTTCAAACACATTTATATCTAGCCATCAGGATGAAATTTCAACGCTCGTTGGTTACTCATAAGTGATGGGAAGTGGAGCTTTCTAACTGGGAATGTAAAACCAGTGAAATACACTTTTAAGAAAGTTTTTGGTTGCCAACAAGTTACACTTCCATTTTTTGTTTGAGATGAGACCTCTGAGAGTAAGACTTTTAGGGGATCTGGTTTGCTTTGGCTGAGGTGAGTCCTTTTTTCGAGAAGAAGAGGCTTTTAGGCGTTCTGATTGTGCCTTGAATTCGATATTGTTTTGGGCATGAATTGATTGTCAACTCACCGGACCTTTAAGTAGAGAGAAACTGGAAATAATGTTATTATGTCAAAAAACATTTACACACACACACACACACACACATATATATATATATATATGATATGTGACATATCATATATTCAACTCTCCCCCTCATGTTGGGAGTATATATCAATCATTCCCAACTTGAATGTATTATCAACAAAGTTGTCATATCTTAACCCTTTGGTGAAGATGTCGGCAATTTGATCTCGAAAGTTCACAAAGGGTGTACAAATATTGTCTTTGTCAAGGTGATTTTTATTGAAATGTCTATCCACTTCAACATGTTTGGTTCGATCATGTTGAACTGGATTGTGAGCAATATTGATGGCTGCTTTATTATCGCAATAGAGAGTAATAGACTTCGCCTCAAGGATTCCCAAGTCCAGAAGAATAGATTTCAACCACAAGCTTCACATACTTCTTGTGACATAGCTCTATATTTCCTCAGCACTAGATCGTGCTACAATATTTTGTTTCTTTCTCCTCCAAGATACAAGATTTCCACCCACAAAGGAACAATATTCTATATTGGATTTTCGGTCATCTTGGCTACCTGCCCATTCAACATCAGTAAAAATCTCAATTTTCAAGGGTTGGTTTGTTGAAAACAGAATCCCACGTCCGGGAGACTTCTTGAGGTATCTCAAAACCTGGTAAGCAGCCTTTTGATGACGGATCCTGAGAGCATGCATGAATCTACTCAGAATGCTAACAACATACATAATATCAGTACATGTATGAGATAAGTATATTAGTCTACCAACCAATCTCTGGTAGCTCGATGAGTCAACTTTATCTCCATTTGTGTCTTCATCAATTTTGTGATTTGCCTCAATGGGGGTCTCCAAGGGAGCACATCCAAGCATGTCAGTTTCCTCCAAAAGGTCAAGGACATACTTTATCTGAGATATGAAAATCCCCCGGCTTGACCTTGCCACTTCAATTCCCAGGAAATATTTCAGCTTTCCCATATCTTTAACATCAAATTCTCTGCACAATTGCCCTTTCAGGTGTGAGATTTCCTCCAAATCATTTCCTGTAATGATGATGTCATCCACATATACAATAAGCACTGACACTTTAGTTCCTCTTCTCTTAACAAAGAGGGTGTGATCAGCATATCCTTGAGTATAGCCCAGTTGTAACATGGTTTTATGAAACCATCCAAACCAAGCTCTGGGTGATTGCTTCAACCAATATAAGAATTTCTTTTGGTGACAAACTTTGCCACTAGACCCTTCTTTAGAAAAACCATGAGGAAGCTTCATGTAGACTTCTTCTTCCAATTCACCATGCAAGTAGACATTTTTAACATCTAGTTGTTGTAGATCCCACCCAAGACATGCAACACATGAAAGGAGAACCCGAATAAAATCTATTTTTGCAACCGGATTTAAGATTTCTTGATAGTCAATTCCTTGAGTTTGAGTGTACCCTTGAGCCACGAACCGAGCTTTATAACGCTCCACATTCCCCTTTTGATTCTACTTAACTGAAAAAATCCAACATGATGCAACTGTTCTTTTTCCAGAAGGAAGATGTGCATGTTTCCATGTGATACTTTTGTCCAAGGCATGCATTTCTTCCTCCATAGTCTGTTTCCATTTAGATATCTTGATAGCCTTCTGCCAGGTCTTGGGAAACATAATGGAAGAAAGTGATGAGATTAAAGCTTTGTGAACAGGAGAAAGACGATAATATGACATGTAACTGGCTATAGGATGTTTGGTATTACTAGTGTTACCTTTGAGATGAGCAATTGGAAGCTGGAGGTCGTCATCATAATTTGGAGCAGAAGCAGACACCTGCAATGGTTAAACATCCGGAGACTATACATGCTCAGCTTTACGGGACTTGCGAGAGTATGTATGCAACATAGGAGGAATTGATCGCGAAGAAGGAACATGAGTAGGAGGAACAAGAGTAAAAAGATTAGGAGGAAAAAACGCAACTATCGAAAGAGGAATCAAAGGCCCCGTCATTCTCGTCGCCCCCTGAAGAGGACCAAAGAAAATACATAATATAAAAATAAAAGGTAACTAATGCATGACGGTGTCACGCGTCATCAGATGCGGCGAAGGATTCATCTGATAGGGGTTGTGGTGAACCTTCGGGCGAACCGAACCATCATGTGCAATGCATAATTAGGATTTCCTTTTATTTACCACTCAACTTAGAAAGTATTTGAGCATGAGCTTTTATATATATCGTAACTTTTGGTTTTTCTGCTTTGAGATACAAATTGCATACTTCACGTAATGCGTACTTGTACGTGTGCGATGACTCGCCCCAGAGTTTTCTAGGACGACCAGGGGAAAGAGTTGTTATCCAGTTTGTGGTCAGCTCATAGCTGACCCTCGTTATTTTTTATCCTTATTTGGTTGTAGGGAGCATAGCGCGTGTCAGAGTATAGAAAAGCCACACATAGCTTATTTTTTAGTTGTCATTACTCATTTCATGTATTGGGCCTGTGCGCCCCAAGCTTCTTTATGAGATGTATTTTCTATTTGTTTGTATGGTCTTTTGTATGAGGACTTGTAATGGTCATAAGGTTGAATGTAACTTTTCTTTTGACACTTAGTGTGGACATTCTTATTTGAGATTATAATTACATATTCTCTTCCGCTAGTTGGCTGGACTCTGTTTTAGAAAAGTTTTAACGTTGTTGCCATTTCATAATGTTTAGCTTGAGAAGGTTGTATGTTTTGTGGGCTCGGTTGAACCTATATTATATGACATTTGCAAGTGGAATATTACACAAAGTAGTAGTAGTCGTAGGTTGGGCATGCCTCCTAAAGGTAGAGTTGTTGGGTAGTGAGATGAACTGTTTTGGACCTGAGGAAAGTGGGTACTGCTTGTACACCAAGGTGAGCTGAAATACCTGCTTGACTGTCTGCAGGGAACGAGGAATCAATTCCCGACGAATGTCATGTCCAAGACCTGCCCGAAAGCTGGACACGATCACGACTACCTTCTCTTGTATATTGTTTCTCACAATATGCTCATGAAAACGAGAGAGAGAGACCCTTTTCGTAGGACATAACTTATCCAAGAGCTGGTTCCTATATGATGCAGGGAGATGCTTGTCTTTAAGTCTCTGCTTTATATTAGCCCATACAGAGATGTGATAGTATCCATCTCTCTCTAAACTCGTTTAGTTAGATCTTTGCTTGCCCATGAAGCTTCATCCTGGCAATCCGAACACGCCACTCTTCAATCATCTCATATCACTCAAAGTTACTGTCCTTGCCTTGCAGCTAAGCGTTAAAAGCCTTCTCTTACTGTTGAAGAACGACCATCAATAAGAATGCGAAGAGTGCTATCATCCTCACGGGGGGGGGGGGGGGGGGGGGGGGGGGGGGACCTCCTCTGCGAGGCTCCTGATAATAGTGATAATAATCGTCCCAACCTAAATCACATCATTCTTGCGGGGAGCACAATCTTTACGGAGGGATAACAGTCGATGACAAATTTCCTCTTAGGAATAGAAGGGTTTATCAATGATGGGTTCAGGATGATAATCGTAGGCATGCTCGAGGGTCTCTTCTCAATGGTGGGATGGGATCTTAAGGGGGAAAATCTCTAGCACGATGCTTGGTGGTTTGGTGTGTGTGTGTGTGGGGGGGGGGGGGGGATGTGGAGCGTCACGAGCTTTGTCCGGGTGATCATCATGATATTTATGGGCCTCCCTCAGGCAATGAGTGGCCTTACCTGAGCCTATTGGGTTTTCTAGTGTGTATATCTTAACATTAATCGTAGTGACCTCGTGTCTATGGTTAAAGAACAAGGCAGAAAGTTGATCAAATCGATCTAGGATATGCCATTGCAAATATGTGGGTACCATGTCCGTGTTTGAACTGTTCGCTCTGTCGTCGGTGATATTGAGACGAACCAGTAAGACTCTATATGACCTACCACTAAGTAGCATAAACGTGACTCAAACTTTGAGCTCTAATACCAAATCTGACACATGATAGACTGAGTATTGACTCAATGGAACTCCAGGAGTAGATGTCTGATCTATTAACAATTTTGTCATAGAAAAGCCGAAGGTTTGTTTGATAAGATTGGGCGAGTTTTCCTTTTTACAAAGGATGCACAACTGTGTATTGTGCCTTTGCCGGAGGAAACTTGGTCCGTGGAAGACCAAGGAGTAACATAATGTACCGAGATCTAGTGCAAAATCGTAGTTTTGGGCCATGAAATTTATGATTTCTGAACTAATATGACTTGAGTAGTTTATGAAAAAGATTAAGTATAAAGTTGCAATATGGAGACAATGCATATAACTTTCTACGTTTTCCATGAATTTAGCTTACACATGAAATGAATTGTCACTTTGTTCGAGAGAATATATTGAATAAATCTATTGCAACGTAATATGTGACAAAAGACAATCAACTCAAAGGTATGTTCACGAATGCTCTAGAAGGAATTGGATAATTGTGACAAGTTCTTTTAACTTCTTTACTCTAACTTGAGTGGGTGATCATCATGATATTTAGAGGCCTACCTCAGGCAAGGAATGGTTTGACCCGAACCTCTTGGGTTCTCTAGGGTGTCTATCCTAGCATTAATCGCAGTGACTTGTGTCTAAGGTCATAGAACTAGACATCAAGTTGATCAACGTGATCTAGGATAAGACGTTGGAAATCTGCGGGTGCCATTTCCGTGCTCGAACTATTTACCTGGTTGTCAGTGATGTTGGGACCAGACATTGCGACTCTATATGACCCACCACTAAGTAGCATAAACGTGACACAAACCTTGAGCTCTAATATCAAATCTGACACATGGTAGATTGAGTATTGAGGTTCTCAATGGAGCTCCAGGAGTAGGGCTGATAGATTAACAATTTTGTCATAGAAAAGTGGACGGTTTTTCTGATGCAGATTGGGCGAGTTTTCCTTTTTATAAACAATGCACAACCGTGCATTGTGTATTTATTGGAGGAAACTTGGTCTGTGGAAGATCAAGAAGCAACTTAATGTACCATGATCTAGTGCAGAATCGTAGTAGGTCCATGAAGTTTGATTTGCGAGCTAATATAACTCGAGTATTTTCTGAAAGAGATGAAGGGTTTGTTTGGCGCGCCGTTGGGGCTCCGACACGATATCAGTGAACACCACCGTCGCCGCCCGTAGCCGTTTGTTTACTCACCTTCCCCCTCCGTTCCCAGCCGGCGCCTCCAGAAAACGGAGAAATAGCGCCGTTCCAGCCGCCGCCCCTACCTCCGGTCCATAACTCTGGCTGCGTTCGGCTCCCTTCCCAGCTGCTTCTGGAGTCCCAAACAGAGCATAAGTATAAGGCCGATTTATCAATGCAACTTATTTGTGGCAATATGACAACTATGCATTTAATTTTCAATTAGGTCTTCCATGAATTTTAGAAACACATGGCAACCTAATATGTGACAAAAAACAATCAACTCAAAGGTATGCTCACGAACGCTCTAGAAGGAATTGAAATTAATTATATCGTGTGGCAAGTTCTTTTAACATTTTCATTCTTACTTGAGTAGGAGCATCATCCTCACTCTATTAGAGAAGCTTGGGCCCATGAACTAGAGGCTGCGAGAGACAATTGAACTTCCCCAAAAGCGACATGCGGCTGGACATTGTGTGAATAATTCTTGTCCCCAGGTACCTCGTCGATCTTTTGTTTCACATTGTTTGGACACTCTTACTATTGACGTTTCTTTTTATGTGAAGAGGCATATTGAGTTATGGATTATATAGCATTCAGAGATATTAGGCATTAGCATGCCTTACTGTTCTCTCTCTGCTGCCATGGATGAATGATTATGCATGATTAGTGGTCGGTTGAATCATTCAGGGTCTGTTTCACAAGACTTTTTTGAGCCGCTCGGTCAAAAACGCCACTGCTATAAAACATCCATTTCACGTGACAACAGTTACGACCGCCGCCGTTTAAAAAATTCCCTTTTTGAGCCTAACATGGATGTAGTTTCAGGGTCGGTTGGGTGTTTACGAACGATAGTTATGTCCCTGCGTTCACGACCGCCATAGCTGTGCCATTCCTGGACATCCTTTCTATTTTCTATGTTCAAACCTCCATTATTTCATCTGACTTCTTTTTACCTGTTTTTGATGTTGATAAGGTTTGTATATTGCTAGGATTAAGAATCCGAGTTTCGTTGACAATTGATAAAACTGTTGGGCACTGTTAAAAGGATAAATAACTCGATGACTCATCCCTTTTAATTTTTTATACAAACTGTAAACTTGTTTGTACAGTAACTGAATGCTGTACTATCAGTGAATAGGTCTGGGTAACTTCATATTTTTTTATTTGTATGTTAGATAAATTATGTTGAAAGCTGTATATCTTCTTACTCTTTTCATGCGCATTAGGATTGGTCAGGAAATGCTTATGGATGAGGATTATGCTGATGATGAGATAGAAACTGAACTAGCTCCAATATCTGTCCAGCTCGCATATATCCAGCAGGTCATAACACATTTTCCTTATTCTTATATATATATCTGCAGCAACGTATTGTTGGTATTCAAAATTAAATCTTCCCTTCTTTTTTTTTGCTTGGCTTTAGTTACTGGGGAACAAGAAGGAAGCAATTGAAGCTTATATAGGTATAATAACTCGCAATCTGGCTGATGCTTCTTCACTTGCCGTTGCGACGAATAATCTAATTGCTTTAAGAGGTACCAAAGATGTTTCTGATAGTTTGAGGAAGCTTGACCGATTTATAGAGAAGGCTGATGGTTCAAAGCTCTTTAAACTTGCTAGTGGTCTTGATTTTAAATTATCACAAAGGCAGAAAGAAGCTTTATGGTCCAACCGCTTACTTCTACTACTTCAGGCAAATAAGAATGATCAGGTCAGGTTATTTTCTCTACCTCCTCCCCCAAACAAAAAAGTATTCCTTATTCCCTTTAAGAAAATGAACTCTTATGTTTGTCTCTGTAGTAGTGATTCACTTCTGTAAGTCTGGATATTATATTAGATTTACTTTTTGTAAAAAATTATCTGTGTTGCAATTGACTAATAATTTTTTCCCTGATGGACAAAAACCATATTTTAAGTATTGATGGTGGAACTGGCATTATGCCTATTCAATTTCAAGTGGGAAACCTTCCAAAGGGAATTGCAGGCGAGATATTATGGAAATAATATTAGTAAAACAATGGGATAAAAGAGATTATCATGAACAAGTTGGTTAAAATAGCTAAACTAATGATTTAATCTTAGTAGCAAAGAAATACTCTAATACCAAATTATTGTGATTCTACTTGCAAAGATGTGATTTGAGACTATTTTAATGCAGCCCTAGATTCGTGAATCATCAGTTGGAGATCAATTAAGGATATTTGTTAAGCATATATGTGTGTGTTAGATATTTCACTTTTTTGTATTTATGTTTTGGTCCCACATTGGGTATCTTGTAATTTGGTCTCCCCCTTCTCCTATATGTAGAAGGCTTATGTTGTATAGAAGGATTGCATTGAGAGAAAATGTTCTTCTATTTCACCTGGTATTAGAGCGACAACCTAGCGACCTTCATTTCCACTAGTTGTCATCGTCATCCAGAACATCTCGACGTCGTCCCGTCCAGATCACCTCGTCGACACGTCTAGCTCGTCGACTTGTCTTACCTACCAGAGAAACTTGACTCGTCTCAACCGACTGTGCTCGACCCTTCAGCTCTTTCGTTACATCGACTCATTGATTCAGCCGGATTTTGCAGATCGCTTTCCTTTATCGTTACGTCCACGACGCTCACCTCGTGCGAGTGTCTCTTGCTTGCATCGATTGACTCCTGTTGATTCAATGACTGCATCAACTGTTTCTTGTTATCGACAACGTTTGATCGACTTTCGATTGATCCACCTCGTAACCTGCGACTTCCCTTCATCAATTCAGCAACCACAACACCAGATCGACTCCACACAACACTCAATCGGCTTCGACCCTACGGTCCAGAGCTTCGACTCGCCGTGTCCAATGCTCGATAACCTTCAACCTAGCATTGTTTCCTCTCCTATCAGAGCAATATCACATGATTATGATTCTTCTGCCTCGAAAATTTAGTTGCTCCAGCACCATCACTTTATCTGGAAACCCGTCCATAGCATTGGAGAAACTAACAAACAAGAACTATATGGATTGGCAAGAGTCCGTCAAAATCTTGTTTGTTGGACAAAGATTATTTGATCACTTAATCATGCAAGTCGAAGAGATTCCTATCGAAGATTGAGATCAATGGAGGAAGGTGGACTATCAATTGGTCCACCACTTCAAAACATACAAAGCCTGTTACGATATATGGAGAAAGGCACACACACTATATACTCAAATGATGTGCAACGTCTTTATGATATCGTCCACAAACTTGCCACTCTTCAAATAACAGATCGCGATCTTCGATCATGCCTCAATAAAGCCAGTCCAGTTTTTTATGAAAGAGGTGAAATTACTTAATTGATAAAGATATCCTTAGCACTCTCATGAAAATTGACAATATCTGTACGGTCTTTGTTTTCCATGGCCTACATAAAGATTTGGACTATGTTCGAAATCAAATATTGACGAACCCTAGCGTTCCCACTATTGAGGCTCTCATTGATCGTTTGATATGAGTTCCCTCTCCCAACAACACATCAAGAGCAAATACCAATCATATCTTGACTCTTCTGCTCTAATGTACACTCGTGATAACCGGGGCCATAGTCGTGATTGTGGTGGCTGCAATCTCGGTAATCGACCGTAATGCACCTATTGTAAAGGAATGGGACATTGATACGGGCCCTTTCTCGACCTAGCTTTCCCAATGGAGAGAGATACAATGGGAGTCGGGCTTGACCGAGAGAGGAGGGAAGGGGGGAGCCTTGCTCAATTCTAGCCCTAGCCCTAGCCAAGAAGATGAGGGGAGAAGGAGAAGATTCAAGAGAGGATTAAGGTTTAATTTCTTATATCATTGAAGCCCACTCTCTCCACATATATATAGTGTGGAGAAAGGGTATAACAAAAAGTACTAAATATGTCCCTCAACCGGGCTACATAAAACGTGAGAAATAAAGTGTGCGGAAATAAGAAGAGAATAACAGCGCACGACAAATAAAGATACAATATACTAGAAGATACACATTCTCTCGGACACGTGTCGTCACCCCCTGCGCAGGTCCATAACATTTCCTCCCCAGCTCGGATCAAGCTTGTCCTCAAGCTTGAAGTACGGGGTTCCCTCTGAGCCATCATTCTCATCCTCCGGGGGGGGGGGGTCATCCACTTCGAGCCAAAAAGACGCTTGCACTTGTGTCCGACTGAATATGGTTCATCACAGTTGAAACAAAGGCCCCGTGCACGACGTTCTGCTATCTATGCCCGCGATAGTCACTTGATGGCAGGGGTGACACTAGATTTCTTACCCCTAAGTGGGGGTGGACAGACTGCTCGAACGAGGAGTGTGTGTCCTCACGCTGGCTGGCCCCGTACCCGCCTTAGTGGCTGTCAACTGGGGTTAGAGCTATCACTTAAAACCGAGAACCAGAATCGAATCGGAACCACAAAGAATCGAACCAAACCGTTCGCGAATTATTTGGTTCCGGTTTGAATTTTGGAATTGTGAACAACAATGGTCCGGGTGCGGTTCTTTCATTTTATTATCCAGACCGGAACTGGAACCGCAACATACAAGTCCCATGCGATTTCAGAATTTCTAGATCCGATCCAAACCGGACAGAAGCAGAACCGAATCGTAACCCATTGATTTTTATTATTATATAATATTATAATATGTTTTTGTTATATAATTTTATTATTTTTATTATAATATAATTTTATTATTATTCATGTCAACCCTTTTAGGTTTTCACAGGAATAAGTGAATAAGGGTAGCAAGTCCACAATTTATTATATAATATTATAATATACATTAGTAAACTCCTATTCTGTGAGGCTGTGAACCTGTCGGTTCTATCAAATGTCTCTCAAAAGTCAAAACCCATCTCGATTCCCGATAGTCACGCCCTCTACCAGTTCCAGTCTACGACGAGCTCCTTCGGTCCTTCCTCTTCCTAAACTCCAAATCGACTCCTCTGCGGATCTGCATCTCCCAATCTCCTATCTCTCCCTCCATTTGCCTGAAGCTGACGATCAGTCGAGACTCAACTCCAAAGAGGCGATCCTTCGACAACAAATTTTTTAATAGTTAATAATTATTACCACTTTGCGATAGTGATGCATGACGGTTCTACAATTTCTGGTTGAGAAATGTTGAGGGTTGATATTAGGTTGAACATACATTTTTAGATGAGATTCCATATGATGAGTAATTTGATGGACTACCAATGATACTTAACATGTTATAAGAGTTTAAATATTCTTAAGTGACATTTAATGCGTCTGAATCGTAACCGAACCGAAACCGAACTGGAACCGCATAGAACCGGACCGAACCGCTAGCGAATAATTTTGTTTTAGTTCTTGTTGAACCGGAACCGTAGGCATGACGGTTCCAAAAATTATGTTGGAATCAGAACTAGAACTGGTCAAATCAAATAATGTTTTGGTTCTTATTTGAAGAACCATTACCTTAACGGTTCGGTTCACAGTTTTAGTAGAACCGGAACCAAATTGGAACCGTGATAACTCTAGCTGGGGTGTCCATGATGAGATGCTTCTCACAATTGTGGGCGAGGCTCGTGGTCATGCTAAGGTCCTGCGGGACTTGGAACTCCACATCGAGACACAACCGGTCATGCAGGCTGCCAGTGAAGATATGCACCTGGTGCCCTGTCAAGATTGAAGGAACACGGGCCAGTAACATCTAAAAGCTCTCAAAGTGACCATCCACAGATCCAGATTGCTTGAGATTGACGAGCTCCCCCAAGGGATTGTTGCGGAGAGGTGATCCAAAACACAGATTGCAGACGTGCTTAAAGCTGGCCCAAGTCAAAGTAGAGGTCTCTCGAGCGAGTTTGCCATACCATAGCTGTGCCGAGCCCAAGAGGTGGAAGGAAACCAACCCGATCCAATCGTCCAATGGTGTGAGCTGGTTGGCGAAAAAATGCTCACAACGTGTGAGCTATGCCGGGGGATTGCTCTTTCTGTCAAAGAGGGAAAAGTCCAACTTCACATAACACGGGACACTGCCTTCTGTGTACCAAGGTGTGTGGGACTTGGATGATACGACATTTGCACCCTGATTAGAACTCGTCGCGAGATGGGGGATGGCTAAGAGGTTCCCGGTAGGGGAAGGCCCTCTAAGCGGGTAGTCAAAGCCGCGATCGAGGCCTGTTGTTGAACCTGAATAACCATCAGTTGCTGCATGGTCTCCATGATGTGCGCGAGGGTAAGGCCGTCCTCTTCCATGGTCGCAGGAGGTACATGGGGGCTGTCAGGAGGTGAAAGAAGTGGGGACAGCATGATGCAAACCCGGATGCTGCTGATTGGGCACGCGGCGGGGCGTGGAAGAAGCGGAGCAGTGGCGTGTGAGAGTTGGGAGGCTCGTCAGAGGTAGGTTAGAGCGGTTCGACGAGCTGGAGAAAGTGAGGCTGCGGCTGGAGGCGAGCTGGGTAGCTTTAGGAAGAGGCGAGCCGGTCGATCCAGCGGTTGCGGTGCTATCGGGTCGGAAACGGACGTGCTGGGTTTGATGATGCCAGACGCGCGGTTGGCAGAGGGGAGATCGAGCGGTCGGGCCGTGTGGAAGTGCTCGTTGCTAGGCGCGTGCGCAGAATCGGTAGAGACAGAATGATCGGCTGCGGAAGACGTCGCGCGGGAGGTGTCAAGGCTGGGTGGGCGCCCTGGAGATGATACAAGTTGCGTCTCTTCTGTTGGATGCACCAATGATACATAAGTGGACTGGAGGAAAGGTGCTCTTGTTGGAGTTTTTGAGTTTATTATTATATTAATATTTTTGTGTGAGTGTGTATTAGTCCCACATTGGCTGTCCAATTTTAAGTGTTTATGTACTTCCTATATAAAGCCCTATATAGATGAATAATATGCATCAAATATTTCTATTCTAGTTCTTTCAACATGGTATCAAAGCAGACAAATAATTCCTAGTCTCTGTAACCCTAATTTTTTTCCCCCGTGGATCGCCACTCAATTCTCTCGCTTCTGCCTCTCGTTCTCGACCCGCTGGGTATCCCCGCTCCTGCTCCCATCGATGGACTCGACGCTTGATTCCAACGACGGGAGCTGCCTCTGTTCCCCTCAATCACGTCGACGGAGGGTGCTGCTCCTAATCCTGTCGTCACCAAGCTCCGCTGAAGCCTCTGGTCCTCTCTTCCGATCCCGTCAAGCCATCCTGCCATCTTCTCTTCCGTCAACGTCAACGAGTGCATCTTCCGCTGGCTTCATCGACTCCGTCTGCTGCCTCTTCAACGATCCTGGCTTCTGCCTTCTTCAAGGATCCTGTCGCAGTCTGCGTGCCTCATCTGTCGTCGATCCCGTCTCCAGTCAATGACATATTCCTTTGTTCTTCCCGTTGGCGGTTTTTATCGACGTTCCTATCAACATTCCTCCATGGCTACGACATCGACGCTGCATCCGTGGCCCTTGGAGGTCAGCTCTGCTTCAGATCTCATCGACACCTGTCGACTTCTTATCCGGGCAGCTCCTGATCCACTACATCATTTCCTATTGTTGTGTTCCGGCTTTCGACCCCATTGCTCTAGATCCGGCCGCTTCCCCTCGTCTTTCCGATGCTTCCTGCCGCTGCTACCCCTTTTAGGTTGTTTATCTCTCGCCGATGCTGATGTTGTGTTGTTTTAAGGGTCTTATGTGTTTTTTTAGTATCTCAGTCGTCCAAATTGTTGTTTAATGTTGGGTATGTCTATATGCACGTGAGTTCCACGTGAGGGGCAGTGATTGGGACGAAGGCGACTCAGATGATCTTTCCCGACCTTTCGCCTTCGTTCCACACGGCCTCCAGTCTTATGTCGTATGCGTCTCCCCATGTTTTCTTTTGATTGGTTGTGTGTTGGGGACGTGATTGATGTTGTTGTTCTAAGCTCAGCGAATTGTGTCGCATGAGACCGTGTCGTGCAGGACTGTGTCTTGTGGGATCGCCCTTTGTGCGGATTATCCCTGGTTCCCCGTTTGATGATTTGCTCCACATCGTTCGTTCTCTTTCTACATGTGTGTAGGTGATGTTGGTTGACCATTTTCCAGCGAGTCCACATCATGTGTGGGTCCTGCGTCGTGTGTGGCTATGTCCCCAGTTTGATTCTCCGGTTGGGTATTTTTTCCCCGGCGACTCGTCTGATGTTTTGTCCCATATCGCCTACCTTCTTTGCCTTTATTTGATGTTTCCAAGCCTGAGTTTTCCCCTCCATCTTGAGGGGGAGTGTTGGAGTTTATGAGTTTATTGTTATATTAATATTTGTGTGTGAGTGGGTATTAGTCCCACATTGTCTGTCCAGTTTTAAGTATCCATGTATTTCATATATAAAGCCCTTGCTCCACCTTAGCCCTAGCCAAGAAGATGAGGGGAGAAGGAGAAGATTCAAGAGAGAGGATTAGGGTTTAATTTCTCATATCATTCAAGCTCACTCTCCATACATATATATAGTGCGGGGAATGGGTATAACAAAAAGTATCAAATATGTCCCTCACCCGGGCTACATAAAGCGTGGGAAATGTAGTGTGAGGAAATAAAATAGAATAATTATGTGCGACAAATAAATATACAATATACTAGAAGATACACATCCACCCGGACACGCGTCGCACCCCATACGTGGGCCCATAAGAGACATACCCGGGACATGTTACTCACTTGTTGGATTTTTAGATAGATCTGCGAATGTCATTCACGTGCAACCATTTGATCGGGGAAATACTCATCAAAATGTCTTGAATGACAATGAGTTAAATGAGTATTTTCAATATAGGCTGGACTACATAATTCCTTTCCTACCACCACAACATATAATGGTAATCCTATAATTTGTCTTTCTCATATCGTGCCTGATTAACCGTGAATTTTGGATTCCGGTGCTTTCGATTATCGGGCTGGTAATTCCTCTCTATTCTCCAATCTATCGCAACTGCACACCAATCATCAAATTATTCTTGCCTATGGATCCAAAGCTAAAGCTACGAGTATTGGAAAAGCTACTCATCTTTCTTCAATACCCTTACACTCAGTTCTATTCATCACCACTTTTAACCTTGTCTCTGTTAGCTAGCTACCCTTACACTCAGTTCTATTCATCCCCATATGTCCTTTTAACCTTGTCTCTGTTAGCCAGCTTACTCAAAATCTATATTGTTTTATAACTTTCACTGATAATTCTTATTCTATACAGGATCGGAGTACGAGGAATATGATTGGAGTAGGAACTGAATCACAGGGACTCTACTACTTCCAACAACGTCCTCCTAATGCATGCATCATTTTTGTCTCTCCTAATATTCTACATTGCCGTCTTGGTCATCTTAGCATAAATAAATTGAAGAGAATGATTCCACATCTCTCTCAATTGAAGTCATTAGAATATGAGTCATGTTAATTTGGTAAATATACTTAAGCTTCTTTTCCCAGAGATGTTCACAGTGTTGAGTCTCCTTTGATTTGGTCCACTTTGATATTTGGGGACCTAGTAGTGCCAATTCTCTTTTGGGATATATGTACTTTGGTATCTTTGTTAATGGTTTTTTCAGATGCACTTGGATTTACTTGATGAAAGATCTTGAAATATTTATCATTTTCCAAAATTTCTGTAATAAATACAAAATCAATTTAACAAATCCATTCACATCTTCCGTAGTGATAATGTCAAAGAATATTTCTCATCACATCTCACTCAATTTATGACATCACATAACATTATCCATTAATCCACATTCCATATACATCACAACATAATGGAGTTGTTGAACAGAAGCATATACACATACTTAAGACAACATGTACCCTTTTAATCCATGCTAATGCCCCTCAAAATATCTGGGGTGATGTTGTTCTCACCGTTGTCTACCCAATCAATCGTATGCCATCCTCTACTCTCATTCACAAAGTCCTTCATTCTCTTGTATTCCCAAAATAGAGTTTATTCCAGGTTCCTCCTAGGATCTTTGGTTCAACTTGTTTTGTTCATGATCTTTCAGCTAGACTTAACAAGTTATCTGCTCGTGCTGTCTAATGTATCTTTGTGGGTTAGTCATGAGTCCAAACGGGATATAGGTGCTACTCTCCTTCTACTCATCGCCATAATATATCTGCTGATGTCGCCTTTTTTGAGGATACCCCGTATTTCTCATCGTTTCCATCCTCCGAATCTGTATCACAGGTCCTTCCCGCTCCTGTCTCTCTAAACGCACCTATTACTCTTCCCGATCCTTCTATCATTCACCCCCTTATCCCTTACCAACGTAGATCTCAATTTTCGTTGACACCGGTAAATCAAGCAATTATTTTAAGTGATTCAGCTCCTGCTTCCACATCTTAACCTGCTTTGGATCCTGATGTAATGCCCCAAATTTAATAAATCAAGGGTGTTGGTGTGCGTTTAGTGGATTGGTCTGCGGATAGCATTTGGCTAGGGTTTTATTTAAAACCTAAAATCCTACTCCCCCAAAACCAACCCAGCCGATCTCCCTCCTCTCTCTCCCTCTCCCGATCTCTCCCGAGCCCCCCTCTCTCCCTCTCCCGATCTCTCCCGAGCCCCCCTCTCTCCCGGTCTCTCTCTCTCCCCGTCCCGAGCTCTCTCCTCCCCATGGTTATCAGGATCCCGATCCACATCATAAGATCTTACGATCCTACGATCCAAATTTTGTAAATCGATCCGGATCTTACCTAGGATCTAAATCGGCACATCTACGGTTGGGATAACGATTCGGATCATAGGATCTTTAGGATCGCGATCCCGACCCGATTCTACCGATCCGGCCAAAGGGAACTAGAAACATGTTCAACCATATCCCGACCTCATTCAACCGGTCCAACACCCATAACGCATTGCTTAACCTTATCTCAATCCAGCCCTCATACCCCATCACATAATTATATCATGCTGCTTTGCCGTATCCCATGTATTGATTGCCGACTGCAAATGGAGGCTAAGAGCGACTTCTTCGGTCACTTCCAGTCCAGACAATGTCTTCCGTTTTCTTACCAGGTTCCATTTCAAGTGGTGTCAGTGTCTTATCTTATATTTCTTCGCATGAGCAATCCAATGATTGGTAATCCAGTGACTTCCTGCTTCCTACTTTCTGGCCGACGTCTTCCCTTCCTTTCTAGTGTACGAGCAATCTAGCGGTTAGAAATCCAGTATACGAGCAATTCAAGCTTCCTGCTTCCAGCGTACGAGCAATCCAGCAGTCTGGGTTCGTCTTCCTGCTTTTAGGCTTCCACCAATCCATCAACCCATATTTGTTTTTATTGTTAGTAGACATTGAGTGACCTACCTGAAACTGAAAGTGAACTTAATATGATATTATCTTTTTGATTTAGTTATTCAAAATTTTTTAATATAATTATTCACATACTGCTCAATTTATTGATTTTTTGTTAATTGAGCATGTAATTGGATGATACAAAATTCAATTTTATATTTTAAGTCTTAATTTATGAATGTTGTAGGATCTTGCGATCCTCGTTTTGATCCTACGATCCGATCCGATCCAACCTCAAAACGATCTCATCTAGGTTCTCGATCCTGACAACCTAGTCCTCCCTCCTCTCCCTCTCGTTCGCTCAGGGAAGCCGCCTCCCCGAGCCCTCTCCACCTCCTATTTCTCGTCGTCCTGAAGGAAGAACCAAGCCGCCCTCTCCACCTCCCTCTCTCTCGTCGGCCTGGAGGAGGACCCAATCTCCCTCCTCTCTCCCTCTCCCAAGCATCTCCCTCTCTCCCGTCGCCGCCTGGAGCAAGGAGGAACCGGCCTCCTCCCCCCCTCTCCATTGGAAGGAGGAGCCCGCCTCTCTCTCCCTTTCTGCTCACTAGGGCTGCCGCAAGGGGGGACCACAAACCGCGACGGTGTGCGCCGCTCGGAGGAAGTGAAGCTCCGGCGTAAGCTTGGAGGTCGAGTTCGTGCGTGGACAACCGTTACGTTCGCTAGCCGTCAAATCCGGGCACGTTCCTATGGCTCCGAAATGCGCGTCAAGGGTAACGATTTTCTACTTGGGCAGGTGAAGCCCTTAATTAACATGTTTGCATGGAATCCCCCACCGATTGGTGGGAAAAAGGGGCTCTCCAACGGGTTGATATATTTTATCCCCGTGTATTTTATTTGCATATAGTTCCCGGAAGCGCGAGTACGGGTTTAGACATGCTGTGTGAGGCCACTTTGGACAGGTTGGTCTGAATTGGTGATGTTTTGCTTACCGGATAAAACTCCGTGTAATTTGTGTGGTTTTGGAATCGGGGGTCTGCACGCTGCTGCAGTTAGTACTGGAGGTAGGCTCCAGGAAACACCCTGTTTGTTGTGTTATTGCACGAAGTCGGTCTCTCGGAGACCGTCAAGCTAGTACGTTGAGTTGTGCGCATGGAGTGCCCAACTTCGGTGGCCGCGAGTGCCAATCTTGAAACATAACGTGAGTTATGTCACGTACGGGAAAGGGAGGCTGACACGCGTCGTTGTCGTTAATTGGCACGACGATCTGAGCAACGAGAAAGAGCTGAAACGTACCCGCTTTATGTCGTTCGGTTAAATAGACCTAAAACACGTGGCAATTGCTGCTGGCATAGGGGAGAGTCGTGGCTTTATGCCCGACTAGTAATGTTCAAGCATAACCATCCAGTCTAGGGCTAAGAATGGTGGTGAGACTCATGGAGTTCACCGTTTGGGTGCTAAATGCACCGGCGAATGCCTGCGATGGCAAAAGGTGGGACCCCGGGAAATCCGGTACGCCGATAAGGCGCCCTGAGTGCACGAGATGTTTGGCCGTCGTGCAAACGTTTGTGTTGAATTGTGCTTAAATTGCACATTCCTTTATATGTGATCATGCTATTTGCTTGCAGGGAAAGAGCACCGCCACCCCGAGAAAGGGGTGGGTTCGTTATAATTTGGTCAGCTACCGTTGCTTTGTTTGCCACCGCTGGGTGGAATGTTCTTGTGCAGGAGCAGGCGAGCCGAGCGGGAAATAGCGGGCCGAAGCCCTTTTGCTGAGCTGGCCCTTGAAGGCCCAAGTGTTGTGTTTTGTGATTTTCATGTGTTGTCGACCTGCGTGCCGAAGTATGGAAATCGTTTTGTTATAAACATGAACACTGTTTTGTAAGGCCTTAAGGCCAAAACTCTATGTATGACTTTCATTCCTGGTTTATTTATTAGTGGACATTCCTCGTTGGGTGATTTTTATAACTCTTTAAAAGCTTCCGCTAGAATGCAACTCTGTGTTAGGGTGCGATTTTGAAATAAAAAGAAATGTTGTCTCATTTTGTAATGCGTTTTGTCCGTTTAATATGGCGTGGGGCCCCGACCGGACCTTCTGTTATATTACTTGTGACGGATGGGGGTGTTACAATTTGGTATCAGAGCTAGGTTTCGATCTTAGGACCCGTGGGTTATGGGCACACAATTTGGTATCAGATTCTGGTGTTGTTTCCTTTTCCGAATTCGTGGTCGAATTCTTTTAAGGGGTGGTGAGCACTTATGGGCGTAGCCGTTATAACAAGAAAGAACCCATGAATGTCCACTTAGGAATGAAAATACACGTGTTTGAGGAACCTACGTGTTCCTATGATTGCTGTTTGTAATGCTATTTAGTAGCTTAATTGTGTGTTTCATGATTATAGGTGACTAGAAGTGGTGCGAGGCAGTCTGAACCCCAGCGCTCGGTGGAAAGTGTTGCACCAGCTGAGGTGCCTACACCGCCTCCTTCTGCTGAGATGGTTCGTTTGATTGCGGAAGCCATCTTTGCAATGTTCAATGCGCAACCAGGAGGACTGAGACAACCACTTACTCCTGCAGTGGCCCCGATGCCGGTTGGCGTAGTTGAGCCTTTGGCGGCAGAGCAAGTGCCTGTAGAGCCCTTGGTGGCAAGGCGAGCACGGAAAGGCAACTGAATCATGTGATGGGTTTCAACCCTCCATTGTTTGCGGGTACGGGAACCCCAACGCAAGCCGAGGATTGGTTCTCTCGGATTAAGAGAACCATGACGGCAACAGAGACGGAAGATTGACAGAAAGTCACCATAACTACTTTTCTATTTGATGGAGAGGCGAAGCTATGGTGGGACGAGTTGGAGTCTCACCAGTTCGCAGGAAAACAACTTACTGATATCTCGATGGAAGAGTTCTCGTGGGTGTTTCTGGCTAGGTATCTCCCATCTGCGCAGAGAATTGCGATGGAGAATCAGTTCCAGAGGTTGACTCAGGGTGAGAGTTGTGTTGATTATTACTTGCATGAGTTCACAAGATTGGGATGGTATGCGGGTTCTATGTTTGCGAACGAAGAGCGGACGACCAACCGATTCTATGAAGGTCTGCGCGATGATCTGAGGTTGCTTCTCTCGGGTCCGATGACGCAGGGTTTCCTTACCTTGGTCAATATTGCGCGATCACTTGAGCAGGATTTGAAGAAGGTCCAGAGTAAGAAGGACCTCTCGGTGAAAAAGCAAGAGTTCAAAGTGCCGAGCTCTTCGAAGGCCGGGCCCCGCAACAGGTGGTGCAAGAAGGCTAGGTCTTCTGGACCAGCTCCTTCTACCGTTTCTGGAGCTACTACAGGGCAAGGTCTGCTTACGGGCTACAACTGCGGAAAAGTGGGACACTATGCTCGAGACTGTTGGAGTCGCCCTACGAAGACAGATAAGAAGGCGGGTGCGCCGTATGCTGAGAAAGGGAAAGCAGCGGAGTCGTCTGCATCTCACTATACGCTAGGCGTCGCCAGCGCAACCCAGAGTGTGCAATCTTGGCCAGCAGGAGGCCATTAAACAAAGTGACGTGGTGACAGGTATGAGCTTTATACAACTTGTGTAGTTTACCTACTATATATACCTTGCGTACATTTGTTTGATTTTTGTTGTGTATTAGACTTTGTCTTAATTCTTAACTCTCCGGCGAGAGCGTTATTTGACACGGGAGCGTCTCATTCGTTTCTATCTGAGGACTTCGTTCTGCGAGTCAGAGTGCCTTCTTCCATGGCAAAAGATAGATTGGATGTGTTGCTGCCCAATGGGTACATGATGCGCGCGGATAGGTATTGCTGTGTGAAGGCGCGGATAGGTATTGCTGTGTGAAGGTGCGGATAGGAAATCGAGAGTTTGACTTGGAAGCGCCGATACTACCAATCTCAGAGTTTGATGTGATCTTTGACATGAACTGGCTTTCAGAGCAGCGTGCGTGCATTGATTGCAATCTGAAGGAAGTTAAGCTGAGGTAGAATACTGAGCAGGAGACTACCTTCTCTGGCATGAAGGGGTCGAGCAAGATACTGATATCTGCTCTTCAGGTAGTTAAAGCGGTTCAGAAAGGCACGAAGTTATTCTTCACGCTAGTGGAGGCTTTGAAGCCCAAGCTCAGTTTGAGTAGCATCCCTGTAGTATCAGAGTTTGCGGACGTGTTCCCTGAAGATCTTCCTGGAGCTCCATCTCAACGAGAGATCAATTTCACTATTGAGCTAGTGCCAGGTGCCAAGTCTATGTCACGCTCTCCGTACCGTTTAACGCCAAAGGAGATGGCGGAACTGAAAGTACAGTTACAAGAATTACTAGATCAAGGTTATGTGCGTCCGAGTTCGTCGCCTTGGAGCGCACCAGTCCTTTTTGTGAAGAAAAATGATGGAAGCTTGCAGTTGTGTAGACTACCGAGAGCTGAATAAGCTGGCAGAGAAGAATAAGTATCCGATTCCGAGAATCGATGATCTGTTCGATCAACTAGTAGGTTCTACGGTGTACTCGAAGCTGGATTTGAAGTCCGGCTATTATCAGTTGAGAATTAGGGAAAGTGACATTCCCAAAACGGCGTTCAGTACACGGTACAGGCATTACGAGTTCACGGTTATGCCGTTCGGCCTAACGAATGCGCCTTCGGTATTCATGTACTTGAATAAAACGTTCATGGAGTATTTGTACCAGTTCGTGATAGTCTTCTTTGACGATATCCTGGTGTACTCACAGTCGGAGGAAGATCATGTCATGTGGATCACTTACGCACGGTTTTGGAGACCATGAGGAGGAGTCAGTTGTACGCAAAGTTCACTAAGTGTGAGTTTTGGCTGTCATCAGTAGCGTTTCTCGGTCACGTGGTTAGTGGAGAGGGAATTGCGGTGGATCCGACGAAGATAGTTGCGATACAGGAGTGGCCTGTATTGTCTACGGTGGCGGAAGTCCGGAGTTTCCTGGGGCTTGCCGGCTCTACAGGCGCTTTGTAGAGAACTTCTCGCGGATAGCGTTACCACTCACTATCTTGACAAGGAAGGGTCAGAAGTTTGCTTGGTCGCCGGCGTACGCACAAGCTTTTGAGGAATTGAAGAGCCGTCTGACCACGACGCCCATTTTGTGCTCGCCATGTGGTACGGAAGGCTACGAAATCTACAGTGACGCCTCAGGGAGCGGCTTAGGCTGCGTTCTTCTTCTTCTGCATGGAAAGGTAATCGCGTATGGCTCTCGCCAATTGAAAGTGCATGAGAGGTACTATCCGGTCCACGACTTGGAGTTAGCGGCCGTGATATTCGCTCTCAAGCTTTGGCGACATTATTTGTATGGCTTGAAGATTGATATCTTTACGGACCACAAAAGCCTAACGTACCTAATCGATCAGAAGGACTTGAATATGCAACAGCGGAGGTGGATGGATTTCCTTGGGGACTACGCCTTCAAGATTCATTACATTCCCGGTAAGGGAAATTTCGCAGCGGACGCGTTGAGTCGACGGGCTTCTGCACAAGTCAACTGGATTTTGAGGCACGATGAACGTATAATCAGTGACATGGAAGCTTTGGGAATCTCGTGCGTCGAGAGGACAACAACGAAGGCATGCTTGAACTGGACGGAGGTGCAATGTGACCTCGCGGACAGAGTTCGTCGAGCTTTGGAGCTTGATGAAAACATGAAACGCTATGTGGCAGAGACCGTGTATGGGTCTTATGCAGAATTCTCGTATGAAGACGGTCTTTTGCGAAAGGGTGATTGTTTGTGCGTCCCCAAGTTTGGAACGTTACTGGAAGAGATGATGTACGAGGCTCATTATACCAAGTACTCAATCCACCCGGGGAGCACAAAGATGTACAAGGACATGAAGACACTGTTCTGGTGGCCAGTCATGAAGAAAGATGTAGCTCTTTACGTGGCAAAGTGTCAAACGTACTTGAAGTCAACGGCTTGGAGGATTCTTGAAGTCATTGCCAATTTCGAAATGGAAATTTGATGATATTTCCATGGACTTTGTTCACGGGTTGCCAAAGTCGCTGCAGAAGAATGACTCAATCTGGGTGATCGTTGATCGGTTGACTAAAGTTGCGCATTTTATTCCGAATCAAAAAAGTGATTCAATGGAGCTGGCAAAGTTTTATGTGCATAACATCGTTCGACTACATGACGTCCCTCGTAGTATTGTTAGCGACCCTGAAGGACGATTCACGTCCGGCGATTGGAGACATTTTCATCGTTTGTTGGGCACGAAGCTCAAATTTAGCACAACCTTCCATCCGCAAACGGATGGACAGACCGAGAGGACAAATCGGACGATGAAGGATATGCTTCGTATGTGCGTTTTGGATTTCGGACAGCGTTGGGAAGATCACCTGTACATGGTGGAGTTCGCCTATAACAACAGTTATCAGACGAGTATTCAGATGGCTCCGTACAAAGCGTTCTATGGTAAGAGGTGTCGTACTCCTTTAACATGGGCGGAGACCGGTGATACCAAGTTGCTGAAGCGCAAAGAGGTTGTTGATGCGAATGAGTCGATACAGACCATTCGAGAGCGGTTGTTGGCTGCCCAAGACCGACAGGTAAAGTATTACAGCGCCAAACACCGGAACGTGGAGTTCGCAGTTGGTGATTGGGTGTATTTGAAAATAAAGCCTTTCTAGGGAGTGTCAAGGATTCGATGCTTGAATAAGCTGAGCCCGAGGTACTTAGGGCCATTCGAGATCACCGAGCGCATCGGCGAGACAGCTTATCAACTTGCTTTGTCGACAGAGCTGAGTGGGTTGCACGACGTCATCCATATTTCTGTGTTAAGGAAGGCGGTGCGGGAGCCCGAGTCTGTGTTGGAGGCCGATAGTGTGTCGGTGGATAGTGGCCTATCTACCAAGGTGATGTCGATTTGCATCATCGATACTGATATTCGGCAGTTGCGGAGAAAGACCATCAAGATGGTGAGAGTCCGTTGGGACAATTGTGGCTGCGAGGAGCTCTCTTTGGAACCAGAAGAGATCATGCGCGAGGAGTACCCTGATTTGTTTACTTAGGTATGACAAATTTTATTTCGTTATTTGTGCTTTAAATACGAAATTTTGTTAAGGGGGAGAGAATTGTAACGCCCCAAATTTAATAAATCAAGGGTGTTGGTATGCGTTTAGTGGATTGGTCTGCGGATAACATTTGGCTAGTGTTTTATTTAAAACCTAAAATCCCACTCCCCCAAACCCTACCCAACTGATCTCTCTCCTCTTTCCCTCTCCCAATCTCTCTCGAGCCCCCCTCTCTCCCGGTCTCTCTCTCTCCCCGTCCCGAGCTCTCTCCTCCCTCCTCTCCCTCTCGTTCGCACAGGGAAGCCGCCGCCCCGAGCCCTCTCCACCTCCTCTCTCTCGTCGGCCTGAAGGAGGAACCGAGCCGCCCTCTCCACCTCCATCTCTCTCGTCGGCCTGGAGGAGGACCCGATCTCCCTCCTCTCTCCCTCTCCCGAGCACTTCCCTCTCTCCCGTCGCCGCCTGGAGCAAGGAGGAACCGGCCTCCTCTCTCCCTCTCCGTTGGAAGGAGGAGCCCGCCTCTCTCTTTCTTTCTGCTCACTAGGGCTGCCGCAAGGGGGGACCGCAAGCCGCGACGGTGTGCGCCGCTCGGAGGAAGAGGAAGCTTCGGCGTAAGCTTGGAGGTCGAGTTCGTGCATGGACAGCCACTATGTTCGCTAGCCGTCAAATCCGGGCACGTTCCTATGGCTCCGAAACGCGCATCAAGGGTAACGATTCTCTACTTGGGCAGGTGAAGCCCTTAATTAACATGTTTTCATGGAAGCCCCCACCGATTTGTGGGAAAAGGGGCTCTCCTACGGGTTGATATATTTTATCCCCGTGTATTTTATTTGCATATAATGCCCGGAAGCGTGAGTACGAGTGTATGCATGCTGTGTGAAGCCCATCTGGACAGGTTGGTCTGGATTGGTGATGTTTTGCTTACCGGAGAAAACTTAGTGTAATTTGTATGGTTTTGAAATCGGGGGTCTGCACGATGCTGCAGTTAGTACTGGAGGTAGGCTCCAGGAAACACCCTGTTTGTTGTGTTATTGCGCGAAGTTGGTCTCTCGGAGACCGTTAGGCTAGTACGTTGAGTTGTGCGCATGGAGTGCCCAACTTCGGTGGCCGCGAGTGCCAACCTTAAAACATAACGTGAGTTATGTCGCGTACGGGAAAGGGGAAGCTGCCCCGCGTCGTTGTCGTTAATTGGCACGACGATCTGAGCAACGGGAAAGAGCTGAACTGTACTGGTCTGCAGACTATAGCGCACCCACAGTAGACCGGAGCGTTACATAAAAAGTGCATTATCATGTTCTGGTATTTTAGTCTGTGTTTCATTGCTTTATTCTCGTTGTTTCTCATTGTCATTTTTTTCGCATCTCTAATATTGTACTTTGGTTGGTGTCACATTTTAGTTCCGGCGCGTTGGCTCGACCATCCAACACGACCTTGAATAAAAAGGTCTGGTAACACTGAAGGGAATGACATGCAAGCATAACATCACATTTTAATTGCATATAACTTAAAAGCCTAAATTAATTCTGAAAACATAATATTAATTCAAGATTAGTTTAGGCGGGAGTTTCAAAATCTTTAATGCCTGTGTAATTTTCAACCCCCCCCCCTCTTAATGAGATGAAACCCCCTTGTCCTTAATGGAGCTACTCCTATTTATATTTTGCATAGCTTCCATTCTTCGGTAGTCTGAAAAAAAAAACGATGAGACTTTCTGTCTTTGCCGTTTTCCTCTCTCCAGCATGCCTGTCCCGCCCATTTCTCCTTCCATCGACTTCGACGACTTTCTCGTGGGTAGATTGACCTCCGGCGAGTCTTCCTGTGGTAGACCAGCCACCGGCGAGCCTCTCCCGATCACTCACTGGCGGGATCGAGTACCCCAGATCCCTCCAATCTCTGTTCCTTGTTTTTCCCTGCCGCAGAAAACACGAACTCCTCCGACTCCTGTCTGAGGACCGGTCGACCTCCGGTGACCTATTCCCAGCTCTCCTCCGGCGGCTGCGACGTGGACACCTTTGAGCTCACAACTTATGCTACCTGCTCTCTTCCCCTTCCTTTTAGTTTCCATTTCACCGCTACCCGCCATTTCTCTGCTTCTTGAATCCCCGAAACCGCCCGGCCCTCCTGTTGAAATCCCCACCGAATCCCAGCCAACCTCCTAAAGCCAACACCCCACAACCATCTGACTTCACCTTCATACTTACTAGCAACCCGTAGCCAAATTCCACCAGCCCTTCATTCTGTCTTGGTGGCCGAAAGTCACTGCAGGTATCATTCTTGCTCCCTACAGTTTTCTTAAATTCATGCAATTAATTTTAAGTGATCAACATATGAAATTGCTTGCATCCATTTCCATTTCGTTGCCGTTATTGCCCCGAAACCGCCTGGCCCTCCTGTTGAAATCCCCACAGAATCCCATCCAACCTCCTAAAGCCAACACCCCACAACCATCTGACTTCACCTTCATATTTACTAGCAACCCGTAGCCAAATTCCACCAGTCCTTCATTCTGTCTTGGTGGCCGAAAGTCACTGCAGGTATCATTCTTGCTCCCTACAGTTTGCTTAAATACATGCAATTAATTTTAAGAGATCAGCATATGAAATTGCTTGCATCCATTTCCATTTCGTTGCTATTATTTTCTAATATTGCTTGTTAACTTGCAACTATTCTTCGCGAAACACATGCGACATTCTAGCCCGCTTGAGCTCATGTTAAATATTTAAGAGAAACACTTGAGTTCAAATTTGCTAACAAGGAGCCCACTCTCTTAGGAAAGTAACAATGACTTAATTTACTGAACGAGTTCCTTAATTTATTACAAAACCGTTTTCCCCCAAAAAATAGTTTACATCATTGGGGCGGCTAGGGCGACCCTGCCTCTGAACCATTTTGCGTTGGAATGAAGATCTTGAGAGAATTAGTCATTTTTATAATTCTCTGGGAGCTATTGCCTACATACAGTAGCGGATAATGTCGTGTGGTAGCGTCAAAATATGAGTCCCCTATCCTTTTTCAACCTCATAACGACAGAGCCTTCCAAATGGAAGTTGGAGCTATCGTTGGGCGATCGTAAGCTATCGCGGAGCGATAGTAAAATTGAATTGCCCGCTCTCATTTCCCTCCAAGCCGTGTTGCGACGTGTTCTTTCCATAACGGGCATTTCACACTACCATTGGGCAATTGGTGTTATCGCAAGCAGTAGCCTCTTTCTTGAGCTATTTATGACAACCTCAAAGTTCTCTAAGTCCACAACAAGTCTTTTGGGCCCACCTCAAAATTTTCCAGAGATACGAAGTAGTGTTTGATGGATCACATCATATAAGAAATAGATTTCAAAATAATAAAGTGATTCCCGATGCGCTGAACCTCAAAATATTTATGAAGACTTATCAGAAGGAGTATTGCTTGGGGGCTATCATTGTCATTGTTCATTATTCCATTTTTTTATATGAGATGAATAAGGGCCCCAAATTTATCGAAATCTGCCCACATAGACAGATACACTTTTACTTCTACACAATGTCATGCATAAAATATACCACACATCTCTTGATTTTTGTGTAAGAATATCCATGAATCATATGAAGGTAATCCGATGGAGTGTTAATGATTTAGTCATGCATAATTAGCATGTTGTGATATAAATACTACACATGTAAGCAAGGCTATTATCATGAGTAACAAACATGATGAGTGATATATGATAATTTAAATATTGTTTCAAATAATTCCTCAGACATAGATAGAGGCATGTATAAACATCATGTCACAATTTCCTATATTTTATGACCAAGATACGTAAAAGTTTGACTGGCATGAAAAAAACTACAATGTATTTAATGTTAAGCAATACAGATCAAACATTGTAGGAGATCTCAGGAGTTAACGTACACCATGTTATTCATGTCGTTGTATCTTAGCAGTTTTTACAAGATTTATATTTTTGAAAACAAAAATAAAGATAAAAAAATGAACACAAAACAAAAAGAAGACATATTGTTTGTGTTGGAGCAGGAGCGCCGGAGAAAAACAACTCAAGAGCAGAACGCCGGCGCCAACAAAAAGAAGACATTGTTTTTTTTTTCTTGAGTTAGATCTCCGGTGCCAACTCAAGAGCAGAACGCCTCCTCTTGGCGCCGGCGTTCTGCTCTTGAGTTGTTTTTCTCCGTCAAACATATTGGTCTTTTTTTCTTGTATAAAAAGAAGACATATTGGTATCCGGTCTTGTACTCGCCATCCTCTTTCAAATTATGTATCTTATGATTCTCTTTCTACCTCCTACAAGACCTTTGTTTCTTCTCTTGGTGCTTCTTCCATACCTGTATCGTGGCAGCAGGCTCTTGAGGTCCCTATGTGGCGTGAGGCGATGGTTGAGGAAATGAAGGCTCTAGAGAAGAACCATACTTGGGATTTAGTTCCCCTTCCCCACGGGAAAAAACTTGTTGGGTGCAAGTGGGTGTTCTCGGTGAAACAGAACCCCCAAGGGGTTGTTGAGAGATGTAAAGCGAGGTTGGTTGCAAGGGGTTATACACAAACCCATGGCATCGACTATCAGGAGACGTTTGCCCCGGTGGCCAAGATGAATACAGTCAGGGTCTTACTATCTGTGGCTGCTTGCAGAAATTGGGACCTGTTGCAGCTGGATGTGAAGAATGCCTTTCTCCATGGTGACTTGGAAGAGGAGGTCTATATGTCTCTCCCTCCAGGTCTTACTCCAGTTAATGCTGCAGGAAAAGTATGCAGGGTGTTAAAAGCTCTATATGGGCTAAAGCAGTCCCCGAGAGCATGGTTTGGTCGCTTCCACAGGGCTATGTTGTCATTTGGATATAGTCAGAGCAACGCGGATCATACGCTGTTCATCAAACATAGGCTTGGAAAAATTACTGTTCTCATTGTGTATGTTGATGATATTGTCATAACAGGTGATGATGTGGAGGAAATTCAGAATTTGAAGGCAAAGCTAGCTAGAGAGTTTGAGGTCAAGGACCTGGGAAAACTCAGGTACTTCTTGGGAATTGAAGTTGCTAGATCTAAGCAGGGGATATTTGTCTCTCAGCGGAAATACACGTTAGATCTCCTTGAGAAAATGGGGATGAGCGGATGCAGACCAGCTGACACTCTGATTGAAACAAATCACCGACTGGGGCGTGATGATGGAGAGGATATTGAAGATATCTCAGGATTCCAGAGGTTAGTGGGGAGGTTGATATATCTGTCCCATACTCGCCCAGATATCTCCTATGCGGTGAGTGTGGTGAGCCAGTACATGCACGCTCCTAAGACCCGACATATAGATGCTGCACACAGGATTCTACGGTACCTCAAGTCTTCACCAGGAAGGGGTATCCTCTTTGCTCAAAATACTGATCTAAAGATTAAAGTCTATACTGATGCTGATTGGGCCGGGTCTGTTGACGATAGGCGATCTACTTCTGGATACTGCTCTCTTGTTGGAGGCAACCTTGTTACCTGGAGAAGTAAGAAGCAACAAGTTGTGGCACGATCTAGTGCTGAGGCCGAGTTTAGAGCTATGGCCCAGGGGGTCTGTGAAGGCTTATGGCTTCGGGCTTTACTGAGGGATCTCGGTCTTGTGGAAGAAGGGCCCATCCGACTGTATTGTGACAACAAGTCAGCCATAAGTATCGCACACAATCCCGTTCAACATGACCGGACGAAACACATTGAGGTGGATCAGCACTTTATCAAGGAAAACATTGAAAGATGAATTGTGTGTACTCCCTTTGTGCCCTCCAACAGGCAGCTAGCAGACATTCTCACCAAAGGACTGAGTGAGAACATATTTAGCAAGATTGTGGACAAGTTGGGCATGATTGATATCTTCCGCCCAACTTGAGGGGGAGTGTTAGAATATATGTTAGAATATTTTTGTTATTTTGTTATTTTGTTGTCATTATTGTAATCCCTCTATATATAGGGGGCCGTTTATTGGAATGAAATAGTTTTTTTTCCCGTTCAACAAGTATCTTATTGAAGAAACTTGTAAGCCATAAAATTCCTTCCCTCCCTAAGTATTGCAATATTGCCTACATTGTTGAGTGAAGAACCAAATCAGTAAAAATATGTACTGTAGCAGGTGTACGATTCTCAGAAATCGCAAAAGTACACATAATGAGAGATATCCTTGACGGTACGTGCTCTCGCCAGGTGGTATCTTGTTAAACTGAGAATTAAAGATAGCTAAATATTTTAATGGACTTGAACCATCATTTGTAGTTATATACTAATAGTAATTTATGACAGAAATATTGTGGTAGCGACTGTGGTGTCGTAGAAGGCTACGAGATTTGATGTCGTGTCTGGACGGAGGAAAAAAAGGAAGGCTCGGGGTTGCTGTACTGAAGAAAATAGAGCGATGGCGTGCGGAAGAGGACCGAGAGCTCTGATACCAAGTTGTTACGGGCCTACTTCCGTAACTGCAGTAACTCGCCGGGATAGTGATCGGAGGCGGAGAAGATGGCGGTATTGGAGGATACTGTGGAGCCGGAACCACGACTGCCTAGGCGGGGTTGCTCGTTAAAGGAGAGAGCCACCAAGATCTCAGAACAAGGGATGAGAACTAGACTTCATTTCATTCCCCCTCCATACAATACACCATATGCCTTTATATAGACTTACAAGATAATAAAAGACAAACAATAATAATACCTATTATTAGACTCGGTGCTCGAGGCCCCTACATAATGATAACACATATATAATAATGACACAGAGATAATCATAATCAACTAGATATGCGGATACACAGCCCATAACATCTCTCCCGGCCTTCAAATCGAGCTTGTCCTCAAGCTTGAACGAGGCTTGTACTGCATAATCGTCTGGCTCTTTAATTTCACGCCAAAATAATTCTCGGTATCGTGTTGTTGTAGCGGAGACTGAGGTAGGAATGACGGTGATGAACGAGCGGAACGGCGGTAGCTCGGGCGGAGAGCGAGCAACGTCAGGCAGAAATGGCGGCGCCGCCTTTGGATCGGCCGGTTGAACAATGGGCAGCAGCCAAAATGTGTCTGATGGAGCTGTCTGAGCGGCAGTGAGCAGTAACAACAAGGATGTCGGAGGGACGACGGTCGCCCGTAGGAACGGATCCATCGAGGACGGCAGAGCAGGGATTGGAAGAGCAAGTGTCGACAAAAGATGCTGCGAGTTGGCCGGGGCAAGTGCATGGACTGGTGGTGGCGGTGGAAACGGTAGTGACACGGGCTGCGGTAGAAAGGCGGTTGTCGGATTCTTAACGTGGTGGACGAGTGCGTCGGCGTCCTGCAGGCGGACGTCCATGGAGGCCATAAAATCTTGTAATATGGAACAAATTGAACCGATGGAGACCATAACTAATTAATCAAGGAATGATTAATCAATTGAAATTAAATTCAATAATGTATAATATTATAGGGGTAAGTTGCTCTGCATGGGCTTTAAGGAGTAAAAATAAAACTGTTGCTTTGGGGAGGGGATCGAGACAACGAAAAGATGCGGCAAACGGCTCGATAATACAACATGGCATGGGCTAGGCGTGCAGAGCGGCAGTCGACTTGATAACGAGAATGGGACGAAGGCTAGGCAGGAGCCCACGACGGCTATGTGCGTCGACTGGTCACGGAGGCTCCCGTGCGTCGATCTGCGTCTATGGCGTGGACGACGCAAAAGAAGAAACGACGATGGATGGATGGATGGAGTGTCGTCGTCTTCGAAGAAGCAGAGAAGCTGCACGGCGGAAGAGGAACACGGTTGTTCGATGCAGGCGACGAGATCGATCGGAGACCAGTCGCGGTGGAATTGAGTAGATCCCGTCGGAGATGAAGAAGAAACGACGATGTGGGCTGGGACCAAGGTGCGTCTTGGCGTTGTGGAAGGACAGCGGCTGAAGGACAGCGAAAAAACGGAGGTAGATGTCTCGCAACAGTTGAAGGTAGCGACTGTGGTGTCGTAGAAGGCTACATGATTTGATGTCGTGTCTGGACGGAGGGAAAAAAGGAAGGCTCGGGGTTGCTGGACTGAAGAAAATCGAGCGATGGCGTGCGGAAGAGGACCGAGATCTCTGATACCAAGTTGTTACGGGCCTACTTCCGTAACTGCGGTAACTCGCCGGGATAGTGTTCGGAGGCGGAGAAGATGGCGGTGGTGGAGGATACTGTGGAGCCGGAACCGCGGCTGCCTAGGCGGGGTTGCTCGTTAGAGGAGAGAGCCACCAAGATCTCACATCAAGGGATAAGAACTAGACTTCATTTCATTCCCCCTCCATACAATACACCATATGCCTTTATATAGGCTTACACGATAATAAAAGACAAACAATAATAATAATACCTATAACTAGACTCGGTGCTCGAGGCCCCTACATAATGATAACACATATATATTGATGACACAGAGATAATCATAATCAACTAGATATGTGGGTACGCAGCCCATAACATATTGTAACGAGGTAATCAAGTGTAGTGATAAGAATAATCTCATTTAAATCGAACTCATATAACAAAGTGACATAATTGATTTTTCAGATACAAATATGCATATGGATTAGTTATATGATCATTAGACATGAATACCATTACAATATAAAATATGATTAGCAAACTAATCAAACATTATAAAAAAATGAGTCATTAGTCATGATTTTGATAATTTGGATTTCTTGAGATAAAAAGTGAAACAAATGCTTTTTTCATAATTATGAAAGCTCAAAAATGAACAGAATCAAAACAAATCAGACATGAATGACAGCAGAATTCCTAACTCCAATAAGAATGAGTGAAACACATGAGTTAGGAGGATGCATGATAAGAGATAAAATATACTTGATGGAATAAGTTCCAAGAAGTACATATGCAAACTTGATAGTCTCAAAATCATTAAGCAAAGTACATAAAATGAATACCTTTTTAAAGTAGTTGCTTGAAATATAGAATTGATAATCATGAAGCATATGAAAGCTTGCAAAAAACATATATGAAATAAATATGTTCGAAACCAAAATACCAGAAATACATGTCATCCCAACAACCCCGTACTAAGCAACGGATGGACATGAGGAGCTGCAATCACTCTTCTTTCAAGTTGTTATCTGATGTGTTTGTTTTGAGTTATTTTGTAGTTTGTGGAGTTACGAGGGGCTTGTTGGTCTTTGGGGGTTAAGTTAGGGTTGATTTTAAATAGCCGGTTTAGTGTTAAACCAGGTATGCGAAATTCTGTATGAACTTGTATTCCCTGTTGGTGGCTGCGACGGGAAGAACTCCTGCACCTCCTTCCGATCTGTTCAGGCCAAGGCCTTAGGATCGTGTATCTGCTATCATTCCTATTACTATCATTTGGTGGTCCTGTATGTTGTCTTGTGGTATTCTGTGGCTGTAACAGGTGCTCGGGAAGGGGCCGAAGGCATCAACGGAAAAGGATCACAACAAGGGTATCAGAGCTTCTTTGCGGCGTGCGACAATGCCGGTTTCCGATGCCACTCGATCCAAAGACCACTCGGAAATGGAGATTCTCAAACAAGGCCAAGAGGATTTGTCGCATTCCGTCCAAGCGATGGGCGAGGAGATGCGGACCATGATGGCTTGCTGGAAGGGGGAGCGTGGAAGTGAGACCCGACGGGGGCAATCGCTGGACAGCAGAACCCATCCGTCTGCTTCTAATCATATTGCCACGAGGTTCCCGCGTTTGGAGTTTCCCCGTTTTTCTGGTGAAGAGTTGCTGGAATGGATTTATAGGTGCGATCAATTTTTCAAGATTGATGGTATAATGGACGAGATGAAGGTGAAGATCACCTCCATGCACATGGAGGGCAAAGCTCTTTTTTGGCACCAATCGTTCATGAAGGCTCGGTTAACACGACAGTGGCCGACATGGGAGGAGTATAGCCAAGCTCTACATGGTTGTTTCAGTTCGGTACTATTCGATGACCCTATGGCGGAGCTCAAGAACTTACGCCAATGCACGTCGGTTCAAGCCTACCTTGATGAGTTTGACTTGCTTCTACAGAGGGTGTTTGTTTCCGAAGAGCATGCAATAAGTTTTTGCTTAGCGGGGCTCCGGGATGAGATTCAATATGGCGTTCGTATGTTTCAACCCAAGTCCTTGCAAGAGGTTTTTTCCTTGGCACGTCTCCAAGAACAACAATTAGCGGTTCGTTCCGTCCGGTCATTTCGGGCAGGGGAGCATACAACCCAGGAGGAACGCTCAGGACACACCCTTCGGCCTACATTATGCACCCCCATCAGCAATCAGTGGGGCGCACCCGAGCGGACAGGAGTAACTCAGCGGACGGCTGCCCCCGCCGAGCATAAAATGTCGTCCGCGGAGATGGATGAAAAGCGGCGGAAAGGACTTTGTTTTTGGTGCGACCGACCTTATACTCAGGGCCACAAATGTCCCAATCGGCGGCAAGCTTACTCGTTGGAGGTTATCGTGGAGGCGGTGCAAGATGGGGATTCAGAAGTGGAACTTGATAAGGTGCTAGAAGTAGAGGAGGAGTCGGTGGATCAACAGGCTCCACATTTGTCCACGCATGCATTAACGGGGATGACCCATTACCACACCATGCGAGTCACGACGTAGCATCAAGGCCAACCCATTCATGTCCTCATTGACTCGGGTAGTACTCATACCTTTCTGGACGAAGGCGCGGCGCGACGTCTCCAATGTGTTTTTACTCCCATTGCTCCATTTTCTGTCGCGGTGGCCGACGACAAGAAAATATGTAGCGCACACAAAGTGGTGGATTTTCGTTGGCGGATGGAGTTTACGAGTCAAGGGAAGAAGCTTGCGCTCCGCGGGTCGCAACAGAGCCATGAGCTATGGGGCAAAGACACCAGGGTGAACAAATTAGTGGCAAAAGAGTGGCAAATTTGCATGTTGGCGATGTGCACAGGGCCGGTCGGCCAAGTAGAACACCAGGAGACCGAAACCGGCAACTTCCCCACATGGCAGGTTTTGGGGAAACTACCTGGACAATCCGAGCGGCACATGCTGGAGACCTTGTTGACGCAATTCGCGGATTTGTTCGCCGAGCCGCGGGGATTACCACCGAGGAGAGAATCGGAACATCGTGTCGTGTTGAAGGACAACAACCTAGATATTAATCTACGTCTGTACCGCTACCCACCACTCCAAAAGTCTGAAATTGAACGTCTAATTGGAGAAATGTTGAGCACGGGGGTGATATGACACAGTTGCAGCCCTTTTGCATCACCGGTGGTTCTCGTCAAGAAGCATGACGGCTCATGGCGTCTATGTGTGGATTATCGGCGCCTCAATCAAAACACGGTGAAAGATAAATTTCCCATTCCCTTGATCGAGGAATTAATTGATGAACTTCACGGGGCAGTTTATTTTTCGAAGTTGGACTTACGAGCCGGATACCACCAAGTGCGCATGGAGGAGGAAGACATACACAAGACGGCATTTCGCACACACCAAGGCCATTACGAATTTTTGGTCATGCCGTTCGGCTTGACCAACTCGCCGTCGACTTTTCAGAATCTCATGAACCGGATCTTCCAAGGTCAACTTCGAAAATTTATATTGATATTCTTTGATGACATTTTGATTTTCAGTGCATCGTGGGCAGAGCATATGACGCACCTAGCATTCGCATTTAACACCTTGCGGTCCAACCACATAGTGCTAAGAAGATATAAGTGTGAATTTGGGTTGACACAAGTACATTACTTGGGGCATGTTCTATCGGGTCGAGGGGTCGCCACGGACCCGACAAAGATACAAGCAATGCTAGCTTGGCCGACGCCGACATCGCTCAAAAGAGTGCGAGGAGTTCTATGCCTCACCGGATACTATCGCCGCTTTATTCAAGGGTACGGGACGATGTCTCGGCCTATGACCAAGCTGCTAAAACAGCGAACATTCGCATGGACAGCTACCGCGGATGCCGCTTTTCAGTCCTTGAAGCAAGCGGTATCTAAACTGCCAGTTTTACAGTTGTCGGACTTCCAACAACCATTTGTGGTGGAAACGGACGCGGCGGATACAAGGGTGGGGGCTGTTTTGCTTCAGAGGGAGCGGCCAATTGCTTATTTCAGCCAAGCGTTGGGGACAAAGAATGCGGCGTTATTAACATATGAAAAAGAGTTGCTCGCCATCGTGCTGGCGGTCCAGAAGTGGCGGCATTATTTGTTGGAGTGTCCGTTTTTGATACGTACGGACCACCAGAGTTTGAAATTTATGCTTGAGCAAAAATTAGCAACCCCGGCTCAACAACACTACCTTACTAAACTCATGGGATATGACTTCTCGGTACAATACAAACGCGGCAAAGAGAATGTATGTGCCGACGCCTTGTCCCGGGTCCACGAGGCACCGGAGGTCATGTTGCACGTTCTCACGACTCTCCAATCGGATATACTCCAACTGATAAAAAATTCATGGCGGTCGGATTCGCGGCTTCAACAAATCATAACGACGAAGGAAACAAATGCGGAGGACCATCCGAAATATGCCTGGGAGAATGGCGTGTGCTCAAGCGGAAGGGGAAGTTGGTGGCGGGGAATGACCCAACTCTTAAAAATAGGTTGCTGAATTTATACCATGCCGGCGCCATGGGAGGGCATTCAGGAATATCCGCAACGTTAACGTACCAACGCATGAAAAGAGTGCTGTTTTGGAAGGGAATGAAACCGGAGATTTACGATTACATTCAAAGGTGTGCTGTTTGTCAACAATGTAAGGCCGACACTCAACGTCCTATGGGGTTGCTTCAACCATTGCCTATTCCGGAGCGCATATGGCAAGACATATCCTTGGATTTCATCGATGGGCTACCAAAAAGCCATGGGAAATCTACCATTTTAGTGGTTGTCGATCGGCTAAGCAAGCATGCTCACTTCCTCGCCATGCACCATCCGTACACGGCTGAATCGGTAGCTCAAGTATTCTTGGATTCCATTGTTTGCTTGCACGGGTTACCCGCAACTATTGTTAGTGATCGCGCCGCCGTTTTCCTTAGCAACTTTTGACAAGAACTTTTTCGGGTGCTCCAAGTCCAATTGCACATGTCATCGGCGTATCATTCCCAGTTCAATGGTCAAACGAAAGTGGTAAACCGGTGTGTGGAGAGCTATCTACGTTGCATGTGCTTTTAAAAGCCTAAGAGTTGGGCTAGTTGGATACCCCTCGCCGAGTGGTGGTACAACACGTCGTATCATAGCGCCATTCGGATGTCGCCGTATGAAGTGGTGTATGGCCAAGAACCTACGACTTTCCCTCCATATTTTGTTGTCACGACAAACATCCGCACAGTGGACTGTTCCTTGGCGGCACGGGACCGGGTGATGACCATGCTTAAGGATAATCTTGCTCGAGCTCAGAATTGGATGAAGACATTAGCAGACAAGAAGCGCCGGGAGCATGTTCTGGAGGTGTGGGAGTGGGCTTGGGTGCGGTTGCAACCTTATCGACAAGTCATTCTTCGGAGCCACCGCATTCATAAGCCATCACCCAAGTTCTTTGGACCCTTCCAAGTGCTGGAACGGATCAGGTCGGTGACATACAAGCTGGATCTTCCGGAGACCGCTAAAATACACCATACCTTCCACATATCACATTTGAAGAAACACGTGGGCCAGCCAACCGTGCAGGAGCAACCCCTACCAGAGACAGTTAATGATGAGGGCAATCTCCTTGTGGAACTGATGGCGGTCTTGGATCGCCGCATTACCAATAGAGCAGGTCGGGTCGTGACGCAACTTCTTATTCAGTGGACCAATGGAGCTCCGGAGGAAGCCACTTGGGAGGACTTGTGGCGGCTTCGCGAACGTTGACCGGACCACGTTCCTTAAGGACAAGGAACTTTTGATGGGGGAAGTAGTGATGTGTTTGTTTTGGGTTATTTTGTAGTTTGTGGAGTTATGAGGGGCTTGTTGGTTTTTGGGGGTTAAGTTAGGGTTGAGTTTAAATAGCCGGTTTAGTGTTGAACCAGATATGTGAAATTATGTATGAACTTGTATTCCTTGTTGGTGGCTGCGACGGGAAGAACCCCTGCACCTCCTTCCGATCTGTTCAGGCCAAGGCCTTAGGATCGTGTATCTGCTATCATTCCTATTGCTATCATTTGGTGGTCCTGTACTCTGTCTTGTGGTATTCTGTGGCTGTAACAGGTGCTCGGGAAGGAGCTGAAGGCATCAACGGAAAGGGATCACAACATTATCACCTAATTAGGTGCGCAGTAATAGTTTCTCATCATTAGGCCTAAATCATTTTTTGTGTGGAAACTTCTGCCTGACTTCGTGTAATTGTCATAATACAAGTTGTAGACCATCACCAAAAGGGGAAAGCCACACCCCCAAGGGGTGTGGTTCGCGCACAAAGGCTAGTTTTTGGTGTAACAATTAATTTGACTTATTTATTTATATAATTGCAATATTAAATAAAAAACGAGGATGGTCGCGCACAAAGGCTAGTTTTATTATATTAAAACCGGTAAAACTTATATTTATACAAGTTTTTTTGCATTAAATCCGGTTTATTAGAATCATGTATATTCTCCACAAATGATGAACTATGTTACATTTGAAAAATAATTACTTCTATTCACTATCTTAGGGCCTGTTTGGTGCGGTGTTTGAGAAAAGTTGCGCACAAAATGCCCCCAGAGAAAATTGTGCCCGATACGCCCCTGTAAAAATCACGCCTGAAACGCCCAGGAAACAAACCCAACTGCACAGATATATCCCAGGCAATATTATATTTACGCATTTCTTTAACACTACAGATATTTCACAGGTAATATTTACGCATGAACAAAGGGGAAAAAAAGTCAAAAACAGAATCAGAAAACAGCAAGTTTCAATCCATCATGATCCGAACTGCACGAATCTCCAAGCCGGGCTCAAGCTAGATAGCTCCTACGGTTCGAGTTCAAAACTTCGGTCCCATGGCGGCCGGACGCCGGAGAAACAGAACCGTCCCCTGTCCGAGATCGTCGGAGTCGAGAATCTGCGGGTTATCGTCCAGAATAGAGACGGTGTTGCACTTCACACTGATGGTAGAGACGGTGTTGCACTTCACACTGATGGTCTGCAACGTCTCCCCTTCTTCCACCACATAAAACTCTTCACACTGATGATCTTTTGGTTTGGATTTGTTTGATGGTCTTTTGGTCTGAATTTCTAGTTGATAATGTATTTTCATCAAATTTCTGCAAAATTTGATATTTCAGTCTAAATTTTCCCCCCTCTTCAGAATTTCTAACAGTGTTTCATCTCCCAGGCTCAAGAGCTCGCTTCTGCGCTTCCAAGCATGTTTCCTGATAGTTTCATACCCATTCTTCTCCAAGCTGCCGTGCTTGTCAAAGAGAAGAAGATTTCGAAAGCAGAAGAGATCCTAACTCAGTTCGCTGATAAATTTCCCGAAAAATCCAAGCCCGTCCTCCTCGGTCGAGCGCAAATTGCTGCTGCTGCTGGTCATTTGCAGGTCGCGACTGAGTCCTTGTCTATGATACATGATATCCGCCATATGCCTGCCACCGTTGCAACGGTGGTTTCACTGAAGGAGCGTGTAAGCGACTTCACTGGTGCCGCTTCTGCTCTAAACTCTGCTCTCCAGTGGTGGAGGGATTCGATGGTCGAAGATAATAAGCTCAATGTGATAATGCCAGAGGCTGCATCTTTTATGCTTATTCATGGAAACGAGGAAGAGGCCTTTCAACTATACGAAGAGCTCGTAAAGAACCATGGGAGCACTGAGGCTATGGCCGGATTGGTTAAAGCTGCTGCACGCACTGACCTCGCGAAGGCTGAGCTGTACGAAAAGAGGCTTGCGGAATTACCAGGTCTCAAGGGGATCAATGTGGAGAACTTGGAGAAGACTTCAGGAGCGAGACATGTTGAAGGAGGGTTGACGACTGGAAAGAAGGAAAATTTTGAGGAGGTGAAGGCTAAAATAAAAAAGAGGAAGAGGAAGCCCAGATATCCGAAGGGCTTTGATCCGTCGAACCCGGGGCCGCCACCGGATCCCGAGAGGTGGCTGCCCAAGAGAGAGAGGTCCAGCTACAGACCAAAGAGGAAGGATAAGAGAAGTCAGGTGAGGGGTTCTCAGGGAGCTGTTGTTCGTGAGAAACATGATTCCGCTGTTTCAAACACCGCAAACACCTCAAGCGTGAGAGCTAATATGAAGTCGAGCCAAGTTTCTACGTCTTCCAAGGGCTCCGCAGGTTCAGAACAACCCAAAGTTTCATCCAAGTCGAGAAAGAAGAACAGGTCATAGAAGTCTCATCTCTTTATTCAGGAGGGAGTTTTTTCTTGGATTGGAGTTATTTGTTGTTTTTTACATAACAATTATGTTTCGGTTTGATCATTTATGTAGGTGAAGTTTTCTGCTTGGATTTTCCTAAGCGATTTCCCCCCTCCATGTTTTGGATCTTGCAGGCCGTGTTATACACCAGTTATTTTTCGAGGCCTTCTATATTTCCTTTCTTATACTCTGTAGATTTAATATTTTTCTTGTTTGTTGGGGCTTTGGGTTCGGCTTGTGAGGTCGTTAATCCAGTCTATAATTGGGCGGAGGACCCGCCCATATATTCTGTTGAACCATTTTAAGAAGTCAAGAAACTAGTGTTTGTTCAATGGGACTAGATTTTCAATTCCAAACACTTTGAATTCCTAAAAATTGAGAAAACCTAATCGCGCGTGGACATTGTTTTGTAGCAAAAGGGTCATTTGCTAAGACATCCTCTCTATCTTTTGCGTGATTTTGAAAAAGAGAAAATTCCCATGTAATTATGCAAAGTTAAAGGGAAGTTTTTGATAATTATTCTTCCAAAAAAAAATCCAAAAACCTTTAATAAGTGAGCTTCTCATCATTTTGTTTTTGATAATTGCTACAAACTCAAACCGCATTGTGATCAGATGTATACATCTGGATTCCATGATTTGATGCTCTTTACATAGGGCTTGATCAGATGGTCGATAGCTGTGGAGATGATTGACCTTGAGATCTCATGAGTGTGATGTCTGCCTTTTTTCCGCCATACTTACTGATCTCCGATGGACCACGTACTCCGAGCAAGTCTAAACAGGAAGCTTAAGGGTATTCGCTGCCCAAGAGTGGGCCTCAACAATCATGAGCAAGTACTCGCCTGTCACACAACAGTAATCTCTGACCATTACCTCGCCTACTCGTCGAACAATGCTCTGGCTGTGTTCAAGTCTTGTATTTTAACATTTTTTACCCCACTTTGTAAGCGGGTAGCCCGTATTAAGGAGAGCTTCCAGCAGGTAATCCCCATGGGCCTATAAATGGACCCGACATTCTACCTTAAAAGGGATCTCCGATCCGACTCAAGGGTCTTGAAGTACTCGCTCCTCCTAATCATTGAGCTCGCAAATACCTCCAAAAGAACTCTGTAATCACTTGTAATAAATTATAGCCACTCGTTTCAATCAATGCAATCACGCACAACTAAGGTTCGCGTTGTGCGAGGCCTAACCCAGTCATCCGCAACACCGTCCTTCTTGTTACAACTACTCTCAACTGAAGTAAACGATCACTCACAGTCCCCCTTCCCTCACCTTTATTTAGTTGTGCGGATCTGGGGTAAAAAATACCTCAAAAGAACGAACATGCGACCTTCAGATCCGAGTGATCGAAGAAAGTTGTTGCGATGGTTATGAGAGATCCTGTTGAGACATTACCCGAGGGTTCTCGCAACCCAGATTAGATGCTTACTAGTGCGAATTTGATCGGATGAATATCCTCGTCTGAATTGTAGAAAAGGTCGAAAGACCAACTGCGGGAGCAGCATGTAACATCCCGACTTTTAATTGGGTCACTAGGACCATAGCTGACCATATTAAGGCGACCCAACCACCCACTATGTATGACCCATACGAGTGCAACACAACTCATTTCATTCAAATCCGAGGTCGTTAAGTGAAAGTAACCATTGTAGGTAACGGTGATCGACACAACGACCCTGAAATATCATTTTGAGCATATGAGCTCAGAATTGACTTCCGTCGCTTGCATTAGAGTCGTATGACCCATATGAGTGCAACGTAACTCGTTTCCTTTGAATCCGAGATCGTTAAGAAGAAGTGACCGTTTTAGGTAACGTTGTTCAACACAACAACCTCAAAATGTCATTTTGAGGAAATGAGCTCAGAATTGACTTTTATCAGTTGCATTAAACTCATATGACCCATACGAGTGCAACACAACTCATTTTGTTTGAAACCGAGGTCGTTTAGTGAAAACGATCGTTTGAGTTTACGTTGTTCGACACGATCACCCCGAAATCACTTTTTGAGCAGACGAGCTCAAAATTGATCTCAGTTAGTTGCATTAGATTTGTATGGTCAATACGAGTGCAATGGAACTCATTTTGCCCAATTCCGACGTCATTTATTCGATTTGATATAAATAAATCTTGAAAATTATACGACGCCTCAAAAATTGTGAACACATGAATTCAACCTCATCGTATCGACATTGACTCATCACTTGACGACTAGGACCTAATTCGACCTTGAATCACATGCGAGACCCACCCTAGGGTTGACTTTGGTCAAACCCTATTAAAATTGTAATTTTTCATATATTTTGAGTCCTCTACTTAAGCTCCACTCAAGTCCACGCACCAAGTCCACCTCACTCCATTATAGGCACTGATTTTGAGTTAGCACTTACGGATTTTAGTGAACCCAAGGCAGCCCATGGGTGATTGGATATAAGTTAATCCCATTCTCTCTCTCTCTTTCCATTGAGCCCTCCACTTAAGTGTTAAGCTAATCTAACCCAACTAAGCAAGCTAGCCCATGCTCTTTACTAGAGCAAGTACCCCTACTCTTAACCAAAGCAAGTACACCCCTACTCATATGCTTGCCAGCTGCCCCAAGCCAAACAATGGTTGGATGAAAACCTAAACCTAAGTTCTTTCTCTCTTTCTCCTTAACCAAAGTCAAACCCAAACCCAAGCATTAAACCCTAGGATAACCTTTTCTCTTAATCCAGGGAGGTACAACCACTCCCTTAGATGGATGTCAGTTGCCTCCCCCAGTCTAACTTGTGTTGAATTAACCAAACCAGAGCCTTGCTTAACCGATAAGAAAGAGGAGAGGGGAGGGTCTCCTCTCAACCTATTTAAAGCCCCCTGGCCTCAGATGGCTCCACACCACTGCCCAACCTCAAACGAACTGATTCCTCATGTAGGATAGAGCGCTTACCCAACTGTTCCAAAAGCTCGGACTTGTGCAAATGACTCTACTTTTTTCCCTTAAGGAAGTAGCAAAGCGTCACGGGTCAAGTGAAGGAATGCTGGACCCAACAATCCCCTCCAGCGTCCAACACGACCCGCCAGCTCATAGGTGGGCCCCACATGGCTTAGAGGTGGCGCACCACATAGCTCAGAGGTAGGGTTGCCACATGGCTGCGGGCGCCTGACCCACCGGACCCACACAAGTAGAGAGCAATTTCAGGATTTATTACCCCCTGGTCTCGAACCCGTGACCCCCTCTGATACCACTTGTAGGATAGAGCGCTTACCCAACTGTTCCAAAAGCCCGAACTTGTGGAAAAGGCGCTACTATTTTCCCTTAAGGAAGTAGCAAAGCGCCTCGAGTCAAGTGAATGAACGTTGGACCCAACATGTTGATTTCCAGATATCGTCTTGAAGACCTCAAGTATCGTTGAGATGAGGTTTTATCAGCTTGATTGTTTCACTTTGTTAGAGTTTAACTCTAAGTCTGAAAGGGTTTCTATCAGATTGAAGAATTTAATTGTTGTCGAGATAAGATGAAATGTCGTTGAGACATATTGTATATCGTCGAGTCAGTTCAAGTTACAGATATTCAAATCGTTGTCACCGTCGATTGTGCCAATAAGATCAGTCCTTTAAGGAAAGAGATTTCTGACAAAGTTTATTGGATTCGACCGTTAAGGCTTGCAGTCATATAAATACTAATGAGATGTTAAAGGAAACCCCATAATCCTAGAATTCTAATATGAAGAATCAATCGAACAGTTTTCTCTCTACAAAACCTAAGTGCAGCTGACAGGCAATCTCGTTCAGAGAACAACTTTCAAAAGGAGTCAATTTCGTCAGTGAATCATCCAGTGCTCCCCAGTTTACTCAAGGTCATCTCTCTTCCAATCTCTAAAAGTCCAAAGAAATTATTGGACTCAAAGGTTCAGTCAAATCAAGTTCTCCAGTGAAGATACTATCAAGATCAACTATTGATCTAGTGAAGGATGTCTTCATCAAAGCCCAAGAAGACTTGATACTTTGCAAGATCCTTCTTCTTTAGTCTAGATCTGTTGTACACAAACCTTGTAATCAATTCTGTTGTAGAATCTCCTTGAGATCTGAGGTAGGGTTCAAGGGTGAACCTGAGGTAGGGTATTGTTATAAACCCGAGGAATGATTCTCGTTGAATCTGAGTTGTAGGATTCTAAGATTGAATTTGAGTTGTATGATCCTGGGGAAGGGGATATGAGATATTGAATCAGTTTGTATCCCTGAGGTAGGAGTCTTGGACTCTGAGTTGTAAGATCTATAAGATCTGAGTTTTGGAGAAGTTTGTTGAGGCTAGCATACTGCTAGTAGGCGCATGGGGAAAGTGGATGTACCCACCTTGGGGAACCACTATAAATTGATGTGTACTCTGTGCTGTGTTTGTTTTCTGTGCTCAATCTTTAAATTAGTTGATAAAGTTTTAAAAAGTACAAACATCTATTCACCCCCCCCCCCCCCCCCCCCCTCTTGGGTGATTAGACGACCCCTAAACTTATAAGTAGTATCATAGATAGGTTGTTCTTTAAAGAGCTTAACAACTTGAATAAGATCTACCTAAGGGATTCAAAGTTTAACCAACATGCCTGCTGGAGAAACCTACAAAGAACTGAGTTCCATGAAACTCTCAATCTGCACCAAAGAAATTTTTTGTCATCTAGAAAGATAGGGTGAGATTGTTCATGGAAGCTTCAGACTCCAGAATCTTCATTGTTGTAGAAACAGGACATTTTGTTCCAATGCTGCATCAACCATTGATCCTACCAAGCAAGTCCAAAAGAAATACTCTGACATGTCCAAGGATGAAATCGCCTTGGTAAACATGGATAAGAGAGCCAAAAAACATCTTGGTGAGTGCAATTGATGATTCAATATTTCAAAATCTTATTCATTGTAGGACTGCCAAACATATGTGAGATTTTCTGATTGTTTTCATGGAAGGCAAAGAAGAAGTGAGGGATGTTAAAAAATCACTCAAAAATCAAGAATATGAAGCATTTAGACAAGAGAAGAAAGATTCTATATCTGAATGTTATGAAAAATTCTTCAAGACAGCTAATGGACTCAGAACTTATGGAAGAAAGTTCACCAACTATGATCTAAATGATGAGTTTCTGAGATCTCTTAATAAGGAATGAGACATAAAGATATGTGTCATAAGAGAAATGAGGAACCTTACCAAAATAGAACTCCAAAACCCATTTGGAAAGCTATTTGATTTCTCATGAGCTGCAACTAAACACACGGAAAGCTGGGGAGGAAAAACTACCAGATCCCACTCCAATGAGAAGACAGTGGCCTTCATGGCTGAAAGCTCAAGGAGGAGCAAAAAAGATTCTCCAACTCCTCAGGAGAGAAATGCTGAACATGAAGAACCTGAGGTGTTGCAAAAATCTGAGGCCAACACCTCAGGTTCTGAGCTGACAGATGGAGAACTCTCTCTATTCTCCAAGCATTTCAAGAAACTATCTGTCACCGTTGTAGTTGAGTTTCCTCTTCCAATTCAAGGAAACTCAACTACAACAATGACAGATATAAACACAAGTCCAAAGAGGACATGTATGAATCTAAACTGAACAGATAATTTTCTACTGATATTGTTTGCTATTGTTGCAAAAATCCAGGACATATTATAACTGATTGTCCTTCAATCAGACATGAAGGAGAGAGATCAGATGAGAAAAGATCGCACAAAGGCAGGAAGAATGAAAAGAGCTTCATAGCAAAAAAGACAAAGACCTTGAGTGACAATGACTCAAACTCTTCTGAATCTGAAGAAGAAGCCTATTTTGGGCTCATGGCTTTATCTGATGATAAGATTCAGGATGAATCATTTCCTCCTGCTCAGGTATGCATTAGAGCACCCGCATCTACCACAAGCTCTGAAATTGAAGCAAGTTCATCATCTAATAGTGAAGATGAACTTGATATAGTAGAAAATGTTGGAGTTATTCTAGAAGATTTAAAAAGAAGAAAAAATTGGCTAAGGCTCGGGCTCAAGAAATTGAAATTCTTAAGCCCTTTGAGTCAAAGCTCTCTGAGAAAACAAAAGAAATAACTCAGATGAACTTTGATTTCATGGAGCTTCAGAAGAAGACCGAAGCTCAAGCTAAGGCACTAAATCAGAAGCACAAATTAATAAAAGATCTTGAGGATAAGCTTCTCATTAAGAGAAAGCTAGTGGCTAAGTTTTCTAAGCCACAGACTATATTGCCCATCATTGACAGATTTTCTGCACCATATAGAAGTGGTGTAGGATATTTTAAAGAGAATGAAAAAAGCAAGGCCTCAGAAGATCAAATTATATTCAAGAAGATCCTATTGCCAACCAACATATATGATCTTGACCTCACATATGGATACTTGAACAATGAATGCTCTACTGGTGGAACTAAACAACCACATAAACATAGAAATAGAGCAGACATTGGATTAAGTGCTCTTAAAACACCACACGAAGAGATCCAAATGAGAAGCCATGAACTATTTGTAATTGGCACCTCAACACCATCAATTAAAGATGAGGAAAAGGCTGTGATTCAAAAGTCTATTCCTAAGAAGAATCCTGTGAATATGTTGCCCCATTTTAATCTTGCACACAGCTACAAAGCCTACAGTAGAAATGCTCAGATTTCTGCAGTCTGCTCTTCTAGTCACCATCATACTCAGTCCACTCATAATGTGACTCAGAAGAAAAGATATAACAAATTAATTGGGCATTTTGTCATCGACTGTTGGTGTACAACCCTCATATTTTTCGAGTCGGTGTGACCCGACGCAGATAAGGTCGTGGTAGAGAGGGTGACCATTGCGCAGCGGACCGAACCAACGGAGGTCGTCAAGACCAAAAAGAGAAGGCCCGGGGGGGGGGGGGCAGACCTCCTTGGGCGAGTGAACCTTGGGTCCACTCGCCCAAGGCGGGGGGCGAGTGGACCTAGGGTCCACTCGCCCCAAGCCCGTGGGCGAGTGGACCATAGGTCCACTCGCCCGGGCAGCTGAGCGAGTGGACCAAGGGTCCACTCGCCCGGTGGGTTGAGTGGACCGCAAGGTCCACTCGCCCAGTCAGGGTGGTGGACCTCGACCCACTCACCCGACCCCCGGTAAGGGGGGAGTGGACATCTCGAGCTCCATTCGCCCCCCTCATTCTTCGGTCGTCCGGGTTGGTTATTGGTCTGCGGATAGTGGATTTTTGGCTATCCGTAGCCCAATTTTTGGGAAGTCTATAAATAGACCCCCATGGGCACCTTGGGAAGGGATGTTGATACCCCCCCTCCCTCGCGTGTGTGTTGTGAGCAAGCACTACCCCTCCCCCTTGTCATTGAAGGTGGACGGTGAGGTGATCCTTAGTGCCCTCCAAGGTGCCCAGGCTCAGCATTGGCTTGGGAGGGGAAGTTCCTTGTGAGCTTCCGGGTATGTGGTGGGACCTCCACGCTGCAGCTTAAGGGGTCCATTCGTGGACTTAGGCATTCTTCAACGGCAATGTTCTTCGGTTCTTAGTGACTGGTCAAGGGTCTCGCTCAGGTCAAGTAAGGGTTAGCTGCATCCCCCTTGCGAACGTCGAGACGAGTTCTCTGGTTTCAACATTATGGTGCGGTGAGCGTGGAAACAGCTAGTTCGGAAAGCTCTGGGCACGTCTCATGGTTGGAAGCGATGAGCTGGGGGACTCACCCCTACTGGCGAGTGCGTGAAGAAAGGTGACTTCGAGGAGTTCAGGAAGTCAATCCAGGAAGTCTTGCAGGTCACACTCACCCCTCAGGGCGAGTGCTCGGCATCGCCAACACCTGTGCTCGCCTTGCCGTCATTGATGGAGATAGAGCAAGCACGTCGAGAAGGGAAGGAACCGGCCTCGAAAGAATATGGGTTCGGCGAGCCTGACGTGTCCTACTACGCAGGGAATGATGACCCTCTCCAGCATCTCCAGTGGTTCGAAGACATGGTCTCGATCAGGCAGATGTCGGACGCCTCCAAGTGCAAGCTCTTCGCCGCCACTTTCTTGGGAGAGGCAAAAGACTGGTTCCACCAGCTCCCGTCAGGTGTCATCTACAGCTTCAAGGACCTGCGCCAAAGCTTCTTGCTGAGATTCTCCACCTCGAAGAAGAGGCGGAAGGGAATGGAGGCCCTGTTCTTGATTCGACAGAGGCAGGGGGAGACGCTAGGAAGCTACGCGGATCGGTTTCAGGAACAAGTCCTCCGCCTCCAGGCTGGCAAAGGAAGCAGGAGGGACCAGGAGAAAGAAAAGGCACAAGGAGACAAAGAAGATGGAGGAAGTAATGAAGGAGATGGTCAAGGTGCATGTGACCAAGTAGGCCCAGAGGGGCGCGTTGTAATAAGCAGGTAGCTCCTCGACAATGAATGAAGAGGTTTCAGGTAACTACTTGACAAAGTGGCCTTGGGAAGGTGCTGGGTTCCTTGGCCTCCAGGTGAAGGTAAGCACCTAGGATGTGGAGGGGTACTCCGCCCCCATTTGGTAAGATCCCCGACTAGAGACCATTCTCCGGGCTCAGTCATGCCGGCAGATGGGAGACTCATCGGGTCGACTCGCCACATGCAGAGTGGCTTGGGAAGGTGTTGGGTTCCTCTGCCTCCAGGTGAAGGTAAGCACCTAGGATGTGGAGGGGTACTCCGCCCCCATTTGGTAAGATCCCCGACTAGAGACCATTCTCCGGGCTCAGTCATGCCGGCAGATGGGAGACTCATCAGGTCGACTGATTGGTAAAATCCCTGACTAGAGACCATTCTCCGGGCTTAGTCATGCCGGCAGATGGGAGACTCATCGGGTCGACTCGCCACATGCGGAGTGGCTTGGGAAGGTGTTGGGTTCCTCTGCCTCCAGGTGAAGGTAAGCACCTAGGATGTGGAGGGGTACTCCTCCCCCATTTGGTAAAATCCCCGACTAGAGACCATTCTCCGGGCTCAGTCATGCCGGCAGATGGGAGACTCATCGGGTCGACTGATTGGTAAAATCCCCGAATCGAGACCATTCTCCGGGCTCAGTCATGCCGGCAGATGGGAGACTCATCGGGTCGACTGATTGGTAAAATCCCCGACTAGAGACCATTCTCCTGGCTCAGTCATGCCGGCAGATGGGATACTCATCGGGTTGACTCGATACTTGGCTAAGTGGCTTGGAAAGATGGTGAGCTCCTCCGCCTCCTGGTAAGCTAGGCCACTAGGACGTGGATGGGTATTTCACCTCTAGTTGGTTTGAAGAGTGTTGAGTTCCTCTACCTCCAGGCAAGCTATGCCCCTAGGACGCGGATGGGTACTCCGCCCCCAACTGGTTTGGGAAGGTGCTGGGTTCCCCTGCCTCCAGGCAAGCTAAGCCCCTAGGACGTGGACGGGTACTCCGCCCCCAATTGGTTCGAAAAGGTGTTGAATCCCTCTGCCTCCAGGAAATCCAAGCACCTAGGGCGTGGATGGGATCTCCGCATCAGTTGCCCTGATAAGATGGTGGAGTTCCTCCGTCCCTCGGTGAGGTTAAGCACCTGGGACGTGGACCGGTTCTCCGCCCCCGGATAGTTCGGGAAATTGTTAGTTCCCTCCCCCTCCAGGTGAGCTCGGCTCCCTGGTAGGTGTGGGGTTCACTCCCCCTCCAGGTGAGCTCGGCTCCCTGGTAGGTGTAGAGTTCACTCCCCCTCCAGGTGAGTTCGGCTCCCTGGTAGGTATGGAGTTCACTCCCCCTCCAGGTGAGCTCGGCTCCCTGGTAAGTGTGGAGTTCACTCCCCCTCCAGGTGAGCTTGGCTCCCTAGTAGGTGTGAAGTTCACTCCCCCTCCAGGTGAGCTCGGCTCCTTGGTATGTGTGGAGTTCACTCCCCCTCCAGGTGAGCTCGGCTCCCTGGTAGGTGTGGAGTTCACTACCCCTCCAGGTGAGCTCGTCTCCCTGGTAGGTGTGGAGTTCCCTCCCCCTCCAAGTGAGCTCGGCTCCCTGGTAGGTGTGGAGTTCACTCCCCCTCCAGGTGAGCTCGGCTCCCTGGTAGGTGTGGAGTTCACCCCCCCTCCAGGTGAGCTCGGCTCCCTGGGAGGTGTGGAGTTCACTCCCCCTCCAGGTGAGCTCGGCTCCATGGCAGGTGTGGAGTTCCCTCCCCCTCTAGGTGAGCTCGGCTCCCTGGTAGGTGTGGAGTTCCCTCCCCCTCCAGGTGAGCTCGGCTCCCTGGTAGGTGTGGAGTTCACTCCCCCTCCAGGTGAGCTCGGCTCCCGGGTAGGTGTGGAGTTCACTCCCCCTCCAGGTGATCTCGGCTCCCGGGTAGGTGTGGAGTTCACTCCCCCTCCAGGTGAGCTCGGCTCCCAGGTAGGTGTGGAGTTCACTCCCCCTCCAGGTGAGCTCGGCTCCCTGGTAGGTGTGGAGTTCTCTCCCCCTCCAGGTGAGCTCGGCTCCCTGGTAGGTGTTGAGTTCACTCCCCCTCCAGGTGAGCTCGACTCCCTGGTAGGTGTGGAGTTCCCTCCCTCTCCAGGTGAGCTCGGCTCCCTGGTAGGTGTGGAGTTCCCTCCCCCTCCAGGTGAGCTCGGTTCCCTGGTAGGTGTGGAGTTCACTCCCCCTCCAGGTGAGCTCGGCTCTCTGGTAGGTGTGGAGTTCCCTCCCCCTCCAGGTGAGATCGGCTCCCTGGTAGGTGTGGAGTTCCCTCCTCCTCCAGGTGAGCTCGGCTCCCTGGTAGGTGTGGAGTTCCCTCCCCCTCCAAGTGAGCTCGGCTCCCTGGTAGGTGTGGAGTTCACTCCCCCTCTAGGTGAGCTCGGCTCCCTGGTAGGTGTGGAGTTCACTCCCCCTCTAGGTGAGCTCGGCTCCCTGGTAGGTGTGGAGTTCACTCCCCCTCCAGGTGAGCTCGGCTCCCTGGTAGGTGTGGAGTTCACTCCCCCTCCAGGTGAGCTCAGCTCCCTGGTAGGTGTGGAGTTCACTTCCCCTCCAGGTGAGCTCGACTCTCTGGTAGGTGTGGAGTTCACTCCCCCTCCAGGGGAGCTCGGCTCCCTAATAGGTGTGGAGTTCCCTCCCCCTCCAGGTGAGCTCGGCTCCCTGGTATGTGTGGAGTTCACTCCCCCTCCAGGTGAGCTCGGCTCCCTGGTAGGTGTGAAGTTCACTCCCCCTCCAGGTGAGCTCGGCTCCCTGGTAGGTGTGGAGTTCCCTCCCCCTCTAGGTGAGCTCGGCTCCCTGGTAGGTGTGGAGTTCCCTCCCCTCCAGGTGAGCTCGGCTCCCTGGTAGGTATGGAGTTCCCTCCCCCTCCAGGTGAGCTCGGCTCCCTGGTAGGTGTGGAGTTCACTCCCCCTCCAGGTGAGCTCGGCTCCCTGGTAGGTGTGGAGTTCACTCCCCCTCCAGGTGAGCTCGGCTCCCTGGTAGGTGCGGAGTTCACTCCCCCTCCAGGTGAGCTCGGCTCCCTGGTAGGTCGGGAGTTCACTCCCCCTCCAGGTGAGCTCGGCTCCCTGGTAGGTGCGGAGTTCACTCCCCCTCCAGGTGAGCTCGGCTCCCTGGTAGGTGTGGAGTTCCCTCCCCCTCCAGATGAGCTCGGCTCCCTGGTAGGTGTGGAGTTCCCTCCCCCTCCAGGTGAGCTCGGCTCCCTGGTAGGTGTGGAGTTCACTCCCCCTCCAGGTGTGCTCGGCTCCCTGGTAGGTGTGGAGTTCACTCCCCCTCCAGGTGAGCTCGGCTCCCTGGTAGGTGTGGAGTTCCCTCCCCCTCCAGGTGAGATCGGCTCCCTGGTAGGTGTGGAGTTCACTCCCCTCCAGGTGAGCTCGGCTCCCTGGTTGGTGTGGAATTCACTCCCCCTCCAGGTGAGCTCGGCTCCCTGGTAGGTGTGGAGTTCCCTCCCCCTCCAGCTGAGCTCGACTCCCTGGTAGGTGTTGAGTTCCCTCCCCCTCCAGGTGAGCTCAGCTCCCTGGTTGGTGTGGAGTTCCCTCTCCCTCCAGGTGAGCTCGGCTCCCTGGTAGGTGTGGAGTTCCCTCGCCCTCCAGGTGAGCTCGGCTCCCTGGTAGGTGTGGAGTTTCCTCCCCCTCCATGTGAGCTCGGCTCCCTGGTAGGTGTGGAGTTCCCTCCCCCTCCAGGTGAGCTCGGCTCCCTGGTAGGTGTGGAGTTCCCTCCCCTCTAGGAGAGCTCGGCTCCCTGGTAGGTGCGGAGTTCACTCCCCCTCCAGGTGTGCTCGGCTCCCTGGTAGGTGTGGAGTTCCCTCCCCCTCCAGGTGAGCTCGGCTCCCTGGTAGGTGTGGAGTTCCCATCCTCCACCTCAGGTCAAGATCAATTCGACCTAAGGTGTTGAGCTTTCTCCACCTCCAGTTAAGCTCGGCTCATAGGAGGGTGGTTAAGTAGAGAAAGGTTCGCGTTCCGCCTCAAGTTAGGTTCAGTTAAACTTGGCAGGAGCATCCCGTTGGCAGGGCCCTTCGTGGATTCCTCTAGGGTCTCACCTACTCGTCAAATAAGTGGGTTGGACTTTCTTTCCGAGCTTAAGGCAAGCTCGAAATTAAAGAGCGGGGATTGTGTACAACCCTCATATTTTTCGAGTCGGTGTGACCCGACGCAGATAAGTTCGTGGTAGAGAGGGTGACTATTGCGCAGCGGACCGAACCAACGGAGGTCGTCAAGACCAAAAAGAGAAGGCCGGGGGGGGGGGGGGGGGGGGGGGCAGATCTCCTTGGGCGAGTGAACCTTGAGTCCACTCGCCCAAGGCCCCGGGCGAGTGGACCCTTGGTCCACTCGCTCAAGGACCCGGACGAGTGGACCCTTGGTCCACTCGCCCAAGGTGGGGTGCGAGTGGACCTAGGGTCCACTCGCCCCAAGCCCGTGGGCGAGTGGACCATAGGTCCACTCGTCCGGGCAGCTGGGCGAGTGGACCAAGGGTCCACTCGCCCGGTGGGTTTAGTGGACCGCAAGGTCCACTCGCCCAGTCAGGGCGGTGGACCTCGGCCCACTCACCCGACCCCCGGCAAGGGGGGGGGGGGGAGTGGACATCTCGAGCTCCACTCGCCCCCCCCCCCCCCCCCCCCCCCCCCCCCCCCCCCCTCAGTCTTCGTTCGTTCGGGTTGGTTATTGGTCTGCGGATAGTGGATTTTTGGCTATCCGCAACCCAATATTTGGGAAGTCTATAAATAGACCCCCCATGGGCACCTTGGGAAGGGATGTTGATACCCCCCCTCCCTCGCGTGTGTGTTGTGAGCAAGCACTACCCCTCCCCTCCCCCCTATCATTGAAGGTGGACGGTGAGGTGGTCCTTAGTGCCCTCCAAGGTGCCCAGGCTCAGCATTGGCTTGGGAGGGGAAGTTCCTTGTGAGCTTTCGGGTCCGTTCGTGGACTTAGGCATTCTCCAACGGCAATGTTCTTCGGTTCTTAGTGACTGGTCAAGGGTCTCGCTCAGGTCAAGTAAGGGTTAGCTGCATCCCCCTTGCGAACGTCGAGACCAGCTCTCTGGTTTCAACAGTTGGTTCATTCCAACAGTTCCTAGGGCTTATAATATCAAATTAGCAAATAATAATATTGTGAAGAAGCATTTAATAATGAGAACTAACAAGAACCAAAGACCCAATTCATTTTGGGTTCCTAAGGTAAGATAGTTTCCTTCTGTAGGAATGCCCAAAGGCCAACAAAAGGCCAATTTGGTACTTGGACAGTGGATGTTCTAGACATATGATTGGAATAAGAAACTTTCTAAAGAATTTCACCCATGTAGAAGATGGACACTAAGTGACCTTTGGTGGATCTGACAGTGGGGTTACTAAAGGCTATTGTATAATTACCAATGCATAGTCTTCTTGACAAAAGTGGCTTATGTGGTAGGGTTGCAACACAACCTTATAAGCATAAGTCAACTATGTGACTTAGGCTATGCCACTGAATTCCACAAGGATAAGTGTTTGATCAAAAAGTCAATTGACTCTGAGACAATTCTCACAGGAACTAGGAGTGGAAATATTTATTGCTTGAATTTCCTTTGCTTAGATTCTTCTACACCAGTGTGTCTTGTAGAAAATGATAGAGATTCTCTTTGTATACAATGACACAAGAAACTAGCTCACATAAACTACAAGACAATCAATAAACTACTTTCAGAAAACCTAGTAAGGGATGGACCCAAATTGAAATTCATTAAAGATGGCTCATGTCATGCATGCCAAATGGGCAAGCAAACAAGTGCTACCTTTAAGAATATTGCTTACAAAGATTCTACTAGATGCTTATACTTGTTATATATGGATTTATTTGGTCTTATATCAATTCATAGTTTAGGAAAGAAATCTAATATGCTGATTATTCTAGATTTAATTGGGTGTTCTTCCTAAAGAGAAAGTCAAATACACTGGACAACTTTATGTTTTTTGTCAAGGAGATTCAGAATGAAATGGATTGTACTGTGGTCAAAATCAGAAGTGACCATGTCACAGAATTTCAATCTAAGGATATGATAGAGTTCTGAAAGGATTTTTAACTTAATAATAAGGCGTGACGATCAAGATCGAATATTATTTAGGGTTACTCTTGGAGGAATGCCTTATCTCCAAGCTAAATCTAACTAATGCTCATATTAAGTTAAACTGTATAATATGGCTAGACCAATTATAAAAGAAAGTGCGGTAAATAAAATACAGAAGTAGAAATAACAATAAATAATAGAAATAAGAAACAATTCTATATAATTAAAGCTCATGTATTTGCACTTTCATCTCCATTCCAAGAAGGTATCTTCGTTCCAAAGAAGACATCTCAATTCCAAGAAGGCATCTCTGTTCCAAGGAGACATCTCTATTCCAAGAAGGCATCTCCGTTCATAAGAGGCAAGTTTCATAATTACCACACCGGTCGGCGGGTTTTTAAGTATTAATTGAATTTCGGGGTCCGTCGGATTTCAATTTGCCCAAACCCGATAATTATTTAAATTGGTCTTCTAAAATTGTATTACCTATGAGATTAAAATGGTAATTCATTTTAGGGTTCACTGAGCTCGTCTGAACTTATAATTCAATATTAGCTTTTAATTAAATAATAATATTTGCCTCAATTAAATTTAATAAAATGTCAGATATAACCAAAAAAAATCCAAATTTAAACAGGAGGTCCAATATAAGTTCTTTAACTCTCCTTATTTTTATGAGGGCATTTTAAGTTCAGATTTATCTCCTCATAATTTACCTACAAATATTTAGCCTCTTTTAATTCCATTAAAATACTAAATATGATTAGAAAGATACTAAATTAATACAGGAGGTCGGGTATACTATAATCAACTTCTCATAATTTTTGCAGAATTTTTTATCTAAGGAAAAGTATTCTGATTACTCAAATGGGAGATATTTGATACCTTTTAATTTATTAAAAATATTAAATTATTACCAAAAATTCCCAAATCTTTCGTGAGTGTGGTTCTCACTATATTTTACAATTTTGATGTTCAAAGCTCTTTCAGTGGATCACTGGTTTGGCTAGAAAAAAAATTAGAAGATCTCTGTTTAAAGAAATTCTATCTCTATACTGATCTTTAAGCGATCTGTCGGCTGAGATTGAGCCGCGCAGAGAGAAAATAGTGGCCCTACATCAGATTAGACTCAGATCCATTGTGGGGTGCCAATCATTTTTGATTGGTTTAAGATCATCAACGTCATCTGATCCCCTGATTGGAATCAGACGACATATGTAGCTCTACGGGAGGCAGAGATTATCGTGTCTCTGTCGCTGCCGGGCGGCCGCGCAACTACCTCCGGCCATCTCGCCGGAGGCTGGCGCCCTTTCCGGCGGTCATTTGGCGATCACCGGGAGGAGACATTGCAGAGAATACAAAAAGAGGCACCTACGGAGCTCTGATTTCCAGCGGTGCCACCACCCTGTCTTCTCTTAGAGAGGATCGTCGAGCCCTCTCCGGAGAGGAACTGATCCCGAAGAGGTCAGGGAGCCCTGGGGAGCTCACCCTTCTCAGCCACCACCCGAGGCGGTGCTCCGGTGGCCGGAGCGTTATGCAGGTCATCAGAAGTTCAGGAAATAGAGGGAGGAAACCATGTCGGGTGGTGATCTCCTGGAGGCTCCGGGTCGATGAGGTGGCATGGTTGATGGGAGGGTAGTGGTGGAGCTTGCCCTTCCTTCTCCGACGCCGGTAAGGGTCAAGGGGGTGAGGTTTTGGGTCCAACGTGTTGGATCGGTAGGCGCCCTTAGAGGGGGGGGGGGGGGGGTGAATAAGGGTTTTAAAACTTTTTCTTATATTTTGGAATACTTGAAATAATAAGAGATCAAAATAGTGATTTTGAATAATGATCTAAATTATTTTATAATGAAAGAGAGGATAATAAACAATTTAGATAAATGAAGATCAAATCAATTTTATTACACGAAGAGAGACATGATTATTATTAATAAAATTGATTACAAAATTCGATTTCAATGACACTAGAAATCAAGGCGAAATATGAAAGACCCTTTTTGTTTTCTATACCGACTCGTATCTCCACGAACCGTTTGGCTTTAGACGATCCTTCCCCGGATTCGGCCTCAAGCCGCTCTAGCCAATCCAACCCCGGATATGACCTTGAGCACCCCCTAGACCTAACCTAGATTTAGTCGCCAACACGAGGCGAATTTCAGCCCTAAGTCCTACCCAGACCTAGTCGCCAACACGAGGCGAATTCTCTAACGGTTTACAAAGAATATGAAATGATAATAATAAAAACTCCCTCTTAAAGAACTTCTGAAGTTGGAGACGATGATCCGTTGTAGGATAAACGTTATTGAAGCGTACGTCGTTTTGATTCGGCGTGAAGAAGTCCTCCTTCAGAAATTCGCAGAGCATTGGTGGGAGATCAACTTTCGGCCAAATCAGGCTCTGGAATTCTAGCACTCAACCTCTCTTTCTAATGACCATCCAAAATGAGAGAAGAGGGGTTCAATTTATAGCCTCAGCACTAGCGCCAGCTCTACCGCTACCGCCAGCGCTACCTCTACCGCCATCCCATATTTGGACATATTCGGCGCAGGAGAATCTTCAATCCAAGGAAACATTTTTTATCTTGCCTTCCGTGCTCTGCGCTATCCGCTAACGTCTGGCACTAGCGCCTTCTAAATGTACTCCCGGGATTGCGCTAATCATCGCTAGCGTCGGGCGCTAGGTGCTACCGTCGGCGCTAGTGGGCATGTTGGAATTATTGGCCCAATTTTGGGGGCAACCTTCTTATGTCATCCTTGAGTCATGTGGATTTGTTTTCCTGCACACTTAAATACACAAGATCAAATACACATAGGATTTGTTATTCTCAAACCTAGGAGATGCGAAAGACCATATTCCAACAAACTCCCCCTTTTGATAATAACAAATCAATTAATGATAAATCAGAGCATTAATATATAAGTATGATGAAACTTACTTGTGTGTGTGTGTGAGTGATGACTTAGGATAATTATCGATTTTAGTATTTAGAATTGCTCCCCCTAAATACATGCTCCCCCTAAGTGAATGTTCCCCTAATATGTAAGCTATCATCTTAATTAATCATGTTAGTTTTCCATTTTGATAGCGGAATATATTTATCATGTTAGTTCTCCCCCTTTTGTTATTAGCAAAAGTGGGTAAGGAAGCAAAACACTAAAAGTTTTGATAATAAAATAAGGCATGATCGAGCTTTTGAGAGGAAAGGAAATGATAAGGATTTTTATAATAATTTTTATAGAAATAAATGAGAGTTCTTAGCAAAAGTATTTTCATATAAATAGATCGGAGTTTTTAGCATAAAGATGAACAAAATAACATTTGCCAAGTACTCAATATTATCATGTTAGTTCTTCCCTTTATGTAAGAGTTTTAAAAAAAATAATGATTTCCAAGTAACCAATCTACCCAGACAATATGTCTACACCCTAGCCCCGTACTAAGTGACGGATGGTCAAGAGGAGCTGCATACATGTCGTAGGTTGGGGTGTTAGTTCCATATGCAAACACTAGACAAAACTCAATCTAGTACTCTTTCCCCCCCAGTGCCTCGCAAGGCCCCATAGTGCCTCGCAAGGCCCCACTGGAACCCTCCCCGGTTAAGGACAAGACATGACTTAGAGGTTAGGTTATCTAATGTCTACAACTCTACGCCCCCGCTATGGTGAGATATGTAATCATGGATAATAATTATTGGAAATATTTAAGTGTCTTAAATCTAATTATACTTTCATAGCCAATGGGTTTATATCTTTGTTTGATTTTTTGAAAAACTCACATAGCTATTTTGAAATCCATTATTAAATCAGAGTTTTAGCATAAAAATGATATGCGTGTTTAGAGTAACCAATATAACTTCTACCAAGCAAGTCTACTAGTTAAAAATGAATTTTGAGATTTAAGACTTTGATATAGGCATGAAAGCGCAATGTAAAAAATATATGGTGATGATGCGGAAGACTTATAGAAATACAAGAAATATTTTTTTGTAATCATGTTTATTCATAAGAAGATATATGAGTTAAATTCCAAAAAAGAAGATGTTTTTGTAAATCAATTAGTATTTAAAATCTGTAAGTTTGACAATAAAGTAACCAAGCATGAAATAATGTTATAAAAAAGAAGACGATTACTCCAATGTCATTTTAATTCACAAATTCAAAAACATACAAAACATTGTAGAGAGCATGCTAGGTTATCTAGTGCATTTACATATAAAAAGTATTATAGAATTAGCATTAGAATCCAATACTCATGAGAAGAAGTGTTATGGAAGATAATGATGTGCACAAAAGTGTATTTTGAAAATAGTAAACAAATGTTATAATAAAAAATGCAAGACAAGTGTAGAGTAAAGTGCACAATAAAACACAAATAAGATTACTTCCACATACTTTTTGTTGAAACCAGTAACCCGGTTTCAGCGTTCGAAAGGGGGATGCGGCTAACTCTTACTTGACCTAAGCTAAGACCCTTTATCATTCACTGGGAACTGAGAGACTTACTCTTGATGAACACCTGAGTCCACAAACGGACCCCTTAAGCTACAGCGCGGAGGTCCCACCACACACCCGGAAGCTCACAAGGAACTTCCCCTCCCAAGCCAATGCTGAGCCTGGGCACCTTGGAGGGCACTAAGGACCGCCTCATCGTCCACCTTCACTAGTAGGGGGGAGGGGTAGTGCTTGCTCACAAGACACACACGAGGAGAGGGGTGGCAACCAACCCTTCCCAAGGTGCCCATGGGGGTCTATTTATAGACTTCCCAAGAAATGATCTGCGGATAGCCAAAATCGGACAACGCAGGAGGGGGGGGGGGGGGGGGGGGGGGCGAGTGGGACTCGAGGTGCCCACTCCCCCCCCCCCCCCCCTTGCCGGAGGTCGGGAGAGTGGACCGAAGGTCCACACCCTGTCTGGGTGAGTGGAGCTTACGGTCCATTCGACCCCTGAGCGAGTGGAGGGCTTCCCCCACTCGCCCACGAAGAGGGGCGGCGAATGGGGGGCTGCCCCCACTCGCCCAAAGAAGGGGCAGCGAATGGGGTGGGGGGGGGGGGGGGGGGCTGCCCCCACTCGCCCAAAGAAGGGGCGGCGAGTGGAGGGGCTGCCCCCACTCACCCAAAGAAGGGGCGGCGAGTGGAGGGGCTGCCCCCACTCGCCCAAAGAAGGGGCGGCGAGTGGGGGGCTGCCCCCACTCGCCCAAAGAGGGGGTGGTGAGTGGGGGGCTGCCCCCACTCGCCCAAAGAGGGGGTGGCGAGTGGGGGGGGGGGGGGGGGGGGGGGGGGGGGCTGCCCCCACTCGCCCAAAGAGGGGGTGGCGAGTGGGGGGGTTGCCCCCACTCGCCCAAAGAGGGGGTGGCGAGTGGGGGGCTTCCCCCACTCACCCAAAGAGGGGGTGGCGAGTGGGGGGGGGGGGGGGGGGGGCTGCCCCCACTCGCCCAAAGAGGGGTGGCGAGTTGGGGGGCTGCCCCCACTCGCCCAAAGAGGGGCGGCGAGTGGGGGGATGCCCTCACTCGCCTTTCTAAGGCGCTTCCCACCCCTCGGGTCGTTCCTTAGCCTCGCTCGGTTTCGGTCGCTTCCGAGGGGCCGACCTGCCTGCCTCGGTCTCCTTAACTTCCGACTTAGTCTCGACGAACCACGGGTGAAACAATGACCCTACTCGCGTCGGGTCACACCGGCTCGGAAAATATGATGGTTGTACACAATCCCCGCTCTTTTCGAGCTTGTCTTAAGCTCGGAAAGAAAGTCCAACCCACCTATTTGACGAGTAGGTGGGACCTCAGGGGAATCCACGAAGGGCCGTACCAACGGGATACTCCTGCCGAGCTTTTCAGCTGAACCTGACTTGAGGCGGAAGGCGAACCTTTCTCCACTGAACACCCCTCCCGTGACACGAGCTCAACAGGAGGTGGAGAAAGCTCAACACCTTTAGGTCGAGCTAAACTCTACCGAAGGTGGAGGGAGACTCAACACCTCTAGTTGAGCTGAACTCGACATGAGGTGAGGAACAGACCTTTCTCCACTAAACACCCCTCCTGTGAGTCGAGCTCAACAGGAGGTGGAGAAAGCTCAACACCTTTAGGTCGAGCCAAACTTGACCTGGGGTGGATGGACCTCAACATCTCTAGTCGAGCCGAACTCGACCTGGGATGGAGGGAACTCAACATCTCTAGTCGAGCCGAACTCGACCTGAGATGGAGGGGGCTCAACATCTCTGGTCGAGTCGAACTCAACCTGAGATGGAGGAAACTCAGCATCTCTGGTCGAGCCGAACTTGACCTGAGATGGAGGGGACTCAACATCTCTAGTCGAGTCGAACTCAACCTGAGATGGAGGAAACTCAACATTTCTAGTCGAGCCGAACTCGACCTGAGATGGAGGGGACTCAACATCTCTAGTCGAGTCGAACTCAACCTGAGATGGAGGAAACTCAACATCTCTGGTCGAGCCGAACTCGACCTGAGATAGAGGAAACTCAACATCTCTTGTCGAGTCGAACTCAACCTGAGATGAAGGGGGATCAACATCTCTGGTCGAGTCGAACTCGACCTGAGATGGAGGGGACTCAACATCTCTAGTCGAGTCGAACTCAACCTGAGATGGAGGAAACTCAACATCTCTAGTCGAGTCGAACTCGACCTGAGATGAAGGGGACTCAACATCTCTAGTCGAGTCGAACTCAACCTGAGATGGAGGAAACTCAACATCTCTAGTCGAGTCGAACTCAACCTGAGATGGAGGAAACTCAACATCTCTTGTCGAGTCAAACTCAACCTGAGATGGAGGTGGCTCAACATCTCTGGTCGAGTCGAACTCAACCTGAGATGGAGGAAACTCAACATTTCTAGTCGAGTCGAACTCAACCTGAGATGGAGGCAGCTCAACAAGAGCCCGCGCGCCGGTCTCTCTTCTCGCTTGCTGAAGCCCAAAGACAGCTAAGGGAGAAAGGACCCGAGGGCTCAGCTTGCTGAAGCCCAAAGACAGTTAAGGGGGACAGGAAGAGAAAGAGGCGAACCTTCGAGGGCAGCGACGTCTGCCCCACCTTGCCCTGCTGAAGTCGAGAGTACTCGGAGGAAGATTATGACGTCAACGGCCCAAGCCCTGGTGAGCCACCTTCATGAGGCGGATGCTCTCCGAGACAGTTGGAGGGGGGTCTCTGCCGACGACATCCTGCACGAGTTCTTCCCTTCTCCCGGGCGACCTGACTCGTCCCCTTGCGATAGTGGTTATTCCCCCTGAATGTAAGGGTTGCCAGGGGCCTCTTCTTCCTTGATGCTTTTCGTAGGAACCATCCATCCCTTGTATACCAGTTCCTTTTAATCATGCGTGCACCAGTAGAGGTGGAGTGATAAATTACGTAATACATGTTGCAAATGAACTAGCTATTATTCTAATGAATCTCTCAGCTTGTTCTTCTTTCTCTTTACCGCTTTGGGGATTCGATACCTTCTTGAACCGATCACCGAGTAGCTAGTCGACCTGACGAGCCTCCCCACCTGCCGACATAACTGAGCCCGGCGGGGGTCCCTAGTCAAGGACCTTGACGATTTGAGGCGGAATACCCATCCGCGTCCTAGGTGCTTCGCTTACCTAGAGACAGGGGAACTCAACGCCCTCTCAATCCAATTGGAGGCGGGAGTACCCACCCGCGTCCTAGGGGCTCAGCTTGCCTGGAGACAGAGGAATTCAATGACCTTCCAAATCAGCTGGAGGCGGGAGTACCCATCCGCGTCCTAGGTGCTTTACTTACCGGGAGACAGGGCAACCTAACGCCCTCCCAATCTAATGGGGGGCGGAAGTGTCCACCCGCGTCCTAGGGGCTCAGCTTGCCTGGAGACAGAGGAACTCAGGGCCCTTCCAAATCAGCTGGAGGCGGGAGTACCCATCCGCGTCCTAGGTGCTTTGCTTACCTGGAGACAGGGGAACCTAACGCCCTCCCAATCTAATGGGAGGCGGAAGTGTCCACCCGCGTACTAGGGGATTAGCTTGCCTGGAGACAGAGGAACTCAGCGCCCTTCCAAATCAGCTGGAGGCGGGAGTACCCATCCGCGTCCTAGGTGCTTTGCTTACCTGGAGACAGGGGAACCTAACGCCCTCCCAAACTAATGGGAGGCAGAAGTGTCCACCCGCGTCCTAGGGGCTTAGCTTGCCTGGAGACAGAGGAACTCAACGCCCTTCCAAATCAGCTGGAGGTGGGAGTACCCATCCGCGTCCTAGGTGCTTTGCTTACCTGGAGACAGGGGAACCTAACGCCCTCCCAATCTAATGGGAGGCGGAAGTGTCCACCCGCGTCCTAGGGGCTTAGCTTGCCTGGAGACAGAGGAACTCAGCGCCCTTCCAAATCAGCTGGAGGCGGGAATACCCATCCGCGTCCTAGGTGCTTTGCTTACCTGAGACAGGGGAACCTAACGCCCTCCCAATCTAATGGGAGGCGGAAGTGTCCAGCCGCGTCCTAAGGGCTAAGCTTGCCTGGAGACAGAGGAACTCAGCGCCCTTCCAAATCAGCTGGAGGCGGGAGTACCCATCCGCGTCCTAGGTGCTTTGCTTACCTGGAGACAGGGGAACCTAACGCCCTCCCAAACTAATGGGAGGCGGAAGTGTCCACCCGCGTCCTAGGGGCTTAGCTTGCCTGGAGACAGAGGAACTCAACGCCCTTCCAAATCATCTGGAGGCGGGAGTACCCATCCGCGTTCTAGGTGCTTTGCTTACCTGGAGACAGGGGAACCTAACGCCCTCCCAATCTAATGGGAGGCGGAAGTGTCCACCCGCGTCCTAGGGGCTTAGCTTGCCTGGAGACAGAGGAACTCAGCGCCCTTCCAAATCAGCTGGAGGCGGGAGTACCCATCCGCGTCCTAGGTGCTTTGCTTACCTGGAGACAGTGGAACCTAACGCCCTCCCAATCTAATGGGAGGTGGAAGAGTCCACCCGCGTCCTAGGGGCTTAGCTTGCCTGGAGACAGAGGAACTCAACGCCCTTCCAAATCAGTTGCTGAATAGCGAGTCGACCTGATGAGCCCCCCATCTGCCGTCATAACCAAGCCCGGCGGAGGGTCTCTAGTCAGGGATCTTGGATCGGGATATTACCCCAGAACTCTTTTTCACTCCTAGTTAGTCTATTACAGCTTCATTACATTACGCCCCTCCAGGGCACTTCATTACACCTCGCCCTTCCTGGGCACTTCCTTACATCTCGCCCTTCCCGGGCTCTTCATTACATCTCGCCCTTCCTGGGAACTTCATTACATCTCGCCCTTCCTGGGCACTTCACTCGGTCGCATGATCCTTGGTCATCTTCTTCGAAGTAGAGAACCTCAACAAGAAACCTCGGCGTAGGTCCTCGAAGCTGTAGATGGTACCCACCGGGGGCTGACGGAACCAATCCCTCGCCTTTCCCTTGAACGCGACGGCGAAGAGCCTGCATTTGAAGGCATCTGACATCTGCCTGATCGAGGACATGTCTTCGAACCACTGAAGATGCTGGAGAGGACCACTATTCCCTTCAAAATAGGACATGGCGGGCTCGCGGAACCCATCCGGAACGGGGGCTGACATGATCAGCTCGCAGAAAGGACTTCTCCACCCCCATTGGTTGGACGGAGGCGTTCCTGTCGAGCACTCGCCGCGAGTGGAGGGTGCGACCTGCAGGAGCTCCTGGATCCTTTTGCTGAACTCATCGAAGTCGCTTTTCTTCACATACTCACAAGTAGGAGGTGGGTCTCCCAACTCATCGCTTCCAGCCATGAGACCTGGCTCAGAGCTTTCCGAACTAGCCGCTTCCACGCTCACCGCACCAGAATGTTGAAACTAGTAACCCGGTTTCAGCGTTCGAAAGGGGGATGCGGCTAACTCTTACTTGACCTAAGCTAAGACCCTTGACCAGTCACTGGGAACTGAGAGACTTGCTCTTGATGAACACCTGAGTCCACAAATGGACCCCTTAAGCTACAGCGCGGAGGTCCCACCACACACCCGGAAGCTCACAAGGAACTTCCCCTCCCAAGCCAATGCTGAGCCTGGGCACCTTGGAGGGCACTAAGGACCGCCTCATCGTCCACCTTCTCTAGTAGGGGGGAGGGGTAGTGCTTGCTCACAAGACACACACGGGGAGAGGGGTGGCGACCAACCCTTCCCAAGGTGCCCATGGGGGTCTATTTATAGACTTCCCAAGAAATGATCTGTGGATAGCCAAAATCGGACAACGCAGGAGGGGGGGGGGGGGGGGGGCGAGTGAGACTCGAGGTGCCCACTCCCCCCCTTGCCGGAGGTCGGGAGAGTGGACCGAAGGTCCACACCCTGTCTGGGTGAGTGGACCTTACGGTCCACTCGACCCCTGGGCGAGTGGAGGGCTGCCCCCACTCGCCCACGAAGAGGGGCGGCGAATGGGGGGGGGGGGGGGGGGGGGCTGCCCCGAGTAGGGGTGGCGAGTGGAGGGGCTGCCCCCACTCGCCCAAAGAAGGGGCAGCGAGTGGAGGGGCTGCCCCCACTCGCCCAAAGAAGGGGCGGCGAGTGGAGGGGCTGCCCCCACTCGCCCAAAGAAGGGGCGGCGAGTGGAGGGGGGCGAGTGGGGGGGCTGCCCCCACTCGCCCAAAGAGGGGGTGGCGAGTGGGGGGCTGCCCCCACTCGCCCAAAGAGGGGGTGGCGAATGGGGGGGGGGGGGGGGGGGGGCTGCCCCCACTCGCCCAAAGAGGGGGTGGAGAGTGGGGGGGGGGGGGGGGGGGGGGGGGGGGCTTCTCCGACTCACCCAAAGAGGGGTGGCGAGTGGGGGGGCTGCCCCCACTCGCCCAAAGAGGGGCGGCGAGTGGGGGGCTGCCCTCACCCGCCTTTCTAAGCCGCTTCCCACCCCTCGGGTCGTTCCTTAGCCTCGCTCGGTTTCGGTCGCTTCCGAGGGGCCGACTTGCCTGCCTCGGTCTCCTTAACTTCCGACTTAGTCTCGACGAACCATGGGTGAAACAATGACCCTACTCGCGTCGGGTCACACCGGCTCGGAAAATATGAGGGTTGTACACTTTTAATGTACATAAAAAATGTACAACTATCAAGGTGCTTTGCACACACAATGCTCATTAAGACTTATCAGTGTGTAAAGTAGTGCTTGGGGGATCACACAATTTTATTTTTCAATATCATTTTTGTGATCCGGTGTACTTAAGAATAAGTGGTTTTTTTAAAAATAATGAAGGTTTGCACAAGACACTTTACTAATCTTTCCAAGGTGCTCAACCTCACAACGCTTATTAAGACTTATCAGGAGGTTCAAGTAGTGCTTGGTGGAGTTATCTTTGTCAATTTATTTCATGATTTTTTTTGTACAAAGTTCTCCGATTACACTTGCTTTGCAAACTAATTGGATTTTGAAAGTACAACCATTTTTCTTAATATTTAATAGCGCAAATAAATGTAGTGTAGGTAAGATACTTGTGCAAATTCAATTTATTGTACAATTACAATACACAAGCAAGCATTCTTAGATTAAAAACACATGTAGAATTTTGCCAAGTAAGTGAGTGAATTAGTGTCATTATCAACTATAAAGCATTTACTCATACTTAGAAGCATGCTACGCTTAGTTCTACACAACTTTTACAATACAATTTGATGCACAAATGAGTAGATATATCAAAGCATGATAAAAACAATGTTCAAAGTAGTTTGAAAGAATGAATTGTAACATTGTAGAAGGTTTAGATGATGGATTAAATCATGCTTGACTTTCACAATAAAGTCCATACAATATTTTTGATATTTTTTGAAAAATAATTTTGATTTAAAGTTTGAACTCTTATAATTTGATCTTGGACTTCCCGAGGTCTACCCCGTGAGAGGTTCTCCCGGTACTAGGAGATGTGATGGGATGATAGCCCAAATCTCCCTTTCGCATGATACATGTAAATAGAAAAGTTAAGTTCAATTTTTTTGATAATTCTTTGTTTTATATTTTGCATTTGATTTTTGCATATAGAAATAGAAATCAAACAAATAAACAACGAATCGAAGAGAATAAAATATTTTTTTTTTGCAATTTTGACTTTTATAGTTTTTATTTTAATTTTTCAAAAATCAATTTATGGCATACATGCAAAACTGAGTAGTACATATGAAATAATATTTGTTAGTGATTTTTTAGAATTTTAAAATTACGTAAAATCACATAGGTGAGTTAGCGCGGCAAACAATACACTATTTTTTAAGATTTTGAAAATTCCAATTTTTGATCTTGATTAAGTGTCCCAAGAGTAGTTTCATGCAGAAATTTCTGAATTTTTGGAGATATCTGGATAGTACAAATTTGCATGAAACGTTAGTAATTTCTTATATGATTTGACAACACATGATATATATTTTTTAATATCTTCATTTTGATTTTTCTATGGCATATATTTATCAATATAATGTAACTTGAAAATGATAGGGAATGTAAGCACAAGATATCAGTTTGAATATGCCAAATAAGCATGATTTAAATGATTAGTATGTGATGATATTTATGCAAAGAATAACATGGATATGACCTAGATAAGAATACCCAGCCTGTATATCTTGGTAAACATATAAAAACTAACATAGATATTACTATTCTTTAGGTGACAATGTTAGTATGATAAGTTTGAGATTAATGTTATGTCATAGTTTGATAATGTTTCAACATATAGACCTAAAATGAAGTGAAGATTCTATTTGATTTGATCTTATTGATATCAAGATGATTTTAAGGTCTAAACTTGAAATAAATCACAATACACACATAATACACCGACCATGGTAAACAATTATAATACCAATTGTCATCATATAATTCATATACATGTGATAGAAATAGTTGTTTTTAGATGATTTTTGATATGAATTATGATATATGATTTTTATAGAATTTTATCAAAGGACATCAATAGATCATGGTGGTGCGTGTAGCATTAGTATTTAAGACAATTAATCTTTCAATATGTCTTTTGTGATTTTCTTTATAATTTAGATAAATATCACATAACAACTTTAGAATTTGATTTATATGGATATTTATAGGCAATGAATATAAGAAAGATAGATAGGTCATCACAATAAAATATGATTTTGAATTTTGATTAATTTGATTTATAAACTCATTAAGTTTTAAGAGATAAAATCATATTTCCAATAATAAATAAGATGACCATAACACGATAGCTTAAAAAAATAAGAAAACAAAAATAAAAATAGAAAGACATTAAAGCATATCATGAAGTAGAAATTTGTATATTTCATTTTTGAAAATATTTTATTTCATGCATTTGGTGATACCTAATGAATAAGAGATTTAAGTATCCAAAGGGGACCAAGTGTGGTGGTTCCTTTGGGTACCCAAATATAACGTGTAGGTTTGTGGGTAGATATTGATGAATGGGTCCTTTCATGTGAAGTTAATGTTTCAATTGTAATTTTGGGCCTCCATTCAAATCTTGGTTTATTGTTATTCTTATGCATCAAATTTCTATTGTGATTATCTTTATTTTGAAAATTATAATTGGAAGTATCGTTCATAGGAAATTTGTGTAGTTTTATTTTTAAGTTGGGAGAAATATGATTTTGTAAATAATAATGATTTTGATTTTGATTTACAAATCCTTTGTGTTCCTTACTTCCATTATTAAACTTAGTTAAGATGTTCATATTCAACTTTTTTTTAGATATAGTTTGATATTGTGAATTTGTATTTATAATTTTCATAAGCAAGTTGATTTTTGATTTTAGTTCATCATTCTTGATCTTTAGATCATGTCTAGCTTTATTATAAGCTATTGTGCTATTTTTAAGAGTAGAAACAATAGAGTCAATTTAATTTTGATAGTCATTTCTAAATTTCTCAAATGTTTCGTCCATCTCTTTGATTTCAATTTTATAACTTTTGCATGTAGCACAATCACTTTTCAAAATTGAATTTTCTAAATATAATTTTTCATTTTGTTCTTTTACAATTAATAGTTCTTTTTCAAAATCCTTGAATTTTTCTTTAATATTATTACAATCAAAACACAGTTTTATATTTTCAATTAAAGTGCAAGGTGGAGAATAATCAAACACATCAATCTTTATTTCTACATTAATTTTAGCTTTTAAGTTTTTATTTTCTAAACGTAGTTTTGAATTTAAATTTTTTAATTTCTTAATTTTACGCTTAGAAGTTTGTAGCAATTGTAATGAAGAAATAGAATTGCAAAAGATGGAATTTGATTTTCTTACAGCGTTTTTGGATGCGATGAGATTTGAGCATAGAGTTCCTTTGTTATCTTTATCTTTTTGGCATTCGTCTTCCAAAGACACGATTTCTTCTTTTCCACTTGATGCGATCTCCATTGATTCATCGTGAGAGGAGCTTTCTTGAACATCTTTGCAAGCTTTTATGTTCTCCAATTCTTGCGTTTGTTTTATACCTATAGATGGAGAATCATAAGTTATCTCAAGAAAATTCCACATCTCGTATGCGGTAGGAAAAATATGAATGAGTTTGGAAATATTTTGATCTAACACACACAATAGACTATTCATAGATTTTGCATTTAAAACCATTTCATTTTTATTTAATACGTAGGTGGCTTTTTAATAGTAATATTCCAAACTTTTTCATCTAAAGCTTTAAGAAAATTTTCCATTACTATTTTCCATCCTTTATAATTTCTTCCTTCAAATAAAGATGGTTTAAGAGATTTTTCTTCTTCATAAAAATTTACCCCACTAGTAGAAGCGAGATCATGAGACGCCATTATTCCCGGTTGTTAAGCCGTTTGAAATAAACCGCTCTGATAACACTTGTTGGATCGGTAGGCGCCCTTAAAGGGGGGGGGGGGGTGAATAAGGGTTTTAAAACCTTTTCTTATATTTTGGAATACTTGAAATAATAAGAGATCAAAATAGTGATTTTGAATAAAGATCTAAATTATTTTATAATGATAGAGAGGATAATAAACAGTTTAGAGAAATGAAGATCAAATCAATTTTATTACACAAAGAGAGACATGATTATTATTAATAAAATTGATTACAAAATTCAATTTCAATGACGCTAGAAATCAAGGCGAAATATGAAAGACCCTTTTTGTTTTTATACCGACTCGTATCCCCACGGACCGGTTGGGTTTAGCCGATCCTTCCCCAGATTTGGCCTCAAGCCGCTCTAGCCAATCCGACCCTGGATATGGCCTTGAGCACCCCCTAGACCTAACCAAGATTTAGTCGCCAACACGAGGCAAATTTCTGCCCTAAGTCCTACCCAGACCTAGTCGCCAACACGAGGCAAATTCTCTAACGGTTTACAAAGAATATGAAATGATAATAATAAAAACTCCCTCTTGAAGAACTTCTGAAGTTGGAGACGATGATCCGATGTAGGATAAGCGTTGTTGAAGCGGACGTCGTTTGGATTCGGCGTGAAGAAGTCCTCCAAAAATTCACAGAGCTTTGGTGGGAGATCAACTTTCGGCCAAATCAGGCTCTTGAATTCTAGCACTCAACCTCTCTCTCGAATGGTCATCCAAAACGAGAGAAGAGGGGTCCAATTTATAGCCTCAGCGCTAGCGCCAGCGCTATCGCTACCGCCGACGCTATCCCATATTAGGACATATTCGGCGCGGGAGAATCTTCAATCCGAGGAAACATTTTTGTCTTGCCTTCTGTGCTCCGCGCTACCGCCTGCGCTATCCACTACCGCCCAGCGCTAGCACCTTCTAAATGTACTCCCGGGATTGCGCTAATCATCGCTAGCGCCGGGCGCTAGGTGCTACCGCCGGCGCTAGTGGGCATGTTGGAATTATTGGCCCAATTTTGGGGGCAACCTTCTTATGTTATCCTTGAGTAATGCGGACTTGTTTTCCTACACACTTAAACACACAAGATCAAATACATATAGGATTTGTTATTCTCAAACCTAGGAGATGCGGAAGACTATGTTCCAACACATCGTTCCTTCACTTGACCCGTGGCGCATTGCTACTTCCTTAAAGGAAAAAAGTAGCGCCCTTTCCACAAGTCTGGGCTTTTGGAAAAGTTGGGTAAGCGCTCTATCCTACAAGTGGTATCAGAGGAGGTCACGGGTTCGAGACCGGGTGGGCACTAATAAATCGCGAAATTGCTCTCTACATGTATGGGTCAGGCATCCACAGCCATGTGGCAACCCTACCTCTGAGCCATGTGATGCGCCACCACTGAGAGTTGTGGGGCCCACCTTTAAGCTGGAGGGTCGTGCTGCATGCCGGGGGGGGGGGATTGTTGGGTCCAACCTTCTTTCACTTGACTCGTGACATTTTGCTTCTTCCTTAAGGGAAAAAAGTAGCGCTCTTTCCATAAATTTGGGCTTTGGGAACAGTTGGGTAAGCGTTCTATCCTACACAATATGATCACTATCTTCAAGCCGATTATTAAGCTTATCAAAACGATTTGTGACTTTAGCTGTATATCCTCAAAACGATATTCTTTGAAGCTTACAGTTATCAAGCCGATATTTCATGATTCTCTGAGCCTTATCAAGATGATATTTGACTTTGTGTTTTCTTCAAATATCCATTGGATTTTTATTGATTTCATGAGTTATTATGAGTGATTTAACTTTATTGAAATATCAATCCTGAAACATGATAATACAAATATCATCAAATACTAAGTGTGTTTATCTTTGACTTGAGAATTTTTTTAAATCGGGAATATTGTGGGCAATGTTCCAACAATTTCATTCATTGTTGATAAGCCCTTGCTGAATATTAGATTTCATTCATACATATGTTATTTCAATTTAGGCGAAGAAGAAGGTCACACGCTTAAATGCGGAAACAAATACTGTTGTTGAGCAAGAAAGATTAAGGGGATCATCACATTCTACATTTACAAGTAAGAAAAATCTCATGAATTTTATTTGTTGTTGAAAAGTCCATAATTTATTCTTGTGTTTTTCGCAGGTGAGTGGGATGGTTATGAAGACTACACTAGATATATATGATTGTAGAAATAGTTATAAGCAAAAATGAGATTTTTTTTGTGATCTTGTAATATGAATGTATAACTTTTATTAACATTTAGTTATTTTGTATGTTGAACCTTCAGATTTAGTTAAGCTAGTATGATCAGCAAAGTTACAATTGTATCAAATTCATGTTGTGTTTTGTTTAATAATCTTGTTGAAAATCCACTCATTACCATTGCAAGCCGCTATATATTGACGACTAAAATGAGCTGAAATGGCTTAAAATTGTGCTACATTGGATATATGCCTCCGAGCATATTCTGAAAAGGTGTTGTGGGCAAAAATCAAACATACAAATCAAAAGTTATGGCAGTTAGAAGTTTATGTGTCATTTAGAGCTAAATTTTGCATTACCGCTACAACCCGCTATATATCAACAACTAAATGAACTGGAATGGGTAAAACTTGTGCTCCAATGAATGTAGTGCTCCGAGCTCATTCCGAAAAGGTGTTGTGGCATAAAATCAGACAACCGCATCAAAAGTTATTGCTGTTTAAAGTTTGAGTGACATTTGGAGCAAAATCTCTCATTTTCACTACAACCCACATTAAAAATTCTGGCATTTTGAAGTGTATGTGTCATTTGGAGCTAAATCTCGTATTACCACTACAATTCAATGTATATTGACCTCTAAACGAGCTGGAATGGGTTTAAATTTGTCTCCATTGGATTTAGGGCTCAGATCTCATTCCAAAAATGTATGGTGGGCGAAAATCGAACAACCGGAAAGACGTCTTATTCTCGAAGGGTAAATCTTATTCGTTGTTGGATGGAGAATACGAGCACTTTTTGAAAAAGTGTTGTGCGCAAAAATCGAATACCCGGATCAAAAGTTATGGCTGCTTGAAGTTTAGGTGAAATTTAGAGCTAAATCACGCATTACCACTGAAACCCACTGTATATCAAATAATAAACGAACTTGAATGGTTATATCCTACTCTCTATTGGATGTAAGGCTCTGAGCTCATTCTAAAAAGGTATAGTGGGCAAAAATTGGGCAACTGGATAAAGAGTTCTGTCTGTTTGAAGTTTGTGTCATTTGGAGCAAACTCCCACATTACCACTGCAACCCATTGTAGATCAACCACAAAACGAACTGGAATGGGTAAAACTTATTGTCCATTGGATGTAGGGCTTCGATCTCATTCCAAAAAGGCGTTGTGGGCAAAAATCATACAACTGGATCAAAGTTATGGAAGCTTGAAGTTTAGGTATCAATTAGGGCAAAATCTCTCATTTCCGTTGCAATCCACTATCCGTCGACCACTAAATGAACTTGATCGAGTAAATACTATTCTCAATAGGATGTATGGCTCTGAGCTCATTCCTAAAAGTTGTTTTGGGCAAAATCCAGAAAACCAGATCAAGAGTTATAGCTGTTTGAAGCTTAGGTGTCAGTTGGAGCTAAATCCCATATTACCACTGCAACTCAATGTATATCGACCACTAAATGAACTAGATTGGGTAAAACTTGCTCTCCATTGAATGTAGGGCTCAGAGCTCATTTCGAATAGGTTTTGTGGGCAAAAATCAGACAACCTGATCAAAAGTTATGTTTGTTTTAAGTTTAGGTGTCATTTGGAGCTAAATTTCGCATTATCAGTGCAACCCGCAATATATCGACAACTAAATGAACTGCAATGGGTAAAACTTGTGCTTCAATGAATGTAAGGCTCCGAGCTCATTCCTAAAATGTGTTGTGGGCGTAAAATCAGACAATCGGATCAAAAGTTATTGTGGTTTAAAGTTTGAGTGTCATTTGGAGCTAAATCTCTCACTTTCACTACAAACCGCATCTAAAATTCTTTTATTTTGGAAATTTATGTGTCATTTGGAGCTAAATCTCGCATTACCAGTACAACTCACTGTATATCGACCTCTAAATGAGCTTGAATGGGTTAAAATTGTTCTCTATTGGATTTAGGGCTCCGATCTTATTCCGAAAAGGTATTGTTGGCGAAAATCGGACAACCGGATAAAATGTTACGGATGTTTGAAGTTTAGGTCTCCTTTCGAGCTAAATACCTTATTACCAACCCCCTGTATATTGACCACTAAACAAACTGGAATGTCTAAAAACGTGTTCTCCATTGGATGTAGGGATCCGAGGTCATTCCAAAAATGTGTTGTGCGCAAAAATTGGACAACTAAATCAAAAGTTGTGGCGGTTACAGTTTATGTGTCAAGAGGAGCAAAATCCCTCATTACCATTGCAAGTCGCTATATATTGACCACTAAAATAAGCTAGAATGGTATAAAATTATGCTACATTGGATATATGCCTCCGAGCATATTCCGAAAAGGATGGGCAAAAATCAAACATACAAATCAAAAGTTATGGCACTTAGAAGTTTAGGTGTCATTTAGATCTAAATTTTGCATTACCGCTACAACCCGCTATATATCGACAACTGAATGAAGTGGAATGGGTAAGACTTGTGCTCCAATGAATGTAGTGCTCCGAGCTCATTCTGAAAAGGTGTTGTGGCGTAAAATCAGACAACCACATCAAAAGTTGTTGCTGTTTAAAGTTTGAGTGTCATTTGGAGCAAAATCTCTCATTTTCACTACAACCCGCATTAAAAATTCTGGCATTTTTAAGTGTATGTGTCATTTGGAGCTAAATCTCGTATTACCACTACAACTCACTGTATATTGACCTCTAAACGAACTGGAATGGGCTTAAATTGGTCTCCATTGGATTTAGGGCTCCGATCTCATTCCGAAAAGGTATGGTGGGCAAAAATCGGACAACCTGAAAGGTGATGTCTTATTCTCGAAGGGTAAATCTTATTCTCTGTTGGATGGAGAATACGAGCACTTTATGAAAAAGTGTTGTGCGCAAAAATCGAATACCCTGATCAAAAGTTATGGCTGCTTGAAGTTTAGGTGAAATTTAGAGCTAAATCCCGCATTACCACTAGAACCCACTATATATCGAAAAAGAAATGAACTTGAATGGTTATATCGTACTCTCCATTGGATGTAGGTCTATGAGCTCATTCTAAAAATGTATTGTGGGCAAAAATTGGGCAACTGGATAAAGAGTTCTCTCTGTTTGAAGTTTATGTGTCATTTGGAGCAAAATCCCACATTACCACTGCAACCCATTGTAGATCAACCACAAAATGAACTGGAATGAGTAAAACTTGTTGTCCATTGGATGTAGGGCTCCGATCTCATTCCAAAAAGGTGTTGTGGGTAAAAATCAGACAGCTGGATCAAAGTTATGGAAGCTTGAAGTTTAGGTGTCAATTGGAGCAAAATCTCTCATTTCCACTGCAATCCACTATCCGTCGAACACTAAATGAACTCGATCGAGTAAATACTATTCTCCATAGGATGTATGGCTCTGAGCTCATTCCGAAAAGGTGTTTTGGGCAAAATCCGGAAAACCGGATCAAGAGTTATAGCTGTTTGAAGCTTAGGTGTCAGTTGGAGCTAAATCCCACATTACCACTGCAACTCAATGTATATCGCCCACTAAATGAACTAGATTGGGTAAAACTTGCTCTCCATTGAATGTAGGGCTCATAGCTCATTTCGAAGAGGTTTTGTGGGCAAAAATCAGACAACCTGATCAAAAGTTATGGCTGTTTCAAGTTTAGGTGTTATTTGGAGCTAAATTTCGCATTACCAGTGCAACCCGCAATATATCGACAACTAAATGAACTACAATGGATAAAACTTGTGCTTCAATGAATGTAGGGCTCCGAGCTCATTCCTAAAACGTGTTGTGGGGGTAAAATCGAACAACTGGATCAAAAGTTAGTGTGGTATGAAGTTTGAGTGTCATTTGGAGCTAAATCTCTCACTTTCACTACAAACCGCATCTAAAATTCTTTTGTTTTGGAAATTTATGTGTCATTTGGAGCTAAATCTCGCATAACCAGTACAACCCACTGTATATCGACCTCTAAACAAGCTTGAATGGGTTAAAATTGTTCTCCATTGGATTTAGGGCTCCGAAGTCATTCTGAAAAGGTATTGTTGGCGAAAATCGGACTACCGGATAAAATGTTACGGATGTTTGAAGTTTAGGTCTCCTTTCGAGCTAAATACCTTATTACCAACCCCCTTTATATTGACCATTAAACAAACTGAAATGTGTAAAATGTGTTCTCCATTCGATGTAGGGCTCCGAGCTCATTCCAAAAAGGTGTTGTGCGCAAAAATCAGACAACCAAATCAAAAGTTATGGCTGTTACAGTTTATGTGTCAAGAGGAGCAAACTCCTTCATTACCATTGCAAGCCGCTATATATTGACCACGAAAATGAGCTGGAATGGCTTTAAAATGTGCTACATTGGATATATGCCTTCGAGCATATTCCGAAAGGGTGTTGTGGGCAAAAATCAAACATACAAATCAAAAGTTATGGCAGTTAGAAGTTTAGGTGTCATTTAGAGCTAAATTTTGTATTACCGCTACAACCCACTATATATCGACAACTAATTGAACTAGAATGGGTAAAACTTGTGCTCCAATGAATGTAGTGCTCCGAGCTCATTCCGAAAAGGTGTTGTGGCGTAAAATCAGACAACTGCATCAAAAGTTATTGTTGTTTAAAGTTTGAGTGTCATTTGGAGCAAAATCTCTCATTTTCACTACAACCCACATTAACAATTCTGGCATTTTGAAGTGTATGTGTCATTTGGAGCTAAGTCTCGTATTACCACTACAACTCACTGTATATTGACCTCTAAACGAGCTGGAGTGGGTTTAAATTGGTCTCCATTGGATTTAGGGCTCCGATCTCATTCCGAAAAGGTTGGTGGCAAAAATCGGACAACCGGAAAGGTGGTGTCTTATTCTCGAAGGGTAAATCTTATTCGATGTTGGATGGAGAATACGAGCACTTTCCGAAAAAGTGTTGTGCGCAAAAATCGAATACCCTGATCAAAAGTTATGGCTGCTTGAAGTTTATGTGAAATTTAGAGCTAAATCCCGCATTACCACTGGAACCCATTGTATATCGAACAATAAACGAACTTGAATGGTTATATCTGACTCTCCATTGGATGTAGGGCTCTGAGCTCATTCTAAAAAGGTATTGTGGGCAAAAATTGGGCAACTGGATAAAAAGTTCTGTCTGTTTGAAGTTTGTGTCATTTGGAGCAAAATCCCACATTACCACTGCAACCCATTGTAGATCAACCACAAAACGAACTGGAATGGGTAAAATTGGTTGTCCATTAGATGTAGGGCTTTGATCTCATTCCAAAAAGGTGTTGTGGGAAAAAATCAGACAATTGGATCAAAGTTATGGAAGCTTGAAGTTTAGGTGTCAATTGGAGCAAAATCTCTCATTTCCACTGCAATCCACTATCCGTCGACCACTAAATGAACTCGATTGAGTAAATACTATTCTCAATAGGATGTATGGCTCTGAGCTCATTCTGAAAAGGTGTTTTGGGAAAAATACGGAAAACCGGATCAAGAGTTATAGCTGTTTGAAGCTTAGGTGTCAGTTGGAGCAAAATCCCACATTACCACTGCAACTCTCACTTTCACTACAAATCGCATCTAAAATTCTTTTGTTTTGGAAATTTAGGTGTCATTTGGAGCTAAATCTCGCATTACCAGTACAACCCACTGTATATCGACCTCTAAACGAGCTTGAATGGGTTAAAATTGTTCTCCATTGGATTTAGGGCTCCGATCTCATTCCAAAAAGGTATTGTTGGCGAAAATCGGACAACCGGATAAAATGTTACGGATGTTTGAAGTTTAGGTCTCCTTTCGAGCTAAATACCTTATTACCAACCCCCTGTATATTGACCACTAAACAAACTGGAATGTGTAAAACGTGTTCTCCATTCGATGTAGGGCTCCGAGCTCATTCAAAAAGGTGTTGTGCGCAAAAATCGGACAACCAAATCAAAAGTTATGGCTGTTACAGTTTATGTGTCAAGAGGAGCAAAATCAACTCATTACCATTGCAAGCCATAACTAAATCGGACAACCAAATCAAAAGTTATGGTTGTTATAGTTTATGTGTCAAGAGGAGCTAAACTGCATCATTGTTTATCTTAAGCAAAACTGCACTGGTAAAATGTCTTCCTTTGCCAGAGGTTTGGACTTTCACTGATTTCTGAACAATGATTTGATAAAGTGTCGTGATGAAGTAATACTCTCCTCAACGCCATACCCGTGCGCCTCAAAGAGTGGATGCTCTGTATTTCCAACAATCACGGTGCTTTCAGTGGAGGCTATGAAGTCCGACTCTTGGAAATCCCCACAAAGTACCGTGAACTTGAAGAGGAAGGTTACGCCTCCTCTTTACCACTTCTGCTCGGCAGTGGATAACTAGATAATGGTAAAAGGAGGATGCAGTTAGATCTGTGGTGAAACTAAAAGGAGGAGATTCCTGTTTCTGCAATATCTATGGCCAACAGGGTTTTTCTTCCTCCGATCTGCGACGAAGATCTCATCTACCAATGAAATTCACGAACTGCAGGAAAACGTGAGGAAGAGAAAACTGAACCGTAAGCAACTGTTCACCTTGGTCACGATGGATTGGCCAAAAATTAATGAAATAACCGGTTCTTGTGCCTTTAATAGGAGAGGGTTGGAGAGAGAAAAACAAAAGGGGTTAAACACAGCCCAAGCTTTTCTCCATTATTAAAATTCGTATGTCCGTTAAACTAAATCGAACAGGCGAATTTGAACCGATTGATCTGAACGTGCCAAGGGAAGACCTAGCTTGCATAATAAAGGTCTGAATTAGTCTAGCCCACCTATCACATGTTTCGACAATTCACGCAAACCAATTTTGACGCACACTCGCGGGAGATCCAAATGAACTTGAACCAACACACATTTGATCTGGACGACTCGATTGAATTAGTCCACTCATAATTAGGAAAACTTACATTCTCCCACTTGGACTATTTCAATCGTAATTTAGGTCGATCATAGATCAAATCACTCCACTTAATTAAGGGTGCCATAGTGAAGCTTGCATCATGAGTTCTCTCCATGTGTCAATCTGGTCCAACTAAATCCTTCACTTCGAAACATGGAGGCAACCACATCATTATGCGACACGGAACTTTCCATGGTCACAAAAGTTGCAGATTCAATCGATAAGGACACAATGTGGTCATAATGAGTCAAAACAACATACTAAAATGTGATCACAAATTGTTGTTTAACTCAGTGGTCAATTAATTTCTCTACTGAATGCAGTAAACCATGCTTTGAGAAATTCTTAATACTCGAAAGAGTGTGTCTATCTCTACTAAATGAATACCTTAAGATTTTATTAATTTGTCATGAGATATACGATCAAGGCTTTATGAATTAAATGAATGCTCTAGCCTTATGCTTGAAACTGACAATAGTTTCAAGACTTGTTTATGAATTGTGACCCATCACATGAAGGTGTGAGTATCATAGTTGAATGATAACACATATGAATATAAAATTTATGTTTGAATTCAAACATATTCATTTGCAAAATTAATGCATATATATAATAATTTGAAGTGAAAAATGGATATAGCCTCCCACTAATCAAGTATATCAATGGACTCGACAAAGCCCATACTGCAGGCATGCTTCTTAAAAATATTAGGCTGAAGTCCCATGGTAAGTGGATCAGCTATCATATCATCTGTCCCAATGTGCTCCACAATGATGTCACATTTCTTAACCAATTCTTTCACGGTCAAAAATTTAATTTCCATGTGCTTAGACCATGTGATACTTTTGTTTTTCATAGAGAATATTACAACTGAAATATTATCACAATATAACTGAATGAGTCTAGCAACTATATCAACGACCATCAATTCAGTGATGAAGTTCTTGAGCCAAACAATGCGAGTAGCAGCGCCAAAAAGAGCAACGAACTTTGCATGCATGGTGGAAGAAGTAATCAGCGTCTGCTTAACGCTTTTCCATGAAATGGACCCACCGGCTAACATGAAAATGTATCCCAAAGTTGACTTTCGATCATCCTCACAACCCGCAAAATTTGAGTCCATATAGCCCACCAATTCTAGGTTTTGTTCTCTATAGTAGACCAGTTTAAAATCTAGGTTTTGTTCTCTTTAAATACCTTCTTGGCCGCCACCCAATGATCAGGTCCTGGGTTCGACTGATATCTTCCTAGAAGTCCCAATACAAAGGCAATGTCCGTGCTGGTGTAGACCCAGACATACATTAAGCTACCTACTGCACTGGCATATGGTATATTATTCATGGAGTCTCGCTCAATATCATTTTTGGGGCATTGTGTCAGACTTAACTTATCACCCGTAATCATTGGTACATCACCAACCTTACATTCGAGCATGCTAAATCTCTCCAGTACACACTCAATGTAATCCCTCTGAGAGAGTCCTAATGTATGTCGAGATCTATCCCTAATGATCTCAATACCTAGAACAAAAGAAGCTTCTCCAAGATCCTTCATATCAAAATGTTTGGATAACAACTGCTTAGATTCATGCAGAAGTCCTAAATCACTGCTTGCAAGCAAAATATCATCTACATTGAGAATTATGAAGATGAATTTGCTCCCACTGATCTTAAGATATATGCAGCGGTCTACTTTATTTTCAACAAAACCAAATGAAGTAACCACCTCATCAAATTTCAGATACCATTGTCTTGAGGCTTGCTTTAAACCATATATGGATTTATTGAGCTTGCACAGAAGTTAGTCAGAACGACCAGACTTGAATCCCTCAGGCTGCACTATATAGACTTCTTCATCCAGGCCGCCATTCAAGAATGCGGTTTTAACGTCCATCTGGTGTAGCTCCAAACCATAATGAGCTATTAGTGCCATAATGACTCTAAATGAGTCTTTTGATGAAACAGGAGAGAAAGTTTTTTGATAATTAATCCCTTCTCTTTGAGTGAATCCCTTTGCAACCAGTCTGGCTTTAAACCACTCGAACTTTCCTTTAGAGTCTTTCTTAGTCATAAATACCCATTTAGAACCAATGTGTTTGCAATCTTTTGGTGACTCAACTAATTCCCAAACTTTATTATGCCTCGTAGACTCAATTTCATCTCTCATTGCATCCCACCGCAAATTAGACTGAGGTCCAGAAACAGCTTCTGTAAATGTCACTGGGTCAACTACGTGACCAATGTTAAAATTGCTCTCGCCCAAATAAACTTCATAGTCAGAAGAAATTATAGACCTCCTCTCCCTATTGGACCTTCTAGGATGTGCCTGAAAAACATTGATCTACTAAGGTAATTGTATGGGAGGTGGTTGTAAAGCTGGCTCCACTTCCTCTGCAGGGTTTACCATAGGTTCAGGTACCTCTAGTCTTTCAATAATATGTAGAGTGTAATTAATAGGTCTAGTTTCATCGACTTCTTCAACGGGATAAGAACAACTAGGTTGCTCAGCAACATCAAATTCCAGAAACTTGGTTGTTTGTGACTCAACAATTCTAGGACCTCCCGAAGGGCAATAAAACTTAAACCCCTTCGAATGATCAGGGTAGCCTATGAAGTAGCAACGAGAAGACCTAGCGGTAATCTTACTTTCTGATGGGTTATATAAACAAACTTCTGCATGACAACCTCAAACACGTAAGTGATTTATGCTAGGTAAAGTCCATAACTCAAAAGGTGTTTTGGGCACTGATTTAGATGGAACTCTATTAAGCATGTAAATAGCAGTTTTAAGAGCTTCACCCCAGTTGAATTCAGGAAGATTAGTCCTACTCATCATGCTCCTCATCATATCTTTAAGGGTACGATTGCGCCTTTCGACCACGCCATTTTGTTTAGGACTTCCAGTCATGGAGTATTGGGCAATAATACCATAACTCTCCAAGTATTTGGAAAAAGGACCTTTATGTTGCCTGGAGGCATCATGTCTACCAAAATACTTGCCTCCTCTATCAGACCTAACTTTCTCCAATTGTTTCTCGACTTCAGTCTTGAAAATCTTGAATTTATCAAGAGACTCAGACTTTTCCTTAATCAAGAACAAGTAACCATAACGGGAGAAATCATCAATGAAAGTAATAAAGTAGGTATTCTTGCAGAGCGTAGATGAATAAGGTCCACTGATGTCCTTATGAATAATCTCCAGCAAGTCTAGATTACGTGCAACACCTTTCTTCTTATTCTTGGTCAATTTACCCCTACAACAGCCAATACAAGTCTCCATGTCACTAAAGTCAAGAGTAGGGAGAATGTTTTCCTTAATCAATCGTTCTACTCTATTCCTAGAGATGTGACCAAGTCTTTTATGCCACAACATGAAAGACATTTCCTTAATTAAGTGTCTTTTAGAAGCAACATTTTCTATATTAAATGAAGTCGCATAAATGTCATTGAGAGCAAGACACAGCCTATATAAACCATTAGACAAAGTGCAATGGCCTACAACTTGTGATTTATAAAATAACTGAATTAAACCACCAGAAATGTTGAAATCATAATTAAGTTTGTCTGATGCAGAAACAGAAATTAAGTTTATTCGAAATGCAGGAATATAAAATGTGTCTTTTAATAAAAGCTTAAAATTAGTATCTAAAATCAGGCAAACATCACCAATGAACCAGACTTCAACTTCAGTGTTGTTGCCTACGGTGAGTCTACACTCATCCTTGTTTGGCCTCCTTCAGTTGGTGAATCCATGTAGTGTGCAAGCAACATGATTATTTGCTCCACTATCAAGCCACCAGGAACTGGATGAGGCTTTAATTAAGTTAGATTCACATAGGACGGGTGCAAGAGGATTATCTTTAGGTGCGAACTCAAGCGTGTCCATCTAAGCTTTAAACTAGGCATTCAGACTTCACGTGTCCTTTCTTATTGCAGAAGAAACAAGTTGGAGGCTTCTTTATTGAACCAGTAGAATCCTTTGCTCCACTCGACTGACCATCCTGAATCTTGATTGGATCCTTGGACTTCTTCTTCTTCTTCTTGAATGAAGGCCTCGAAACATACAGTGCGGTGTGGGTCTTCTCACTTTTCAGCTTCTCTTCTTTAGCAACACATCGAGTGATGAGATCATTAAGTTTCTAAGCCTCATCTTGAGAATTGTATGTAGTCTTCAGGATGCTGAACTCAGGTGGTAGACTATTGAGTGTCAGATGCACTATGCACGTCTCGAGAAGAACAATGTCCAGCTCTTGTAACTTTGTCTGATAGTAAACCATCTTCAAAATGTAATCATGAACACCTTTACCGCCAATATACCTCATAGTGAAAAGGTCTTGCATGAGTGTCCCAATCTCAGCATTGGAGGACACCTTATACCTCTGTCCCACAACAGCAATGAAATCCAGTGCGTCAGCAGTCTCCGGCAGTCCACTAAGCAGATGCTCAGGAGTAGATCTCCTCATGGTCAACAAACATATCTTATTGGACTTATGCCTTGCTGCATAGTGGTCCTTCTGTACTCGAGAACTAGTCACAGTCAACTCCTCAGGTTTGTCAGATATCAAGGCTAGGACAATGTCCGTCATTTGAATGGCAAACATGACATCATTCTTCCACTTCTTAAAATTTGATCAAGTAAGCTTTTCAATGGTCGCAAGATTGTTGTAGAATGTAAATGTGACTGAAAAGGAAAACAATGCAATATATTTAGCAATGAGGATATAATGTGCTTTAAAACCTTAAACAACACACTAAGGAGAATTCAGACGCGTCAACACGCAACACCTTTGGGCAGAATGTGTGTTACGCAGTTAGGAATTCTCTGCACAGGACGAGAAACGGTAGGGTTAAAACCTTTCGTAAATCCACCACTTTGGGGTGAATAGATTACTAGAGCTCTCACACTCCCATCCAAATGCATGTATGCAAATCTCTAATCCTATCATGCTATCACCACTTTTGGGTGAATGATTGCATGCCAGAATCAGAGTAATCCCAAAGCCGCGTGGGAATGAAATCTCATAAATCAATCGAACATGTCACTCTGGCGACTACAATTCAATTAACCCACGAGATTCTCCCACACTGAGATTTTCTTAATTATCCTCAACTCAAGTGTCGTGATCTTATAATTAATGACATTAAAGGGCTATGAAGTGTCTAAAGATCACGACGCTAAGGGACTTTAAAATTAATGCACTTCAAAAGTCCCCATTGCATTTATATTCACTATTAATTAATAGGTTTTAATTAAGTGCTCGCAAGTGATTAATCAAATTCAATTACACTAAAAATTAAGGGAATTAATTAATATGCTCAAGTTCTCTCTGATACCAAATGATAGAAAAATTTATATGAAGCGCGTTGAGTCACAAACAACTAATGACGATGAATAATAAAATCATATAGTGTTATGTGACCAATGCAAGTAGGATCGACATGAACATAATTAATTAACGCCTATAGTGTAGTCAAATAATAAATTAATCACTTATAAAATTATGGGATCACAATTAATATGAAATGGAGATGAGTAAAACAAAATAAGAAGTGCAGAGTACGCTACAAAATTAAGTGTGGAAATAAAAGTAAATATGCGTACCATTCTTGAATTCGGCCTCGTGCCGCATGGTCGCTGACATCCTCAACAAAGCGCTAGTATTTCTCCGAATAAAGGTCGATGCGCTTACCGAAGAATCCGACATACACTTAAACTTGGAATAAACTGAGTTGATCTTCTATAATTAGTAGGATCACTGTTTATCTTTTGGCAGAGGTTTGGACTTTCACGGATTTCAGAACAGTGATTTGCTAAAGTGCCGTGATGAAGTAATACTGTCCTCAATGCCACAGTCGTGCGCCTCCAAGAATGGATGCTCTGTATTTCTAAAAATCACGTTGCTTTCAGTGGAGGCAATGAAGTCCAGCTCTTGGAAATCCCCACAAAGTACTGTGAACCTAAAGAGAAAGTGTTGGAACCCGGATACCGGTCCAACTATGTTCGAGACTTGGGGAGTAGCTTCGGACCTCGAACTCTATCGGGATGAGGGCCTCCGAGACATGTGATAGTTTAAATGATGTTTCGCCGGTCGCTGTGGTGGGGGGTACTCCTCAGGGCCCAAAGGACTGAGGGGAGTTGCTCCACCCAGTTTCCCTTCAGGTTTTCCACCTTCTTCTTGAGCAGGTTGACGATGATTTTGTTGGCCGCCTCCACCTGGCCGTTGATCCTTGGATGATGGACCGAGGCGAAGCGGAGATCGATGCCAAGTTGGCTGCATAAGTTGGTGAGTTCAAGGCTCGCGAACTGTGGACCATTGTCAGTGACGATGGCGAGGGGCAGACCGTGCCTACATATGATCTCCCCCCAAATGAAGTTCTTCACCACTAAGGATGTTTTTTTGGCCAGGTCCTTCACATCCATCAACTTGGAGAAATAATTGATCATCACCAGGAGATATCTCCTTTGCCCACTTGCCGGAGGGAATGGCCCTACCAGGTCCATTCCCCAAATGGCGAAGGGTCAGGGGGTGGTGATCGATCGGAGACGCTGGGCTGGTTGCAACTGGAGCGGGGCGTAGAGTTGGCATTTTGAGCACCTCTTTGCGAACTCGTCCGCATCCTTTCTGATGGTGGGCCAGAAGTATCCTGCTCGGGGTACTCTCTTCTCCAGGGTTCGGCTCCCCGAGTGACTTCCGCACTCGCCTGTATGAATCTCCTCCAAGACCCGGGAGGCCTCCTCCTCGGACAGGCATCTCGCCAGAGGACCGGAAAGAGTCTTCCTGTAAAGTACCTCGTCAGTTAGTAAATAATAAGTTGACTTGTACCTGAACTGCCTCTTGTCCTGAACCTCCGCAGGCAGCTTGCCCGTGGTCAAGAAAGTAATAAGAGGGTCCATCCACGATGAGGGCTGATCGATGTCCATCATCTCACCTTCCTCGATAGAGGGCCGAAACAAACCCGTGGCTGTCCCTCCGACCGTGGGGCTGTACTTGGCCAGTCGGTCCGCTTGGGCGTTCTCCTCCCTCGGGACGTGTTGTATGGAGAAGGATTTGAAGGAGCCCACCAAGCCTTTGACCTTTACCAGGTAGCGTTGCAACATCGGCTCCCTTGCTTTGAACTCTCCTCGGATCTGGGAGGCGACCACCATAGAGTCGGAGTGGACTCTTATGTCGTGAATCCCCAGCTCCCGCGCTAGATGAAGCCCTGCGAAGATGGCCTTATACTCCGCCTGATTGTTGGTGACTGGGAAATGGATATTGATGGCATGCTCGATCCTGGTGCCCTGGGGGATGATCAGGATGACGCCTCCCCCGCACGAGTTCTTCCCTGATGCTCCATCCACAAACATTTCCCAAGCCATTCGCTGGGGCGCTTCCTCCTCACCTACCTCCACGGTGTAGTCGGCCAGGAAGTCTGCCACTGCTTGGGCTTTCATGGCCAGTCGAGGAACGTACGTGACGTCGAACTCGCTGAGCTCCACCGACCATTTGGCTAGTCTTCCTGAATGTTCTACCCCTTCTAGAACGCTGCGGAGAGGATGATCAGTCACTACCTTGATCGGATGGGCCTGAAAGTAGGGTCAGAGTCTTCGAGCTGAGACTATCAAGGCAAACTCCAGCTTCTCCAGGATGGGGTAGCGTAGTTCAGCCTTCCGCAGGACCCGACTTACATAGTAAATGGGGAGTTGCCGCTTCCCTTCCTCGCGGACCAAGACCGAACTTACCGCTTCCGTCCCCACCCCGACGTACAAGAAGAGGTCTTTCCCCTCTCTAGGCCCTTGCAACAAGGGTGCCTGGGGCAACTGGAGCTTTAGGCTCTCGAAGGCCCCTTGACACTCCGTAGACCACTCGAACTTCTTGTTGTCCCAAAGGGTTTTGAAGAAAGGTGAGCACTTCTCCCCGGCCCTGGAGAGGAACCGGCTCAGCCTGGCCAGACGGCCTGTCAGGCGTTAAACCTCTTTGATGTTTCTGGGTGCCTCCATCTCCATGATTCCCTTAATTTATTGGGGTTTGGCTCCACTCCCGCCTGGGTTAAGAGGTGGCCCAAGAACTATCTCTTTCCGTCCCCAAAAACACACTTGGCTGGATTCAGCCTCATCTTATACTTCCGAAGTGTGGCGAAGGTCTCTTCCAGGTCACGGAGATGTTTCTCTACACTCTTGCTTTTCACCATGAGATCATCGACGTAGACCTCCAGGCTTCGCCCCTTTTGTTCCTTGAACACCCTGTCCATCATTCGCTGGTAAGTGGCTATTGCATTTTTAAGTCCGAAGGGCATCATTTTATAACAATAGCACCCGTCGTTGGTGATGAAAGAAACGTTTTTTTATGTCGGGTGGGTGCATGCGGATTTGATGATAACCAGAAAAAGCGTCTAAAAAACTCATGATAGGGAACACGACGGCCGAGTCTACTAGCTCGTCGATTCTAGGCAAGGGGTAGCAATCCTTGGGGCAAGCTTTATTAAGGATAGAAAAGTCAATACACATACACCACTTCCCCTCCCCCTTCTTCACCATTACAATATTGGAGACCCAGCCTGGGTACTGGATCTCCGACACAAACCCTGCCTCTAGCAGCTTCCTGACCTCCTCCCTGATGGGCTCGGCCAGGGTGGTGGTGGTTGCCCTCTTCTTTTGTTTGATGGGGTGTACTCCTTTATCCAAGTTGAGATGATGGCAGGCGACATTCGCGTCGACGCCTGGCATATCAGCTGCGCTCCACGCGAAGATATCCGCATTCCTCTGGATGCATGACATAATCTTCTCCTTGTCTTCCTCTTCCAGCTCCCCGCTGATCTTCACCTTTCCCGGCCTCCCGCCTTCAGATAGGATCTCCTTCTCCTCCACCTCCTCGGCAGCCTCCAGCCTTGCCATTTCTTCCATCACCTGATCTACCACCTCGGCCTCCTCCTTCCAACTGATTGTGTTGACTGCGTTGAGATAGCACTGTCTTGCTACTTTGGGGTCGCTCCGGATCCTGATCTGCAACCCTCCTTGATTATACTTGAGGCACTGATGATAGGATAAGGGCACGCATTTTTAGGCATTGATGAGCAGCCTGCCGAAGATGGCATTGTAGCTGCTGGCGTCAACGATGACGAACCTGCAGCACCTGGTAGTACCCCCCAGCGTCACAACCAGCTCTACTCCTCCCTCTACCTCCTTTCTTTCTCCAGAGAAGCCGAAGAGCGGTCCCTCAGTTGTGGTGACTCTCTTCTCTTCCACCTTCATGGCGTCAAACACCTTCTTGAAGACCACATTGACGGAACTCCCGTTGTCCACAAGGATGCGGGAGACTGTGTATTTTTCCACCGCGGCTTTGATCACCACCACATCATGAAAGGGGTTTTCGTTCCCCAGCATGTCTTCCTCCGAGAAAGTGATTTCTCCCACAGGTGCCGGTGTTTGGGATGCGTAGGCCACACTCCTCTGGTATACAGCGTTAAGACTCCCCTTCCGGGTTTCCTCCAGCCCCGCTCCTCCGTGAATGACGCCTATCCCTCCATGGGCTCCTAGATCTCCCCTATCATCACACCTTATTGGGGCGGGAACTCCTCGCCCTCGATTCTCAACATTCCTCCTCCTTCTCGCTCCTGATGCCCCTCCTGGGCTCCTCCAGCTCCTCTCCTCAGTTCCAAGAATTTAGGGCATGTGGTGGTCGCATGGCCCTCCACCTGATGGAAGTCGGAGTAGGGCATTGCCCGACGCTCCTCTCCACCTCGAGGTTGTCGCGACCTTGCTCCCCTTCCTTGTCCTCACCCTCTCATGATCACGTTTGATTCCCTTGGCAGCGCTTGGTTTTGCCTCCACTGCCCCCTGCCTCCGCTCAGGAGAACGACAGCGTTCTCGTCATTCTGGGGAGTATCTCCCTCTCGGTCTCCCTTGGTAGCCTCCTCCTGCGGGTCTCCAGGCCGGCCGGCGAGGCATGGCCTGGAACCTCCTCTCCTGATTCCGCTGGTCCCTGTTCTCCCGGGACCCTCCTTCTTCTCGCCTTCTCGGCTCATCCCTCTTCTTGGTCTCACGCCGGCCGCTTCCATCTCCTTCATTCTCTCCTCCCTCCAACCTAGCTAACTTGGATACGAACTCCAGGCTGGTTGCCTCCCCCTCGATCTGCCTCGCGGCCCGATCGACCAGTTCCTCGAATGACAGGGGGATTGCGGGTGATCTCCATCTTGAAAAACCCTGGCTGCAGTCCAAGCTTGAATGCCAAGATCAGGGTGTGCCCAGGGACCTCCTGGACTAGGAGGATCTCCTCCTGGATGCGATCAAGGTATGACCCGAGCATCTTCTGGGGTCTTTGCTTGATAAGAAAGAGGTCCTCCGAGCCCTTCCTCCTCTTCTTGGAAGTAGAAAAGCGATGCAGATAACTTCTGCGCAGGTCTTCGAAGCCGTAGATGCTTCCCGCATGTAACTGGTGGAACCAGTCTCGGGCCTTTTCTTGGAAGGTTATGGAGAACAGCCGACACTTGAAGGCGTCCGTCGGCTTGATGGAGACCATATCCTTGAACCATTGCAGATGCTTGATGGGGTCATCTTTTCCGGAGTAGAAACTCATGGCGGATTCCGTGAACCCTGCAGGAATTGGGGCGGACAACACCAACTCGCAGAACGGACTAGGCGGGGAGAGATGGCAAAGAGGACGAACTCGGTCATACTCGCCCTCCGACTGGCGTGTCCCCGCCGGGCTTGCGAAGAACACTCGCGCGCGAAGCGGCTGGTCTTCATCTTCGAGGAGCACCTCCTTGCCGAGGCGCTGACTCGGTCCCGCCTCGGTGGGCGAGGCGGCCGTTACAGGGGAATGTGATCCCGCCTCGGCGCGAGGAGTGAGTAGCCCCCTAATGGTATCCTCCATCGACTTCATGTATTGCTCGAAGACACTCTTGGTCACGAACTCGCTCAAAGGCAGCGAGTTCACCTGGCCGGTTCCTAGCTCGTCACGTTCAGCCATGGGATCTTCAGATGAGATTTTCTTCTCTTTCTACAGTCCACGCTCACTGCATCAAAAATGTATGAACCCGGATACCGATCCAACTATGTTCGAGACTTGGGGAGTGTGTTGAGTTACTTCTCTCTTCGTCGAATCTCTAGGTCTAAGTATTTCGAGCAGAGAACTGGCCATCACCGGTTGGTAGATAGCTCCCTAGGAATGACCCACTGGCTGAAGTGAGGAGGTCCCGCCGCTAACCCAGAAATCTCACTCGATTTCCCCTCCCAAAAACCAGAAGCTGAGCCTGTCTCAGACAGCACAAGAAAGAAAGCACAGGCTCTCAAAGGGGGGGGGGGGGGGGGGGGGGTTGTATCTGTGCTGATCTGAAACTTAATGGGTCTTATTTATAGGCAAACTCTTTAATGGGAAAATGGTCCAAAAAGGTCTGCGTATAGCTTCCTCCGCCTTAACCAAATTACTAGATGCAGACCAAAATGTGTTGGATCTTACGGCGCCCTTAGAGGGGGGGTGAATAAGGGAATAAAATTCTTTTATAATTTCCAAGATAATTACTAAATTGTTTTATAATGAAAGAGATTGAAATAAACAATTTAGATTTAGAATTGAAAACTTAGAACACAATATAATAGAGATTACGCCAAATGATACAAATCAAGTAAACACAAAAGAGACATGATTATATATATGAAAACGTGTTTACATAAATTTGATTTCTATATCGCTAGAAATCGGAGGCGTACAAATGTAAATTTCTTTTTGTTTACCAATCCTTCTCCCAAGGATCGGAAGGCTATCACTTGTCTCTCCCTAGACCAAGCCCAAGCCTATCCTCTAGATCTTCCCAAGATCTAGACGTAGTACACAAGGCCACGATTTCCCACCAAGCCACGCAAGGACTTGGACGCTCCGCACAAGGAAGCGATTTTCCCCTAAGCCACGCAAGGACTTAGACGCTCCGCACAAGGAAGCGATTTTCCCTACCAATACAAAGTAAAATGTATATAAATGAAAATACAAGATAAAATAAGAACTCCCTAGAAATTCAGATCTCTGAAAGGAAGGTTGAAGCCTCGAGATAATCCTTGATGTAGAAGCGCGTCCGATCTCGTCTTCAATTTCAAACCTTCTCAGCATAAATGAGAGTTCATGAGGTTCTGGAGCTCTCTGGATGGAATGCACTCAGGAAGGGACTTAGAATCTTTAGTTGTTTTTAAATGCACGAACAGAAGGTGTCAATTTATAGAAAATCGCTGTCGGAATTTCCGACAGTGACTGTCGGAATTTTCCGACAGCGCTAAACTGCCGCTGGAGTGCCGTCGTGGGTGGAGTCGTGGGCAGTTGGTGTAACCGTCGATCTGTCGCCTGGGCGACATCGATGTCAGATTTCCGACATCTCAAAACTGCTTTTCGTCGTGCTGCCGTGGAGGGAAGTAGTTGTAACTTCTCTGCTGTCGCCTGGGCGACAGTGGCTGTCGGAATTTTCCGACAGTGAAATTTCCCACATTCAAATTTAGCTCCAGCATGTAGATTGAGTCGTTCTCATCTCCGAAATTGGGTGGCACGTTCTGTAACTCTTCCTGGATTGAAAGTTATGGCCATTTTAAGATCAGCACACAAAACTCATCCAACCTGAGACTTGTCGTTCTCGGATCATGCCCATGAACGAGGACTTGTCTCCTCATTGAACCTATACAACCTGGCCACTATAAACACACAAAAGACTAGATCAAATACAACACGGTATTTGTTATTCTCAAACCAAGAGATGCGGAAAGCAAACTCCAACAATCTCCCCCTTTTGATAATAACAAATACCCATATGAGAAATTAGTGAGTTTATAGATAAGTGCGATAAAAGATATGCATGAATAAAAGGTTTACTGCGTGACAGATTTTACTCCCCCTAAATATATATGTCACTAGATTTCTCATTTTATTCTCCCCCTTTTGTTATTACCAAAAGTGGGTTGTCATGATCGAGCAATAGACGCTTTCCATGAAAACTTTTTAATATACTCCCCCTAAATTGTATTCTCCCCCTAAATCTATGCTCCCCCTAAATGTTATAATTAATTGCAATGGTGCATTATTTAATTATTCTCCCCTTAATCTTCTAGATTTCTTGAATTAATCTCCCCCTTTTGATATTATCAAAAGAAGGTGGGGTGAGGGTAGTAAGGAGGCATTTAAATAACAAAGCATGATCGAGCTTTTAAATATATGAAATGATAAAGAGTTGAAGCATAGTATATAAAAGAGATTTCAAATAAAAAGATAAGAGTTGTAAGCAAGCGGAAGATTATAATAAACATCCTTTTTGTAAGCATGAAAAGCATAAGTAAAAATATGAATTTTAGTTCAAAATTGAAAGATGTTTTAACCTTTTTGAAATCTCAAAGTTTTCATAAAGATACCAAGCATGAAATGAACATATCAAAGAGAGATTATACTACAATGTTACTTAATTTTAGATTCAAGAAATACCATAACATTGTAGAGATCATGATAGGTTATCTAGTGCATTTTTATATAAAGAGTAGTATAGATAAAGCATTAGAATCCAATACTTATGAGAAGAAGTGTTATGAAAGATAATGATGTGCACATAAGTGTATTTTGGGCAATGTTAACAATTGATTTAAATCATCAAAATACAAGACATATGTAAAGTAAAGTGCACAATAAAACATAAGTAAATTACTTTCACACACTTTTAATGCACATAATTTAATTTTTTTTTAACAAAGTGGTGTAATAACTAAGGTTTGCACAAGCCACTTTACTATTCTTTCCAAGGTGCTCAACCTCACAATGCTTATGAAGACTTATCAGGAGGTTCAAGTAGTGCTTGGTGGAGTTATATTTGTCTACATATATATATTTTTTTGTTCACATTTGTGAGACAACATTCTCCGAATACACTTGTTTTGCAAACCCAATTTTTTTTTAACTTTTAACCACTTTTCTAAATTTCATAAGTGCAATTCAAATGTAGTGTAGGTAAAAAACTTATGCAAGTTTTAATTCATTGTACAAATACAATACACAAGCAAGCATTTTAGATTTAGACACACATGTTGATTACCAAAATAAGTGAGTGAAATATATCATTATCAATCATAAAACATTTACTCATACTTAGAGGCGTGCTAAGCTTGGTTCTACACATTTTTCAATACAACTGATGCACTTAAATAGATATATCAAAGCATGATAATCAAAACAATGTTCATAGAAATTTCAAGAAATAAATTTTAACATTGTAAATAATTCTAAATAATAGAATTCATACATGCTTGATATTGGCAATAAAGATCATACAGTTTTTTTTTAAGTTTAATCATTTTTTTTAAATCAAATAAAAACAGAAAATCACAAAAACATATTTTTGTAATTTTTGAATTTTGAATTTTTGTAGTAGATTTTTCATAATAAAAAAAATAACAAAAACATATTTTTGTATATTTTTTTTAATTTTGAACTTTTGTAGTTGATTTTTCATAATATGATTAAAAACACAAATAGCAAAAAAAAAATTGTATTTTTGAATTTTGATCTTTTGTAGTTGATTTTTCATAATATAAATAAAACAAAAATAACAAAAGTCAGAAACACAACAAATAAGTAGAAAATATGAACCAACATATTTTTATGGATTTTCAGAAATTTTAAAAATCAGAAAATTCTAACACCCACGCTAGCGTCGGCGCTAGCGCTAGCGCTGGAAACAGTACTCGATTTTTTGAGCATTTTAAAAATCTGATGTTTTATTTTGATTAAGTGTCCTTAGAGTAGTTCCATGCTGAAATTTCAGAATTTTCAGAGATGTCTTGATTGCTCAAATTTGCATAAAACTTTAGCTTTTTCAAATACATGTGTTTTACAAAAACATTTAAGCTCAAAAAGATAAATTATGCAAACACATGAGGATATTTTTATTAAACAACCCAAAATATGCATGATTTAAGTGATAAGTAAATAAAATGTTCATGCAGTACATAATATAGGTATGTCCTAAGATTAGAAACTACCCCGACTAAATGTCTACACCCTAGCCCCGTACTAAGTGACGGATGGGCATGAGGAGCTGCACGCATGCCGTAGGTTGGGGTGTTAATCCCATATGCATACAAAAGACGACGCTCAACCTAGCACTCTTTCCCCCCAGTGCCTCTCAAGGCCCCACTGGAACCCTCCCCGGTTAAGGACAAGACATGACTTAGAGGTTATGTCTCTAATGTATACAACCCTACGCCCTCGCTATTGTGAGATATGAAGTCATATGTGAAATAATCTTTTGGACAACCTATGCTTTTAAAACTAAGGGTTGGTATATAAACTATGGGTTTGTTTAATGTGATGAGTTATAAAGCCGCATAGTTTTTCTACTTTTATGAGATGATGATATGTGATAACTAGCACAATTATTAATATTCAATAAGTGACAATGCTAGTATAATGAGTTTTGGGTTTAATGTCATGTCATAAGAATTATATTGAAATTACATGTATTCCAAAATAGAGTTTCAAATTATAGATCTAGAATAGAGTGATGATTAAGTTTGATGTATATCTTCATTGCAAAGTGATTCTAGGGTCTACAAATATGAGAGATACATGCAATCAATAGTAAAGCAAATCAATACATCAAATAATGTAAAGAAAATATTATTTAAATTTTTATCATAAGATTCATAATTCTTATTATTGATTTGAGATATTTCTTGATAGAACATGAATTATGATTTATGATTATAGTGAATTTTGCATAAAATATATGTTAGATCATCATGATGTATGAGAATTCTAATCCTTCTAGACTTATGATATAGTGATATAGTGATTTTCATTTGAAAGAACATGATTGATTTGTAAGTCTAGAAAAATGATGATCATGTAGTCATATCAATGACAAAGATCAAATATATAATGTTTTGAAATTTTTAATAAAATTTGCATTCATTAATCGAATCTATTATTCTTTGGTTTTGCATGATAATATATGATTTATGATACATTATTCATATATATTTTAATGATTAAACCATAAACTATGTGTTTGTTGGAATTTTAGTATTCTATTATAATTTCAAATCACATAGTTATCATGATATTTTAATAACATTGTAAATGTTATACCTAGCATATAAATTTGAGCATAAACTAAGAAGTGATGCTAGAATAATGAGTTTGAGTGCAATGTTATTATACATGATTTAATGGAGATAATGTTGCATGTAATATGAGAAGTTTACAAATTAATTTTATTTAGACCTATAATAAAATGATTAAACTTTTGATTTGATCTTAATGATATAAGATGATTCTAAGGTCTAAATTACATGCAAACAATGGTGACACACATCACACATAATATCTAAATTAATATATGAAACAATTATACATAGGATATCATGTGATGAAAAAATCCATAAACACAGAAATTTCTTAATCAAGCGAACTAAGATAGCATTTAAAAACGGAGTTGAAATTGGGCAAATTGATAGAGCCAAACAAACTTAAATGGGCAAGTTTAGTTTGCCGATAGATGGAGATTTCTGTGCTCTTTCCGAAAAGATATTAAATGCGAAAATCGGACGAGCAGATCAAAAGATATGGCTTTTTGAAGGATTAAGCATGCGTTTAGATGAATCTTTGTTTTCGATTTTATTTGATAATATTTTTCATTATAAGGGCTATCAAATGCAACAAATAGAAAGGAATCAAAAACGTTGCGCATTTTAATTTTTAGTTTTAAGCCCTTAAATAAACCATTTAAATCCAATCTTTAAAATAGTTTCACTAGTCTTGATAATAATTTCAATATTCAATTTCTAATGATAATTCAAGATAATTAAGGGTAAAGGATTTAAAAGGATATATATAACAATTTAAAAAAAATGATAGGTAGGTCTCTTTTAAAATCATATGACTTTATGTTCAATTTTAATTCAATTTGATTTGATAAACATTAGGCTTAATATGTGAAAGTCATATTTCATAAAATATAGAGGGACCATAAGCATTTTGGATCAATAAATACAAAAAAAATAAATAAGCACATCATGAAGTAGAGTATTGATATTTCATTTTTAATTATTTCTACTTCATGCAAATAAAAGATACTAAATGATAAGAGATTTAGGTATCCAAAGTTGACCATGTGTAATGGTTCCTTTGGGCACCCAAATATGTCGTGATGGCTTTTGAGAAGATAATGATGAATGAACCTTTTTAATTAATGTTGATATGTCATTTTTCTTTATGGGTCTCCATTCATACATTGGTTGTTTATTACTTAAATCCATATAATGATTATGTGAATTGTTTGAAAAATAATTCATTGGAGGTTTATGTTTATTTAAATTATTTTTCAAAGTAGCTTGATGTTGATAATCATAATGATTTTTATTATATGGATTGTTTAAAATTTTATAAGAGTGATTGTCTTTCTTTAGAAGTGATTGTTGAAAGAGTGGATTACAATATGTTTTAGAAGATTGATCATTATTTTGATGATTTTCATTTCCACTCTTTCTTATAGACATACTCTTATAATATAAAGGATAATATTTTATATTTTGATTTTCATGAAAAGGAGTTTTTAAGTTTGAGTCATGATTGAAAATATATTGAGACTTATAATAGTGACTCTTAAGAATTTTGTGAGGGTCATAATTCTTTTTGAAACTTAACTCCTTTTGAGTTGATGTATGAAAATGATCATTTTTAGAAATGATTTTGTAAGTTAATTTATCCTTGTTATTCAAAATCTTATGATGAGATTCATTAGATGACATTTGAAATTTTTCAACAAAAGATTTTAATTGTATTAACTTACAAGATAAAACATCATTTTCAATTAACAATTTTTCATTATGCCTTTTAGAAATTAAGAGCCCTTTTTCAATTTCCTTGAATTTTTCTTTTAATAAATTGTAATTAAGACAAGGAATAGGAATTTCAACTAAAGAGCATGAACAAGAATTTGAAACATCAATATAAGATTCTACTTTAGTGTTTGCTTTTAAAGTTTTATTTTCTAAACGTAATTTGGAATTAGCATGTTTCAACTTTGAAATTTTACGTTTAGCAAATTTAAGCACACGAAATGTAGAAATAGAATTAGTTACTAAAAGAGAAGATTTAGATTTTCTTACCTTGCTATAGTTTCCGTCTTCTCTTTTGCTTGATGTTTTGCCATCAACTGAGTCCAATATTGTGACGTTGTCTTCTTCATCTTCCTCTTCCAAACAAGAGTGTCCATCATCCTTTCCGCTTGATGAGCATTCTATGGATCCATCCTTTGTGTAGCTTTCTTGAATATTTGCATAGGCTTGCATATTCTCCGGTTCTTGTGAATGTTTCGTACCTGTAGAAGGAGAATCATAAGTTCTTTCAAGAAAACTCCAAATTTCATATGCGGTAGGTAAAGTATAAATAAGTTTGAAAATATTTTGGTCTAACGCACAAAATATACTATTCATAGATTTTGCATTTAAAATAATTTCGTTTCTAGTTAGTACGCTAGATGGCTTTTTAATAGTAATATTCCAAACTTTTTCATCTAAGGCCTTAAGAAAATTTTTCATTAATATTTTCCACCCTTTAAAATTTTTGCCCATAAATAAAGGTGGTGATAATATTTTTTCATTTACATTAAAATTTTCCCCACTAGTAGAAGCGAGATCATGATCAAGAGACGCCATTATTCCCGGTTGTTAAGCCGATTTGGAATAACCTGCCTCTGATACCAATTGTTGGATCTTACGGCGCCCTTAGAGGGGGGGTGAATAAGGGAATAAAATTCTTTTTATAATTTCCAAGATAATTACTAAATTGTTTTATAATGAAAGAGATTGAAATAAACAATTTAGATTTAGAATTGAAAACTTAGAACACAATATAATAGAGATTACGCCAAATGATACAAATCAAGTAAACACAAAAGAGACATGATTATATATATGAAAACGTGTTTACATAAATTTGATTTCTATATCGCTAGAAATCGGAGGCGTACAAATGTAAATTTCTTTTTGTTTACCAATCCTTCTCCCAAGGATCGGAAGGCTATCACTTGTCTCTCCCTAGACCAAGCCCAAGCCTATCCTCTAGATCTTCCCAAGATCTAGACGTAGTACACAAGGCCACGATTTCCCACCAAGCCACGCAAGGACTTGGACGCTCCGCACAAGGAAGCGATTTTCCCCTAAGCCACGCAAGGACTTAGACGCTCCGCACAAGGAAGCGATTTTCCCTACCAATACAAAGTAAAATGTATATAAATGAAAATACAAGATAAAATAAGAACTCCCTAGAAATTCAGATCTCTGAAAGGAAGGTTGAAGCCTCGAGATGATCCTTGATGTAGAAGCGCGTCCGATCTCGTCTTCAATTTCAAACCTTCTCAGCATAAATGGGAGTTCATGAGGTTCTGGAGCTCTCTGGATGGAATGCACTCAGGAAGGGACTTAGAATCTTTTTTGGTTGTTTTTAAATGCACGAACAGAAGGTGTCAATTTATAGAAAATCGCTGTCGGAATTTCCGACAGTGACTGTCGGAATTTTCCGACAGCGCTAAACTGCCGCTGGAGTGCCGTCGTGGGTGGAGTCGTGGGCAGTTGGTGTAACCGTCGAGCTGTCGCCTGGGCGACATCGATGTCAGATTTCCGACATCTCAAAACTGCTTTTCGTCGTGCTGCCGTGGAGGGAAGTAGTTGTAACTTCTCTGTTGTCGCCTGGGCGACAGTGGCTGTCGGAATTTTCCGACAGTGAAATTTCCCACATTCAATTTTAGCTCCAGCATGTAGATTGAGTCGTTCTCATCTCCGAAATTGGGTGGCACGTTCTGTAACTCTTCCTGGATTGAAAGTTATGGCCATTTTAAGATCAGCACACAAAACTCATCCAACCTGAGACTTGTCGTTCTCGGATCATGCCCATGAACGAGGACTTGTCTCCTCATTGAACCTATACAACCTGGCCACTATAAACACACAAAAGACTAGATCAAATACAACACGGTATTTGTTATTCTCAAACCAAGAGATGCGGAAAGCAAGCTCCAACAAAATGGTCTGCGAACAACTCCTCGCACCTTTTCGTATATACTAACCGCAACCCATGCTGGTCTACGGATTGTGAGCGAGGGCTGATGAGTCGGGTCGGTCCGCACTCGCCTCGCTCCCTCCCTGAGACTGGTCAAAACGTCTAGGTATAGTCCTACTCGCCCAGGGTAGGTTCTCCTAAGGCGATCTCGCCTTAGACCAGGCCAACTCGCCTCGCCCCCGGGTGAGATGGAGCTTGGTACGCAGGGCTCGGTGGGGGGGGGGGGTGTACTCGCTTCTTCTACCTTGGGTGGGTAAGACCGTCGGGGATCTACTCACCGAAGGGTGTTTGTCTACTCGCCCAGCCCTACGAATCTACTCGCCGAATACGGGTTGCACAGAAAGGTTACGCCTCCTCTTTACCATTTAGAACCAACGAGTTTGCAATCTTTTGGTGACTCAACTAATTCCCAAACTTTATTATGCCTCATAGACTCAATTTCATCTCTCATTGCATCCCACCGTAAATCAGACTGAGGTCCAAAAACAGCTTCAGTAAATGTCACTGGGTCAACTACGTGACCAATGTCAAAATTGCTCTCACCCAAATAAACTTCATAGTCAGAAGAAATTACAGACCTCCTCTCCCTATTGGACCTTCTAGGATGTGCCTGGAAAACATCAATCTGCTGAGGTAACTATATGGGAGGTGGTTGTAAAGCTGGCTCCACTTCCTCTGCAGGGTTTACCATAGGTTCAGGTACCTCTAGTCTTTCAATAATATGTAGAGTGTAATTAATAGGTCTAGTTTCATCGACTGCTTCAGCGGTATGAGAACAACTAGATTGCTCAGCAACATCAAACTCCAGAAACTTGGTTGTTTGTGACTCAACAATTCTAGGACCTCCCGAAGAGCATTAAAACTTAAACCCCTTCGAATGATCAGGGTAGCCTATGAATTAGCAACGAGAAGACCTAGCGGTAATCTTACTTTCTGATGGGTTATATAAACAAACTTCCACAGGACAACCTCAAACACGTAAGTGATTTATGCTAGGTAAAGTCCATAACTCTAAAGGTGTTTTGGGCACTGATTTAGACGGAACTCTATTAAGTATGTAAATAGCGGTTTTAAGAGCTTCACCCTAGAGGAATTCGGGAAGATTTGTCCTACTCAGCATGCTACTCATCATATCTTTAAGGGTACGATTGCGCCTTTCGACCACGCCATTTTGTTTAGGACTTCCAGTCATGGAGTATTGGGCAACAATACCACAACTCTCCAAGTATTTGGCAAAAGGACCTTTATGTTGCCCGGATGCATCATGTCTACCAAAATACTCGCCTCCTCTATCAGACCTAACTTTCCCCAATTGTTTCTCGACTTCAGTCTTGAAAATATTGAATTTATCAAGAGACTCAGACTTTTCCTTAATCAAGAACAAGTAACCATAACGGGAGAAATCAACAATGAAAGTAATAAAGTAGGTGTTCTTGCAGAGCGTAGATGAATAAGGTCCACTTATGTCCTTATGAATAATCTCCAGCAAGTCTAGACTACGTGCAATGCCTTTCTTCTTAATCTTGGTCATTTTAACCCCTACAACTGTCAATACAAGTCTCCAGGTCACTAAAGTCAAGAGCAGGGAGAATGTTTTCCTTAATCAATCTTTCTACTCTATTCCTAGAGATGTGACCAACTCTTGTATGCCGCAACATGAAAGATATTTCCTTAATTAAGTGTCTTTTAGAAGCAACATTTTCTATATTAAATGAAGTCGCATAAATGTCATTGAGAGCAAGACACATCCTATATAAACCATTAGACAAAGTGCAATGGCCTACAACTTGTGATTTATAAAATAATTGAATTAAACCACCAGAAATGTTGAAATCATAATTAAGTTTGTCTAATGCTGAAACGGAAATTTTCTTTGAAATGCAGGAATATAAAATGTGTCTTTTAATAAAAGCTTAAAATTAGTATCTAAAATCAAGCAAACATCCCCAATGAACTCGACTTCAACTTCAGCGTTGTTGCCTACGGTGAGTCTACACTCATCCTTGCTTGACCTCCTCGTGTTGGTGAATCCATGTAGTGTGCAAGCAACATGATTAGTTGCTCTACTATCAAGCCACCGGGAACTGGATGGGGTTTCAATTAAGTTAGATACACATAGGACGAGTGCAAGAGGATTACCTTTAGGTGCGAACTCAAGCGTCTCCATCTAAGCTTTAAACTAGGCAGTCAGACTTCACGTGTCCTTTCTTCTTGCAGAAGAAACAAGTTGGAGGCTTCTTGATTGAACCGGTAGAATCCTTTGCTGCACTCGACTGACCGTCCTGAATCTTGATTGGATCCTTAGACTTCTTCTTCTTCTTCTTGAATGAAGGCCTCGAAACATACAGTGCGGTGTGGGTCTTCTCACTTTTCAGCTTCTCTTCTTCAGCAACACATCGAGTGATGAGATCATTAAGTTTCCAAGCCTCATCTTGAGAATTGTATGTAGTCTTCACGATGCTGAACTCAGGTGGTAGACTATTGAGTGCCAGATGCACTATGCACGTCTCGAGAAGAACAATGTCCAGCTCTTGTAACTTTGTCTGATAGTAAACCATCTTCAAAATGTAATCACGAACACCTCTACCGCCAATATACCTCATAGTGAAAAGTTCTTGCATGAGTGTCCCAATCTCAGCATTGGAGGACACCTTATACCTCTGTCCCACAACAGTAATGAAATCCAGTGCGTCAGCAATTTCCGGCAGTCCACTGAGCAGATGCTCATGTGTAGATCTCTTCATGTCAGCAAACATATCTTATTGGACTTATGCTAGCTGCATAGTGGTCCTTCTATACTCGAGAACTAGTCACAGTCAACTCCTCAGGTTTGTCAGATGTCAAGGCTAGGACAATGTTCATCATTTGAATGACAAACATGACATCATTCTTCCACTTCTTAAAATTTGACCAAGTAAGCTTTTCAATGGTCGCAAGATTGTTGTAAACTGTAAATGTGACTTAAAAGGAAAACAATGCAATATATTTAGCAATGAGGATATAATGTGCTTTAAAACCTTAAACAACACACTAACGAAAATTCAGACGCGTCAACACGCAACACCTTTGGGCAGAATGTGTGTCACGCAGTTAGAAATTCTCTGCACAGGACGAGAACTGGTAGGGTTAAAACCTTTCGTAAATCCACCACTTTTGGGTGAATAGATTACTAGAGCTCTCACACTCCCATCCAAATGCCTGTATGCAAATCTCTAATCCTATCATGCTATCACCACTTTTGGGTGAATGATTGCATGCCAGAATCAGAGTAATCCCAAAGACGCGTGGGAATGAAATCTCATAAATCAATCGAACATGTCACTTTGGCGACTACAATTCAATTAACCCACGAGATTCTCCCACACTGAGATTTTCTTAATTATCCTCAACTCAAGTGTCGTGATCTTATAATTAATGACATTAAAGGGCTATGAAGTGTCTAAAGATCACGACGCTAAGGGACTTTAAAATTAATGCACTTCAAAAGTCCCCATTGCATTTATATTCACTATTAATTAATAGGTTTTAATTAAGTGCTCGCAAGTGATTAATCAAATTCAATTACACTAAAAATTAAGGGAATTAACTAATATGCTCAAGTTCTCTATGATACAAAATGATAGAAAAATTTATATGAAGCGCGTTGAGCCACAAACAACTAATGACGATGAATAATAAAATCATATAGCATTATGTGGCCAATGCAAGCAGGATCGTCATGAGCATAATTAATTAACGGCTACAGTGTAGTCACATAATAAATTATTCACTTATAAAATTATGCTATCACATTTAATATGAAATGGAGATGAGTAAAACGAAATATGAAGTACGGAGTACGCTACAAAATTAAGTGCAGAACTAAAAGTAAATATGTGTACCATTCTTGAATTCGGCCTCGTGCCGCATGGTCGCCGACATCCTCAACAAAGCGCTAGTATTTCTCCGAATAAGGTCGTTGCGCTTACCGAAGAATCAGACATACACTTAAACTTGGAATAAACTGAGTTGATCTCCTATAATTAGTAGGATCACTGTTTATCTTAAACAAAACTGCATTGGTAAAACTTCTTCCTTTGGCAGAGGTTTGGACTTTCACTGATCTCAGAACAGTGATTTGCTAAAGTGCCGTGATGAAGTAATACTATCCTCAACGCCACAGTCGTGCGCCTCCAAGAATGGATGCTCTGTATTTCTGAAAATCACGGTGCTTTCAGTGGAGGCAATGAAGTCCGGCTCTTGGAAATCCCCTCTTTACCACTTCTGCTCGGCAATGGATAACTAGATGATGAAAAAAGGAGGATGCAGTTAGACCTGTGGTGAAACTAAAAGGAGGAGATTCTTGTTTCTGCAATATCTATGACCAACAGGGTTCTTCTTCCTCCGATCTGTGATGAAGTTCTCGTCTACCTATGAAATTCACGAACATCAGGAAAACGCGAGGAAGAGAAAACTGAACCGCAAGCAACTGTTCACCTTGGTCACGATGGATTGGCCAAAATTAATGAAATAACTGGTTCTTGTGCCTTTAATAGGAGAGGGTTGGAGAGAGAAAAACAAAAGGGGTTAAACACAGCCCAAGCTTTTCTCCATTATTAAAATTCGTATGTCCGTTAAACTAAATCGAACAGGCGAATTTGAACTGAATGATCTGAACGTGCCAAGGGAAGACCTAGCTTGAGTAATGAAGGTCCGAATTAGTCTAGCCCACATATCACATGTTTCGACAATTCACGCAAACCAATTTTGACCTACACTCGCAGGAGATCCAAATGAACTTGAACTAACACGCATTTGATCTGGACGACTCGATTGAATTAGTCCACTCAAAATTAGGAAAACTTACATTCTCCCACTTGAACTATTTCAATCGTAATTTAGGTCGATCATAGATCAAATCACTCCACTTAATTAAGGGTACCATAGTGAAGCTTGCATCATGAGTTCTCTCCATGCGTCAATCTGGTCCAACTAAATCCTTCACTCCGAAACATGGCAGAAACCACATCATTATGCGACACGGGACCTTCCATAGTCACAAAAGTTGCAGATTCAATCGACAAGGACACAGTGTGGTCATAATGAGTCAAAACAACATACTGAAATGTGATCACAAATTATTGTTTAACTCAGTGGTCAATTAATTTCTCTACTGAATGCAGTAAACCATGATTTGTGAAATTCTTAATACTCGAAAGAGTGTGTCTATCTCTACTAAATGAATACCTTAATATTTTAATAATTTGTCATGAGACATACGATCAAGGCTTTATGAATTAAATGAATGCTCTAGCCTTATGCTTGAAACTGACAATAGTTTCAAGAATTGTTTATGAATTGTGACCCATCACATGAAGGTGTGAGTATCAGAGTTGAATGATATCACATATGAATATAAAATTTATGTTTGAATTCAAACATATTCATTTGCAAAATTAATGCATATATATATAATAATTTGAAGTGTAAAATAAAATGACAGATGCAAGTTTATATTAAATAGAGCAATGAATATAGCCTCCCACTAATCAAGTATATCAATGGACTCGACAAAGCCCATACTACAGGCATGCTTCTTAAAAATATTAGGCTGAAGTCTCATGGTAAGTGGACCAGCTATCATATCATCTGTCCCAATGTGCTCCACAATGATGTCACATTTCTTAACCAATTCTTTCACGGTCAAAAACTTAATTTTCATGTGCTTAGACCATGTGATACTTTTGTTGTTCATAGAGAATATTACAACTGAAATAGTATCACAATATAACTGAATGAGTCTAACAACTATATCAACGACCATCAATTCAGAGATGAAGTTCTTGAGCCAAACAATGCGAGTAGCAGTGCCAAAAAGAGCAACGAACTTCGCATGCATGGTGGAAGAAGTAATCAGCGTCTGCTTTGTTGGAGCCTATGTTCCGCATCTCTTGGTTTGAGAATAACAAATATTGTGTTGTATTTGATCTTGTATTTTGTGTGTTTATAGTGTGCAGGTTGTACAGGAACTATAACTACACATCCCTTAAGTAGTATGCTGATTGACGACGACTCTCTGGAAAGAGAGCTAACACCCCGCGTTAGTAGTTAACGCCCCGCGTTAAGCACCGTCGAGAAGGAATCCGTCGAGAAGAAATGTCATTGAGAACGAATCCGTCGAGAAGCCAGAGACAACGCCATACGTTAGGTCTTAATGCTGGGCGCTAGCAGTTCGACGAAATGAGATGTCGGTCGACGAATTTGCGTTCGACGAAATGAGGTTCCGGTCGACGAAAATTGCGGTCGACGAAATGGGATTCCGTTCGACGAAATTGCGTTCGACGAACTTTGATGATGTTCGGCGAAATGAAATTCCGTTCGACGAAATGTGATGACCTTCGACGAAATGAAATTCTGTGCGACGAAATTTGATGACATTCGACGAAAATGGCGATCGACAAAATTGCGTTCGACGAAATGAGATTCTGTTCGACAAAATTTGTCGACGTTCGACGAAATAAGATGTCGTTTGACGAAAATCCACAAACTGCCACGATCTTGACGGTTGCGCGATTTCAGCCACGACAGTGCACGTTCACTTACACCGACGTTAACTCTTAACGCCACGCGTTAGCTCCCATGGCTATTTAAAGTACAACCCATCTCATTATTTGAGATGATTCCAGAATTCCAATAATTTTAAGAGAGGCTCGTGTACATCAATTAAGAGATCTCCCTTGGGCTATCATGAAGATCTAAAGAGGATTTTGAAGGAGAAGATCTACAACGCATATCACATACGAAGGACGATCGTTTCAAGAACGCCAACATCTACATCGTCTTCGTCTTCACCTTCAGAATTTCTTGGGGAGTTTCTCTTTACTTATCTTGTAATCTTTTATTTTATTCTCTTTGTATTTTGGTGTGGAGAAATCGTTCGGGGGAGAACGTCGGATTCCGGGAAGGAATCCGTGGGTAATTCGCCTTGTGTTGGCGACTAGGTCCTTGTGCGGCTTAGGGGTAATTCGCCGCCTTGTGCGTGGCGACTAGGTCGAGGGTAGATCTAGGGGGTGGCTAGAGGCCTTATCTGGGGTAAGATAGGCTATAGCCAACCGGTCCTTGGGAGAAGGACCGGTGAAACAACAAAAAATGTTTTTACATATTCTCGCCTTGATTTCTAGCGTTATATAAATCAAACATGTGTGTATTCAATTTATTATGAAATAAAATCATGTCTTTTAATGTTCTATTTAATTGATTTTATTTCCTCTTCAAGAATGTTTTAATTTATATTTTCATAAAGTATTAAAATTAACATTTGTGTAATTATCTTTGAAATACAATAATTGTTTTCATTATCTCCGATTTTCTGGAATTGTGTTTCAGTTAAGATTTCATAAGTAAAATCACGGTGACAATATTTTTGTGCTAAGTAATATTTTCTGGAGAGCTAACGTCCAGCGTTAACACTTAACGCCAGGCGTTAGCAACAGTTAACAAAAAGTTTTGTTTCTCTTATTTAAAAAGGAATCTTCAATACAATCTTTTATGAGATATCAAAATATATTTTCTTATAAAATATTCCTAAACTTTGATCACAAACTTTGATAAATTTAATTAAGATTTAAAATTCCATAAAACTCTTATTCACCCCCCCCCCCCCCCCCCACCCCCCACCCCCCACCCCCCACCCCCCCTCTAAGGGCGCCGTAAGATCCAACAAGTGGTATCAGAGCGTATGTTATTCCAATTTGGCTTCACAACCGGGAACAATGGCGCTTCATGATCTCGCATCTTCTAGAGGGGATAATTTTTATGAAAATGAAAAATCATTATGTCCACTATTATTTATGAGTGAAAATTATAATGGGTAGAAAACACTTATGGAAAAATTTCTTAAAACTTTGGATATTGAAGTTTGGAATATTACAATTAAAATGCCCCCAATTATTCTAAATAAAGATGAAATGTTTTTAAATGTCAAATCTATGAATAGTCTATATTGTGCTCTAGATGAAAATATTTTCAAACTTATTTATACGCTTCCTACTAGTTTTAAAGTTTGGAAATTTCTTGAGAATACTTATAGTCTTCCTTTCACAGATGATGAACAAGAGGAATTCCTTATGGATCCAAGAGAAGAAATCAACGAGGACTCATGCTTGGAGGAAGATCTATCTAAGAGAGAAACAATATTGGACTCAAATGATGGCAAAATATCAAGCAAAAGAGAAGACAAAAATTCAACTATCGAAGAGGAATGCGAAGAAGATGTCAAAGGAACCTTTGGTTCAAATCTTGCCTCATCCCATAGCAATATAAGAAAATCAAAATCTTCTCTTTTTGTAACAAATTCTATTTCTACATTTCGTGTGCTTAAATTTGCTAAACATAAAACTTCAAAGTTGAAACATGCTAATTCCAAATTACGTTTAGAAAATAAAACTTTAAAAGCAAACGCTAAAGTAGAATCTTATATTGATGCTTCAAATTCTCTATCATGCTCTTTAATTGAAAATGTTAAACCTTGTTTTGATTATAATTCTTTTAAAGAAGAACTCAAGGTTTTGGAAAAAGGTCTTTTAACCACAAAAGTGCATAATGAAAATTTGATAAAAGAAAATTATATTTTAAAGGATAAACTAGAATCATTAAAAATGTTTATTCAAAATTTTTCATGTAATAAAAAATCTTTTATTTCTAGTTTATCAAATTATCAAAAGTCTAAAAGCTTAACTTCATATTATAAGAGTATGTCTATAAGAAAGAGTGGAAATGAAAATCATCAAAATAAGAACCAATCATTTAAAACATATTGTAACCCACTCTTTCAACATTCAATTCTTAAGAAAGACCATCACTCTTATAAACTCTCAAAGAATCAATATAATAAAATTCATTATAATTATCAACATCAATGTATTTTGAAAAATAATTTGAATAAACATAAATCTCAAATGAATTATTTTTCAAACAACTTTCATTCCAAAAAGATGTCAAATAATCATAATATGAATTTAAAAAATAAACAACCAAAGTATGAATGGAGGCCTAAAATTAAAAACGAAACACTAACTCCACTTGTAAAGGCCCATTCATCACTATCTCTCCAAAAGTCAACACGATGTATTTGGGTACCCAAAGGAACCATTACACTTGGTCAAGTTCTCTCTGATACCTAATGATAGAAAAATTTATATGAAGCGCGTTGAGTCACAAACAACTAATGACGATGAATAATAAAATCATATATCGTTATGTGACTAATGCAAGCAGGATCGACATGAACATAATTAATTAACGCCTATAGTGTAGTCAAATAATAAATTAATCACTTATACAATTATGGGATCACAATTAATATGAAATGGAGATGAGTAAAACAAAATATGAAGTACGGAGTACGCTACAAAATTAAGTGCGGAAATAAAAGTAAATATGCGTACCATTCTTGAATTCGGCCTCGTGCCGCATGGTCGCCGACATCCTCAACAAAGCGCTAGTATTTCTCTGAATAAAGGTAGCTGCACTTACTGAATCCGACATACACTTAAACTTGGAATAAACTGAGTTGATCTCTTATAACTAGTAGGATCACTGTTTATCTTAAACAAAACTGCATTGGTAAAATGTCTTCCTTTGGCAGAGGTTTGGACTTTCACTGATTTCTGAATAGTGATTTGCTAAAGTGTCGTGATGAAGTAATACTCTCCTCAATGCCATAGTCGTATGCCTCGAAGAATGGATGCTCTGTATTTCCAAAAATCACGGTGCTTTCAGTGGAGGCTATGAAGTCCGGCTCTTGGAAATCCCCACAAAGTACCGTGAACCTGAAGAGGAAGGTTACGCCTCCTCTTTACCACTTTTGCTCGGCAGTGGATAACTAGATAATGGTAAAAGGAGGATGCAGTTAGATCTGTGGAGAAACTAAAAGGATGAGATTCCTGTTTCTGCAATATCTATGGCCAACAGGTTTTTTCTTCCTCCAATCTGCGACGAAGATCTCGTCTACCAATGAAATTCACGAACTGCAGGAAAACGTGAGGAAGAGAAAACTGAACCGTAAGCAACTGTTCACCTTGGTCATGATGGATTGGCCAAAAATTAATGAAATAGTCGGTTCTTGTGCCTTTAATAGGAGAGGGTTGGAGAGAGAAAAACAAAAGGGGTTAAACACAGCCCAAGCTTTTCTCCATTATTAAAATTCGTATGTCCGTTAAACTAAATCTAACACGTGAATTTGAACTGATTGATCTGAAAGTGCCAAGGGAAGACCTACCTTGCGTAATGAAGGTCCGAATTAGTTTAGCCCACATATCACATGTTTCGATAATTCGCGCAAACCAATTTTGACGCACACTCGCGGGAGATCCAAATGAACTTGAACTAACACGCATTTGATTTGGACGACTCGATTGAATTAGTCCAGTCATAATTAGGAAAACTTACATTCTCCCACTTGGACTATTTCAATCGTAATTTAGGTCGATCATAGATCAAATCACTCCACTTAATTAAGGGTATCATAGTGAAGCTTGCATCATGAGTTCTCTCCATGCGTCAATCTGGTCCAACTAAATCCTTCACTCTGAAACATGGCGGCAATCACATCATTATGTGACACGGGACCTTCCATGGTCACAAAAGTTGCAGATTCAATTGATAAGGACACAGTGTGGTCATAATGAGTCAAAACAACATACTGAAATGTGATCACAAATTATTGTTTAACTCAGTAGTCAATTAATTTCTCTACTGAATGCAGTAAACCATGATTTGTGAAATTCTTAATACTCGAAAGAGTGTGTCTATCTCTACTAAATGAATACCTTAAGATTTTAATAATTTGTCATGAGACATACGATCAAGGCTTTATGAATTAAATGAATGCTCTAGCCTTATGCTTGAAACTGACAATAGTTTCAAGACTTGTTTATGAATTGTGACCCATCACATGAAGGTGTGAGTATAAGAGTTGAATGATATCACATATGAATATAAAATTTATGTTTGAATTCAAACATATTCATTTGCAAAATTAATGCATATATATAATAATTTGATGTGAAAAATAAAATGACAGGTGCAAGTTTATATTAAATAGAGCAATGAATATAGCCTCCCACTAATCAAGCATATCAATGGACTCGACAAAGCCCATACTACAGGCATGCTTCTTAAAAATATTAGGCTGAAGTCTCATGGTAAGTGGATCAGCTATCATATCATCTGTCCCAATGTGCTCCACAATGATGTCACATTTCTTAACCAATTCTTTCACGGTCAAAAACTTAATTTTTATGTGCTTAGACCTTGTGATACTTTTATTGTTCATAGAGAATATTACAACTGAAATAGTATCACAATATAACTGAATGAGTCTAACAACTATATCAACGACCATCAATTCAGTGATGAAGTTCTTGAGCCAAACAATGCGAGTAGCAGTGCCAAAAAGAGCAACGAACTTCGCATGCATGGTGGAAGAAGTAATCAGCGTCTGCTTTGTTGGAGCCTATGTTCCGCATCTCTTGGTTTGAGAATAACAAATACCATGTTGTATTTGATCTTGTATTTTGTGTGTTTATAGTGTGCAGGTTGTACAGGAACTATAGATACACATCCCTTGAGTAGTATGCTGATTGATGACGACTCTATGGAAAGAGAGCTAACGCCCCGCGTTAGTAATTAACGCTCCGCGTTAAGCACCGTCGAGAAGGAATCGGTCAAGAAGAAATGCCGTCGAGAACGAATCCGTCGAGAGGCCAGAGACAACGCCAGACGTTAGGTCTTAACGCTGGGCGCTAGCAGTTCGACGAATTGAGATGTCGGTCGACGAATTTGCGTTCGACGAAATGAGGTTCCGGTCGACGAAAATTGTGGTCGACGAAATGGGATTCCGTTTGACGAAATTGCGTTCGACGAACTTTGATGATGTTCGGCGAAATGAAATTTCGTTCGACAAAATTTGATGATGTTCGACGAAATGAAATTCCGTTCGACGAAATTTGATGACATTCGACGAAATTGGCGGTCGACGAAATTGCGTTCGACGAAATGAGATTCTGTTCAACAAAATTTGTTAACGTTCGACGTAATAAGATGTCGTTCGACGAAAATCCACAAACTGCCACGATCTTGACGGTTGCGCGATTTCAACCACGATAGTGCACGTTCACTAACGTCGGCGTTAACTCTTAACGCCACGCGTTAGCTCCCGTGGCTATTTAAAGTACAACTCCTCTCATTATTTGAGATGATTCCAAAATTCCAATAATTTTAAGAGAGGCTCGTGTACAGCAATTAAGAGATCTCCCTTGGGCTATCATGAAGATCTAAAGAGGATTTTGAAGGAGAAGGTCTACAACGCATATCACATACGAAGGACGATCGTTTCAAGAACGCCAACATCTACATCATCTTCGTCTTCACCTTCAGAATTTCTTGGGGAGTTTCTCTTTACTTATCTTGTAATCTTTTATTTTATTCTCTTTGTATTTTGGTGTGGAGAAATCGTTCGGGGAGTACGTCGGATTTCGGGAAGGAATCCGTGGGTAATTCGCCTTGTGTTGGCGACTAGGTCCTTGTGCGGCTTAGGGGGTAATTCGCCGCCTTTTGCGTGGCGACTAGATCGAGGGTAGATCTAGGGGGTGGCTAGAGGCCTTATCTGGGGTAAGATAGGCTATAGCCAATCGGTCCTTGGGAGAAGGACCGGTGAAACAACAAAAAATGTTTTTACATATTCTCGTCTTGATTTCTAGCGTTATAGAAATCAAACATGTGTGTATTCAATTTATTATGAAATAAAATCATGTCTTTTAATGTTCTATTTAATTGATTTTATTTCCTCTTCAAGAATATTTTAATTTATATTTTCATTAAAGTATTAAAATTAATATTTGTGTAATTATCTTTGAAATACAATAATTGTTTTCATTATCTCTGATTTCTGGAATTGTATTTTATTTAAGGTTTCATAAGTAAAATCATTGTGGCAATCTTTTTGTGCTAAGTAATATTTTCTGGAGAGCTAACGCCCAGCGTTAACACTTAACGTCAGGCGTTAGCAACAGTTAACAAAAAGTTTTGTTTCTTTTATTTAAAAAGGAATCTTCAATAGAATCTTTTCTGAGATATCAAAATATATTTTCTTATAAAATATTCCTAAACTTTGATCACAAACTTTGATAAATTTAATTAAGATTTAAAATTCCATAAAACCCTTATTCACCCCCCCCCCCACCCCCCCACCCCACCCCTCTAAGGGCGCCGTAAGATCCAACAAGTGGTATCAGAGCGTATGTTATTCCAATTTGGCTTCACAACCGGGAATAATGGCGCTTCATGATCTCGCATCTTCTAGAGGGGATAATTTTTATGAAAATGAAAAATCATTATGTCCACCATTATTTATGGGTGAAAATTATAATGGGTGGAAAGCACTTATGGAAAAATTTCTTAAAACTTTGGATATTGAAGTTTGGAATATTACAATTAAAATGCCCCCAATTATTCTAAATAAAGATGAAATGTTTTTAAATGTCAAATCTATGAATAGTCTATATTGTGCTCTAGATCAAAATATTTTCAAACTTATTTATACGCTTCCTACTGCTTTTGAAGTTTAGAAATTTCTTGAGAATACTTATAGTCTTCCTTCCACAGATGAAGAACAAGAGGAATTCCTTATGGATCCAAGAGAAGAAATCAACGAGGACTCATGCTTGGAGGAAGATCTATCTAAGAGATAAATAATATTGGACTCAAATGATGGCAAAACATCAAGCAAAAGAGAAGACAAAAATTCAACTATGGAAGAGGAATGCGAAGAAGATGTCAAAGGAACCTTTTGTTCAAATCTTGCCTCATCCCATAGCAATGTAAGAAAATCAAAATCTTCTTTTTTTGTAACAAATTCTATTTCTACATTTTGTGTGCTTAAATTTGCTAAACATAAAATTTCAAAGTTGAAACATGCCAATTCCAAATTACATTTAGAAAATAAAACTTTAAAAGCAAACGCTAAAATAGAATCTTATATTGATGTTTCAAATTCTCTATCATGCTCTTTAATTGAAAATGTTAAACCTTGTTTTGATTATAATTCTTTTAAAGAAGAACTCAAGGTTTTGGAAAAAGGTCTTTTAACCTCAAAGGAGCATAATGAAAATTTGATAAAAGAAAATGATAATTTAAAGAATAAACTAAAATCATTAAAAATGTTTATTCAAAATTTTTCATATAATAAAAAATCTTATATTTCTAGTTTATCAAATTATCAAAAGTCTAAAAGCTTAACTTCATATTATAAGAGTATGTCTATAAGAAAGAGTGGAATTGAAAATCATCAAAATAAGAACCAATCATTTAAAACATATTGTAACCCACTCTTTCAACATTCAATTCTTAAGAAATACCATCACTCTTATAAACTCTCAAAGAATCAATATAATAAAATTCATTATGATTATCAACATCAATGTATTTTGAAAAATAATTTGAATAAACATAAATCCCAAATGAATTATTTTTCAAACAACTTTCATTCCAAAAAGATGTCAAATAATCATAATATGAATTTAAAAGATAAACGACCAAAGTATGAATGGAGGCCTAAGATTAAAAACGAAACACTAACTCCACTTGTAAAGGCCCATTCATCACTATCTCTCCAAAAGTCAACACGATGTATTTGAGTACCCAAAGGAACCATTACACTTGGTCAAGTTCTCTCTGATACCAAATGATCGAAAAATTTATATGAAGCGCGTTGAGTCACAAACAACTAATGACGATGAATAATAAAATCATATAGCGTTATGTGACCAATACAAGCAGGATCGACATGAACATAATTAATTAACGCCTATAGTGTAGTCAAATAATAAATTAATCACTTATAAAATTATGGGATCACAATTAATATGAAATGGAGATGAGTAAAACAAAATATGAAGTATGGAGTACGCTACAAAATTAAGTGCGGAAATAAAAGTAAATATGCGTACCATTCTTGAATTCGGCCTCGTGTCGCATGGTCGTCGACATCCTCAACAAAGCGCTAGTATTTCTCTGAATAAAGGTAGATGCACTTACCGATGAATCCGACATACACTTAAACTTGGAATAAACTGAGTTGATCTCTTATAACTAGTAGGATCACTGTTTATCTTAAACAAAACTGCATTGGTAAAACGTCTTCCTTTGGCAGAGGTTTGGACTTTCACTGATTTCTGAACAATGATTTGCTAAAGTGTCGTGATGAAGTAATACTCTCCTCAACGCCATAGCCGTACGCCTCGAAGAATGGATGATCTGTATTTCCAAAAATCACGGTGCTTTCAGTGGAGGCTATGAAGTCCGGCTCTTGGAAATCCCCACAAAGTACCGTGAACCTGAAGAGGAAGGTTACGCCTCCTCTTTACCACTTCTGCTCGGCAGTGGATAACTAGATAATGGTAAAAGGAGGATGCAGTTAGATCTGTGGAGAAACTAAAAGGATGAGATTCCTGTTTCTGCAATATCTATGGCCAACATGTTTTTTCTTCCTCCGATCTGCGACGAAGATCTCGTCTACGAATGAAATTCACGAACTGCAGGAAAACGTGAGGAAGAGAAAACTGAACCGTAAGCAACTGTTCACCTTGGTCATGATGGATTGGCCAAAAATTAATGAAATAACCGGTTCTTGTGCCTTTAATAGGAGAGGGTTGGAGAGAGAAAAACAAAAGGGGTTAAACACAGCCCAAGCTTTTCTCCATTATTAAAATTCGTATGTCCGTTAAACTAAATCTAACACGCGAATTTGAACCGATTGATCCGAACGTGCCAAGGGAAGACCTACCTTGCGTAATGAAGGTCCGAATCAGTCTAGCCCACATATCACATGTTTCGACAATTCGCGCAAACCAATTTTGACGCACACTCGCGGGAGATCCAAATGAACTTGAACTAACACGCATTTGATCTGGACGTCTCGATTGAATTAGTCCACTCATAATTAGGAAAACTTACATTCTCCCACTTGGACTATTTCAATCGTAATTTAGGTCGATCATAGATCAAATCACTCCACTTAATTAAGGGTATCATAGTGAAGCTTGCATCATGAGTTCTCTCCATGCGTCAATCTGGTCCAACTAAATCCTTCACTCCGAAACATGGCGGCAACCACATCATTATGCGACACAGGACCTTCCATGGTCACAAAAGTTGTAGATTCAATCGACAAGGACACAGTGTGGTCATAATGAGTCAAAACAACATACTGAAATGTGATCACAAATTATTGTTTAACTCAGTAGTCAATTAATTTCTCTACTGAATGCAGTAAACCATGATTTGTGAAATTCTTAATACTCGAAAGAGTGTGTCTATCTCTACTAAATGAATACCTTAAGATTTTAATAATTTGTCATGAGACATACGATCAAGGCTTTATGAATTAAATCAATGCTCTAGCCTTATGCTTGAAACTGACAATAGTTTCAAGACTTGTTTATGAATTGTGACCCATCACATGAAGGTGTGAGTATCAGAGTTGAATAATATCACATATGAATATAAAATTTATGTTTGAATTCAAACATATTCATTTGCAAAATTAATGCATATATATAATAATTTGAAGTGAAAAATAAAATGACAGGTGCAAGTTTATATTAAATAGAGCAATGAATATAGCCTCCCACTAATCAAGCATATCAATGGACTCGACAAAGCCCATACTACATGCATGCTTCTTAAAAATATTAGGCTGAAGTCTCATGGTAAGTGGATCAGCTATCATATCATCTGTCCCAATGTGCTCCACAATGATGTCACATTTCTTAACCAATTCTTTCACGGTCAAAAACATAATTTTCATGTGCTTAGACCTTGTGATACTTTTGTTGTTCATAGAGAATATTACAACTGAAATAGTATCACAATATAACTGAATGAGTCTAACAACTATATCAACGACCATCAATTCAGTGATGAAGTTCTTGAGCCAAACAATGCGAGTAGCAGTGCCAAAAAAAGCAACGAACTTCGCATGCATGGTGGAAGAAGTAGTCAGTGTCTGCTTTGTTGGAGCCTATGTTCCGCATCTCTTGGTTTGAGAATAACAAATATCGTGTTGTATTTGATCTTGTATTTTGTGTGTTTATAGTGTGCAGGTTGTACAGGAACTATAGATACACATCCCTTGAGTAGTATGTTGATTGATGACGACTCTATGGAAAGAGAGCTAACGCTCCGCGTTAGTAGTTAACGCCTCGCGTTAAGCACTGTCGAGAAGGAATCCGTCGAGAAGAATTGCCGTCGAGAACGAATCCGTCGAGAAGCCAGAGACAGCGCCAAACGTTAGGTCTTAACGTTGGGCGCTAGCAGTTCGACGAAATGAGATGCCGGTCGACGAATTTGCGTTCGACGAAATGAGGTTCCGGTCGACGAAAATTGCGGTCGACGAAATGGGATTTCGTTTGACGAAATTGTGTACGACGAACTTTGATGATGTTCGGCGAAATGAAATTCCGTTCGACAAAATTTGATGATGTTCAACGAAATGAAATTCCGTTCGACGAAATTTGATGACATTCGACGAAAATGGCGGTCTACGAAATTGCGTTCGACGAAATGAGATTCTGTTCAACAAAATTTGTTGACGTTCGACGAAATAAGATGTCGTTCGACGAAAATCCATAAACTGCCACGATCTTGACGGTTGCGCGATTTCAGCCACGACAGTGCACGTTCACTAACGCCGACGTTAACTCTTAACGCCACGCGTTAGCTCCCGTGGTTATTTAAAGTACAACCCCTCTCATTATTTGAGATGATTCCAGAATTCCAATAATTTTAAGAGAGGCTCGTGTACAGCAATTAAGAGATCTCCCTTGGGCTATCATGAAGATCTAAAGAGGATTTTGAAGGAGAAGGTCTACAACGCATATCACATACGAAGGACGGTCGTTTCAAGAATGTCAACATCTACATCATCTTCGTCTTTACCTTTAGAATTTCTTGGGGAGTTTCTCTTTACTTATCTTGTAATCTTTTATTTTATTCTCTTTGTATTTTGGTGTGGAGAAATCGTTCGGGGAGTACGTCCGATTTCGGGAAGGAATCCGTGGGTAATTCGTCTTGTGTTGGCGACTAGGTCCTTGTGCGGCTTAGGGGGTAATTCGTCGTCTTGTGCGTGGCTACTAGGTCGAGGGTAGATCTAGGGGGTGGCTAGAGGCCTTATCTGGGGTAAGATAGGCTATAGCCAACCGGTCCTTGGGAGAAGGACCGGTGAAACAACAAAAAATGTTTTTACATATTCTCGCCTTGATTTCTAGCGTTATAGAAATCAAATATGTGTGTATTCAATTTATTATGAAATAAAATCATGTTTTTTAATGTTCTATTTAACTGATTTTATTTCCTCTTCAAGAATGTTTTAATTTATATTTTCATTAAAGTATTAAAATTAACATTTGTGTAATTATCTTTGCAATACAATAATTGTTTTCATTATCTCTGATTTTCTGGAATTATATTTCATTTAAGATTTCATAAGTAAAATCACTGTGACAATCTTTTTGTGCTAAGTAATATTTTTTGGAGAGCTAACGTCCAGCGTTAACACTTAACGACAGGCGTTAGCAACAGTTAACAAAAAGTTTTGTTTCTCTTATTTAAAAAGGAATCTTCAATACAATCTTTTCTGAGATATAAAAATATATTTTCTTATAAAATATTCTTAAACTTTGATCACAAACTTTGATAAATTTAATTAAGATTTAAAATTCCATAAAACCCTTATTCACCCCCCCCCCCCCTAAGGGCGTCGTAAGATCCAACACGTGGTATCATAGCGTAAGTTATTCCAATTTGGCTTCACAACCGGGAATAATGGCGCTTCATAATCTCGCATCTTCTAGAGGGGATAATTTTTATGAAAATGAAAAATCACTATGTCCACCATTATTTATGGGTGAAAATTATAATGGGTGGAAAACACTTATGGAAAAATTTCTTAAAACTTTGGATATTGAAGTTTGGAATATTACAATTAAAATGCCCCCAATTATTCTAAATAAAGATGAAATGTTTTTAAATGCCAAATCTATGAATAGACTATATTGTGCTCTAGATCAAAATATTTTCAAACTTATTTATACGCTTCCTACTGCTTTTGAAGTTTGGAAATTTCTTGAGAATACTTATAGTCTTCCTTCCACAGATGATGAACAAGAGGAATTCCTTATGGATCCAAGAGAAGAAATCAACGAGGACTCATGCTTGGAGGAAGATCTATCTAAGAGAGAAACAATATTGGACTCAAATGATGGCAAAACATCAAGCAAAAGAGAAGACAAAAATTCAACTATGGAAGAGGAATGTGAAGAAGATGTCAAAGGAACCTTTGGTTCAAATCTTGCCTCATCCCATAACAATGTAAGAAAATCAAAATCTTCTCTTTTTGTAATAAATTCTATTTCTACATTTCGTGTGCTTAAATTTGCTAAACATAAAATTTCAAAGTTGAAACATGCTAATTCCAAATTACGTTTAGAAAATAAAACTTTAAAAGCAAACGCTAAAGTAGAATCTTATATTGATGTTTCAAATTCTCTATCATGCTCTTTAATTGAAAATGTTAAAACTTGTTTTGATTATAATTCTTTTAAAGAAGAAATCAAGGTTTTGGAAAAAGGTCTTTTAACCTCAAATGAGCATAATGAAAAATTGATAAAAGAAAATGATAATTTAAAGGATAAACTAGAATCATTAAAAATGTTTATTCAAAATTTTTCATATAATAAAAATCTTTTATTTCTAGTTAATCAAATTATCAAAAGTCTAAAAGCTTAACTTCATATTATAAGAGTATGTCTATAAGAAAGAGTGAAAATGAAAATCATCAAAATAAGAACCAATCATTTACAACATATTGTAACCCACTCTTTCAACATTCAATTCTTAAGAAAGACCATCACTCTTATAAACTCTCAAGAATCAATATAATAAAATTCATTATGATTATCAACATCAATGTATTTTGAAAAATAATTTGAATAAACATAAATCCCAAATGAATTATTTTTCAAACAACTTTCATTCCAAAAAGATGCCAAATAATCATAATATGAATTTAAAAGATAAACAACCAAAGTATGAATGGAGGCCCAAAATTAAAAATGAAACACTAACTCCACTTGTAAAGGCCCATTCATCACTATCTCTCCAAAAGTCAACACGATGTATTTGGGTACCCAAAGGAACCATCACACTTGGTCAAGTTCTCTCTGATACCAAATGATAGAAATATTTATATGAAGCGCGTTGAGTCACAAACAACTAATGACGATGAATAATAAAATCATATAGCGTTATGTGACCAATGCAAGCAGGATCATCATGAACATAATTAATTAATGCCTATAGTGTAGTCAAATAATAAATTAATCACTTGTAAAATTATGGGATCACAATTAATATGAAATGGAGATGAGTAAAACAAAATATGAAGTACGGAGTACGCTACAAAATTAAGTGCGGAAATAAAAGTAAATATGCGTACCATTCTTGAATTTGGCCTCGTGCCGCATGGTCGCCGACATCCTCAACAAAGGGCTAGTATTTCTCTAAATAAAGGTAGTTGCACTTACCGATGAATCCGACATACACTTAAACTTGGAATAAACTGAGTTGATCTCTTATAACTAGTAGGATCACTATTTATCTTAAACAAAACTGCATTGGTAAAACGTCTTCCTTTGGCAGAGGTTTGGACTTTCACTGATTTCTGAACAGTGATTTGCTAATGTACCGTGATGAAGTAATACTTTCCTCAACGCCACAACCGTGCTTTCAGTGGAGGAAATCCCCACAAAGTACCGTGAACCTGAAGAGGAAGGTTACGCCTCCTCTTTACCACTTCTTCTTGGCAGTGGATAACTAGATAATGGTAAAAGGAGGATGCAGTTAGATCTGTGGTGGTCAAACTAAAAGGAGGAGATTCCTATTTCTGCAATATCTATGGCCAACAGGGTTTTTCTTCCTCCGATCTGCGACGAAGATCTCGTCTACCAATGAAATTCACTAACTACAGGAAAACGTGAGGAAGAGAAAACTGAACCGTAAGCAACTGTTCACCTTGGTCACGATGGATTGGCCAAAAATTAATGAAATAACCGGTTCTTGTGCCTTTAATAGGAGAGGGTTGGAGAGAGAAAAACAAAAGGGGTTAAACACAGCCCAAGCTTTTCTCCATTATTAAAATTTGTATGTCCGTTAAACTAAATCGAACACGCGAATTTGAACTGATTGATCCGAACGTGCCAAGGGAGATCCAAATGAACTTGAACTAACACACATTTGATCTGGACGACTCGATTGAATTAGTCCCCTCATAATTAGGAAAACTTACACAAGGGTGTGCCAAACTCGATGCTCAATGGAACATGTGCATAGTTTTTATTATCATGACCTCAAATTATGATTCTCAATGCAAGTTTTGCATATCCTGATTAAATCTTGCATTCAACCCTTAAAATCATGATTCTTAACGCAAGGGAGCAATTAATTCAAATAATAATAGTTCAATCAATAAATTGCGAACGCTGGAGAATCATGATTTTATTCCTATGCTATGCTCATGCACTACTGCAATTCTGTATTATGCCCGGGCAAAGTTTTCATTTATATAGTATGCCCAAGCACGCCAAAGAAAGCCGCCCCTGTGAAATTTCCAAATAGCCAGAGGAATCACCGGAAAAGCTTACAGGAAATGCTTGAAATCAAGAGATAAATCTACTACAATCACACAAACAAATATACAGACATACACTGAGACATACACTGAGACATATACCAAGACATACACCGAGACATACACGATTGTAAGATTCCGTCTAAAGTCCACAAAATAGATACAAGAAATCTAGAAAAGCAAAAACAAATAAAACCTCCTTAGAACCTTCAACACCTTCTACGACTTCCACCGAGTATCACCACGACGAACTAACTACACAGTGGCGTAGCCCTTGACGACGACCACAAGATAGAACCAAGAACGGCGGGAAACAGAGGTCCGAGGCAACACCGATTTTATAGAGAAGATTTATCTCTTTAGAGAAACCTTTGGGAATGGTTTTTTCTTCTTTGTGGCTTGTAGCTTCTTCACGGGGAGAGAGATTACTAACACATGCGTTGAGAGCCGGAAGGGAGAAGTCGATGCATAAATTGCAAACTCGACGTAACGTAGAGAATGAAGGACCAAGACAACTCCACGCATGCGTCGACTTGTGGAAGACCTCTAAAATGTGTTGAATAGATGGAACATGCCGCCACTTTCTAGCTTCTTCAATTCCAGCGAGGTCTTGCGATGTAGAGCATCAAAAATTTGTGAACACTAGAGACCATCATTGGAGAGAGAGACGAAAATTTGCGAACGCTAGAGATCTCCATTGGAGAGAACTGTTAGAAATTTTCCATGAGGTGGACATAATTCATCGAGATGGTCGACAAAATTGTTTACAAATATTTGGATCTATTTAGACTCATACGAGCGCGTGTTAATTTAATCGCGCGAACGGTCGAAGCATGTGATATGTGGACCAGATCGTCTCGTAAATTCAGGACGCGAACCCGGCCTCACCCTTGGCATTTAAATAAGAATGATTATTAGATTCAAATTAATTTCATTGGATTTAATTAATTGGTTTTTAATTTTGGGAGTTATGGGATTAATGGACCCCATTTTGGTAACCCCCATTAGGACTTCCTATTAAGCCTAAATCAAACCAATTTTCATTCTGATGAGATGAACAAGGGCGAATCGGAGTCATTTCTCTTTTCCCGTCTCTATCGCTCTAGGGTTGTAAAACTATCGGCTCTCTTTCCTTCTCTTATTCGGCTCCTGGTGAAAGAAAAGAAAAACTGTAGAATACATTTCTCTCTCTCTCTCTCCTTCAGGCGGCCTTCATCTGCTGCAAAAGCTCACCGGCTTTCATCGTCGACCTTCATCCCTACTGTCGGCGATTTCTTCCTCCTCTTCGGTTTCAAGAAAACCTAAGTCAGCGTCGATCTGATTCAAGCAACCTCCTGCATCATTTTATAGACAGCCTGCCAAGGAGTCCTCCCTCTGTCATTTCGGTTTACTGCAAAGAAACGCCTGTGCCAAGATTTTACGGTAGCAGGTTTCATGAGCCATTCACAGGAGCAGGTTTCATGATCCATTCACAGAAACAGGTTTCATGGTTTATTCCATATTAACTTCATATCTTGACTTGATCACACTCAAAGGTATGACGTTACATATTTTATATTAATTTTATGTCCTTAACAGAGATCATTTATGATTGAGCCTTTTGAAATTATACAAAAATTCATGTGCTCATTCTTATGTTCATGTATTGTTTTCTAAATCCACATGTCCCTCATTATGATTAGTTAAGGTCACCTGCTTGTGTTGATTCTTTCTCGTCGGAAAGATTAAACTTTAAATTGCTCTTGTATGCTAACGGGATCCGTTGATGTCATGGATTTCATAAAAGGAACACCTCAATACTCTTGGGAATTGCTGTCATGATGAAGCACGAGCTTGAAGAGAAAATCAGTAAACATTAATTTCCTCACTTTATTGGCATACTTATTTGTTTCTACTACTTTATATTGTGTGTTTCTTTTAGCGGTGGGCATAAAAACTGAGCCTGGGGGGCTGGCCCGGACCCGGCCCGGCAAAAGCCCGGGTAGGCCCGATGGCGGGCTAAGCCCGCACTGGGCCTGCCCGGGCTACGGGGCCCTTGCAGGGCCCCGATTTTGGGGCAATGCCCAGCCTGAAAACCGGCTCGGGTCGGGCAAAGCCCAGTTTTTAGGCCCAGGTCAGAACCGGGCTGGGCAAAGCCCGACCCATTTATGCCCAACGGCTATAGAGTTGTTGCTAGTCGTTGCTAAGCAACGTCTCTATAGCCATTGCCAGCCTGCAGCAGCACTGCCACTTTATTAAAGTGGCTGCTGCCACTTTATTAAAGTTGCAGCTGCCACTTTATTAAAGTTGCGGCAACCACTTTTATAAAAAAAATTATTAAATTTTTTTTCTTTTTTATTTTAAAAAAATAATTTTTTTTATTTCCTATTTTCTATTTATACCCCCCCCCCCCCCCCCTCTCCCTCCAATTATCTCTCTTCACTCTCTCTCACTTTCTCTCTCTCACTCTCTCTCTTACTCTCTCACTCGATGTCGTCAAGCACGGCGTCGTCATCATCGGTGGTGCACGAAATTGTGGAGCACAAACACACGGCTCCAGTGTGGGAGCACTTCGACAAAGTCAGTCGGCAACGAACACGGGGTAAAGTGCAAAGTTTGCGCGAAACTGCTCACCCTCAGTGACAACTCGACACTCACGTGATACATTAAGTCATGCATTGCGAAGCAAGCTCCCGAGTCCAGTCAGGCGCAATTATCGGGATCCGGACAAATATGAAAATACGATCAAGGTCGGCAGCGGGAGCTGCAGCTGAAGAACATCATCATACGTGGGTTGTCGTTCAGGCACTATGATGACGCGGAGGAGACCGAGTACATACATCAAGGGCTTCAACCCAAATATCAAGTAAGTCGATCCACCATTAATCGCGACACACTTAAATATTGTTTAGAAGCGAAACAATTTTTAATAAATTATTTTGATAATTTTGAGGGTCGAGTGAGTTTAACGAGCGACGTTTGGACAAGTAGTATAAAATTAAGATTATCATATATTTGTATCACATGTCATTGGGTCAATCCCGTTTCATGTGATCTAAATAAGCGCATAATATGTTTTGAAAGTTTCGAAGTCCCGCACACCGGTCAAGCGATTTATCAAATTATTTTAAAATGTTTGAGGGAATTTAAAATTAAAGATAAAATTATGAGTATTTCTTTCAATAACGTCAAAAATAATATCACCGCAATTGAGTAGTTAAAACGTGAATTAAAACATATGTTAAATGGTGCATTTTTTTCATACTCGTTGTGTTTGTCACGTTTTAAATTTTGTCGTACATGATAGTCCATGTATTAATAAAATTCGTTTAATGTTACAATTTATTTATAAAACAACGACGACAAGATTTTAAAAAATTCGTAAACGCACAAGGTGATTTTTTTTTTGAAACCTTTATTGAACATGCCAATAAGATGGAACTCGACCTACACAGTGTTAAAACAGACGATTCGTCAAAATCACTACTTATGGAATATTATACTGCGTTAGGTATGTTCGATTTAAATGAGTCTGATTGGGCGGTTTTAGAAAGTTATATGGAATTATTAAAAGTTTTTTTACACTGCAACAAATTTTTTATCGGACGTATATTATCCGACTAGCCCGCTAGTTATTGTAAATTTTGTTAATATAACAAAAAAATTAAATTATTTTAAACAACATATCAAATGGCAAAATTTAATAGAATTAATGGAAACAAAAATTTTAAAATATTATAAAGAAATGTCAGTGATGTTTTCATGCGCCGCCGCTTTGAATCCTCTATTCGGCGTAGTCGGCCTTGAAAATTTAATAGAAAAATAAAATAATAATTTAGGCTAAAATATTAGTTACTTAAATTTGGATAACATTAGTATTTTAAATTTTAACACCAGTTTTACTGAATGTTATAATTATTACGATAATTTATACGGATCGTGGCCCCGAGAGGATGTGTCGCAACCAAATACACGCGATAGTTTTAAAAATAAAATGTAAGAGCTTGCATCTAGGAAAAAAGCGCGCACAACTTCTAGTAGTTTAAATGAATTAGGTTTCCATACAAAGACACAATTTCATGATTTTATGAGTACGGACGAAATAGAAAATTTTGATTTTTTAAAATAGTGGAAAGGTAAAGTAAATACATATCTTATTATGGCTTATATGACCCGAGATTTACTAACGATCCAAGCTAGCACAGTAGCTTTGAAGTCTGCTTTTTCTCTTAGTGGCGGGGTGTTGAACGAGTGGAGAAGTCATCTAAGCGAAGAATCGCTCGAAATCTGCATATGCTGCAATGATCACTTGGATGCAATGAGGAGGAAACAACATAATTCATTTTTGGAGGATAGCTCGTCCGAAATGAAAGACGAGATGAACGCAATCAACCTAAATTAGTTAAAAGCTTAAAACTCAAAGCCTCAAAGGAGGCGTGTAACGCCCTTGATTTTTCGGTAATTATTTAATTCAGTGATGACATGTTTATGACGTCAGGCCGTTACTTTTAATGTCAAGTTGACGGCGCGTCGTCGTTTGCGCGTTTTCGCGTCCGTTTGGTCAAATTGACCAAATTTTGAAACGGCTCGAAATCGGAAAATTTTATGTTAGGAAATTAGTTTTTTTTTTTTATTTAGAAAGGTTGTCAATGTTTCGTTGCATTCCGAGCAATATTAGGGCCTAGGTGAATATGTCAAAGAATTGTATATTTATCGTTCGCCGTAAACTTCGGAAAATTATATCTCGAGAACGGTACGTCGGATTTTGATTCCGACTTCACCGTTGGATTTGTAGCGCTGACTTTCTCCTACGAAGTGATTCTTGTCGGATTCGGCGTGTTATTATTATTTGCATGAATATAACCATAATACAATTGCTTCCTTGATATCTCAGCGAACCTTAGTATTCTCCATTTCTCGACGAACCTTAGCATATTTCGTGGAGTAATCTCTTCACTCGGCGAACCAACCGACCCTTCTCTCACTAATAATTATAAGTGACTACCATTATTATTATTATTATATATTATTATTATATATAATATATCATCAATTCCTTCTTCTTCTTCTTCATCTATTCCAACCGAACCAGAAAGCGAGAGGCGGAGAGAGAGTTTTTCGCGAACCTTCCGGTCGCCGCTGACGGAGCCCCGGTGGACGAAATTTTCAACCGAGCATAGATTCGGAAAACTCTCGACGAGAGCTACGCGTTCGTGGTGAGTATTTCCCGTTTCTTGGACTTTTTCACGTTAGGATTTTTGGCCCTAACCCCCGTTTAGCCATTTTTCTTTAGATTCTTCCTCCTCGTGTCTTCTTTTGGACCGATCTACGACGAGGAGTTGTTCGGAGAACGTTTCCGGTGATTTCAAGGCAAGTGGTGATTTTTTCCCTCTTTCCCTCTCATTTTGATCGTGGTATTAACTTTTACACTACTTTTATCTAATTTTGATCGAGTGTGATGTGCTTGAATCGCGTTCTCGAACGCTCGTTATCACTTAAATTCCGTTGGCCAAGTCATTTCGTTCAAGTCCGCCATATAGGTTTGTGTGAGTAGTTACCCACTCGTTTATTTTTCCTACCCATCGTGTCGAGATTTTGACTTGTTAAATCGATCGTATAATTTCGCCAAAGTCCGTGATTCGTCCGTCGATCGAGTTTCGTTCGCCGACTTAGTCCTTCGTGTTCATAGTATAAGTCCTTCGATTGAGTCCTTGCACCCTTCTTGAGGTTGATCACTCACCGAGTGGACCTCACTTTAGTCAAACTTGTGTGTCAAGTTTATTCGACGATGTCTAGTCGGTGAATTGACAGGGCATGTCTGCCTTGGTGATTTTTGTGCGTTAAGACTAGTGGTAACTAATCTAGTTTAGTCGTGTCATTCTCGAGATATAGGTAGTCGATTTGGGGATGTTGGTGTTGGTGGATTAAAACCATCGCCATAGTGCTCTGCACTTAAATTGGATATTTTACGGGATTTTACCTGAGTTAGTTTGTTGGTTGTTTGTTATTTTACTACTTGTGTGTTGGCGAATGTATCTCCCACCGCAGTTACTGGATATTTTCCAGTTCGGGTGTGTCAAACTATGAGACCACCTTACCCTTGGACCCCTTGTGGAGTTTGTTTTGTGGGTGTGTTGGCGGAGGTATTCCCTCCACAGTCACCGGAAGTTTACCGGTGTTGTTATTAAATAATTTATTTCTAAACTTTTATAATGACGTTATGCTCTTATTATAGCCGGGCATTTTAGCCCTAAATTTTCTACCGCGCTTGGGTAGTCAGGTATACGTGATTATTCACGTAAGTGTTTTCTGTTTCTTGCTTAGCTTTCTTACGGTACTTTCTCTCTGTATAGCCGGTCTTGGGTTGGTACCCATATTGACCGTCGTTTACTTTTGTTTAGTTTTCTCCCGCCACTTACACCATCTTGCTGAGGCGTTCTCTTGTGAATGCCTCAGGTTCAGAGTAGTAGCGGCTAGTGGAGCTAGAGCTGGTGTTTTTGGTGTTGCAGTAGTAGCTGTGACTATTTCACCTCACCGTTGTGAGGTTGTTGTTCGTTATTTTGTTTCTGTTGTAGTGCAGACATACTTTTGCGATCGGTGGGTTTGGGTTAGGTTGTTGACACCCGCAGAGTTGTGTTGATTTTGGACACTTTGCTAGCTGCTAATTGTTTCTTGCTGTTTTATCGTAGTTACTTGCTCTCTGGGAGGTTTTATGCTAGGACTACATGTTAGATATTTTAAGTATAAAAGATTTACATTATTACTTCATAACATTTTCTTAAAACGAATGTCACTTGATTTTAAAGGTTATAAAAAACTCTTTTTGTACTTATATTAAACCTAGAAGTTCACATATCATGTATTATTATTCGATCATCATGCTCATGTAGGGTAATAAGTAAATAAAATCGAGTATTTTCCGCTTCGTATTTCTACTTACACTGTTAGTCGTGGGTAGTTGACCCCCTGAACTGAGGGATGCGATTAATAAACTAAACTTAAATCATGTTTTTAAATTATAAATCCATGGTTTTTTCATGATAAGTAATAGGAGTAGGTTTTGCCTGAGCGCATGCAGTTGTCCCCTGCAAGGCGTGGCATCACGATGCGTATTTTCTCTTGCTCTGACGTATTATTTAATACGGAAAAATTCGGGTTGTGATAGTTGGTATCAGAGGGAGGTTAGTTCGACAAGTTTGTCGAGCGACTAATTCTGATATAGTTTAGTTATTTGCTTTCATTGCATACACACACCGATGTGTCATCAGTACGTCTTGGCTGAAGCATGAACACTACACTCATAAGCATGATAAGAAGTATACGGGGCATATTATGTAGTATGTGATGCATAATATGAGGTTGTATATGGATCCTCATAGGAGGCAACATGTGACTGTTATGTAGTATGCGATGCATAACAATCATCACATGGATGCGCATTAGATTCTTACTTTCATTGCATGAGATATTATGTAGTATGGGATGCATAATATTTCATGTGTACGCCACCCATAACATGCATTAAGGCCTTTATTAGAATGCATAGCACAACATACATTACATAGCATTGCATAAACACATGTGTCAAGCTAAAGATTTACATGATGACACCCGTACACACATGATTTTAAAACAAGGTACAATAAGTTCATTCATGCATAGAATATGCACAAAATTCTAAGGGGATGACGGAGTATCATTCCAAGATTTATGCATAGCATCATTTATAAATCTCAGAGCAAGTTAGCAACAAAAGCAAGTGTCTATTCGTGTATGGTCTGAACTAAGTTGTCTAGTCCTAGTGTTAAGCTTGGATGTTAATGAGTTGTTTGTTTGTGTTTTCCTTTAGAAATGCCGCCAAAGCGTCTTGCGACGAGGTCGACCCCCCCCCCCCCCCACACACACACACAGTCTGAGGGTGAGTCGTCAGGTACGCAGAGTGAAGCTGTGATAGAAGGGTTGCGATAGAGCAACGAAGCTCTGTCGAGGCAGTTGATTGAGATGCAATCTCAGATTCAGTCGTTGTTGATTGCCGCTGCAGGGCAGCAGGCTGTGGTGCAAGACCCTGCTGTGGGTCAGGTTGTACCCGTTGCTCCTGCCCCTCTGGTGCCCCTAGTGTTGCTGCCGCCAGAGATGAATTTCATCTCGCACTTTTAGAGACTAGGACCTCCCACCTATGACGGGAGAGCTGATTTCATGGCGTTAGACGATTGGATTATTGCTATTGAGGAAATGTTTTCCTATTCTGGGATTTCTACGGACCAAAAGGTGATGGTCGCTGCGTACCAACCAAAAGGTCTTGCAAAGAGCTGGTGGATAAGAGAGAAGGAGAACCTGATAGGTGGATGATCATGGGAATCCTTCAAGAAGATGTTGCTGAAGAAATTTATGTCGTCGGTCGAGCAGGACCGCCTGATGAACAAATTTCTGCATCTGAAGCAGAGGCAACTCACTGTTAGTGAGTATGAAGTCGAATTTAGCAAGTTTGAGCCGGTTTGCTCCAGATCTAGTCGCCTCTGAAGCAGAAAGAATAAGCGATTCCTGGGAGGACTTCGCAGCGATATTTAACAATTAGCTTGTGCTTATAGATCGGAGAACTATGCTGAGGTAGTGGAAGCTGCTCTAAAGGTTGAGACGATTGATAACACTAAGAATCGAGGTGCTGCGATAAGGAAAGAGAAGAGGAAAAGTGTTGATGAAGGAAGTTCCAGGGCATTTGGCCCCGCTTCAAAGAAGAGTGGTGGAGAAGCGTGTAGTTTCTGTGGGCACCCTGTCCACCCCTATGAAAAATGTTTCAAAAGAATTGAAGCTTAGAAACATCAGCGGGTGCTCGCCATTCAGGGCGCACCCAAGGGAGATCTGGTGTGCACTATCTGTGAGAGGAAGGGTCATGATTCGAGCAGGTGCTGGATGAAAAACAGAGTCTGCTACCAGTGTGTGCAGAAAGGACACATGAAGTCTGTGTGCCCAAAGAACCAACTCCCATTGCAGCCTACTCCGCTTCAGGCCTTGCCGCCGCCGCCGCAAAATTTGGATAACGGAAGGGGAAAGCTGAACGTGATGACAAGGGAGGAAGCTCAAACCTCCACTCAAGTGATATCAGGTTATATTCTAATATAACTCTTAGTTTTCAGCTTTCGCCCTAATTTGTTTTCACTCGTTTAGATATGTATCCGCTTTTATAGGAGAGTTTAAGATAAAGAACCGTATGGCGCGTGTTCTTTTCGATTTCGGTGCTACCCACTCGTTCGTGGCTAGGACTTTCGTAGAGCGTCATCTGTTGAATCTCGATCAAGTTGGTGATTCTTTTCATGTCAAGTTTCCCTCCAGTGACTCTGTGGTGTCAAACTAGGGTATCAAGAGATGTCCTATCCTCTTAGGTGATTTCTTAACATTCGCTGATTTGAAGGTGCTGGACCTAGAAGACTTTGATGTTATTTTAGGCATGGACTGATTGTCCCGTTATGATGTTGTGATCCAGTGCAGGGTTAAGCGTTTGGACTTCAAGATGGACAATGACCACCCCATGAGTGTGTATGGCATCCCGCGCCAGGATTTCCCCATTATTTCCGCGGCATGTGCTCGAAGATTTTTAGATTCTGGTTGTTTTGCTTATCTCATTTCCATTATAGAAACTGCTAGAGTTTCGCGGCGTGTCGAGGATATTTCTGTGGTGCGGGAGTTTCCGGATGTTTTCCCGATTAGTCTTCCTGGTCTTCCACCTGAGAGAGATGTGGAGTTTGTTATCGATCTTGAGCCTGGTACTCGCCCTATTGCTAAGGCACCGTACTGTATGGCCCCGCGTGAGCTGGAGGAGTTGTGCACTCAGCTCGATGAGTTGCTGCAGTGTGGGTTTATTAGGCCGAGCTCTTCACCTTGGGGTGCTCCAGTCTTGTTTGTAAAGAAAAAGGATGGCTCTATGAGGTTGTGCATTGATTATCGAGAATTGAACAAAGTAACCATCAAAAACATGTATCCGTTGTCGAGGATAGATGATTTGTTTGATCAGTTGCGTGGTAACACGGTGTTTTCAAAGATTGATCTTCGTTCGGGCTACCACCAGTTAAGGATTCGTGAGTCAGATGTTCCACAGACAGCTTTTAAATCTCGACATGGGCATTTTGAGTTTTTGGTGATGTCCTTTGGACTGACGAATGCACCATCTATCTTCATGGATATGATGAACCGAGTGTTCAAAGATTTCTTGGATCATTTCGTAGTCGTGTTTATGGACGACGTTCTCGTGTATTCTCAAAGCGCCGAGGAGCATGCTCAGCACCTGCGATTGGTTTTGACTACCTTGAGGGAGCATAAGTTTTATGCGAAGCTGAGCAAATGTGAGTTTTGGCTACCTCAGGTGTCCTTTCTGGGCCACGTAGTGAGTAAGGATGGAATTTTCGTGGATCCAGAGAAGATTTATGTTGTTATGAATTGGAAGAGATCAACTACACCCAAGGAGATCAGAAGCTTCCTGGGGTTGGCGGGTTATTATAGGAGGTTTGTGGAAGGATTTTCTGTATTATCTGCTCCGATGATTAAGCTCACGCAGAAGAACACAGCTTTCGTGTGGAGCGATGAGTGTGAAGGAGCCTTTCAAGAATTAAAGAGAAGATTGGGCACTGCTCCAGTGTTGACCTTACCTACTGAAGGTATGGAGTACGACGTCTATGTAGATGCATCGCACGTCGGACTCGGATGTGTCTTGATGCAGGGAGGTAAATTGATTGCGTACGAGTCGAGACAGTTGAAGGTCCATGAGAAAAATTATCCTACGCATGATCTGGAATTTGCGGCTGTGATCTATGCTCTGAAGCTTTGAAGACATTTACCGTATGACGTGTTGTGCAAGATTTATACAGACCATAAGAGCTTGAAGTACGTCTTCACTCAGAAGGAGTTCAATTTGCGCCAGCGTAGATAGTTAGAGTATGTCGCAGACTATGAAGTTGATATCCTATATCATCCGGGCAAGACAAATGTGGTACCTGATGCATTGAGCAGAAAGACCGCGCAAATCTTCAACCTTACAGTGCAGTCTTTAGTTGAGGAGTTCCTGTTGATGGACATTTCAGTCGGCAGTAGTGTCGGACCCTCTTGCTTGGAGGCAGAAGAGCCTTCGTGGATCACCCTCACAAGGTTACATCAGAAAGAAGACCCAGATCTTCAGCATCTCCGAGGAAGGACAAAGAAGGGAGAATTGTCTGACTTCTCGAAGATGGTACCCTGAAGTACCGAGGTATATTTTGTATCCCCGCAGTGGGTAATATTCGGACAAGGATTTGCGATGAAGCACATGGTTCTAGTGTGGCCTACCGCCCTAGTTCTACGAAAATGTATAGAGATTTGAAACAGATCGTGTGGTGGTATGGAATGAAGAATGACATAGCTAAGTTTGTGTCTGAATGCTTCACCTGCAAGTGTGTCAAAGCAGATCACAAAAGGCCTGGTGGCAAGCTGTCACCTTTGGACATACCGAGTTGGAAGTGGGAGAGTATAACGATGGACTTTATTACTGGTTTGCCAAGATCTCCCCGAGGGCATGACTCGGTGTGGGTCATAGTGGATAGACTGACAAAATGTGCGCACTTCGTACCTTTCAAGATCGGATATTCTATGAAGAAGATAGCAGAGTTGTATTTGGACAAGGTCATCCGTTTGCACGGAGTGCAGTGAGTATCGTGTCAGATCGAGACTCCAGGTTTATGTCGCGATTCTGGCAGAGCTTGCAGGGAGCTTTTGGCACCGATCTCAGGTTTTCGACCGCGTACCATCTGCAGACCAATGGTTAAACGGAGCGAGTTAATCAGATCGTGGAAGATATGGTCAGATGCTACATATTGGACCACGGTGGAGCTTGAGACGAGCGTCTCAGGCTTATAGAGTTTGCGTACAATAATAGCTTTCAAGAAAGTTTGCAGATGACCCCGTTCGAGGCTTTGTATGGGAGGCGCTGTAGGACTACCTTGTTTTGGGCTGAGGTTAGTGAGAAGTCATTGCTAGGTCCGGAAGTCCTTGAAGAGATGAGTATTGTTGTAACTCATATTCGGGAAAAACTTCGTGTGGCTCAGGAGCGTTATGAGAAGTACGCAAATCAGCGAAGAGTTGAGTTGAAGTTCGCAGTTGGGGACATGGTTTTTCTGAAAGTTTCTCTGATGCCTAGTGTTAGAAGATTTGGAAGAAACCATAAATTGGACCCCCGGTATGTGGGACCCTTCCAGATTGTGGAGCGCATCGGAGTGTCAGCGTATAAGCTGGATTTGTCTGTCACCTTCCCTAACGTCCATGATGTGTTTCATGTGAGCCAGTTGCAGAAGTGTGTTCTTAGTGATCGTCACGTCCTTGACTCAGTGCCCCAGTTGCAGCCTAATCTTTCATATGTTGAAGATCATGTTTGTATTCTGGAGGCTCAGGATCGAGTGTTGCGGTAAAAGACAATCCCCATGGTCAAAGTTCTTTGGCGGAATCAAGACGTCGAGAGCACGATGTGGGAGTTGGAGTCAGCGATGAGGGAATCTCATCCGCTTCTTTTCTCGTAGTTTTTCTGGTAAGTTTTCGTATGTTAGCTTTTAACTATTCATGTCGTTTTAGTTTTGAGTTGTGTGTTGTCACTACAACAAAAATGCCAATTAACAAGGGAAATTAGAACGGCAAAAAAATATCTTGTTAATTAACAACAAATTTTGCAAGAAATAAATTTTTTTTGTTCACATACAAAATTCCAAACAAAAGTATTTGTTGCTAAATTTCAAACAAATATTTTTGTTGCAAAAATTTGTTGTTAATTCGGCAACAAAAAATTCGTTACAAATTTTGTAGTTAATTAACATCAAAAGAATTATCTTCTTTGCTAAATTCATTGTTAATTGTCATGAAATTATTTTGTCTTTCTAATTTTTCTTACTAATAATATTTTTTGTAAACCTAAATTTTTTGTTTTCATTTATTTATAATTAGTCACTTTGACAGGTAAAAATATAGAGGCTAAATTTAGGATAAATTTTCATTCTTAAAATTTATAGCTCAAATTTATGTAAAAATATTAATTTTAATATTAACAGAAATAACTTTTATTGAAATATGTGAAGAATACATTATTTTAAGAATGCAATAATACATTGCAAGTGAAAGCAATGTTTGACAATCTAACAATAAGTTGAGGCTGGTTGAGTGAAGTAAATTTATATTTTAATTTCAAAGTTGGTTATAAGATTGTGAATGACACTAAATTATCTAGACTTAGTTTGGCGCAGAGGATTTCCCGCGGAGCAAATCCACGCAGAAATGACTGCGATCGCGATCGCCTCCGCGCGGTGGATTTTCACGGGAAATTCACGAAAAATCCTTGGCGGGGGCGGATACATACCGCCCGGCGCGGCCCTGCCAAACTTCGGGCAGTCATAGTTGGGCGGTGTTGTCCGAGCGACCGGCGCCTTCTATCTACCCCACCAAAAAGGGGCCTAATCTTTTAGTAAAACAAAAGAAATTAAGCTTTATTTTAATAATATTTCTTTATATGAATTTGATCAAACATGTTTAAATTTAAGTTATATATATAATGTTTACTTATAAAATACAAATGTGCAAAGCTATACTATATATATTCTCCCAAAAAATATACGACTGAAGTTATATAAAAAAATTCCTAAATTTTTGTAATTTGTATTGTGGCTGAGTGGCATAGGAATAGCTCATTGAGGTTCACGTTGGTGGTTGGGAGGTTAGGAGATTGAATCCCAGTATAACTGTAAAGTCTTGTATTAAAATTTAATTATTTTATAATCTGTATTAAAATTTAATTATTTTATAACCTGTATTAAAATTTAATTATTTTACAACCAGTATAACTGTAAAATCTTGTATTAAAATTTAATTATTTTATAACCTGTATTAAAATTTAATTATTTTATAACCTGTATTAAAATTTAATTATTTTATAACTTGTATTAAAATTTAATTATTTTATAACCTGTATTAAAATTTAATTATCTTATAACCTGTATTAAAATTTAATTATTTTATAACCTGTGTTAAAATTTAATTATTTTATAACCTGTATTAAAATTTAATTATTTTATAACCTGTATTAAAATTTAATTATTTTACAACCAGCATAACTGTAAAATCTTGTATTAAATTTTAATTATTTTATAACCAGTATAACTGTAAAATCTTGTATTAAAATTTAATTATTTTATAACCAGTATAACTGTAAAATCTTGTATTAAAATTTAATTATTTTATAAAAAATTTTCTCAATATTGTAAAAAAAAATTTAATATATTAGAAAGCACTGAGATTTCCTTGCTAAATCAAAAAGTAAAAATTTTCTTGCTATAAATTAGTTGGGAGGTTAGGAGATCGAATACCAGTATAACTGTAAAATCTTTTATTAAAATTTAATTATTTTATAACCAGTATACTGTAAAATCTTTTATTAAAATTTAATTATTTTATAACCAGTATAACTTTTAAATCTTGTATTAAAATTTAATTATTTTATAACCAGTATAATTGTAAAATTTTGTATTAAAATTTAATTATTTTATAAATATTTTTCTCAATATTGTAAATCTTTTTTTAATATATTAGAAAGCACTAAGATTTCCTTGCTAAATCAAAAAGTAAAAAAATTCTTGCTATAAATTAGTTGTAAATTAGAAAGAAAAACAACCTTTTTAAAATTAACTAGACTCCATTTAAGTAGGAAATTATTTTGTTTATAAATTTCTTCTTAGATTTAATTAGGAACAAAATTTACCATTTATCAAGGAAATTCTCTCCTTCCTATTTAGTGTTTTTCTTGTATTGTATGTTTCAGGACGAAACTTCTTTTTAAGAGTGGTGACTGTAACGCTCTTAATTTTTCGGTAATTATTTAATTCAGTCATGACGTGTTTATGACGTCATGGCGTTACTTTTAACGTCAAGTTGACGGCGTGTCGCCGTTTGCTTGTTTTTGCGTCCGTTTGGTCAAGTCGACCAAATTTTGAAACGGCTTGAAATCGAGAAATTTTATGTTAGGAAATTAGTTTTTTTTTAATTTTAGAAAGATTGTCAAAGTTTCGTGGCGTTCCGAGCAATACAAGGGCCTCGGTGAATTTTTCAAAGAATTGTATATTTATCGTTCGCCGTAAACTTCGGAAAATTAAACCTCGAGAACGGTACATCGGATTTTGATTCCGACTTCGCCGTTTGATTCGTAGCGCTGACTTTCTCCTACAGAGCGATTCTCGTCGGATTCGGCGTGTGTGTTTTCGGCGTCGTATTAATATTATAGTTATTATATTATTGTTATTTTTTGCATGAATATAACCATTCTCCGAATACAATTGCTTCTTTAATATCTCGACTGACGGAGCCCCGGTGGACGAAATTTTTAACCGAGCATAGATTCGGAAATCTCTCGACGAGAGCTACGCGTTTGTGGTGAGTATTTCCCGTTTCTTGGACTTTTTCGCGCTATGATTTTTGGCCCTAACCCCCGTTTGGCCGTTTTTTCTGAGATTCTTCCTCCTTGTGTCTTCTTTTGGACCGATCTACGACGAGGAGTTGTTCGGAGAATGTTTCCGGTGATTTCAAGGCAAGTGGTGGTTTTTCCCTCTTTCCTTCTCATTTTGATCGTGGTATTAACTTTTACACTACTTTTATCTAATTTTGATCGAGTGTGATGCGCTTGAATCGTGTTCTCGAACGCTCGTTGTCACTTAAATTCCGTTGGCCAAGTTATTTCGTTCAAGCCCGCCATATACGTGTGTGTGATCAGTAGTTACCCACTCGTTTGTTTTTCCTACCCGTCGTGTCGAGATTTTGACTTGTTAAATCGATCGTGTAATTTCGCCAAAGTCCGTGATTCGTCCGTCGACCGAGTTTCGTTCGTCGACTTAGTCCTTCGTGTTCGTAGTATAAGTCATTCGATTGAGTCCTTGCACCCGTCTTGAAGTTGATCACTCACCGAGTGGACCTCACTTTAGTCAAACTTGTGCGTCAAGTTTATTCGACGGTGTCTAGTCGGTGAATTGACAGGGCATGTCTGCCTTGGTGATTTTCGTGTGTTAAGACTAGTGGTAACTAGTTTAGTTTAGTCGTGCTATTCTCGAGATATAGGTAGTCGATTTGGTGATGTTGGCATGTTGGTGGATTAAAACCATCGCCACAGTGCCCTGCACTTAAATTGGATATTTTACAGGATTTTACCCGAGTTAGTTTGTTGGGTGTTTGTTGTTTTACTGTTGGTGTGTTGGCAGAGGTATCTCCCACCGCAGTTACTGAATATTTTCTAGTTCGGGTGTGTCAGACTATGAGACCACCTTACCCTTGGGCCCCTTGTGGAGTTTGTTTTGTAGGTGTGTTGGCGGAGGTATTCCCCCCACAGTCACCGGAAGTTTACCGGTGTTGTTACTAAATAATTTATTTCTAAACTTTTATAATGACGTTATGCTTTTATTATAGCCGGGCATTTTAGCCCTAACTTTTCTACCGCGCTTGGGCAGTCAGGTATATGTGATTATTCATGTAAGTGTTTTCTGTTGCTTGCTTAGCTTTCTTACGGTACTTTCTCTCTGTATAGCCGGTCTTGGGTGGGTACCCCTGTTGACCGTCGTTTACTTTTGTTTAGTTTTCTCCCGCCACTTGCACCTTCTTGCTGGGGCATTCTCTCTTGTGAATGCCTCAGGTTCAGAGTAATAGCGGCCAATGGAGCTAGAGGTGGTGTTTTCGGTGTTGCAGTAGTAGCTGTGACTGTTTCACCTCACCGTTGTGAGGTTGTTGTTCGTTGTTTTGTTTCTGTTGTAGTTCAGACATACTTTTGCGGTCGGTGGGTTTGGGTCAGGTTGTTGACACCCACAGAGCTGTGTTGATTTTGAACACTTTGCTAGCTGCTAATTATTTTTTACTGTTTTATCATTGTTACTTGCTCTCTGAGATGTTTTATGCTAGGACTACATGTTAAGTATTTTAAGTATAAAAGATTTACATTATTACTTCATAGTATCTTCTTAAAACGAATGTCACTTGATTTTAAAGGTTATAAAAAGCTCTTTTTGTACTTATATTAAACCTAGAAGTCCACATATCATGTGTTATTATTCGATCATCATGCTCATGTAGGGTAATAAGTAAATAAAATCAAGTATTTTTTGCTGCGTATTTCTACTTACACCGTTAGTCGTGAGTTAGTTGACCCCCTGAACCGAGGGACACGGTTAGTAAACTAAACTTAAATCATGTTTTTAAATTATAAATCCATGATTTTTTCATGATAAGTAATAGGAGTAGGTTTTGTCTGAGCGCATGCAGTTATCCCCTGCACGGCGTGGCATCACGACGCGTATTTTCTCTTGCTCTAACGTATTATTTAATACGGAGAAAATGCGGGTTGTGACATAGCGAGCCGTATTTTATGAAGGGCGGACAAAATATGTAATCTTTATTTTTTTAATAATTGTATTTGCAAAGTTATTTTATACGGACAATTTTTTAATTTGGAATTCAAATTTTTAAATACGCATATGTATAATTTTGTGTAAATTATTTTCGTTCAACATTAATAAAACTCTTTTTTTCTCATATTACTCATATTAGTATGTCTGTTTTAATTTATATTTTATAGTTTAAATTTTTTTAATAAAAAATTTAAACAAATAAATATTTAAAAATAAATTAAATAAAAAAATAATTTAAAAATACCCGGGCCGGGCCCTTGGGGCCTAGGTAGGCCCCCTTCCAATGGTGAATGCCCGACCCGGCTGCAACCAAGGGCCCGGGATTTACTCCAAAAAGCCCGGGCCCGGAAAGTCCGGTTCAAGCCCGGGCCCGGGGGGCTTTTTGGACAGGACTAGTTTCTTTATTGTTTAATTGATTAGAAATTAATTCCTGCATGTTACTCCAAATTAGAGATTGATACCTTTAGAACAATCCAACATTTTTCAATTGTCTCTGAATTCAGTAATTGGTGTTGTCATTTTCGATAATACTTGATGGGTTCCCCCTCTACTTATGGAAAAGACTGTAACCACCGCACACCGGATCCCATTCCCGCACGTCGGATCCCATTACCGCACACCGGATCCCGAAACCACCGCACACCGGATCCCACCTTCGCGCACCGGATCCCACTCCCGCGCGGCGGATCCAAACCACCCCGCACCGATCCAAACCACCTCGCGCGGGATCCCAACCGCCCCGCGCGGGATCGCAACCACCGCCAACCGCCGTCGGCCGACCGCTGCCAACCACCGGCCGGCCACCGCCGCCGGCCGGCCGCCGCCGCCAACCGCCGACCGACCGCCGCCAACCGCCGGCCGGCCGCCGCCGCCGCCGGCCACAACCGGTCGGCCACCACCCGACGCCCGCCGCCCGCCGGCCGGCCACCGTCGGCCGGCCGCCGCCGCCGCCGGCCACAACCGGCCGGCCGCCGCCGGCCACAACCGGCCGGCCGCCGCCGGCCGGTCTCCGCCGGCCGGCCCCCGCCGGCCGGCCGCCTCCGCCGCCGCCGGCCACCCATGGCCAGCCGCCGCCGTCGCCACCCCTCGCCCTCCACCGTCGGATCTCCCCGAGGCCCTCGCGGCCCTCCGATCGCCTCACGCGATCACGGCCCTCCGATCGTCGTCAACGATCTCGGCCCTCCATTTGGTGGTTATCCGCGATAACCACCGTAACCACCGTAACCTCCGCCTCCCGAGCCTATAATAGACCCCCAAGGGTCTTCATTTGGGGGGGATCTCTCATTCTCTCCCAGACCTTCTCTCTCTTCATTTCCTCCTCTCCTCAGAGCTTCTCTCTCTACACTCCGCCATCTCTTTTTACTAACTGACAGGTTCTTCCTGCGAACGCCTCTTACGGAGGAAGAAGTGTTACGCCGTTCAAGACAAGCACCCCGAACCCGAGCAGCAAAGTCAATGCGCTCCGTGAAGTGCTCACCCAGCAAGCGCGCAGCCGCACCAAACACGCAGCAAGGCAATCAACTCCTAAGCGGTGGCCTGTCACCCACGGAGTTCTTTCTCTCTCTCTCTCACACAATTGTAACGAGGCGCGGCCTGTCGCCCTCGCATTCTCCAAGAAAGCCCTGTAAACAGCACAACATAGTGGATTTCGGCCAGCACCGTCCCGACCACGTGGTTTTTCACCCTTTGGAGGGTTTTCCACGCTAAAGATCTGTGTGTACCATTTTCAGCATTTTCTCTCTGCAACATTCTGACTGTGTGCGCACTCGACCGCCCGGGCTAAGACGGACCGAATTGAAACCGGTCTACCGAGGGCGTTGAGAAGCCGCAACAGTTTGGCGCCGTCTGTGGGAACGATTCCCAAAAGCCAAGCAAAGGATTCCCGAGCATAGCACCCGTTTCTACGGAGTTCACAGAACCAGCAGAAATGGACACCTCCCCCGGAATATCCGACGCATGCAGTTCCTCAATCCCGGAGAGCCCGGCGAAAAGAGCGCTCCTCGCTACTCCTGTCCTGCCCACGTGGCTTGGATCAACTGACAAACCGGCCCCTTTCGCGGCAGGACAGGAGCGGAATGATGTCTCGCATCAGCAAAGGCGATCCCCCCTCTCCAAGTCAATTTTGGAATACCCAGTTCCGTCGTGGCTAAAGCCCTCATACAACGAGGAGTTCCATGGAGCGGAAGATCCATACGAGCACGTTAGTCATTTCCTAATATCAATACGGAGGCTCGAACTTCCCGACCCCATCATCTGCAAAATCTTCGCCAAAACACTGCGTGAAGACGCCCTCCGCTGGTATCAATCCTTACCAAACGGAGCGATCCACAACTTCACCGAGTTGTCCCAAATGTTCGTTGAACGGTATGAAGCACGCTCACCGAGGATTCGTGAAGAAAAGCCTAGCACGGGCAAGCCACCCCGCCTAAGGGGAGCGGAAGGGAACAAGCAGCAAGAAGAGATCCGCGCAAATTTTCACCTGAAACGTCCCTGCGCATGGATGGACTTCGCCTTAGACGCGAGCATAGGCAGTCCACCCTGCGAGCTAAGGAGAGCGTTGATAACACATCGCATCTCCTTCAACCTCTTGTTCCTAGCTGCCGTGGTACGGCTCAAACCCCTAAGCGGGAACCTTAAGCTCAGGGCCAGCGACGCAGAGCTCCCCGAAGGAACTATGATACCCACCATAGGAACCATCACCCTTCCGGTCCAAGTAGGGACGCACTCAGAACCGGTCCAGTATGACGTTCAGTTCATCGTCGCAAACGCAGACTCCCCCTACGATGCAATATTCGGGAGCCTCATACTAGACGCCCTGGACCACGACGTTTTCATGTCCGGGCGCATGGCCAACAAAGGGAGCATCCTTAGGAACGCGATGCATGGTTTCGATACACTCGACTCCAAGCTCCCTTGGGTCAGCGACAACCCGCCACCAGAGCCAAAGTCTGAAAGACTAAGCGCACGGAAGGACCGCGCGAGTCTCGCATTGGCAGAAAGAGCCAAACCTCAGGCACCGATAAATCCGCAGCCAATCGATGCAAGTCGCAAAAGAAAGGGCCAGCAGCAGCAATTCGAACTGCTTACTCAAAGCCGAGCAGACCGCTCCCAACGGCTATCAGGTCAAATCCACCAGGGTTACACTCCGCTAAACGCCTCCGGAGAGCACATTCTGTCCATAATCTGTAATAGCAGAGTCATCAACTGGCCCAAGCCGCTCTCCCTGCACAGGGGAGATCAATCCCAGTTTTGCTACTTTCACAAAGGCCGAGGACACCGAACGGAGCACTGTGCAAAGCTGAAGGAAGAAATTGAACGTCTCGTCCAGTTGGGACACCTGGAGGCCTTCCGTAAAGAAACACAGAAGGGCGCCGCCAAGGATCAGCCACCGGGTCACAGCCGCACGCCATGCTGAATAAACTCAGACCAGAGAAGCGCTACGAAAGCGCAACATTACTTCTTCCTCTCGTAAAACTTGTATCAAAAACCTACAGGCTCAAAAGCCGCAGGATTGCACTTACGCATGTATTAATGTTCTTTTGCTAATTATCCTCAAACTGTACCACCGTAGGAACCGCCTTGGGGCCCTGCCCCAAGAACTCAGCACCTGCCTCCGAGCAGGGAGCTAATAAACAGCACCTGCCTCCGAGCAGGGCGCTAATAAACAGCACCTGCCTCTGAGCAGCGCGCTAATAAACAGCACCTGCCTCCGAGCAGCACGCTAATAAACGGCACCTGCCTCCGAGCAGGGCGCTAATGAACAGCACCTCGCCTCAGCGTTGCTTGGGCACATTGCCTCAACATTGCTTGGGCACCTCGCCTCAGCGTTGCTTGGGCACGTTGCCTCAACATTGCTTGGGCACCTCGCCTCAGCGTTGCTTGGGCACGTTGCCTCAACGTTGCTTGGGCACCTCGCCTCAGCGTTGCTTGGGCACATTGCCTCAACGTTGCTTGGGCACCTCGCCTCAGCGTTGCTTGGGCACATTGCCTCAACGTTGCTTGGGCACCTCGCCTCAGCGTTGCTTGAGCACATTGCCTCAACGTTGCTTGGGCACCGTAGGGGCCTGCCCCCCTTACGGCAAAGCCGCGAGCCAGACTCGTGCAAAAAGCCGCGAGCCAGACTCGTGCACCGTAGGGGCCTGCCCCCCTTACGTTTACCCCCGGTTCGAATATAAACATTCGCCGGCCAAGCCGCGAGCCAGACTCGTGCAAAAAGCCGCGAGCTAGACTCGTGCACCGTAGGGGCTTGCCCCCCTTACGTTTACCCCCGGTTCGAATATAAACATTCGCCGGCCAAGCCGCGAGCCAGACTCGTGCAAAAAGCCGCGAGCCAGACTCGTGCACCGTAGGGGCCTGCCCCCCTTACGTTTACCCCCGGTTCGAATATAAACATTCACCGGCCAAGCCGCGAGCCAGACTCGTGCAAAAAGCCGCGAGCCAGACTCGTGCAAAAAGCCGCGAGCCAGACTCGTGCACCGTAGGGGCCTGCCCCCCTTACGTTTACCCCCGGTTCGAATATAAACATTCACCGGCCAAGCCGCGAGCCAGACTCGTGCAAAAAAGCCGCGGGCCAGACCCGTGCACCTATTTTATAAAAGCCGCGAGCCAGGCTCGTGCACCTATTTTAGCCGCGAGACAGACTCGTGCAAAAAATCAGCGTGCCAGATCCGCGCACCTATTCTATAAAAACCGCGAGCTCAAGCCCGCGCAAACTCATCTGTAACTTTGAAAACTATCAAACTATGCAGATGGCAACAACCAGATTTACAAAATCGAACAGATGAACAAATACGACAAGAACAATAAAAGAAGTAGAGCCACATCCGGCGAACGCAGCTACAAGCAGCTAAAGAAATCACTCCTCATCAGGGCTAGGGTCCTCATCCTCTGACAGGTCGTCAAATCCGAGGCCGCTAACATCATAGCCCCGCTTCCGGGATACCATCCTAAGATCCTTCGACACTCCCTGGCGAAGAGACAGCTCTCGTGAATCCTCCAGATGAGGCTCCACCTCCTGAGTCCAGATCGTGTCTCGGACCTCCTCGGCAATCAAGCAGCGGTCCCGCAGGTAATCAACCGACTCCAGATACTCGGCCAAGCCAGCCGCCTTCAGCTCGGTCTCCCGCTCCACAGAAGAAAGACGCGCTATCTCAGCCCGACACTGCTCCAGCTCTGCATCCGGACACACTACGTCACCACGGGCTGCCTCTAAGGATCTCAAGGCCTCCTCCAACGCCGCCTTCTCCGCACCGAGACCGGACGTGGTCCTCTCCAGCTCTTCCTGCATCTCCGAGCCAATCCGCCTGAAGCGCGAGATGTCGCGATCCCGCCGTCTCTCCGCCTCTACAAGGGCGCTCCTCGCCTCCCGAAGCTCACCCTGAATGGTCATAAACCCGTCCTTCAGGCTCACGTAATGATTGTTCCATACATGCGCAGTCGATGCCTGAGTTTCCATCTGCAAGGGGAAATACATAAGTCAGAACCGCAGCCTCAGAATGACGCTATACAAGAGGAAGTAAGAAATCCTACTCACCGCTTGGCTCATGGCCTCCAAAGAGGAAGAGACCCTCTTCCCTTCCGGCACCTTTCGAGCTGTGCCTCGCTCCGGAGAAGCCTGGGGGGCAGTAGATCCCAGGACCTCGACCTCCTCGTCAGCCGGCTCGCCATCAGCTCCAGATACACAAGGAGCCGCCTCCTCCTGAGGAGCATCCGGTACCGGTGGAGGAGCAGTACCTGGCTCCTCCAGACCTTTAAAAACCAACTTCCTCTTTCTGTCTCGAACAAGAGGAACAGCAGCGGCACGACCAGCATCAACAGACAGCCCGCATAAAAGCAGGCGCTTCTCGTCTACGAACAGGGAAATACTGTGCAGAATATTCCCCAGCTCTCGAGCATCCGAAAATCCGAGAACAGGAGAAAACTCCCGCTCACGCCCTTTGAGACGCCGGCAACGATCGGGTAAAGAGTTCCACACCTCCGGTAGTCCCTCCGGGTTCCTAACATAGCCAAATAAAGTATTTCCGTGACGGCGTTCCACCCGGGTCTCGAACTCCAGCCATCTCTTGTTGCTAAAAACTTCAATACGACCGCCGGTATCAACCTGCACCTCACACCACTCCTTGAAAAGGCCCAGGGAGAACTTCGCACCATGCTCTCGGAAGAAGGCAATCAGCCCCATGATCCGCACCATCCCCTGAGGCGTAAACTGTGACACTGGGACGCCGCAAAATTTCAGGATCTGGATCAACTCCTCGCACACCGGGAGACGAAATCCACTCCGAAGTGACGACTCGCAAAGGGTCATCCAACCCCGAGGCGGATTCTGTACTCTCTCCTCAGGACCTGGGATTCGAATCTCCAATTCGGGGGGCAGGTTGAAGCGCCTCCTCCATATGGCAACATGATCGAGAGTAAGACTCGAGCACAGTCGCATTGGGCGACTTTGCCCACCACGCCGAGAAGCCTGAAAGACAAGGAAAAAAACGTTAGTACAAACCTCAGGCAAGGGTAAAGGGAGTCCATCCACGAGGCTAACCATCGCACAAGCCTCGCGCACAGGCAGGCCCCGTAGACACGCCCGAAAGCACGCGGCAGACCCCGCGAAAACACCTCACCCAAACACCCGCGCTGTCGCCGCGCGGCAACCCGCGCACACGCGTGCCCGCGCTGTCGACGCGCGGCAGCGCACGCGACAGTCCGCGCGCACGCGCACGCCAGCGCTGTCGCCGCGCGACAGTGCGCGTGACAGCCCGCGCGCGCGATAGTCCGCGCGCTGTCGCCGCGCGGCAGCGCGCGCGACAGCCCGCGCGCGCGCGCCCGCCCGCGCTGTCGCCGCGCGATAGTGCGCGCGACAGCCCGCGCGCACGCGCGCGCACTGTCGCCGCGCGGCAGCGCGCGCGACGGCCCGCGCGCGCGCGCGCACGCCCGCCCTGTCGCCGCGCGACAGTACGCGCGACGGCCCGCGCGCGCGGCAGCCCGCGCGCCCGCGCGCGCGGCAGCCCGCGCGCCCGCGCGCTCGCGCTGTCTCCACGCGACGGCGCGCGCGACACCCGCGCGCACGCACCGCCCCTCACCTCCGCGCGACCCGCCGCATCTCTAGCGCGCTGTTCGCCCGCCTTTTTTGGATGTTAGATCCTTGGACCTCGTGCTCACCTTGGCACCGCCATCGTCACCGCCCACCTCCGCGCCAGTACTCGCTCCAGCCATCGCTCACAGATGCAAGTCTCGGGGGAAAATCCAGTTGTTCTCCGTGCGCTCCAAACAAATGGATTTGGGGGGCAAATGATGGGTTCCCCCTCTACTTATGGAAAAGACCGTAACCACCGCACACTGGATCCCATTCCAGCACGTCGGATCCCATTACCGCACACCGGATCCCGAAACCACCGCACCCCGGATCCCACCTTCGCGCATCGGATCCCACTCCCGCGCGGCGGATCCAAACCACCACGCACCGATCCAAAACACCTCGCGCGGGATCCCAACCGCCCCGCGCGGGATCGCAACCACCGCCAACCGCCGTCGGCCGACCGCCGCCAACCACCGGCCGGCAACCGCCGGCCGGCCGCCGGCCGACCGCCGCCGGCCGACCGCCGCTGGCCGGCCGCCACCGGCCGACCGCCGCCAACCGCCGGCCGGCCGCCGCCGCCGCCGGCCACAACCGGTCGACCGCCGCCGACCGGTCACCGCCCGCCGCCCGCCGCCCGCCGCCCGCCGCCCGCCGCCCGCCGGCCGGCCACCGTCGGCAGGCCGCCGCCCGCCGGCCGGCCACCGTCGGCAGGCCGCCGCCGCCGCCGGCCACAACCGGCCGGCGGCGTCGGCCGGCCGCCGCCAGCCGGCCCCCGCCGGCCGGCCGCCTCCGCCGGCCACCCATGGCCGGCCGCCGCCGTCGCCACCCCTCGCCCTCCACCGTCGGATCTCCCCGAGGCCCTCGCGGCCCTCCGATCGCCTCACGCGATCACGGCCCTTCGATCGTCGCCAACGATCTCGGCCCTCCATTTGGTGGTTATCCGCGATAACCACCGTAACCTCCGCCTCCCGAGCCTATAAATAGACCCCCAAGGGTCTTCATTTGGGGGGGATCTCTCATTCTCTCCCAGACCTTCTCTCTCTTCATTTCCTCCTCTCCTCAGAGCTTCTCTCTCTACACTCCGCCATCTCTTTTTACTAACTGACAGGTTCTTCCTGCGAACGCCTCTTACGGAGGAAGAAGTGTTACGCCGTTAGACAAGCACCCCGAACCCGAGCAGTAAAGTCAAGGCGCTCCGTGAAGTGCTCACCCAGCAAGCGCGCAGCCGCACCAGACACGCAGCAAGGCAATCAACTCCTAAGCGGTGGCCTGTCACCCACGGAGTTCTTTCTCTCTCTCTCTCACAATTGTAACGAGGCGCGGCCTGTCGCCCTCGCATTCTCCAAGAAAGCCCTGTAAACAGCACAACATAGTGGATTTCGGCCATCACCGTCCCGGCCACGTGGTTTTTCACCCTTTGGAGGGTTTTCCACGCTAAAGATCTGTGTGTACCATTTTCAGCATTTTCTCTCTGCAACATTCTGACTGTGTGCGCACTCGACCGCCCGGGCTAAGACGGACCGAATTGAAACCGGTCTACCGAGGGCGTTGAGAAGCCACAACAATACTAATTAGCGCAACGACACCTATATTTTACTAACAGTTGGTATCAGAGCGAACTTATTTCAATTCTATTAGTCTTATTAATTATTTGGAGTGTGATTAATTATTAATTACTTACATAAAGAACATCAAACTGAAAACTCATTCGGTTTGTTTGAGAAAAATAAAATAAGGAACTATTTCCAAAAGTGCATTCATAGAAACAGTTCAAGACAGTCGTCATGTCTCTTTAAGGCGATTAAGTGCTCACACGTCATTAATAAAAGAACACGACATTCATCTTAGAGCAATATTCAGCTATCCCGATGTGAAAGAGTCTTATAGGTTGATAAGATCCGTAGCCGCCAAAGTGTCCATTTCGAGTCACCCTGTGAGAATACGGTTTCACATGTTTTAGGGATTTCTCTGAGACTAGTGCACAATCATTCACCCAAAGGTGGTGCTTGGGCAATAGGTTCAAAGGGATACACTCGGACATTTGGACGGTAGTGTGGGGCTCTAGTTATTTATTGGCCCAAAGGTGGTAGATTTATGAAAAGCTCAAGCGTAACTATTGTTCATTCATGTGTGGACAATTACTAATTGTGTGACGCGTAGTCTGCCCAAAGATGTTGCCTTCTGGTGCATCTGGATTCTCTGCTCAGTGGCTATTTTGGGTTTTTAGCCACTATTGTTTTATTTGTCAAAATTATTTTATTTACTTTCTTTTCAGTCACCTTCATCGTCCATAAAAATATTAGACGACCATTGAATAATTCATTGAGTCAAACTTTAAAAATTCTAAGTTCGACATTAAGTCTGCACCGCATAAGGTAGATACAAAAATGACCATGAATACCAACCAACATGCAGCTCTTACATTGACCGTCACTCAAGCTGATAGAGATCGCTATGATCTCATTACCTGATGTGTTGCTAATAAAGAGAAATTAAAGAACAATGAGTCTCACACCGCAATACATATAATCATGCCCTCATTTAAGAAGAAAAAGTCCAAAAATCCTTATAGAGCTCATGAGGGACATACTTCAGATACTAAGGACACCACTGAAATGAATCCTCTCACTTGCTTCTTCTATAAGAAGAAGGTACACATGAAGATGGAGTGCATAAAATTTAAAACTTGGATTGAGCAGCGGAGTTTCACTCCTGAAGCAAACCCTTTGGCATTTGTACTTAGTGAATCCAACTTAATTGAAGCCTCATCCTGTTTCTGGTGGCTTGATAGTGGAGCAACAAATCATGTTGCTTTCACATTTGTAAGGATTCATTAGAAAGAGGAAGACAAATAAAGGTGAGTGTAGACTCACGGTAGGCAACAACGCTAAAGTGGAGGCGGAGTTTATAGGAGACATTTGCTTAGCTCTAGCTTCTGACTATGAATTATTATTAAGAGATATTTTCTATATTCCTTTATTTAGAAAAAACTTAATTTTTATTTATGCATTGGATAAACTTAATTATGTCTTTAATATTCATAGTGGTTCTATTAATATTACATTTGAATCACAAGTTATATGTCAATGTTCATTATCTGGCGGATTATATAGTTTATGTCTAGCTCCTACAAACATTTATGCAACCTCCCTTAATGTAGAGCGTGTTGCCAGTAAAAGACCACTACTTAAGGAAAAATCGTTCATGTTGTGGCAAAAATGTTTGAGCCACATTTCTAGGGAGACAGTAGAGAGATTAATGAAGGAGAATATTTTCCCTACCCTTGACTTCAGCGACCTAGAGACATGCGTCAATTGTTGTAGAGGCAAGATGTCCAAGGTCAAGAAGAAGAGCTCCACACGTAGTCTTGATTTATTAGAGGTTATTCATACGGACATTAGTGGTTCTTATTCCACTACCCTCTGTAAGAACACTTACTTTATTACCTTCATAGATGACTACTCCCATTTTGGTTATTTGTACTTAATTAAGGAAAGTCTGAATCTCTTGACAAATTAAAGATTTTCAAGACTGTAGTTGAGAAACAAATAGGGAAAGTAATCAAAATTGTTAGGTCTGACAGAGGTGATGAGTATTTTGGCAGACATGATGCCTCCGTGCAATATAAAGATCCATTTGTCAGATACTTGGAGAGCTGCAACATTATTGCCTAATACTCCATGCTGGGTAGTCCTAAGCAAAATGGTTTAGTCGAAAGGCGTAATCACACCCTTAAGGAAATGATGAGGAGTATGGTGAGTAAGACTAATCTTCCTGAGTTTTTGTGGGATGAGACACTTAAGAATGCGTTGTACATCCTTAATAGAGTACCTTCAAAGTCAGTATCAAAGACACATTTTGAGTTGTGGACTGGTAGATGACCCAACCTTAATCATTTATGCGTTTGGGGTTGCCCTGCAGAAGTTCATTTATATAACCCATCGGAGAGTAAAATTGCTCATAGATCTTGTCGTTGCTATTTCATAGGCTACCCAGATCATTTTAAGGGATTTAGGTTCTATTCCACTTTAGGAGGACCCAGAATAGTGGAATCACAAACAAACAAGTTCTTAGAATTAGATGCTGCTGACGAACCAAGTTGCTCTCACCCTATTAGTGAAGTCAAGGAGGTCGTGTCTATTACTTTGGCTGTGCCCTTATTGGAGAACCTTGTGGTGCCTGAACCTATGATAGAACCTGTAGAGGAAGTGGAACCGATTTTGCCACCAATTCCAATTGAGATTCCTCCACAGATTCATGAGGAACGTCCGCCCGCTAGGAGATCAATTAGGCAGAGGAGTCCAACGATTTCCTCAGACTATGAAGTTTATCTAGGCGAGAGTGATTTTGACATTGGTCATATAATTGACCAGTAACATTTGAGGAGCCTGTTTCTGGACCTCAAACTGATCTATGGTGGGAGGCGATGAAAGACGAGATGGTGTTTATGAAACTAAATAAAATTTGGGAGTTAGTTGATCTGCCTAAGGTTATAAACCCATTGATTCTAAATGGGCGTTTAAGACCAAATAGGACTCCAAAGGGAAGGTCGGGCGGTTTAAAGCAAGACTGGTAGCCAATGGATTTACACAAAGAGAATGTATCGATTATAACGAAACCTTTTCTCATGTTTCCTCTAAAGACTCTTTTAGAGTAATAATGACGCTTGCAGCTCATTATAATTTGGAGTTACACCAGATGGATGTAAGACCGCATTCTTGAATGACGAACTTGCCGAGGAAGTCTATATGGTACAACCCGAGGGATTCAAGTTTGAACATACTGACCAACTTGTATGCAAGCTTAATAAATTCCTATGGTCTGAAGCAAGCTTCTAGACAGTGATATTTAAAATTCGATGAGGTAGTCACTTCATTTGGTTTTGAAGAAAATAAGGTAGACTCCTATATATATCTCAGGATCAGTGGGAGCAAGTTCATCTTCTTAATTTTATATATATATGACATTCTTCCTGTGAGTAGTGATTTGGCGTTATTGCATGAGTCTAAGCAATTTTTGTCAAAGCACTTTGATATGAAAGATCTTGGAGAAGCGTCTTTTGTTCTAGGAATTGAGATCATTAGAGATCGATCTCATTATACACTAGCACTCTCTCAGAAAGCCTACATAGAGCATGTACTTGAGAGATTTGGCATGCTCAGATGTAAGCCTGGAGATGGACCTGTGATTAAGGGTGATAAGTTGAGCTTGCCACAATGCCCCAGGAACGATACAAAGAGAGAGTGCATGAAGGATATAGCTTATGCTAGTGTGATTGGCAGCTTGATGTATGCCCAAGTCTGTACCAGACCGGACATTGCCTTCGCAGTAGGATTTCTAGGCAGATATCATTCGAACCCAGGACCAACTCATTGGGTGGCTACTAAGAAGGTCTTAAGGTATTTGAAAGGAATAAAAGACTTTAAGTTGGTCTACCATAAGGTTCAAAACTTTGAATTTGTAGGGTATACATATTCTGATTTTGTTGGGAGTGAGGATGATAGGAAGTCTACTTCAGGATATATATTTAAGTTAGCTGATGGGGCCGTTTTGTGGAAGAGTGTCAAACAGACACTCATTACTTCATCCACTATGCACGCGGAGTTTATAGCTCTCTTTAGAGCTTCTACCCATGCAGTGTGGCTTAAGAACTTCATTACAGAGTTGATGGTCGTCGATTCTATAGCTGGACCCATTCGGTTGTACTGTGATAATATTTCTGCAGTTATGTTCTCGATGGACAATAAAAGTATCACAGGGGGTCAAAACATATGGAAATTAAGTTCTTAACCGTTAAAGAGTTGGTTAAGAAAGGTGACAGTATAATGGAGTATATAGGAACAAATGATATGGTAGTTGATCCCCTCACTAAAGAACTTCGCCCCAATATATTTCAAAAGCATGCCTACAGTATGAAGCTTATGGAGTTGATTGATATCCTGGATTAGTGGGAGGCTACATAAAACTCCAATTCATTCATTTGTTAATTAATTAAGCACTTTTTATGTATTCATGAATAATAGTTTGCGATCAAATATTAAGAAAATATTCATGTTGAATATCATTAAGTTTCGATATTTATAAAATTTGTGATATATCACACTTCATGTAAAAGACTTGAACGAGTGTCAGTCTGAGCATAAGGCTTCGAACACTTCATTTTATTTCATTAAGCCATGGTATGTCTATTTGACACATTAAGTTAAGATCTTAAGATCACGACATACATGTTCTTCTGAATACTTAAAGATTTCTCGCAACATGGTTTAGTGCATTTATTAGAGAAGTCGGTAGACCATCTGTAAGACCCACCTCCCGAAACACAAGACACGGCCGAGGGGAGTCCTATGCCCAGGACAGCCACCTTGCGGGAGCGCCAACACACGAGCTAGCCTCCCCCACAAGACGCCTATCCTACCGGCCAAACCAACTGAACAGCGCCAACCCATCAATAATGTAAAAGCAAGAAGCCATATAAATATATTCACATAAGTAAGTGTCCAAATAAGTACAAAAGACAAGAAGCTCTGAGAGCGCCTGCAAAAGTATCAGAGTATCAAGCTAAATGCCCCAAGGGCTACCTCTCGAACTGCGCTCACATCGGTCACCGACGGTAGTGAGGGTATCGTGGTCTCCGGCCCTGTCGTCCTGACCTGACTATCCACCTCCAGCACCGTGCGCTGCTCCCCAGGGTGTGCTCCTAAAAAGAGGGGTGCAACAATCGTTAGTCATAAAGACTAAGTGGCTTCACTTCCTCTCCCCTAGCGACTCCAAGGCACCGGGCGGAAGGGAAGAAAGGGGAGCTGCAATATAATCAGTACTAGCAAAAACAGGTGACAAGAGTAGATGTAATCATGGCAGTTATAACATATATGTATAAGAAAGTACACCAAAAGAGAGCCTCATCAACGACAGTGTATAAGCAATCGAGCATGTAATAACATATGTATAAGAAAGTACACCAAAAGAGAGCATGATCAACGAAAGTGTATAAGCAGTCGAGCATATAATAACAGAATTTGAACTTAACTTATAATGGTGCCCATACAAGCTTATAAGTTAAGGGTCTGAGCATAATGTAGCCCATCATATAAAGGTGCCCATACAAGTTTATATGATGAGTTCCGATGCGGTGCAATGACATGGTTATGAAATGATGAATGCAATGCAATGATTATGTAATGATACTCACCCATGCAAAGTTGCTATGTTGACATAGACCTACAGTTCTCGCTTTTTGAGGGGTAGCTAAACACTCAGGCATCTCCCATCGTGGCCAGACGGAGACAGTGGAACGAGCTCCTCCACTACTAGGAGGGTATGAACACTACCAGTCCTAGGCCTATGTACGCCTCGACGCTAAGAACACACAGCGGAGACCCTGCGTACTGCTCGCATCATGCTGATCCTTCAAGGACACAGAAGGGGACTTGGGTAGGTGAGCACCAAGAGTCCAACCCAACCAGTCTAGAGTATACCCGGCGGCTTCTGTCAGTGTCACGAACAGCAAGCCCGTAGACCCGCCACAAGTAATCCTCCAACCAGGATCATCACACCACCATGTGCAAACCATGCACATTCATGAAATTCCCATGCACCACCCGTGCTATCAAGTACCCAAGGACTCGCGTAAGGAGCCTTATTCCATTTCTCCTCATACAACCACTGCCGATGCTAATTAGCATCCAAGGACCTACCAACCGGGTCCTTCACCTCTCAGGATATAACCATACCCTAGAAGCCTCACCCACCATCACTGCTTCACATACGGAGTTGTCACAACTCTAACGCAGTGGAAGGTATAAGTCATGAGATTACACTCTATGTGATTCTAAGGACTACTTGTGTACCTTGTGGCGTATCAGATCACTAGAAGGGTTACCCAATATGTTTCCTGACCTTTCTCATCCTCGGGCTAATTTCACCACAAGTTCAGGGATGCATTTTTATTCAATTGTATTCTTTCAATAACATTAATTCATTACAACATGAGTATGATTCCAAATATGCAACTTTCTGTTATTAATATCATTGTCGTATCTAGGTCAGCACATCTATTTGTTGCAAATATACTAGTGGAATAACATTACCAAAACCGAACATCGAACTTGCTACATCAAGACATAATTATCACATGAATACCTCTGCCAAAAGTGCACAGGAATTTTACCATAAAGTATGACTAAATATTTCTTTCTTCACTAGCATCCTAGTGTTTCACAATCATCATAATATTTTACGACAGCATATTTAATTAAGAACCCATATCAAATCGAGCCTTGTTGAAACTTCTACCGTAGTTCCGCTAGCTTGTTATAGCCATTCTCACCAAATATTAGCCCCATCGGCATTCCCAATTATTATTTATGGTGCAATACGAGAATGAACTATGATTGGCAAAATCACAATAAGTATCCTCCCAAAACTCATGAAATCCAACAGGGGTCAGCACAATATCATCAATTTAATTTCTACCAATTTTTTTAAGAGCATCAGACAAGTATTATAAAAGATATCCCAGAATTTTCGCAATTCAAACTACAATGACGTTGATTAGCAAAACTGAAATTCTGGGAGTTCTATTCCACCCCAAATTACGTGCCACCCCATTCGGGAAAGGTAACACCAAGGGCTACAACTTTTATGTTGAGCCCGAGGTCCAAATCCAAGTGTATCCTCTTCAAGTACGGCCATAAAGCTAGCTGTATGAAACAGGACAGCAGCTAACTAACCTAAATTCATGAGCCAACAACACAACCCCTTTTTGAGGGCCACCTAGGGAGCTACATGGCTCCCCAGAAAACTTCCAGCCACTCATCCCAAAGTATTTTCCGAGAGCTACAACTTCCGTGTTGAGCCCGAAGCATGAATCCTGCTGGAACATGTCCAAAACTGGACTTGAACTCAGCTACGCATAGAAAACAGATTTCTGTATCTATAAAATTATACGGATCCTAAAGTAAATCCGATGGTGGCTGATTGTCTTCTTCCTCCATCATACACCTTTAAAATCCCTAAATATCACTCCCCTCACTCTCCCTCAACGACCGTGGGTTTGCTCCAAATCAAATCACATCTCTTCCTCTTGAAGAGAAGAAATGATTCCAAGAACCTCGCGGCAAACGGTGCCCTAAATTTGATGTTCCGACTTGGTCTTCCTAAGGAAACTCAATTAAAGCTCACACGAGAAGCTATCTTGAGCCTTCATCTCTCATATTGTGATCTAAGACGCTAGCACCAAAGGAGAGGGGAGGAAGCTCATCGGAATGGAGATCTGGAGCAGATGGGGTGCTGTGGCCATGGGAGAGGCGGTCGGAGCTGGTAGAGGGGCGACCATGGAAGGTCTGCCGTGGAGAAAGCTTGCCCGAGGAGGAGATCCCCGGCCATGAAGTGGCTCAGTTTGGTGGTAGAGCTGGATCTCGTTTCCATCGTCGGCCATGGGAGGGTAGAGCTTGACGGCGCAAGCACGGGAGGAAGGGTGATCGGGCTGAGGAGGGGAATGCCCTAACTCATACAACAAACACATAAATAAATACTAATAATAATAATCGTATTATTATTATTATTTAGATGTTATAGGAGGCTCTCTTAGGATTACACTCAAGCGTGCGTAGATTTCTCTAGGGATCTCGGACTTTGTCCTGGACGGGCTCGTTTTGACCGTCTCGCTGATACGCATCTATCGGAACAGTCCACGATCAAATCCGAGTTCGTTTGCTCATTTTATGCTTGTCCGAGCGTTTACGGCCTAATTTTTGCATCGCGTCAAAACTCGTCGAACAACGTCAGAATTTTAAATTGATGACACTGTTGGACTCGTATTATTATTATGAGTCCAACGAAATTGACTGGGGTCAATTTCGAAGTCGTTTGCTCAATTTCCACTTTTTTGGCAAATACGCTATTTGCAAACCATATTAAGATTTCGCCGATTCTCATCTGAATCGAGCGCGAGCAATTTTGTTGAACTCGTATAGACGTCACGAGTCTAACAAAACTGACTGAGGTGAATTCCTTTAAGGTGACATGCTTCTTTCGAGTTTTATTGCTCAAATTATGCTCTCCGAACGGCTTGGATCCCGAGACAGCAAACATCGGGACAAAGAATAGAAATGATACTCGCCGCATTCGTCGAGTGCACTTCCCCGGCTCAGCTGCAATCCTGGCCCTCAGTACACCCCGAGCTCGAGTCAACTCGCTTGACTCAAAAACGCGCACAAGGGGTCTAGCTCGAATCGGGACGTTATAAATCCAATAAACGAAGAAACAATTTCGTCCCCAAAATATTAGGTTGAGGCTATGAAGATTTTCTGGATGAGAGTAAAATATACTCATCATATTCATTCATGGGCACCTCATCCATTATAATTTCAAGCTTATATATGCATTCTCAATTGTTGTGGTTTATACATAGAAACTAGATTGCATGTGCACTCTTGCCTTGTGATGTCATACGAACTAATAATGACACACTATTTCAATACTCACTACATCAGTCTAACTGATTATGTTGTGATTTAATCTCAAGCCCACAACATACAAGAGAGCATTTAGCAAGGACTTGGTGTGAACGACATCAAGCAGGCTACTCATTTATAAAACCATGATGGAACAGGCTACCACTATTGTAAATTTGTTAACTTAACAACCATGTTGCAAAACCTTAGCACTATGAGTGCAACGATTTAAACCAATTATCCTAAATATATCACCTTTAAACACACCTCTTTGATCATCAATCAAATACAACTCCAACTCAACAAATTTCAAGGCGTCCCCCAAAATTTGTCACGTGGTCGTCTGACCAACCATTGATCACTGAGAGGCACTACAACACTATCAAGAGGATTCAAGTTTTCATTTAACTACACCCATGAGGTTCTAATGATGGAACTCATGCTATCAGAACCCAAGGACTGCCACCACGTCCTTATGTCATCCAATCACTTGCCAGGATCCGACTAGTGCATAGCAGCACTCAAGGACTGCCAACTCAATTCCTTACCATCACATCAAGATATCATCGCATCCTTCACATAGTATTGACATCCATCTAAAACCATGCTAAATTTTACTCAACGTTACCCACAAAGGTCCTAATTGGTACACAACAGGATGTATTCATATCCTCAATTACCCAGCTATATGATTTATCCAGGAGTTCATGTATGAAAACTCGACAACCTTGGTGTATATCCCAAAAGGTTTTAGATCATCATTTCTCCTTGGTCTACTTCTCCGCATAACCTTCGATCAGAGCGAAGACATAACCATCCTTTAGGCACTCACCTCTGTTATTCTGGTAGGGGACTCGACGTAATCCAAAACTTGGTGTTTAACCATCCACCTTGCTTAAAATGACTCATTCATCAAGGAGTACCTAATTCTAATATCATCGACTTGTAACGATTTAGATGAGAAAACCTCATTATAGCGAGGCTAAGTGAAGCAGTCTACAAAGATTTTTAACTCCCGGTGAAACCTCAGTTGGTCCATTAGCTAGGCCAATAAACGAAGAAATAGGGTTAGCCCCCATACACCTGAGTTATGTTTCTTCGACCACCAGTATGGTACATTCACCCCTGTATGCACACCGGCCCTATGGGTATGTCGTCCTCAATTAGGAGTTCTACCCTATAACCACTTGCCACAAGGCACTTGAATAACAGTTCCTGGGACCTATTAAAGTGTTTTAGGCCCTCAAGGCGACCATTTTCAACAACCCTTTTAGGGGTCGGCATGTTCCCGTCTACAAAATGGTCACTTTCTAGACTCGCAGTCTTATTAGATGTAAACTACAGTGAGGATCATCACATTGTGGGTACGAACATCAAATTTAGAACTCTCTTACTACCCCAACAGTAGATAATAAGCACTACTTCTAACCGCGATACTAGTCACGAGTTGCTCTCACTATAAGTGGGGTCTTAACATTTATCATGTGATTTCACTATATCTACTGTTGATAATTAAAATTTATTTCCCAAAATCATGAATCTTTCTAAAGGCGATCATGATATTTTCGATTTATGTGTTCTGACTCTCTATATCATCATATTTATAGTAAAAAGGATTCATACATATAGTATACATCTTCCAAATTAAGCAAGTGATTGGCTAACTTTTAACTTTTGAGGGGGTAAGGATACTTCCAATGTCATGTCATGGCGAAATATTCATGTGTTTAATCATCAAGAATTTTCACCATTTATCTTTTAGTTCATAAAACAATTGAGTTCGCATTCACACCACCTCATTTTTTTCATGACATTATCTCATTTCAATCCACAAATTCGCAAACATGATGTTATTGCCTTAAAGATTTAAGCTTAGTAAATTTTATATTTTCAATGATTCCAAAAATCAATATTTGTTCGACCTGTGATGTTTAACAATTTGACCTGATGATATTACGAACCATTGTCTAAGGATCAAATAGGAGTTGAATCTTGACTCCATGCCTTGCATGGGTTATAATCACATCATTATCTTCTAAGAACATGAGGACCTGAGTCAAGTACTACTTATCTAATCTAGATCCTACTTAGAATAGCACCAAATTCAGAATTCTCGTCAGTTTTCTCTTGTGACCTAGATAACTTTATTTAATGAGCCTCGCCAATTGAGAACATAAACAATGTTCAGTTGGGTTACGCTAGTAAAATTCCTATCAACTCAAACATGGCCTTAACAGCCCGCCTTGCTTAAGGTGAATTAACCCTTCAAGGGTCCCCACTTCCCATGTCAAAAATTACAACGATTTTAAATCCTCAAGGAACCCAAGTCGATACATAACTAGCCCAATAAATGAAGAGATAAACCCTCGTATCTCTTCGGCTGAGTTTCTTCTACCACCAATATAAGACATTCGTCCAAAAATGGGCCTTCTCTGGATCCAATTTCTTATTATATCTTCTCCATATAAAACCTTCTACATAAATACAAGTGAGAGGTATCTACATATAGTATAGAAGGCATGCTTAGTGGTCTCTTACTAAGCTGATAATAGGCTACATGCACCAATCTCATTGAGATTGCCCTAATATTTTGGGTAAGGTGATAATATCACTCCATATCTGAGATAGAAATCTCAGGGTGTGAGTTTCTAGCATTTACACTCACGTTGAACTCTTCCCTTAGTCATTTGCGGTCACTTATTGCTTGGCCACATCATCCCTGAGATCGATATAAGGTAGGGCTATGCCACGACATATCCTGCTAAGTCGACCAAAGTGATATCCTAGTTAGGTTGGCATAATCCTATGCCAAACCAACAATAATTGTTTGAATGGGAATACCAATTACTGTCTCAGAATGAGCCAACATCTATACGTAAGGGCACGAGTTTGGCTTAGGTTGGCACTTCCTATAGGAAAAAATGGACATACTTAATGTGAATCACACATGGGCACACCACCGCTTCCGCTGCATCAGTTTGACCTCAAACTGATTTAGCTAACAGGGTGGCCTAGTGGTTTAATAGACTTCTTTATCTCAGGATCATTGCAAGCTGATACCATTTGTAAGACCCCCCCCCCTCCTGAAACACAAGACACGGCCGAGGGGAGTCCTATGCCCAGGACAGCCGCCTTGCGGGAGCGCCATCACACGAGCTAGCCTCCCCCACAAGACGCCTATCCTGCCGGCCAAACCAACTGAACAGCGCCAACCCATCAATAATGTAAAAGCAAGAAGCCATATAAATATATTCACATAAGTATGTGTCCAAATAAGTACAAAAGACAAGAAGCTCTGAGAGCTCCTGCAAAAGTATCAGAGTATCAAGCTAAATGCCCCAAGGGCTACCTCTCGAACTGCGCTCACATCGGTCACTGACGGTAGTGAGGGTATCGTGGTCTCCGGCCCTGTCGTCCTGACCTGACTATCCACCTCCAGCACCGTGCGCTGTTGCCCCAGGGTGCGCTCCTAAAAAGAGGGGAGCAAAAACCGTTAGTCATAAAGACTAAGTGGCTTCACTTCCTCTCCCCCAGCGACTCCAAGGCACCGGGCGGAAGGGAAGAAAGGGGGGCTGCAATATAATCAGTACTAGCAAAAACAGGTGACAAGAGTAGATGTAATCATGGCAGTTATAACATATGTATAAGAAAGTACACCAAAAGAGAGCCTGATCAACGATAGTGTATAAGCAATCGAGCATGTAATAACATATGTATAAGAAAGTACACCAAAAGACAGCACGATCAACGACAGTGTATAAGCAGTCGAGCATATAATAACAGAATTTGAACTTAACTAATAAGGGTGCCCATACAAGCTTATAAGTTAAGGATCCGAGCATAATGTAACCCATCATATAAAGGTGCCCATACAACTTTATATGATGAGTTCCGATGTGGTGCAATGACATGGTTATGAAATGATGAATGCAATACAATGATTATGTAATGATACTCACCCATGCAAAGTTGCTATGTCGACATAGACCTACAGTTCTCACTTTTTGAGGGGTAGCTAACCACTCAGGCATCTCCCGTCGTGGCCAGACGGAGACAGTGGAACGAGCTCCTCCACTACTAGGAGGGTATGAACACTACCAGTCCTAGGCCTCTGTATGCCTCGACGCTAAGAACACACAACGGAGACCCTGCGTACTGCTCGCATCATGCTGAGCCCTCAAGGACACAGAAGGGGACTTGGGTAGGTGAGCACCAAGAGTCCAACCCAACCGGTCTAGAGTCTACCCGTCGGCTTCTGTCGGTGTCACGACCAGCAAGCCCGTAGACCCGCCACAAGTAATCCTCCAACCAGGATCATCACACCACCATGTGCAAACCATGCACATTCATGAAATTCCCATGCACCACCCGTACTATCAAGTACCCAAGGACTCGCGTAAGGAGCCTTATTCCATTTCTCCTCATACAACCGCTGCCGATGCTAATTAGCATCCAGGGACCTACCAACCGGGTCCTTCACCTCTCGGGATATAACCATACCCTAGAAGCCTCACCCACCATCACTGCTTCACATACGGAGTTGTCACAACTCTAACGCAGTGGAAGGTATAAGTCATGGGATTACACTCTATGTGATCCTAAGGACTACTTGTGTACCTTGTGGCGTATCAGATCACTAAAAGGGTTACCCAATATGTTTCCTGACCTTTCTCTTCCTCGAGCTAATTTCACCACAAGTTCAGGGATGCATTTTTATTCAATTGTATTCTTTCAATAACATTAATACACTACAACATTTGTATGATTCCAAATATGCAACCTCCTGTTATTAATATCATTGTCATATCTAGATCATCACATCTATTTGTAGCAAATATTCTAGTGGAATAATATTACCAAAACCGAACATCGAACTTGCTACATCAAGACATAATTATCACATGAATACCTCTGCCAAAAGTGCACAGGAATTTTACCATAAAGTATGACTCCATATTTATTTCTTCACTAGCATCCTAGTGTTTCATAATCAGCATAATATTTTACGACATTATATTTAATTAAGAACCCATATCAAATCGAGCCTTGCTGAAACTTCTACCGTAGTTCCGCTAGCTTGTAATGGCCATTCTCACCAAATATTAGCCCCATCGGCATTCCCAATTATTATTTACGGTGCAATACGAGAATGAACTATGATTGGCAAAATCACAACAAGTATCCTCCCAAAACTCATGAAATCTAACAGGGGTCAGCACAATATCATCAATTTGATTTCTACCAATTTTTTTAAGAGCATCAGACAAGTATTATAAAAGATATCCTAGAATTTTCACAATTCAAACTACAATGACGCTGATTATCAAAACTGAAATTCTGGGAGTTCTATTCCACCCCAAATTACGTGCCACCCCATTCGGGAAAGGTAACACCAAGGGCTACAACTTTTATGTTAAGCCCGAGGTCCAAATCCAAGTGTAACCTCTTCAATTACGGCCATAAAGCTAACTGTATGAAACAGGACAGCAACTAACTAACCTAAAGTCATGAGCCAACAACACAACCCCTTTTCGAGGGCCACCTAGGGAGCTACATGGCTCCCCAGAAAACTTCCAGACACTCATCCCGAAGTATTTTCCGAGAGCTACAACTTCCGTGTTGAGCCCGAAGCATGAATCCTGCTGGAACATGTCCAAAACTAGACTTGAACTCAGCTACGCACAGAAAATAGATTTCTGTATCTATAAAATTATACGGATCCTAAAGTAAATCCGACGGTGGCTAGTTGTCTTCTTCCTCCATCATACACCTTTAAAATCCCTAAATATCACTCCCCTCACTCTCCCTCAACGACCGTGGGTTTGCCCCAAATCAAATCCCATCTCTTCTTCTTGAAGAGAAGAAATGATTCCAAGAACCTCGCGGCGAACGGTGCCCTAAATTTGAGGTTCCGACTTGGTCTTCCTAAGGAAACTCCATTAAAGCTCACACGAGAAGCTCTCTTGAGCCTTCATCTCTCCTATTGTGATCTAAGACGCTAGCACCAAAGGAGAGGGCTGGAGCAGATGGGGTGTTGCGGCCATGGGAGAGGCGGACGGAGCTGGTAGAGGGGCGACCATGGAAGGGCTGCCGCGGAGAAAGCTTGCCCGAGGAGGAGATCGCCGGCTATGAAGTGGCTCGGTTTGGTGGTGGAGACGGATCTCGTTTCCATCGTCGTCCATGGGAGGGGAGAGCTTGACGATGCAAGCACCGTAGGAGGGGAGATCTGGCTGAGGAGGGGAATGCCCTAACTCATACAGCAAACACATAAATAAATACTAATAATAATAATCGCATTATTATTATTAAGATGTTATAGGAGGCTCTCTTAGGATTACACTCAAGCGTGCGTAGATTTCTCTAGGGATCTCGGACTTTGTCCCGGTCGGGCTCGTTTTGACCGTCTCGCCGATACGCATCTATCAGAACAGTCCACGATCAAATCTGAGTTCGTTTGCTCATTTTATGCTTGTCGGAGCGTTTACGGCCTAATTTTTGCCTCGCGTCAAAACTCGTCGAACGACGTCGGAATTTTAAACTGATGACATTGTTGGACTCGTATTATTATTATGAGTCCAACGAAATTGACTGGGGTCAATTTCGAAGTCATTTGCTCAATTTCCACTTTTTGGGCAAATACGTTATTTGCAAACCATATTATGATTTCGCCGATTCTCATCAGAATCGAGCGCGAGCAATTTTGTTGAACTCGTATAGATGCCACGAGTCTAACAAAATTGACTGAGGTGAATTCCTTCAAGGCGACACGCTTCCTTCGAATTTTATTGCTCAAATTATGCTCTCCGGACGGCTTGGATCCCGATACAGCAAACATCGGGACAAAGAATAGAAATGGTACGCGCCGCATTCGTCGAGTGCAATTCCCCGGCTCAGCTGCAAGCTTGGCCCTCAGTACACCCCGTGTTGAAACAGATTTCTCGGTCTCCGGTAGAGCTCGGGCCCCTCACCGAGATGAGGGGCGGCTAGCCCTTACTAATCCCTCGAGGAGGGTAGGCGGAAGATTAGGAAATAGACTAAGACCTTAGTCACAGTGAGGAGGTCCCTCCACTAACCCGGAAGATCGTTGAGCGCTTCCCCTCCCAAGCCAAAGCTGAGACTTGGGCACCTTGGAGAGCTCTAGAAATGCTAACCAAAGAAAGCCTAAGGAGAGGGAAGCTGAAGTCAGATCCTCTCCAAAGGTGCCCTTAAGGTCCTATTTATAGATTTTCTGATCTGGTCTGCAAATAACATGATTCCGCCTTTAGATTTTACTAACTGCACCCCAAATGGGTCTGCTAACAGCCAAGCTCCGCTGTTTGGAGAGGCTAAGGGCAGACCACCAAGGGTAAAATGGTAAGTTGACCCTAATGATTTATGGATAAGGGGTTGCGATGACCTTACTGTCGGAGCTCTCGCAGGCCTTCTCGCGGGTCCTGTCCGCGATATCTCTTCCGGGGGATCGCCTTGCGAGAACCTTGCTGAAGGAGTTCTCGCAGGCCTTCTCGCGGGTCCTGCCCGTGGCATCTCTTTTAGAGGGTCGCCTCGCGAGGACCTCGCTGCCTATTTTGGTGGTCTGCCGAGGTCTCATCGGCTGGGGGCCGATCTCGGCGAGGTCTGGACCTCGCCGCTCCCGTCTCGCTCGATTTCCTTACCTGGCGAATATCGGGGTTGTACACAATCCCCACTCTTCGCGAGGACTGATGTCCTCGCGAAGAATCGCCCAACCCCTGATATTCGACCGCTCCCGGATGACCTGTCAGGAATCTTTGGTGGGACCCACCCCGTAGGCTATAAATATCGTCCCGAACCCCTATTGGCGCGCGTCGTTTCTTTCCTTCCCTTTTTTATTTTAGCTGCCTGGAGATGCCGATCTCCGAAGAAGCAGAGGCTCGCCTGAGGGCGATGAGAGCTGGCGGGCTACCTTCCACGACCAAGGTCCCTGCCTGGATGAACCGGCCGCCCCCCGTTCAATCGCCGAAAGTTAAGAAGGCGAAGGCGGCTCGTCGCTCCGGCGACGACTCTGTGATTTTGGACTCCTCCCTGGATGATCGCCGCCCCGAGGAGGTATGAGCTACTCGAATTCACGTCGATAAATCGCTCCTCACTAATTTCCACTCGCAGGATGCTTTGCCGAACGAGAACATTGGAGAACCCGCTGAGAGGTCTCGCAAGAGTCCACAGGCGGATCTGAACCTTGCTGGGAAAGATGTCACCGGTATGATCTTAATCTCGCATACCGTAATACTTCTGTAACCCGTATATGACCTCCGTTACTCTTTTCTTACAGTCTCGCCCCTGAAGTCCCCGGCCCGCCCGTCGTCGCGGCCGTCGTCTCCGCCTCCTCCAGGTAAAATCATAGATAAGCCCGGGTTCCAGCTCCTGACGAGCGAGGAGATCGGTGGCTCCGCACCGCCAAAGATTCCCCCGACCAACAGCACAGCTTATCCCGCCGGCCTGGGCAAATCCCTCTACCCCCACTATGGCAATGTGTTCCAGGGCCGTCCTTCGGCTTCTCGCCCACCTCTCGGTAAGCGTTATGGCCTCGCCGAAACCCTGCGTGATCTCGCCCTCGTCATCTAACCTTTTAAAATCTTGCAGACAATGCCGAGAATCCGCACACCGATTCCGAGCTGGGCGATGACGAGATGTCTCCCCTTCCTGACCAGGTGGAGGAATTCTTAGGGGATCCGCGAGATCCAGAGACGATGAAGCAGCGAGCCGCGGAACTCTTGAGGAAGCATGGGCGAATGCTGATGGATCTCAACATGCAGGCGAGACGGGATAGGGAAGCCGCGGAGGATAGGCACGCGGCCCTGATGGAGGAGTGTGCGAGGCTCCGGCAAGCGAGACAGCGCGATCAGGACGAGATCGCCACGACGCCGGAGGTGCACATAGCGAGAATGAGAGACTACGCTTACCTCATGGACCGGGAGGGTCGTTTGGCAGAGGACTATTATAATTCTAGGGTACCGCCGAGGTCAGGGTCGCGGGGTGGCGGCCGGTGGAAATGGCTCCCCCATGATTCTCGCTAGACGTTATATTGTGACTGTAATAATCGTCGTCGTCTTTGAACGGTCTCGCCACATTTTGTGACTCGCATATTCGCCACTCCTGCTGGCTGTTATTTCTTTCGACAATTAGTATCATTACCTTTTATGGTTTCTCGCTCGCTATCAATGAATTTATTTATTTTGTTACATCGCGCTCGCAAGGACCCTCTGTCCTCGCTAAACGTATTCTGCAGGGATGTCGTTTGCGCTAACCCCGCGGGTTTCCCTCGCCAGCGTACGTGATGTGATGTTTTTGTTGATACTCGTGCTCGCCGACGTTTGGACTTCCTCCCGCCCTTTTGCTTTGGCTATAAATAGGTGGTCTTGACTGGGCCAACCACCGCATTTATTCTCGATCTTCTTCTTCTTTTGATGCAGAGCTCTCGCTCTTTCTCGTTCTCGCGTTCCTTCCTTTCTCGCAGGTTTTCCAGATGGGCGGCGACGCGGAGTCGGAGGGCCGGCGAAGGGTCGCGAAGGCCTTTGCCGAGCATAGCTTTTTTACCTGCAACTTGACTGATGAGGAGTACTTCAGCGCGGTCGCTGATTACGTTACCCCCCGTTCGAGGCACGCCGCCCTAGCGAGGACGATGTGATCAACGACCCGTTGGTCGACGAGCTGGCCATTTCTACCGCCCATTTTGCGGTCGGTTTGCGCCTTCCTTTATGGCCAGAAGTTCGTCAGGTAATAATCGTTCTCGCTTACTTCCTATTTTTTTGCCACTCGAGTCTCGCTCGCCACGCTGATTAATCCTGTTCTCGTTGCCTGTTAGGTGCTCAAGCATTATCGCGTGGTTCCCGGCCAGCTCACGCCTAATGCCATGGCGGTGGTCACCGCTTTCGCATGCTACCTCCGCGAGGAGCGAATCGAGTTCAGCCTCCCGGTCTTCCGGAAGCTGTTCTCATTTCAGGCCTACAAAGATGGGACAGCCTACTTTGTGGGCACGGGCCCGAAGGTGGTTGAGACCGTCAACAAGGCCCACTTCTGGGCCCAGAAGTTCGTCGTCGTCAAGGGGAACTTCGGCAACATTCCCCTCTCGCCGGTTCAACACAGCGAGACCACCTACCGGCCCACCGCCCTCGGCGGCCATGACGCCCTCCTCCATCAGTTCTTCTGCAAGAAGAACTTCGAAGTCATCTACCTCCGCCGCAACCTAGACTCGCTGCCTCCGGTTCTCGCCGGAGAAGGTAAAAATCTCGCCTAATATCTTTGTCTCAACTCGCTAGCATATTATACTTATCCATATTATTGTTTGTTTTTAGGCGAGCGAGATCTTCCCCTTCATCCCCCCTACGCGAGCAATCGGAAAACCGACGCTACCATGGCTCTCGCTACCATGGGGGCGGAAGCTTGCCGAGGCGTCGTCGCTCCGACCGAGCCCTCTTCTCGCAAGAGATCGGGGGCTTCCGGTAGTCATGCTGCCCCTTCGAAATCTCCGCCCAAGAAGAAGAGCAAGAAAAGCGCAGCCTCGCTCACTCCGTCGAAAGGTAAGGAACCTCGCGAGGCCGCCTTCGACGAGTTTGACCTCACCGGCCTCTCGGTGTGCGAGGACGAAGAGCCCTGCCAGGAGGCGGTCAGGACCTCCGCCCTCCCCATCCCGGTGAACCACTATAACTTTGGGCTCGGCCAGAGGCGTCGGGACGAGACTGGTGAGCCCCTCATCACCCGGAAGCTGGAGACCAACAGGGTGGACATTTCTTCTATCCTCCCCTCCTGGGTGGAGAAGGAGACCGTCAGTGGTCATGCTTTTGACCTCGCGTTCGCCCTGTATGGTCGCGAGGATGCGGGGTCTTAGAAGGATGAGACCGCGAGGACCCTTGCTTACGAGAGCGCGAGGTCCCAGTTGCGCTCTGCCGAGCTCGCCCACATGACAGGGAGGCGTTGCTTACAGCTGGAGCTTCAGAATGTGGAGCTTGCGAGGGCCTACCAGGGGGTTCTTGTCGAGAACACGCAGCTGAAGGAGAAGCTGCTCGCCGCGGAGGGTCGTGTGGTGAGTCATCTAGACCTCCCTCATCCTCCTTTCCTCTGGCCGTTTCACCTCTAACTGAACTTATTTGCAGGATGTTGAGGCCGCCGGGAGAGCCAACGCTCGCATCGAGAATTTGGAGGGCGAGGTGGCCGGGCTGAAGGCCCTAAACTGCGACCTCACTCGCGCCGTTGTTCCCCCCTCGCCTCGCCGTTTAAAAGAAGACCGGCGAACGCGAGATGAAGAAATCCGCGTGGGATCTATAGAGTCAGCTCGCTACATTTTTTCGGTGGCGAAGGCGATCGGCCTCTTGGCTGATAATGCGGCCGACATGACTCTGGAAGACATCGTCCCGGAGCTCTTCCTCCCTCTTCCGCCCGTGAAGGATAGTGATGACGAAGAAGGATCGGCGGGTGGTTCCTGAAGCTCGCCGCTATTCCTTTCTTTTCCGCTGTAATGACGATCGGCGAGATCGCCAAAGATTGTAACCAAACTATGAACTGTGGAATGCAAATTTTGTTTTGTTCATTGTGTCTTCTCTTTCCTGTCTTGTTATTTTTCACGCGTTGAATGTCTCGCTCTCGCTTATCTCGATATCCGCCTTCGCGGAGGCTATTCTCGCGTTGGTTGTTCTCGCGTCACGCGTTGTGGAATCGATAGGCATTGGATACTTTGGTTGCTCGGCCCTTTCGTCGTTTCTTAGGATTACTACCCTTCGGGTTATGCGTATTTCTTCCTAGGTTTCGCAAGGCGTTTTTCTTCTTGGCGAGGGCTCGCCTCTTACCCGGTGTCGGCAACCTTTCTGCCGAGGACCAGTTGTCCGGGATCGTGTAAGATTGATTCTCGCCACTCGCCTGTCGTCGTGCGAAATTTCTCTTTGCCGAACGGACAGGTCCGTCGAGTGAGACAGAGTATTCTAGCATAAAGACCTTCCGTCGAGCGAGACGGAGTATCCTAGCATAAAGACCTTATCCTTGCCAGCCTCTCCAGAGATCAACATGAACCCCCCGTCTAGTGAGAGCCCGGGAGCGGAATAGATCCGGGGCATAACAGCACCACCCCCTATTACCTTGCCAGCCTCTCCAGAGATCAACCTGAACCCCTCGTCTAGTGAGAGCCCAGGAGCGGTGAAAGTGCACAGTTAACCTCACTAGAATTCTCTAGAGGGGGGGGGGTGAATAGAGATTAAAAATATTTTGTGCAAAGTTAATATATATATGTGTATAATCACAGATTAGAGCTTCCCACACACCAACAAGAATTAAGCAAGAAAATAAAGTAAATGCAAGAAAATAAATCACAGCACAATACAAGAAAATATAGTGGTTCCCCAAACTTTGGGTAGTCCACTCTTCTACCCCCTTGGTAGGAATTCATTATCTTGTACTGAGTCTTTTGATAAGGAGACTCTTAGAACCACCCTGAGTCTTTTGACAAGGAGACTCTTAGAACCAACTGAGTCTTTTGACAAGGAGACTCTTAGAACCAGTACACTGAATTTTTTGAAGAGAGATTCTAAAAATTCTTTTACAATGTTAGATGTAAGAAAGAAAGCAGGAAAGATATAATGACAAGAATGAATCTTCTTCCTAGCAAGAAGATTGGAAGCACAAGAAGTGAATTGAATCTTTCTTCTATAGAGAGAAGAAGATTTGCAGACTTTCTCTCTTTGTGAGAGCTATCAGATTTTGCAGCAGTGTGATTTCAGAAGCAGAAGAAGAAGAAGTGGTTGAATGTTGCTGCAGAGCTTTTTCTCAATTTCTCTCTTTTCTCTTGGGAGCTTTTCCTCTATTTCAAAATGTATGTGGTGGATCACTCAACTGTCATTTTCTGACGACCTCCTCTTTATTTATAGCTCTGTGTATTCAAAATAATGCTATAGGAGGATAATTAATTAGCAGTCAGAAAAATAGAAAGATGAAAATGTTTCCATAATATTTATTTCTGTAGAAGGAAAGAACCAATTCAGATTTCAAATAATATCCAAATAAGTTAAATCAAATTAGTCAATAATCAGATATAAGGAAAGAATGATTCAGAATGGCTATAAAATATTGACACTTATTCTATATAAATCAGATCTATTGAAAGAAGGAAAGAGATCTGGCGCATATTTAAATTCTGTCATGGAAATCGACGTGCGTCGATTACTATTCGACGCAAGCGTCGAGAGCATCCTTTCTGGACGTCGAGAGAAAAATAAAGAAGGTGCGTCGACTTCATTAGATGTGTCGACTAGAAATCAGAGTGGCGTCGACTAGACTTACGTCGAAATCTTCCTAGAGTTACTTCGACTCAACCTGAAGGAAACGTCGAATACTATTCGACGCATATTTACTTAGCCTTGTTTTTTCATTCTTAGAATTCATTTCTAGGGGTTAAGAGAAATCATTTTCCCAACAATCTCCCCCTATTTGTCTTAACCCTATTTAGAGGGAAATTGTACTAGCATATAATTAACCCAGCACAGCATTTGTAAAGATAAGAAATATATTGAGTAACCAAAAAGGAAAGAAGGAAAGAAAGTTGTATATACACCAACTCAGAAGAGAATATATATATATTGACCAATCAATGTTTTGAACATAAAAATTTTCATTAATGTTTTTAGAAACCAAATTAACACTCAGGAGGGGTAGGAGGAGTCTTTCTTTTTCTTTTGAAGACTTTAGTAGGTTGCTCTTTCTCAACAGCAGATAGCACCCTCATCTCCCCCTGAGTCACAGCAGTTGAGTCCCTTTGAGTTTCATCTAGCTCCCCCTGAGTTTCAGCTTCAGGTAACACAGCATCTGGCTGCTCTTTTTCATTTTCAGCTGTATTCACAATGGTATCCAGCTCCTTAGCTCCTACTTCAGCTACCACAATTTCCAGCTCCCCCTGAGGTTTAGTTTCTTTAACTTTCTCATCATCTGCCCCATCTTCTTTTTCAGCTCTGCTTGCTTCCCCTTGCAGTAGTACCACTTGGTCTGCAGCCTCTCTAGTTATGCTGAGTACCTCTATTGTTTGTTCATCAATATGGAGCTCCGGTACTATCTCATTCCCAAGGGTTTTGAGCAGTGCTAGACTGTCAGTTTTTGAGGTAGGAAGGGATTTGTGAGAAGGAGATTTAGGATTGGAGGGCTGATCTTCATCTAGATTCTCCCCCTTCTTGACCTTCTTGGCCAAGGAGATTAAGAAAGACCTAGTTACTCTAGAGGAAGAGAGAGATGACTTCAGATCTTGCACAGAGGCACTGACCCCATCTATTTGGGTGTGCATGTGAAGGATGGAGGAATGAATCTGGGAGCAATGCTCATCTAGCATTGCTTGGAATCTTTGAGCTGTGGATTGTATGCACTGGGTGATGAGAGCCTCAGTGGATTCAGATGGTTCATGGTGTGAGAGTTGATGAGGAGGTGATGGTGGAGGAAGAGGTGATAGAGGAGGAGGAGATAATGGATGTGGAGAGGGGATTCTATCATCTTGAGGAGGTATATTTGATGGAGGAGGTGGAGGAATAGAGGAAGGTTGAGCAGGTGATTGAGGAGGTATTGGTGAGGATGATGCTGGGACAGAAGATGTGACTGTTTGAGAAGGAGGAGGAGGAGGAGGAGGATGAGCAGGAGAGATAGGAGAAGATGGAGTCCTTTCAGGGATGGAACCAGGCTTAGGGATTTGCCTGGCCCATTTAGAAAATAGGGCTATGGACATCCTTTTTCCTGGAGGGATGGGAATTCCTTTTGACCTACATAGGTCAGGGAAGGAGTGGAACAGTACTTGACTCATCATTCTCATGTAGGCATTTTCTTTGTGGGAATATCTAGAGCCTATCATCTTGAGCAAACAGCTGGCCCAGTCTATTTTCTTCTTTAACACCAGAGCTCCCATGATGTTCAGTTGCTGCTTGGGCACTGCATCATGGGCAAATATCTTACATAGTAGTATCTTTCCTACTATATCTACTAGTAGTCTATACTCCTCAGAAAAGTCTATTTTCTTTAGATGGATTGGTTTATCCCTTGAGAACTTCATGGTGGTTAGCAGATGCTTGATTTCATCAGGTGTGAGGTCTATAGATTCATCACCTAATAGGAAATGATGAAGACTTATGAGATTTCCTTTCCCTATTTTAGTTGAACAAAGATGACATTAGGATATACCTGATGGGAGATCAAAGGTGGCCCTAATGTGTTCTGCTGAGATTGAGACTGGTGTCTCATATAGTGTTCCTTGGATTTCTCCTTGTTCAGAAATCTGAACATGAGTTATGAGCTCTGTGAGCTCAGTTTCCAGAAGCTTGCACCTAGTGGAGATGAGCTTGTCCAGTCCTGCTTCAGTGAAGAGAGCTATGATGTTCTTATAGTTCTCTGCTGCTGCTTGGAAGGATTCGAGGTCGATATCGAACCCAGAATTTATCTTGGGAGCCATTGAAGATCGGTGAGAGAGGGAAAAAGAATCAGCTGGACAGAGGAGCAAGAAGGATGATAGATGCAGAATCGCGAAGGTTTTCTAACTGAAGAGTTTATTTAAGTCAGGTGAAGCGTCGAAACGGGACTCAATTCGAGGCTTATTCGGTACTTCAGTGGATGTGACTGAGAATATTTTAGTATTGCCGCTCGTTTTTATGAAGTCGATGTTACGGCGAGTGGAATTCAACGTGAACGTCGATATGGTCTGATTTGGTATGATAGGGTTTCCTATCGACGTATGCGTCGATAGTAGTCGACGCATGCATCGATTACACCTGTTGATCTGAGTCATCTATGGAGCGTCGAGTAGAAGTTGACGTGACTTTTGATTTTTCTGAACCACTCTATGTTCTTATTTCTTGTTGTCTCTTCCTAGTCCTAAAGCTTTTCTAAGACAGCCTAGGACTAATTTTTACAGTTAGTTTGATTGATTATGCCAACATTGTTTGGCAAGGTGGCCAGTTTTGTTACATATATAGCATTTGATTATCCTATTATTATGAGAATTTGAGTTTAGAGTAGGATAGAAGTGTTGATGAGGATAAGAGTGTTGGTTAGAATAGAGGGTTTGATTTGGATAGAATTCATGATTAGGATGAATGGGTCCTGAATAAGGGTTAGGATGAACGACTTTTGGAGGAAAGATGTTTAAATTGTTCTGAATTTTTGTGCGTCGATATCCATTCGTCGCATGTTGATAGTCACGTTGATTTGTATTCGGCGCTTTCTCCAGATGGTGTCGATCTGATTTCGACGCATAGAAAAAGTTGCGTCGATTGGAAGTCGACGTGCTTTTGTTCATCCATCTAGAAGAGGTCGAAGCATCTGAGAGATTGCGTTGAGTAGAAGTCGGCGCACTATCGTGCATGCGTCGATATGAAGTCGACGCAACTGTATCTTCATAAATTTTCATTTTACCTTTCTCTATTTTTACTCCTTTATGTCTTGTTTTTCTTGGTTTGATTGTTTCTTCAGATGAAGTTTGTGAGTCATCAGCTGAATAATAAGATGTTTCATCAAATTCCTTTATTTCTTTGAAGGAGTTTTCTTCCTTATCTTTTGGGTCTTTTTCTTGGTTTGTCATTTTGACAGGTTTAGTGAATTTTACAGGGCTCATCCAAGCAGGTTTGTTGGATGGAATTAGGCTGATTGAGGGATCAGCCCCTAGCCCAAGATGGTTGTGTCTTATTGTTTGTTTTTCAGTGATTTCCTTAAGAGTTTGGCTTCTTATTTTTATTGATTCTTCAAAGGCTTTTGCCTGGGTTACTTTATCCTTAAGGAACTGATTTTCTATTCTAGCCCTTTCTATTTCCTTTTCTATTCTGCTAGCTATTGATTCATAATCTTTAGAGGATTTAATTTCTGTGTTTCTCTGGTTTTTAGCTACATTGATTTGTTCTTTTAGATCTTTAATTTCTTGTTTTGTTTTTAGTTGATCTAGGTACATTCCCATAAAATCATTTCTAAAATTATCACTTTGAAAATCTATTTCATCAAACATGCTTACCTCATCCTCATCCTCAGATTCCTCGATGAGAATGAGGTTCTTTTCTTTTTCATCATCAGAAGATATGCTTTCTTCTGATCCTGTTTCACTCCATGATTTATCATCATTCTTTGAGTCTTCAAAGGCCATCAAGCATAGGTCTTCTTGCCTAGATTCTTCATTGTCACTCTTAGAGGATGAACTATCCTCAGAGTTTGTTTCACTCCAGACTTCTGCAATGAAGCCTCTTTCTTTCTTCTTCCCCTTTTTCTTCAGATCTTTCTTTTTCAGATCCTTTTCTGTTTCAACATTCTCTGGACATTCTGGGGCAATGTGTCCAGGTTTCCTGCAAGAATAGCAAATAATTTCTTTAGTGGGGGTTTTGTCATACCTTGGTTTTGACTCCCTCCTTTTTGATCCATCTGTCTTGACCCATTTCTTAAATCTTCTGGCCAAGAAACTGAATAATTCTTCTTCAGTGACAGGGGTTCCTTCTTCTGTTGCCTTTAGAGCAATGTTCCTGCTTTTTGAGGAAATTGGAGTGTTTTCTCTTCTTTCCTTCTCCTCTCTAGTTTTCAGCAACTGCTCATAGGATCTGAGTTTTCCTAAGAGAGCATCTGTTGAGATCTCTTTTTGTCCTCTTGTGTCTCTTATTGCCCATATTCTTGAGTCCCATGAACTAGGGAGACTCATTAGCAATTTGTCATTAATCTCAGTGAGAGAGATTTCTCTATCCAAGTCTCTTAGTTGATTGATGATCAGACTGAATCTGTCATACATTTCAGAGATGCTTTCTTCAGCCTTCTTTTGGAAGTTCTCATATTGAGAGATCAATAGAGCCTTTTTATCTTTCTTTTCATCAGCACTTCCTTCCACCATCTTTGTGAGAGCATCCCAAATTTCTTTGGATGATTCACAGTCAACAACCTTTTGAAAAATGTCATCTGAGAGAGTTGAGACAAGTATGTTCATGGCCTTTAGATCATATGTTCTTGCCTTCTTTTCATCTTCTGTCCACTCAGATCTTGGAACAAGTGTTTGTGTGACATTACCATTTGCATCCTTTCTATAAGGCTTTGGGGGACCTGTCATAGTAATATCAAACAAGTCAGCATCAATGGAATTCATATAAATTCTAATTCTTGTTTTCCAAACTGCAAACTTTTCAAGATTGCACATTGGAGGTCTGGTGGAAGCATAATCTTTGATTTGTGCCATATGATAAAATAGTTTTGAAAAATATATATATATATGAGAGGTAAGATCTTTTTGATCAAGGAGTTATCCTTTTTAGATCAACCTCCCTCTGATACCAATTGAAAGTGCACAGTTAACCTCACTAGAATTCTCTAGAGGGGGGGGGGTGAATAGAGATTAAAAATATTTTGTGCAAAGTTAATATATATGTGTATAATCACAGATTAGAGCTTCCCACACACCAACAAGAATTAAGCAAGAAAATAAAGTAAATGCAAGAAAATAAATCACAGCACAATACAAGAAAATATAGTGGTTCCCCAAACTTTGGGTAGTCCACTCTTCTACCCCCTTGGTAGGAATTCACTATCTTGTACTGAGTCTTTTGATAAGGAGACTCTTAGAACCACCCTGAGTCTTTTGACAAGGAGACTCTTAGAACCAACTGAGTCTTTTGACAAGGAGACTCTTAGAACCAGTACACTGAATTTTTTGAAGAGAGATTCTAAAAACTCTTTTACAATGTTAGATGTAAGAAAGAAAGCAGGAAAGATATAAGGACAAGAATGAATCTTCTTCCTAGCAAGAAGATTGGAAGCACAAGAAGTGAATTGAATCTTTCTTCTATAGAGAGAAGAAGATTTGCAGACTTTCTCTCTTTGTGAGAGCTATCAGATTTTGCAGCAGTGTGATTTCAGAAGCAGAAGAAGAAGAAGTGGTTGAATGTTGCTGCAGAGCTTTTTCTCAATTTCTCTCTTTTCTCTTGGGAGCTTTTCCTCTATTTCAAAATGTATGTGGTGGATCACTCAACTGTCATTTTCTGCCGACCTCCTCTTTATTTATAGCTCTGTGTATTCAAAATAATGTTATAGGAGGATAATTAATTAGCAGTCAGAAAAATAGAAAGATAAAAATGTTTCCATAATATTTATTTCTGTAGAAGGAAAGAACCAATTCAGATTTCAAATAATATCCAAATAAGTTAAATCAAATTAGCCAAGAATCAGATATAAGGAAAGAATGATTCAGAACGGCTATAAAATATTGACACTTATTCCATATAAATCAGATCTATTGAAAGAAGGAAAGAGATCTGGCGCATATTTAAATTCTGTCATGGAAATCGACGTGCGTCGATTACTATTCGACGCAAGCGTCGAGAGCATCCTTTCTGGACGTCGAGAGAAAAATAAGGAAGGTGCATCGACTGAGGTGTGTCGACTTCATTAGATGCGTCGACTAGAAATCAGAGTGGCGTCGACTAGACTTACGTCGAAATCTTCCTAGAGTTACTTCGACTCAACCTGAAGGAAACGTCGAATACTATTCGACGCATATTTACTTAGCCTTATTTTTTCATTCTTAGAATTCATTTCTAGGGGTTAAGAGAAATCATTTTCCCAACAAGCGGAATCGATCTGGGGCATTCCAGCACCAACACTTGTCACCTTGCCAGCCTCTCCAGAGATGAACCTGAACCCCCCGTCTAGTGAGAGCCCGGGAGCGGAATCGATCTGGGGCATTCCAGCACCAACACTTGTTACCTTGCCAGCCTCTCCAGAGATCAACCTGAACCCCCCGTCTAGTGAGAGCCCGGGAGCAGAATCGATCTGGGGCATTCCAGCACCAACACTTGTTACCTTGCCAGCCTCTCCAGAGATCAACCTGAACCCCCCGTCTAGTGAGAGCCCGGGAGCGGAATCGATCTGGGGCATTCCAGCACCAACACTTGTTACCTTGTCAGCCTCTCCAGAGATCAACCTGAACCCCCCGTCTAGTGAGAGCCCGGGAGCGAAATCGATCTGGGGCATTCCAGCACCAACACTTGTCACCTTGCCAGCCTCTCCAGAGATCAACCTGAACCCCCCGTCTAGTGGGAGCCCGGGAGCGGAATCGATCTGGGGCATTCCAGCACCAACATATCCAACCTCGCCAGCCTCTCCAGAGATCAACCTGAACCCCCCGTCTAGGTGAGAGCCCGGGAGCGGAATCGATCTGGGGCATTCCAGCGCCAACATATCCACCCTCCAGCGCCAACATATCCACCCTTTGTCACGCCGGCGCGGCAGTAGTTATAAGCATCATAAGAAAGGAGCAAGACGTTAATTAAACAATATAATAAAGCTCTCAAGGGTAAAACCTTTTCAAATCATCCCCACTTCGGGCTCGGTCGAGGGGTACCCCTTCAACATCCTGGAGGTGATACCCTCCTGACTTGAGCACCCCGCTTACAATATATGGACTCTCCCAGTTGGGGTTAAGCTTACCCACCGTGGCCCCTCTACCGGCCGCATCGACCTTCTTCAGGACTAGATCTCCTTTCTGAAAGTGTTTTATCCGGATATGTTTGTCAAAATATTGAGCCATCCGCCGCTTGACCTCTTCCAGCCTGATGGTGGCCAAGTCCCGGAGTTCTTCCACCAGGTCCAAGGACAGCCTCTGCTCTGCATTGTTACCTTCTAGCCACTCTTCATCCCCCTCGCTCGCAGCGATCACCCGGGGGGTCTTTACTTCAAACTCTATGGGGAGAACGGCCTCGGACCCATGAGAGAGCTTGAATGGAGTCTCCTCGATGGCGGTATTCAGAGTAGTCCTCATGGCCCAGAGGACAGAGGGTAGCTGTTCCACCCAGTTTCCCCGAAGGTTCTCCACTTTCTTTTTTAATAGGTTAACGATTATTTTGTTCGCCGCCTCCACCTGCCCATTGCTCCTCGGGTGGTGGACCGATGCGAACCTGAGGTCAATGCCGAGCTGAGCGCAGAAGCCAACAAACTCTTCACTAGCAAACTGCGGCCCATTGTCCATCACTATAGCTAGAGGGAGTCTGTGCCTGCAAATTATCTCCCCCCACACAAAATTCCTTACAACCTGAGAGGTTACCTTAGCGAGTGCTTTCACTTCTACCCACTTGGAGAAGTAGTCGATCATGACCAGCAGGAACTTCCTTTGGCCGCTGGCTTGGGGAAAGGGACCGACCAGGTCCAGCCCCCATATGGCGAAGGGCCAGGGGGTCGTGATGGTCCGGAGCCTTTGAGCTGGGAGGAGTTGGAGCGGAGCATAGAGCTGGCACTTCAGACACTTTCTTGCGAACTCTGCCGCATCCTTGCTGAGAGTGGGCCAGAAGTAGCCTTGCCTCAACACCCTCCCTTCCAGGGTCCGACTCCCGGAGTGACTGTCGCACTCCCCGGAGTGGATTTCTTCCAGCACTCTCGGAACCTCCTCCTCGGAGACACAACGGGTCAGGAGTCCCGAGAGGGTCTTTCTATATAGCCCTCCTGCATGCAAGGAGTAATAGGCGGACTTATACCTGAAGCGTCTCTTGTCCACGTCCTCTCCAGGGAACTGCCCGGAGGATAGGAAGGTGATGAACGGATCCATCCACGAGGCTTGTTGATCCACCTCCATCAATTCTCCTTCCTCGATGGAGGGTCGGAAGAGTTCTGAAGTCGTCCCTCCCGCTCGGGGACCGAACATGGCTAAGAGGTCCGCCTGGGCGCTCTCCTCCCTCGGCACGTGCTTGATGGAGAAGGTGCGGAACTGCCCGATGACCCCCTTAACCTTCTCCAGGTATAGTAGGAGGGTCGGGTCCTTTGCTTCAAATTCTCCCTTGATCTGGCATGCTACCACCATGGAGTCCGTGGAGACCTCCACGTCCTGCACACCCAGTTCACGGGCCAGCCGAAGGCCCGCTATCACTGCTTCGTACTCATCCTAGTTGTTGGTAATTGGGAAATGGATGTTTAAGGCTTGCTCAATCCGAGTCCCCTGAGGACTTACCAGGACTATTCCCCCTCCATAGGAGTATTTTCCCGACGCTCCGTCCACCAACATCTTCCATGCCTCTGGGGGAGGTGGCTCGTGCTCCCCCACTTCGGCCGCATAGTCGGCCATGAAGTCTGCGACCGCCTGAGCCCTGATGGACGTCCTGGGCACGAACGTGATATTGAATTCACTTAAGTCCACGTACCACTTTGCCAACCTTCCTGAGTGCTCCACCCCTTCCATGATTTTACGGAGCGGGTGGTCCGTCACTACTTTGATTGAATGGGCTTGAAAGTAAGGCCGGAGCCTCCGGGCTGACACCACCAATGCGAAGGCCAACTTTTTCAAGATCGGGTATCGGAGCTCTGCCTTCTTCAGCACTCGGCTGACGTAGTAGATAGGGAACTGTTTCTTCCCCTCCTCCCGGATCAACACGGAACTTACTGCTTCGGACCCTACCCCCAGGTACAGGGATAGGTCTTCTCCTGGCCTCGGTCCCTGGAGCAGAGGGGTTTGGGTGAGCTGTTCTTTCAGAGCCTGGAAGGCCTTCTCGCACTCCGGGGTCCATTCAAACTTCTTGTTTCCCTGCAGCACCTTGAAAAAAGGTGCACACTTTTCTCCCGCCTTGGAGAGGAACCTGCTGAGCCCAGCCAACTTCCCCGTAAGGCTCTGAACCTCCTTCAGATTTCTCGGCGACCCCAACTCCATCACCGCTTTAACCTTGTCTGGGTTAGGTTCCACTCCCGCGGGGGTGAGCAAGTGGCCCAGGAACTTTCCTCGGCTCGCCCCGAAGACACACTTCAAGGGATTGAGTTTCATCTTGTACCGCCGCAGGGTCCCGAACGTCTCTTCAAGGTCTCGGAGGTGAGACCCGAGGTCCCGTCTCTTTACCATGAGGTCATCTACATAAACCTCTAAGTTTCTTCCCTTCTGCTCGCGGAAGACCCTGTCCATCATCCTTTGGTATGTGGCACCTGCATTCTTGAGCCCGAACGGCATCATTTTATAACAGTAGCATCCATCCCCCGTGATGAAGGAGACATCTTTGATGTCTGGGGGATGCATGCAGATTTGATGGTAACCTGAAAAAGCATCTAAGAAAGACATTACAGGAAAACCGACGGCTGAGTCAACCAGCGCGTCGATTCTAGGCAGGGGGTAACAATCCTTAGGGCATGATTTATTAAGCAAGGAAAAGTTGATACACATCCTCCACTTACCTCCCCCTTTTTTCACCATAACGACGTTGGAGACCCAGCCTGGATACTGGATCTCCGACACAAAGCCTGCCTGCAGGAGCTTGCCCACCTCCTCGCGGATGGGCCCTTCCAGCTTGTCTGCGACGGCCCTCCTCTTCTGGCGGATGTGTCGGGCGCTGGGGTCGAGGTTGAGGCGATGGCAAGCCACATCCGCGTCGATCCCGGGCATTTCCGCGGCGCTCCAAGCGAAGACGTCCACGCTCTTCTGTACGCAAGCCAGAATCTCCGCTTGATCTTCCGGGTTGAGTTCTCCGCTGACCCGGACTTTTTCCACCACCCCCAGTCGGGTGGTGACCTCGAGCTCTACGACCTCGTCCACAGCCTCCAACCGGGACTGCTCTCCCCAAGCCCTCTCCTCTTCAGCACAAGTGGGAGCCTGGGTTTCCTCCTCGACTTCCTTCTCTACCACCATCAGCTCTTCCGCCCTTCCCTCCTGGGCCTTCTCTTCCTCTTCCTTTCCTTCCGCCCGGGGGACCTCAGCTACCCCTTCCTGGGCATGGACTTCATCTCCCTCCATCTTCTCCTCGGCTACCTCCATACCTCCAGCTTCGGCCGCCTCCTCCATCATCCTATCCCACTCCTCAGCTTCTCCCATTAAGGAGATGGTGTTGACAGCCGTTACGTAGCACTGTTTTGCCACCTTGGGATCCCCCCTGATCCGCACCTAAACCCCTCCGTCGTTGAACTTAAGGCATTGATGAAAGGTGGAAGGGACACAACGGAACGCGCTGATGAGTGGCCGTCCGAAGATAGCGGTGTAACTGCTTGGGGCGTCCACTATGACAAAACGACAGTTCCAGGACTGCCCACCCAGGGTCACATGAAGCCCCACTCCCCCTTCTACTTCCTTCCTCTCCCCCGAGAATCCAAACAGAGGGCCATCTGAGGCCAACACCCTTCTGGGCTCCACCTCCATCTTGTCAAACGCCTTATTGAAGATGACGTTGACCGAACTTCCGTTGTCCACTAGGATCCGGGAGACGGTGAAGTTCTTGATCGCCGTCTGGATGACCAGCGCGTCGCAGAACGGGTCCTCGTAGCCCGGCATGTCCTTCTGGGTGAAAATGATTTTTTCGGCCGGGGGTGGAGTGGTGGTGGTCGAAGCCACGCTCCGGCGGTAGATGGTATGGAGGCTAGCCTTGCGGGTCGCCTCTATCCCTACCCCCCCCCCCCCCCCCATGGATCACCCTGATCCCTCCTCTACTTCCCATATCGGTTCTATCCTCACAACTTTCCTCATCCTCCTCTCGAGGTTCAACCTCCACGATCCTTACTGGCTGCTGCTGTGGTGGCGCGGGCGCTCTGCCCCTCTTTACTTCCAGGAACTCCGGACAGGTGTCCGTCGAGTGACCTTCCACATCATGGAAGATACAATATGGCAACGCCACTTCCCTTGCCTCGGCCTCTGCCACCCTATTCCTTCTCCTCCTAGCGGCTGCCGTTTCTGCCTCTCCTCCCCTTCCTCTTCCTCTACCTCTTCCCCGTCCAATTGCCTCCACCCTAACTGGGGGGGGCCTCCATTGACCTCCGACATGGTTACCCCTTCCTGGGCCGTAACCCCTTCCCTGCCCTTGCATTCCTCCACCTTGCGGCCTCCATTCCCCCTCCGGGGCCCGGGGCTCTTCCCTTCTCCTGACCTCCTGCTGCCTCACCTCCGGCTCACTGAGCTTTGCTAGCCTCTTGGTGAGCTCCGGATTGGCTTCCTCACTTGCGACTTCCTCCGACACCCTCTCCATCAGCTCTTCAAAGGAGACGGGGGATTTTCTCTTCAACGCCATCTTGAAGAAACTCTCTTTCAACCCGACCGTGAAGGCGAGTTGGAGTGCAAACCCAGGCATCTCCTGAGTGAGCTGTACTTCCTCCTGGAACCGATCGGCATACTGAGCCAGCGACTCCCTGGGTCCCTGCTTCACTGCGAAGAGGGAATCAGGGTCCTTCTTCCTCTTTTTTGAGGTCGAGAACCTCAGCAAAAAACTTCGGCGCAAATCCTCGAACAAGTAGATTGACCCTGCAGGGGGATGATGGAACCAGTCCCTGGCCTTCTCCTTGAGGGTGACGGCAAAGAGCCGACACTTGAAGGCATCTAACATCGGCCTGATGGAGACCGAGTCTTCGAAACTCTGCAGGTGCTGGACAGGGTCATCTCTACCGTTGTAGTACACCCGGTCCCATTCTCCAAATCCCCCAGGGACGGGTGCGGAAAGCACCAGCTCGCAAAAGGGGCTTCCCCCTCCTGTCACTATTCCTGGCTCCACTCGTCCCACAAGCTCGCTCGCCAAACTTGAGCTCGCCGGGACTGTGCTCGCGAGGGCGGTGCTCGCCTGAACCACCCCGACAGTCGTCGCTTCCTCTTGGCGCGCACTCGCCTGCATCGCGCTGGCACTGAGCTTGCAGGCACGGAGCTCGCCAGACTGGCGAACAACACTCGCCCTTCCTGGCTCTGACCTAAACCAACGACAACTTCCTTTCCAGCCCTTCCCCCTGGTGCCTTCTCGCCGACTGTTGTTGGGGGAGGGGTCGCCGGAGGTGCTGGGGTCGCAAACTCACTTCGCAGAGCTGTGACCGTGAACCCCAAGGTGTCGAGCACCTCCTTTCTGAAATCCGCGAGCATCCTAGCCATCGCCTCCTGAGGAGTCTCGCCGAACTCCCCGCCCTGCTCCTCATCTCCCGCCATAACCCTTCTCTGGAACTTTCTTGAACCAGCCACGCTCCACGCTCACCGCACCAAAATGTTGAAACCGATTTCTCGGTCTCCCGTAGAGCTCGGGGCCCTCACCGAGATGAGGGGCGGCTAGCCCTTACTAATCCCTCGAGGAGGGTAGGCGGAAGATTAGGAAATAGACTAAGACCTTAGTCACAGCGAGGAGGTCCCTCCACTAACCCGGAAGATCGTTGAGCGCTTCCCCTCCCAAACCAAAGCTGAGACTTGGGCACCTTGGAGAGCTCTGGAAATGCTAACCAAAGAAAGCCTAAGGAGAGGGAAGCTGAATTCAGATCCTCTCCAAAGGTGCCCTTAAGGTCCTATTTATAGATTTTCTTATCTGGTCTGCAAATAACAGGATTCCGCCTTTAGATTTTACTATCTGCACCCCAAATGGGTCTGCTAACAGCCAAGCTCCGCTGTTTGGAGAGGCTAAGGGCAGACCACCAAGGGTAAAATGGTAAGTTGACCCTAATGATTTATGGATAAGGGGTTGCGATGACCTTACTGTCGGAGCTCTCGCAGGCCTTCTCGCGGGTCCTGTCCGCGATATCTCTTCCGGGGGATCGCCTTGCGAGAACCTTGCTGAAGGAGTTCTCGCAGGCCTTCTCGCAGGTCCTGCCCGTGGCATCTCTTTTAGAGGGTCGCCTCGCGAGGACCTCGCTGCCTATTTTGGTGGTCTGCCGAGGTCTCATCGGCTGGGGGCCGATCTCGGCGAGGTCTGGACCTCGCCGCTCCTGTCTCGCTCGATTTCCTTACCTGGCGAATATCGGGGTTGTACACCCCGAGCTCGAGTCAACTCACTTGACTCAAAAACGCGCACAAGGGGTCTAGCTCGAATCGGGACGTTATACCATCAAACTAGAGCAACAATTGTGCGCACAATCTTCATGACGTTGTTCTAAATACTAACCGTGTTTTGTTCATGTCGATTAAATCTGTAAGCTACTATGACCATGGAAGGTCTCGTGTCGCTCAATGATGCTGTTGCCGCCATGATTCAGAGTGAAGGATTTGGTTGGGCCGGATGGACATAGGAGTATACCCTTAATATCGTGTTCGCTAATGATACCCTTAAGTTTAGTGAAGATTTTATTTGATTATCATAAATTACGATGAATATATATCCAAGTGGGAGAATGTTAGAAATTTTCCATGAGGTGGATATAATTCATCGAGATGGCCGACAAAATTGTACGTGAATATTTGGATATATTTAGACTCCTACGAGCGAGCGTTAATTTAGTCGCGCGAACGGTCAAAGTTTGTGATAGGTGGGCCAGATCGTCTCGTAAATTCAGGACGCGAACTCGGTCTCGCCCTTGACATTTAAATAAGTTTGATTATTAGATTCAAATTAATTTCATTGGATTTAATTAATTGGTTTTAAATTTTGTGAGTTATGGGATTAATGGTGTAAGACCCCTTTTTTTCTTTCAAAAACCCGAGTCTTATGCCCAGAACCGCCGCTTCGCGGTGGCACCATCACTCGGGAAGGTCGCCACTGCAAAACGTCGATTCTGCCGGCCATATCGATCACCAAAGAAGTAAAGCTTAAACAAACTTAAGGTAGTTCAAGTCCACATCACATAGATATAAAATTATCAAAAGGGATGTCCACATAATATAATTGAATGAAAGGTACTGAAATAAATAAGGTTACAATAATAAAGTACTCATGCCCTGTACATCATTTCTGCACTACAATTTCACTCGCGGAAGCATAATCTACTAAACATTCACTAATTCTTGAACTGGTGCTCCTGTACTTGACTGGCCTGCCTCCATCTGCACCATCCTCTAGTGCTGTTGCATCTTTTCGATCCCCTAAAATGATATGGTCCACCGACCGTTAGTCAAAAAGACTAAGCCTTATGTTCCCCACCCCTCCCCCAATGGCTCCTAGGCACCGTGCGGGAGGATGAAGCGGAGGACAGCAAGGGGTATAATCAAAAGCAGGTGACAGTGAGTCTAACTACAGAAGGGTCTATCAGTGAGCAATATATAGTACAATAAGTAAAATAGTAGGAAGTAACACAATAGCAAGTAAGCAGTAGTAATAAGTAAAACAATTGTAAATAAATGCACTAAGGAAAACAGTAATAAGAATAAGTAACCTTAATTTATAGGAATACCCACACAAACCTATAGACCAAGGGGTCGTTTAGCAGGGCCTATTGTATAAAAAGCCTCATAACCAATTTATACGATAGGGGTAAGGGTTGAAATGCAATGTTTATGCTATGCCATGCAAAGTATGCAGTTTAATGTTATGTTCATACAAGTGCAACTCACACACTACGACTCTATGCGCACAGACATTTAGTTCTCCCCTTTTTGGAGCTAGCAAAACTCACAGGATACTTTCGTAGTGGCAAACGGAAGCGGTGGGTTGGGCCTCACCCACCTCTAGGTTGGTATCTTCACTACCTAACCTAGACCTATCGTACGCCTCAACGCTAAGAACACAACATCGGAGCTCCTGCGTACTCTTACTGGCTAGTCCACCAGACTTTTCTTTGGTAAAGTGCAATCCACATTTACCGAGCCAAAGTATCGACGTCGGTGCGACGACCGTCGACACTAATGACCCACCACCTTATGCACATGTAATATGTACTACTGTATCCCGAGTCCTAAGCACCCCGGGCTAACCTCCCCATCACCATAACCCTCCGAGCCACCGGCTCACCGGACCAACCCGTCCGTCACAATAACATTCTGATCCACCGGCTCGCCGGACCAACCCGTCCGTACCAACAAGCATTACTGAGTCACAATCTCATCGGACTAACTAGTTCGCTGCTTCAACCACCGAGCCTACCACTCGTAAAACCAAACCGACTAATATACCCATAACAACGGGGTGTGGGTGAGTGTCATATTAAGGTAATCTTCTACATCAACTTATCCCTACAGTTTATGGTTAATCTTGGACTTCCCGAGGATTACCCTGTAAGGGGCTCGCTACGGTACTAGGAACTATAATGTGATGACACCCCAAAGCTCCATTTCCAAGACACTTAATGTTATTAGTGTCTACCCGTAAGAATACCCTCATTTTCATTACATTTGGATTACCCTAAGTATTTATGGCTCTCCAGGGGAAAGGCGAGTAATCGTTAATCCCGAGCACAAGCTTACCCTTAACCCACCAAGTACACTCTCATCACATAAACTTCTTTTTGGTGACCTTCAAACTCTTCAACCAGGCTAGATACACCAACTACCTTCCATTCCCGCCTAATGATCTGCATGTTACTTAAATCTTACAGTTTTACTATACGCAGACCAAATGAGTTATATGAGTTGCGTAAGGGGAGGTACCCCAAATATTCATCCAACTGACTCGAGATTATTACTGGGAGTCTATCATGAAATTCTAAGAATAAATCCAGAGGATCATATTTTTTCTTAATTATTTGGCATTTATTATAATTTCTCCAACATTGGCCAAGCATGAAATTAAACATGAAGTGTAAGATCTTCTTATGATATGACCTCCACTAAATTATGGAAAATCTATGAAGTTAAAATAACTATAAATACATAATATCAATATTTTGCGATAAGAGGTTGGTCTCTAATTATAATATTGAACAATTACCCCATATCAGAATTTAAAGAAAGAACCACCAAAAATACTTGTCTAAAAATTATGAGAAAATTACCAGACCTTCATACTAATCAAAAAAGTCTACTAGCCAAATTTCAAAATTTATCAGAACTAATTAGTCACATAAATAAATATTCCAAGTAAACTCATAGTAGGGAAAATTATGAAGTAACCTACTGATAAATAATTCCAAAAATTATACAAAAATTCACAGAGCTTTCTAATACCCTAAAACATCCTACCGCCAAGTCTCACAATTTTCCAAAGATTATTTGGCCCTCATGTATTTATCATAACCCTAAGACAAAGTAGATGACTTGTGAATGAAGTACCAATTAAATCAATTCAAAAAGTTACACAAACATTACCAGAGTTCTATATCATAATTGTATGTAATCTACCAAAATTTCATCAACATCCAAGATAATTTGTGCATGTAAATTTCTCTTATAAAAAGTGTACAACCCTCATATTTTCCGAGTCGGTGTGACCCGACGCAGATAAGGTCGCGGTAGAGAGGGTGACCATTGCGCAGCGGACCAAGACAATGGAGGTCGTCAAGACCAAAAAGAGAAGGCCCGGGGGGGCAGATCTCCTTGGGCGAGTGAACCTTGGCTCCACTCGCCCAAGGCCCCGGGCGAGTGGACCCTTGGTCCACTCGCCCGAGTGGGGGGGGGGGGGGGGCGAGTGGACCTTGGGTCCACTCGCTCAAGGTGTGGGGCGAGTGGACCTAGGGTCCACTCGCCCCAAGCCCGTGGGTTGCCCGGGTAGGTCCACTCGCCCGGGCAGCTGGGCTAGTGGACCAAGGGTCCACTCGCCCGGTGGGTTGAGTGGACCGCAAGGTCCACTCGCCCAGTCAGGGTGGTGGACCTCAGTCCACTCATTCGACCCCTGGCAGGGGGGAGTGGACGTCTCAAGCTCCACTCTCCCCCTCCTGTTTCGGTCGTTCGGGTTGGTTGTTGGGCTGCAGATAGTAGATTTTTTGCTATCCGCAGCCCAATTTTTGGGAAGTCTATAAATAGACCCCCATGGATACCTTGGGAAGGGATGTTGGTACCCCCCCCCCCTCCCTCACGTGTGAGCAAGCACTACCCCTCCCCTCCCCCTGTCATTGAAGGTGGACGGTGAGGTGATCCTTAGTGCCCTCCAAGGTGCCCAGGCTCAGCATTGGCTTGGGAGGGGAAGTTCCATGTGAGCTTCCGAGTATGTGGTGGGACCTCCACGCTACAGCTTAAGGGGTCCGTTTGTGGACTTAGGTGTTCTCTAAGGGCAAGGTTCTTTGGTTCTCAGTGACTGGTCAAGGGTATCGCTCAGGTCAAGTAAGGGTTAGCTGCATCCCCCTTGCGAATGTCGAGACCAGTTCTCTGGTTTCAACATTATGGTGCGGTGAGCGTGGAAGCAGCTAGTTCGGAAAGCTCTGGGCAAGTCTCATGACTGGAAGCGATGAGCTGGGGGACTCACCCCCGCCGACAAGAGCATGAAGAAAGGTGACTTCAAGGAGCTCAGGAAGTCAATCCAGGAAGTCTTGCGGTTTGCACTCCCCCCTCAGGGCGAGTGCTCGGCATCGCCAACACCTGTGCTCGCCTCGTCGTCTTTGATGGAGATAGAGCAAGCGTGTTGGCAAGGGAAGGGGCCAACCTCGGAGGAAGGTTTGAGCCTCCAAGCGCAAGCGCTCTTCAACAGCTCTCCTGGGGCCAGCTGCCCCGAGTGAGGGGGTAGGGAGGATGCCTCCGTCTCACCAGGAAGGGGGCAGAGTCCCTGTTCCTGATTCAACAGAAGCACGGGGAGACACAGGGGAGCTACACAGATCAGTTTCAGGAACAAGTCCTCCGCCTCCAGGCTGACAAGCGAAGCAGGAAGGACCAGGAGAAAGAACAAGAAGAGGAAGACGAAGGAGATGGAGGAAGTAATGAAGGAGATGGTAAAGGTGCATGTGACCAAGTAGGCCCAGAGGGGCACGTTGTAATTGTTGGATCTTGCGGCGCCCTTAGAGGGGGGTGAATAAGGGCTAAAATTTACTTTGAAATTTTTCTAATATATTATGATAATTTTAACGGATAAACAAGTAGATTTTTACATAACTTAAATAAGCACTTAGAAGATCATGAGAAATTGGAAATCAAATTTTATTTTCACAAGTTATGAATACAAAGGATTGTCGATCTTAATAAAGCTTAAAATCAAGGCTATGATAAAAATAAAATTCTTTTCAATTTACCGGTCCTTCAATCAAGGACCGGCCGGCTATTAGCGAATTTCTTCCTAGATCTTGCTACTAGCCTCCCCTAGATCTCTCCACGATCTAGACGGTGCACACAAGGCGGCGATTTCCTCCTAAGCCTCACAAGGACCTAGACGCCACGCGCAAGGCAGTGATTTCCTCCTAAGCCACACACGGACTTAGACGCCACGCACAAGGCGGCGATTTCCTCTAAGCCACACACGGACTTAAACGTCACACACAAGGCGGTGATTTCCTCTACGGATTACAAGATGATAAAATAAATTACAAAATAGAGATTAAGAAATGAAACTCCCTAAATATGAAGCTCTGAAGACGATGTCGAATCCTTGCAAAGATTGCCTGAGATACTGCGCACGGACCGTCTCTTCTTCGCTCTTGAACGTTCTTGCCAAAATGGGAGTTCTTAGAGTTTCTGGAGCTCTCTGATGAAAAGCACTCGGGAATTGGTACTCCAGAATAGTGTGTAACTTCTCCTCCAGAAAAAATGAGTCAATATATAAATTCTTGATGTCGTCGACTACATCTAGTTGTCGTCCGCCGACATTATCTCCTCCAGCTGACATGTGTCCCATGCGAACGAAGTGTGCGTGCGACGTGATGGTTTCCGCTGAGACGTGGAGCTGTCGTCGATGACATCGATGTTGGAATTCCGACAGTGCATGGAACTTGCAGAACATGTGGAAACCGCTGAGACGTGGGATGTCGGATTCTGATATCTAGCTGTCACAGATGACAGTGATTTTTTTGGAAATCGCTGAGACTGGAAACCGCTGAGACTGGAAACCGCTGAGACTGGGATGTCGGATTCCGATATCTAGCTGTCGCAGACGACAGTGATTTTTTTGGACTATTCATTCTGAGCTCCAAACAATAATTAGCATAGTTGCATACCTATTATACATGCACACCATAAAGAAAATAGGATCAAACACACCCGGGATTTGTTATTAGCAAACCAAGGAGTTCGGAAAACATGTTCCAACAATCTCCCCCTTTTGATAATAACAAATCCACTTTGAAAGAAATCAGAGTGTCCTATTAAGTGATATAAGATTAGCAAGACTAAATAATTGGTTGTGCGATGACGTTATTCGGATGAAGTTCCCATATAAGTATTCTCCCCCTAAGTGTGTATTCCCCCTACATAGGATAAGAAATCAATGTGTTTAGGATGTTCAACTCCTTATATCTAATCTCCCTCTAAGTATGTACTCCCCTTAAATTAATGTGTTTAGGAATGATTTCTTTCTTTCTTACAAGAATAATTTTCCCCCTTTTGGTATTATTACAAGAAATTAGGGTTAGGGAAATAATGATGCAATCTTTAGGAGTGAGGAACCATGAATGACCTTTTGTAATAAAGGTAATGTTTAAGAGTTTAAACATAGTAGTGTAGAGTGTTCACAAGAAAAAAATACGAGATTTAGGCTAGCGGAAGATTATCAGAAACATTGGATTGTAAGTATGAAAATCAGAAGTATAAATATGAGTTTGAGTTCAAATTATAAAGATGTTGTAACCTTTGTCAAATCTCATAAGTGTTCATAAATTTATCAAGCATGATATGAATATATCAGAAAGAGAAAATACTACAATGCTACTGAATTTGAAGTGTAAGAGATACCAAAAACATTGTAGAGATCATGCTAGGTTATCTAGTGTATTTCTTATATAAAGAGTGGTATAGAGATAGCATTAGAATCCAATACTCATGAGAAGAAGTGTTATGAAAGATAATGATGTGCACATAAGTGTATTTTGAGCAATGTTAACAATGGATTTAAATCACAAAATACAAGACATGTGTAGAGTAAAGTGCACAATAAAACACAAGTATATTTTCGTTCACACACTTTAATGCACATATAGTTAGAGAAAATGGTGTAAAAACCAAGGTTTGCACAAGACACTTTACTATTCTTTCCAATGTGCTCAACCTCACAATGCTTATGAAGACTTATCAAGAGGTTCAAGTAGTGCTTGGTGGAGTTATAGTTGTCTACATATATAATTTTTTTGTTCACATTTGTGCGACAACATTCTCCGAATACACTTGTTTGCAAACCCACAATTTTTGAAACTTAACCACTTTTCAAAATATCATAAGTGCAATTCAAATGTAGTGTGGGTAATAAACTTATGCAAGTTTTAATTTATTGTACAAATACAAAACACAAACAAGCATTTTTAGATTTAAACACACATATTGATTACCAAAATAAGTGAGTGAAAGGTATCATTATCAAGCATAATACATTTACTCATACTTAGAGGCATGCTAAGCTTGGTTCTACACATATTTGTCAATACAATTGATGCACTTTAAATAGATATATCAACGCATGATAAACAAAACAATGTTCATAGTAATTTGAAGAAATAAATTGTAATATTGTAAATAATTCTAAATAATAGAATTCATTCATGCTTGATATTAGCAATAAAGATCATAATTTTTTGGGATCAGAGATTTTTTGAGTGTTTTTCTGCAGATATTGATGTTCTGGTAGATGTCTTCGGCGACAGATAGATGTCGTGGACGACAGTGAAGTTGTAATTTTCTTTCAATTTTCTGTGTTGTAACTTATATGGAGACGTTATATTCAGTTAGTTTTTGTATAAAACTTTCAGGTACTGTGAATTTGATGAATTTTAATGATGTTTTAATCACATGGTGTGGAGTTAGCATTTTTGAAATAAATATTTTTTTTTTTTGTTTTTGTTTTTATTAACATTTAATTTGGACATTTAAGTTTATATGTCTAGGATTCCCAATTCTAGTCTTAGCATTGAAAAGCGGGAATCAGGATGTGGTTTTGTGAATATATCGGCAAGTTGTGAATTGGTGCCTATAAATGAAATTTTAATGTGATTTTGTTTGATGTGATCTCGTATAAATTGATGGCGAACATCAATGTGTTTAGACCTAGAATGATGTACTGGGTTGTTTGTTAAGTCAATAGCACTTTTGTTGTCACACCATAATTCTATTGTTTGATGATTAATGTTATAGTCTTCTAAAGTTTGTTTCATCCAAAGAGCTTGTGCACAACAGCTACCAAGTGCAATATACTCGGCCTCGGTGGTGGAGAGGGCAACATAATTTTGTTTCCTACTCAACCAAGAAATATGTGAAGGGCCTAAAAAGTGACAAGTGTCACTAGTGCTTTTGCGATCTAATGAACACCCAGCATAATCAGAATCAGAATTGCCATGCAAAATAAAGTTACCACTATGTGGATACCATAAACCTAGTTTAGATGTGCCAATTAGATAACGAAAAATACGTTTAACCGCTTTTAAATGTGATTCTTTTGGATTAGCCTGAAATCTAGCACATAAACATACAGCAAATATAATGTCAGGTCTTGAAGCGGTTAAATATAATAATGATCCAATCATCCCTCTATATAAAGTTTGATCTATAGAAATTCCACTTTCATCCTTTCCCAATTTTAATGAAACACTCATAGGAGTATTAGCTTGTTTAAGATTGTCAAAACCAAATCTCTTTAACATATCATGAATGTATTTAGATTGATTAATAAAAATGCCATCATGTTTTTGTGTAATTTGAAAACCGAGAAAATAAGTAAGTTCTCCTACCATGCTCATTTCAAATTCATGTTTCATCACTTTATCAACATCATTACATAACTCTTCATTAGTTGATCCAAAGATAATGTCATCAACATAAATTTGCAAAACAATTATATCATCATTTACATACTTAATGAAGAGTGTACAATCAGCACTACCCATTTTAAAATCATTCTTTAATAAATAGAGCATCAATCTTTTATACCATGCTCGGGGTGCTTGTTTCAAACCATAAAGAGCTTTATATAACTTATAAACATGATTAGGATATTTATCATTAATAAAGGCAGGTGGTTGTTCGACATAAACCTCTTCCTTAATGTACCCATTTAAAAATGCAGTTTTAACATCAATTTGTAATAATTTAAATCGTTTATAACTAGCAAATACAATGAAAATCCTAACTGCTTCAAGACGTGCTACAGGTGCAAAGGTTTCATCAAAATCTATTCCTTCAATTTGAGCATAACCTTTTGCTACAAGCCTAGCTTTATTTCTAGTAATCCGAGATTCACTATCTAATTTATTTTTGAAAATCCATTTTACTCCTACAACAGGATGATCACTAGGTCTTTCTACAAGCTTCCAAACCTTATTTCGCTCAAATTGATTAAGTTCTTCTATCATAGCTAAAAACCAAGATTCATCATTTAAAGCGGTTGAAACATCTTTTAGTTCTATGTTGGAAATAAAATAAAGGTTTGAAAATAAATCATGTAGAGAAGCACATGTACTTACCCCTCTTGTAGGTTCTCCAATGACCATGTCTTGCAGATGATCAGTAGTGAATCTAAGTTCGCTTGGTGGCACAAATTCCTCAACTTCTTCTTGTACTTCTTCCTCTTTTTCTTCTTTTTTATTTTCAAGTATGTCTTCTTCATCATCATTTCTTTTCAACGGAAGTTCTTCACCATCTCTGCAGATTTATTCTCCACTACACATGGAACAAGTTCATCAAATTTAACATGAATTGTTTCTTCAACTACTTTAGTCCATTTATTATAAACTCTATAAGCCTTACTAGTTGAAGAATAACCAATGAAAATACCTTCGTCACATTTTTCATCAAATTTACCTAAAGTATCTTTTGTATTTAAAATAAAACATTTGCACCCAAATACTTTGAAATAAGATACATTAGGTTTCTTTTGAAAATATAATTCAAATGGAGTAAGTTTCAACATAGGATGCAGCATGACACGATTTATAACATAACATTCAGTACTAACAGTTTCGGCCCAAAAATATTTTGGTAGTTTAAATTCAGATAACATAGTGCGTGCTAGTTCTTGAAGTGTTCTATTTTTCCTTTCTACTACACCATTTTGCTGTGGTGTACGAGGAGCGGAAAATTCATGCTTTATCCCAAATTCAGTACAATATGAAATAAATTTTTCATTATCAAATTCACCACCATGATCTGATCGTATACATTTAATTTGTAAATCTAATTCATTTTGAATGCGAGTGCATAGCTTAGTGAATTCAATATACGCATCAAATTTGGATACTAGAAAAATAGTCCAACAAAAACGAGAATAGTCATCAATTAAGACAAAAGTATATTTTCTACCTCCTAGACTTTGAGTTGAAATTGGACCAAACAAATCCATGTGAATTAATTGCAAAGGCCTAGAAGTAGACATAATATTTTTGCTTTTAAAAGATGATTTTGTAAATTTTCCTTTTTGACATGGCGAGCACAATGAAGAAAGCTTTCCATCTAATAGGGGTAAACCCTTAATCAATTTGTTTTTGGAAAGTTTCACTCAAGTTTAGTACTAGAATGCCCTAGTCGCCTATGCCACAATTCTAACTCATCATTCTTTGAAATAAAACATTTAAGTGATGAATGAGAAAGTTCATGGAAGGTAATCATATAAACGTTATGAATTCTTGGTGCGGTAAAAATAACTTCATGAGTTTTTGAATCTATTATTTTGCAAAGGTTTGACGATGACTCAAATAAAACATTCAAGCCTCTATCACATAATTGACTAATATATATTAAATTGTGTTTGAAACCTTTAACAAATAAAACATTAGAGATTTTGAAAGAATCGTTACCAACTTCACCAACTCCCATGATCCTTCCTTTTCCATTGTCACCAAATGTTACAACTCCTCCTTTCTTCATCTCCAGGCTAAGGAACTTTGATTTATTGCTCGTCATGTGCTTTGAACAACCAGAGTCCAAATACCACACATCTTCTTTATCCTTAGCCTGCCTGCATACCTCAGTGTCGCTCTGGACACTGCAATCGTTCTCAGATGATGCATCGCTTTTTCCCATTAAGCACATATTTGCTTCTTCATGACCTTCGGAACTTGAATCATTTTCTCCTTCCGATGATGTGTCGTCCCATGTTTCCGCCTTTAGAACTTTCTTTTTGTATCTCTTATTTTGCCCTTTCTCTTTTTGCTCTTTCAGAAACTTTGGGCACTTACTCCTTATATATCCAATTTTCTTGCAATGATAACATTCCGGTGGTGGACGCTCATCATCTTCCTCAGTTTCACTCTTTCCTTTTCCCTTCTTATATGAAAAATCCTTCTTGTAAAGTACTTCTTAAAAGTGTTCCTCCCTTGCGGATTTCTCATAAACTTCTTAAATTTTCTCACAAACAAACTTTGTTCATCTTCTTCCTCATCTCCATCAGTCTCACTCTCAACTTCTTTCTTAGACTTTAGTGCCAATGCCTTCTTTCTTGGCTCCACACTGTACTCTTGTTGTTGGATTTTCAGTTCCACTTCATGTGTCTTCAGATTTCTAATTAAACTCTCTAGTTGAAGAGTCTTAAGATCATGAGATTCCGAGATGGCGGTCACCTTCGGATTGAACTTCGGGGGAAGTGATCTTAAGATTTTTCTAACTAAATCTCCATTTGAAAAATTCTTTCCAAGGACTTTGGAATTGTTGACGATCTTGGTAAATCTGGTGTACATCGTATCGACGTCTTCATCAACCTCCATTCTGAACTTTTCAAATTCTGACTCGAGTTGGAACAGTTTGGAGTCCTTCACCTGCGAAGTACCTTCATGAGTAACTTCTAATAATTTCCAAATTTCAAACGCAGTTTCACATGCACATACTCTATTAAACTCAGTTCTATCTAACACACAAAATATAGCGTTCATTGCTTTTGCGTTATTCTTACATTGTAACTTATCAGTATCATCTCATTTATCCTTAGGCTTATCCATTGTTACACTACCAAGGACTAATGTCGGTGGAGTATAACTCGTTTCTACCATGTTCCAGACTTCGATATCTAGTGAATTAGAAAACAACGCATACGAGTTTTCCAATAGTTATAGTCCATGCCCGTGAATAAAGGTGGTCGACTAATCCCTTGGCCCTCTACAAATGCATGATCGTTATGCGCCATTACTCCCGGTGGTAAAACCGTTTTGGAGTAACCTTGCTCTGATACCAAGTGTTGGATCTTGTGGCGCCCTTAGAGGGGGGGTGAATAAGGGCTAAAATTTACTTTGAAATTTTTCTAATATATTATGATAATTTTAACGGATAAACAAGTAGATTTTTACACAACTTAAATAAGCACTTAGAAGATCATGAGAAATTGGAAATCAAATTTTATTTTCACAAGTGATGAATACAAAGGATTGTCGATCTTAATAAAGCTTAAAATCAAGGTTATGATAAAAATAAAATTCTTTTCTATTTTCCGGTCCTTCAACTAAGGACCAGCCGGCTATTAGCGAATCTCTTCCTAGATCTTGCTACTAGGCTCCCCCTAGATCTCTCCACGATCTAGACGTTGCACACAAGGCGATGATTTCCTCCAAAGCCTCACAAGGACCTAGACGTCACGCGCAAGGCGGCGATTTCCTCCTAAGCCACACACGGACTTAGACGCCACGCACAAGGCGGCGATTTCCCCTAAGCCACACATGGACTTAGACGCCACGCACAAGGCGGCGATTTCTTCTACGGATTACAAGATGATAAAATAAATTACAAAATAGAGATTAAGAAATGAAACTCCCTAAATATGAAGCTCTGAAGACGACGTCGAATCCTTGCAAAGATTGCCTGAGATACTGCGCACGGACCGTCTCTTCTTCGCTCTTGAATGTTCTTGCCAAAATGGGAGTTCTTAGAGTTTCTGGAGCTCTCTATTGAAAAGCACTCGGGAATTGGTACTCCAGAATAATGTGTAACTTCTCCTCAATGAAAAATGAGTCAATATATAAATTCTTGATGTCGTCGACTACATCTAGTTGTCGTCCGCCGACGTTATATCCTCCGGCTAACACGTGTCCCATGCGAACGAAGTGTGCGCGGGACGTGACGGTTTCCGCTGAGACGTGGAGCTGTCGTCGACGACATCGATGTCGAAATTCCGACAGTGCATGGAACTTGCAGAACGTGTGGAAACCGCTGAGATGTGGGATGTCAGATTTCGATATCTAGCTGTCGCAGACGATAGTGATTTTTCTGGAAACCGCTGAGACTTGAAACCGCTGAGACTGGAAACCGCTGAGACTGGAAACCGCTGAGACTAAAAACCGCTGAGACTGAAAACCGCTGAGACTGGGATGTCGGATTTCGATATCTAGCTGTCGCAGACGATAGTGATATTTCTGGACTATTCATTCTGAGCTCCAAACAATAATTAGCATAGTTGCATACCTATTATACCTGCACACCATAGAGAAAATAGGATCAAACACACCCGGGATTTGTTATTAGCAAACCAAGGAGTTCGGAAAACATGTTCCAACATTAATAAGCAGGTAGCTCCCCGATGATGAATGAAGAGGTTTCAGGTAACGCCTTGATTAAGTGGCTTGGGGTAAGTGTTGAGTTCCTCTGCCTCCAGGTGAAGGTAAGCACCTAGGACGTGGACGGGTACTCCGCTCCCATTCAATAATATCCCAGACTAGAGACCATTCTCCGGGCTCAGTCATGTCGGTAGATGGGAGACTCATCGGGTCGATTGATTGGTAATATCCCCGACTAGAGACCATTCTCCGGGCTCAGTCATGCCGGCAGATGGGAGACTCATCGGGTCGACTGATTGGTATTATCCCCGACTAGAGACCATTCTCCGGGCTCAGTCATGCCGGTAGATGGGAGACTCATCAGTTCGACTCGCCATATGCGGAGTGGCTTGGGAAGGTGTTGGGTTCCTCTGCCTCCAGGTGAAGGTAAGCACCTAGGACGTGGATGAGTACTCTGCCCCCATTTGGTAAGATCTCTGACTAGAAACCATTCTCTGGGCTCAGTCATGCCGGTAGATGGGAGACTCATTGGGTCGACTCGCTGCTTGAGTAAGTGACTTGGAGAGATGATGAGCTCCTCTACCTCCAGGTAAGCTAGGCCCCTAGGACGTGGATGGGTATTCCACCTCCAGTTGGTTTGAAGAGTGTTGAGTTCCTCTGCATCCAGGTAAGCTAGGCCCCTAGGACGTAGACGGGTACCCGCCCCCAACTAGTTTGGGAAGGTGTTGGGTTCCTCTGCCTCCAGGCAAGCTAAGCCCCAAGGACATGGACGGGTACTCCGCCCCCAATTACTTCGGAAAGGTGTTGAACTCCTCTACCTCCAGGTAAGCTTAGCACCTAGGACGTGGATTGGATCTCTGCCTCAGTTGCTTTGATAAGATGGTGGAGTTCCTCTACCTCTAGGTGAAGGTAAGCACCTAAGACGTGGATTGGATCTCTGCCTCAGTTGCTTTGATAAGGTGGTTGAGTTCCTCTATCTCCAGGTGAAGGTAAGCACCTAGGACGCAGACTGGTTCTCTGCCCCCAGTTGCTTTGGAAAGATGGCTGAATCCCTCCATCCCTCTGTGAGGGTAAGCACCTGGGACGTGGACTGGTTCTCCGCCCCAGGATAGTTTGGGAAACCGTTAGTTCCCTCCCCTTCCGGGTGAGCTCGGCCCCCTGGTAGGTGTGGAGTTCACTCCCACTCCATGTGAGCTCGGCTCCCTGGTAGGTGTGGAGTTCCCTCCCCCTCCGGGTGAGCTCGACTCCCTGGAAGTTGTGGAGTTCCCTCCCCCTCCAGGTGAGCTCGGCTCCCTGGTAGGTGTGGAGTCCCCTCCCCCTCCAGGTGAGATTGGCTCCCTGGTAGGTGTGGAGTTCCCTCCCCCTCCAGGTGAGCTCGTCTCCCTGGAAGGTGTGGAGTTCCCTCCCCCTCCAGGTGAGCTCGGCTCCCTGGTAGGTGTGGAGTTCCCTCCCCCTCTAGGTGAGCTTGGATCCCTGGTAGGTGTGGAGTTCCCTCCCCCTCCAAGTGAGCTCGTCTCCCTAGAAGGTGTGGAGTTACCTCCCCCTCCAGGTGAGATCGGCTCCCTGGTAGGTGTGGAGTTCCCTCCCCCTCCAGGTGAGCTTGGCTCCCTGGTAGGTGTGGAGTTCCCTCCCCCTCCAGGTGAGCTCGGCTCCCTGGTAGGTGTGGAGTTCCCTCCCCCTCCAGGTGAGCTCGGCTCCCTGGTTGGTGTGGAGTTCCCTCCCCCTCCAGGTGTGCTCGGCTCCCTGGAAAGAGTGGAGTTCCCTCCCCTTCCAGGTGAGCTCGACTCCCTGGTAGGTGTGGAGTTCCCTCCCCCTCCAGGTGAGCTCGGCTCCCTGGTAGGTGTGAAGTTCCCTCCCCCTCCAGGTGAGCTCGCCTCCCTGGTAGGTGTGGAGTTCCCTCCCCCTCCAGGTGAGCTCGGCTCCTCGGTAGGTATGGAGTTCCCTCCCCCTCCAGGTGAGCTCGGCTCCCTAGTAGGTGTGGAGTTCCCTCCCCCTCTAGGTGAGCTCGGCTCCCTAGTAGGTGTGGAGTTCCCTCCCCCTCCAAGTGAGCTCGGCTCCCTGGAAGGTGTGGAGTTCCCTCCCCCTCCAGGTGAGCTCAGCTCCCTGGTAGGTGTGGAGTTCCCTCCCCCTCCAGCTGAGCTCGGCTCCCTGGTAGGTGTGGAGTTCCCTCCCCCTCCAGGTGAGCTCGGCTCCCTGGTAGGTGTGGAGTTCCCTCCCCCTCCAGGTGAGCTCGGCTCCCTGGTAGGTGTGGAGTTCCCTCCCCCTCCAGGTGAGCTCCGCTCCCTGGAAGGTGTGGAGTTCCCTCCCCCTCCAGGTGAGCTCGGCTCCCTGGTAGGTGTGGAGTTCCCTCCCCCTCCAAGTGAGCTCGGCTCCCTGGTAGGTGTGGAGTTCCCTCCCCCTCCAGGTGAGCTCGGCTCCCTGGTAGGTGTGGAGTTCCCTCCCCCTCCAGGTGAGCTCGACTCCCTGGTAGGTGTGAAGTTCCCTCCCCCTCCAGGTGAGCTCGGCTCCCTGGTAGGTGTAGAGTTCCCTCCCCCTCCAGGTGAGCTCGGCTCCCTGGAAGGTGTGGAGTTCCCTCCCCCTCCAGGTGAGCTCGGCTCCCTGGTCGGTGTGGAGTTCCCTCCCCCTCCATGTGAGCTCGGCTCCCTGGAAAGTGTGGAGTTCCATCCCCCTCCAGGTGAGCTCGGCTCCCTGGTAGGTGTGGAGTTCCCTCCCCCTCCAGGTGAGCTCGGCTCCCTGGTATGTGTGGAGTTCCCTCCCCCTTAAGGTGAGCTCGACTCCTTGGTAGGTGTGGAGTTCCCTCCCCCTCCAGGTGAGCTCGGCTCCCTGGAAGGTGTGGAGTTCACTCCCCCTCCAGGTGAGCTCGGTTACCCGGTAGGTGTGGAGTTCCCTCCCCCTCCAGGTGAGCTCGGCTCCCCGGTAGGTGTGGAGTTCCCTCCCCCTCCAGGTGAGCTCGGCTCCCTGGTAGGTGTGGAGTTCCCTCCCCCTCCAGGTGAGCTCGTCTCCCTGGTAGGTGTGGAAATCCCTCCCCCTCCAGGTGAGCTCGGCTCCCTGGTAGGTGTGGAGTTCCCTCCCCCTCCAGGTGAGTTCGGCTCCCTAGAAGGTGTGGAGCCCCCTCCCCCACCAGGTGAGCTCGACTCCCTGGTAGGTGTGGAGTTCTCGCCTTCAACCGCAGGTCGAGTTCAATTCGACCTAAGGTGTTGAGCTTTCTCCACCTCCAGTTGAGCTCGGCTTATAGGAGGGTTGTTTAGTGAAGAAAGGTTCGCGTTCCGCCCCAACGTTAGGTTCAGTTAAAAAACTCAGTAGGAGCATCCCGTTGGCAGGGCCTTCCATGGATCGCTCTAGGATCCCACCTACTCGTCCAATAGGTGGGTTGGACTTTCTTTCCGAGCTTACGACAAGCTCGAAAAGAGCGGGGTGTAAGACCCCATTTTATTTTTCTTAAGTCTAAATCAAAACAGGTGCCTTGTGAAAGAAGTACTGATTAAATTATTTAATAAAATTCACAAAAATTACCAGAGGTCTAAACCATTATTATAAGGGCACCACCAAAGTTTCATCATCATCCAAGACTTTTTAAGCATGTAAATGTTTCTTATAAGAAGTTTCCCTAAAGGAGTTATGTCCTAATTCAAAGGGAATATTGGCTCCTAAAATTCTTATAAAATTACCCAGTGCCTATTTACACCCTATGAACCTATCCACCAAGTTTCATAACCATCAAGGGACTTCTGACCACAAAGCCTTCACAAGGTTCTAAATGCACACCTAGGTATAAAACTAGTGTTCTAGGGCTTAATCACCTCTACACCACCCCAAACCACTTATGGGGTTACTTTAGGTGATCCTAAACCAGTGGACAAGGTTCCACCTCTTAGTGAGGAGATTTGACCACAAAATTCCAAGATAAACACCATGCCCTAACTATGACCCAATTTGACCTAACTTGGGTTAACCAATTACTCAACCAAAATAGTCCCAACTGGGCTGAGATTTTTACCTAGGTCATAACATAACCCTAAGGATCATCCACCAAAATTTGGAGGGCATTGGAGGTCATTTAACCCACTAATTAATTATTAGATGATTTATGAAATTATTTCAAAAACCTTAGAAAAAGGTTCTCCTAAAAATCCCATCTTTTAGTATGTTGTGTGGGTGCATGATACTAGCCTAGGTTTTAAATATCAAGGCTATAACATCTACCAATAAAAAGTTATTCAAGGAATGGTGGTTGTACTACACTAGGGACCAGCCCCACCAAAATGGTTCTACAGGGAGCTACAGTACTCCTTTTAGGGTGAAATTAATTTTAAAACACAGTAGACTCTAAGGGCTACAACTTTGGTGTTGAACACCTTTTAATCAGAGGTGATCTAGTATTTTTAATAATTAAAACAAACTACAATAAAAAGGTGTGACAGAAATTAATATAACCTTTAATTATTAACGGAATCCTGCGTTCGACGAAAATAAAACAGCGCTCGACGAAATCATGAATAAGCTGCGTTCGACGAAATATTAACTGCATTCGACGAACAAAGAACTGCGTTCGACGAACGCCGAATAACTCTGCGTTCGACGAAAATTCTAATTGCGTTCGACGAACGAAGATCTGCGTTCGACGAACGCCGAATATTTATGCGTGCGATGAACGTCTAACTCAGTTCGACGAATTCAGAAAAGAAGCTGCGCTCGACTATTTCCTTATATATATCTGCGCTCGACTAAATTAATATCTAACAGCGTTCGACTAATTTCAAACCGTTCGACGAAATTCAAATCCGTTCGACGAAATAAATGATATAAATATAAACATTAATAAACAGATCTGACAGCTTCCTATCATCGTACCCAAGGAATGGACGGCGCGCGACAGCCCAACCTGGGCTTCTTTGCGGGGTGATTTCCCGGCCACCTGCGCCTTCTTCCGGCCAGTCAATGCCACCACCACCTCCGTTGAGGTGGTGGCCAGCGATGGGAGGTGGTTGACCGGCCGGAGGTGGTCGGATCTGAGTTTTAGAGGAGGGAAAAGAGCTCGAAACGAGCCTTTTTCGGAAGCGCAATCCGAGCCCTATTGGGCACGGATCAAGCCCCAAATTAAGAAATGATCTAGCACCAAGGGAGGAGAAGAGGATCGGACCTGAGTAGGGGCTTGGTTGCGCGAATTCCGGCGAGTTGCCATTGACGGTGCTGGAGCTTTCGGTGTCATGCTGATCTAGACCTCCTCTGCACGATTCTCACTGGAAAATTGGGGGATCTCTTCCTCTCTGAGCACTGAAGGAAATAGGGGGGTTTCAATCAGCTTGGATGGCTTTATTCCTAAAAGCCATTAAAGGCCATTAACCCAAATTTTGGTTACTCTAAATTTCATCTTAAACAGCCCCCTTGGTCATGGAAAACTCCAGAAAATGGTTGGTAACTGAAGGGGGAGATGAATGCACATCAATTGGGGAGGGATTTGAAGGATCAATTGCATTTAATCCCATGAAAGCTCTCTTTCTCTCTCTCCTATTTGGGAGAAACCTCCCTTTTCTCTCTCCTACTCAGCAATTACAGAAAATAAGAGTAAAATTAGAAATTAGCAGGCCCACTAGATGATGGATCTCTTTAGTTGGGCCTAGCCCAAATGGATTGGGCTAGATTAGGTTATAATGGGGTAATTTGACATAAATTAGGCTTAAGGGTAAATTGGTCAAATTGCAAGTCTCATGATGGGGCTTTTTGGTCCACTAGGTTCCTAGTAGCCCTATTAGGGTAAGGGTAAGGTCAATTTGGCATGGTGGAGGCTAATTAACAATAATTGAGTTAGTTTGACCAATTCAGGGTTAAAGTTGACTTTGGTCTAATTGGCCTTTTAATTTGACCCCAATGGGTCCTTGGTGCTCCAAGAGGACCCCTAATGGGTTAGGGATGCTTTGGTGGGGTCAAGGTTCAAAGTGGGGCCCCTAAATCCAATCCTAGGCTTGCTACCTGTAAATTGTTATTTGCAGACCAAGGTGGTTTTCTTCTTCTTTCCTAAGGCCAAGTGGTCTCTTCAAGCTTCCTAGGGTTTTGTCATGACCTAGTCATGACAAAACCACTCTAGGGGTCTAGCTGTTTGGGGGATGTTACAAATCCCAATAAACAAAAAATAATAATTTCGTCCTCGAAATTCAGGTTAGGTCTGAGGGGCTTCTACCGCAAGTGCTTGAACGTAACATCCCCTAAGAATGGAAGTTATTCCTGGCTCTAAGAGCACCGACTATCTCTGTGACACCAGTTTTAGTGGCTTCCAGGTCTCCTCCGGTCCATAATTTTAACACATGACTTAACCTTCGGAACCTTCTTGCACCGCAAGACTCGCACCGTCGTATCATTTATCCTGACCGGGGTGACCTAGCTACCTTGGTCAATCTATCCTCGATGTTCCAAATAAACATGTGCCTGGAGTGAGGACGTGGTAACATGTGTATGAAATCCATAATTATATCCTCGATCTTCCACTCTAACCTGGGCAGACTCTTATGCTTCTAAAGTTTTCTTCACACGTTCAAATTCTTTACTCCTTCAGGTACATCTGAGCAATCAATCATCTCTACTCTACAACTTTTCCAGTTCTTACTATTGATGGAACTAATCAAATCGTCTAGTGTCCCAATCATTTTCTACGTGAAGTTTGATTCATAAGGGCAAAATTTTGATACCTTAGGGTTTTTCACAATTCAATTTCATCAAGGAAATATCATCACGTTTATTTCACCAAATTTCTATCACTTCAACTTATTCTAGTCTTGATCTCTTTCAAATGGTCCTAAGTAAAATAAACTTAGGTCGTTCTTATTATACTAATCTCAGATACTATATTCTAATTCCAATAAGTCATCGTCTAAGATCTCGGGTTATTCATCACCATAGCTCCCAAGGTATAAGGGTTATTATTGTAGTTAAAATTTTACCATGACAGGGCGTGATTTTTAACGAATCATAAATTAATCACTTCCGAAGCCCCAAACTACCAGAACTTTCAAATAAAACTAAAGCTTGCACTACCTAATTTCAGTTCCCAACTTCCAGAAGAGCATTTGCATCCCTAAATGATTAATCTTGGCAACTTACATTTCCGACGATTCAACTAAGGTCAAGTTGTTGTTCGATCAATGATGTCTATCCATTGCCCTAGTAATACTACGGATCAATGATGTCTATCCATTGTCCAAGTAACATTGAATAAGATCGACTTCAAAGTCATTACTCCCGACATAGGAATTGCTAAATTAGATCTAAGGGGCACCCAAGTCAGTAACCAATTCGCCCAATAAACAAAAGGTAAGCTCCAATAAACAAAAGATAAGCCCCAATAGACAAAAGATAAGTCTCTATCTATTTTTGGGCTAAGTATCTTCAATATCACCATGTTATACTCATCCCAAGTATGCAAGCAATCCTTAGGGCACACAACCTTAGACTTGGGATTCTATCTTGAAACTTGTTAATTCGCTCCATTTTTCAGACTCTTCAAGGTACCCTCTACGACATCCTTAAACATGTGACCCAATCCCAAATAGGTCTCTTCTTAACTTGAATTTCTTATCCGACCCTCGGTGTTTGTCACGGTGGTTGTCTTAATGTAATCCTGTCACCGGTACGAGGGTTGAATCTAAGAGTCTCATACCATTCTGCTTATGTGTCAACTCTCTTTCTCTAGCATCTTTGGGGTATCCTCGTACCTTCACCAAAGGTTATACCTACGGTCTATTTCAGGCTAGGTCAAGGTATAAATTGTTAAGGTAAGTCACGTATCCTAGTGGAGTTTAAATCTAACTCGTTGACTAAAGGACTATCTAAAGAGATCTTTGCAGCCGGAGGTATTCCCTGCTGGGGGCAGGGTTCGTCGCAGGCTTACAAAAGAAAACTTGACACTCGCAGGGGGAAACTGACCAAGAAGATTCAGTTAAAAGTGGACCTTTTTCAATGTGATTCCCATATGGGCACACCACTGCTTCCGCTGCTAGTTTGTCCTCAAACTAAGCTCGCGCGGGGTGGCCCAGGGTTTGTGGACTTCTTTTCTTCGGATCGAGGTTTGCTCTGATACCACTTGAAAGACCCCATTTTATTTTTCTTAAGTCTAAATCAAAACAGGTGCCTTGTGAAAGAAGTACTGATTAAATAATTTAATAAAATTCACAAAAGTTACTATAGGTCTAAACCATGATTATAAGGGCACCACCAAAGTTTCATCATCATCCAAGACTTTTTAAGCATGTAAATGTTTCTTATAAGAAGTTTCCCTAAAGGAGTTATGTCTTAATTCAAAGGGAATATTGGCTCCTAAAATTCTTATAAAATTACCCAGTGCCTATTTACACCATATGAACCTATCCACCAAGTTTCATAACCATCAAGGGACTTCTGACCACAAAGCCTTCACAAGGTTCTAAATGCACACCTAGGTATAAAACTAGTGTTCTAGGGCTTAATCACCTCTACACCACCCCAAACCACTCATGGGGATACTTTAGGTGATCCTAAACCAGTGGACAAGGTTCCACCTCTTGGTGAGGAGATTTGACCACAAAATTCCAAGATAAACACCATGCCCTAACTATGACCCAATTTGACCTAACTTGGGTTAACCAATTACTCAACCAAAACAGTCCCAACTGGGCTGAGATTTTTACCTAGGTCATAACATAACCCTAAGGAGCATCCACCAAAATTTGGAGGGCATTGGAGGTTATTTAACCCACTAATTAATTATTAGATGATTTATGAAATTATTTCAAAAACCTTAGAAAAAGGTTCTCCTAAAAATCCCATCTTTTAGTATGTTGTGTGGGTGCATGATACTAGCCTAGGTTTTAAATATCAAGGCTATAACATCTACCAATAAAAAGTTATTCAAGGAATGGTGGATGCACTACACTAGGGACCAGCCCCACCAAAATGGTTCTACAGGGAGCTACAGTACTCCTTTTAGGGTGAAATCAATTTTAAAACACAGTAGACTCCAAGGGCTACAACTTTGGTGTTGGACACTTTTTAATCAGAGGTGATCTAGTATTTTTAATAATTAAAACAAACTGCAGTAAAAAGGTGTGACAGGAATTAATATAACCTTTAATTATTAACGGAATCCTGCGTTCGACGAAAATAAAACAGCACTCGACGAAATCATGAATAAGCTGCGTTCGACGAAATATTTACTGCGTTCGACGAACAAAGAACTGCGTTCGACGAACGCCGAATAACTCTGCGTTCGACGAAAATCCTAATTGCGTTCGATGAACGAAGATCTGTGTTCGACGAACGCCGAATATTTCTGCGTTCGACGAAATAGCAAAAAATCTACTATCCGCAGCCCAACAACCAACCCGAACGACCGAAATAGGAGGGGGCACCTTGGGAAGGGATGTTGGTACCCCCCTCCCTCGCGTGTGAGCAAGCACTACCCCTCCCCTCCCCCTATCATTGAAGGTGGACGGTGAGGTGATCCTTAGTGCCCTCCAAGGTGCACAGGCTCAACATTGGCTTGGGAGGGGAAGTTCCATGTGAGCTTCAGGGTATGTGGTGGGACCTCCACGCTGTAGCTTACGGGGTCCGTTTATGGACTTAGGTGTTCTCTAAGGGCAAGGTTCTTTGGTTCTCAGTGACTGGTCAAGGGTCTCGCTCAGGTCAAGTAAGGGTTAGCTGCATCCCCCTTGCGAACGTCGAGACCAGTTCTCTGGTTTCAATAAAAAGGTTCCCTAAAAAGGTTATAACTTAAATCAGAGGGGATAAGTGCTCCTAAAATTCTCATAAAATTTCCTAGGGCATATTTACTCCCTATGAACTTATCTACCAAGTTTCAAGACCATCCAAGGACCCATGCCTATATTTCCTTCACAAGGCTTAAAGTGCAACCGTAAGGTTAAAACTAGGGTCCTAGGGCATATCCACCCCCACATCACCCCAAATTACTCATGGGGGTGTCTTATGTGATCCTAAACCAGTGGCCAAAGTTTCATACCACTTGGATGAGATTTGACCACCTAATTCCAACATGCGCACTTTAACCTAGTTTGACCTAATTTGACCAAACTTGGGTTAGCAAATTACCCAACCAAATCAGTCACATTTGTGCTGAAATTTTTACCAGGGTTATATAATAACCCTAAATAGCACCCACCAAAATTTGGAGGGGATTGGAGGTCATTAGACCGTATAACTAAATAATATATGAATTATTAAATTATTACAAAAACCTTAAAAAATGTTCTCCTAAAATTCTCATCTTTGGATATGTTAAGGGTGTAGGTACAAATAGCATAGTTTTCAATTTTCAAGTCAATATCATTTCCCAATCAAAAGTTATTCAAGAAATGGTGGTTGTCCTACACTAGGGACCAGTCCCACCAAAATGGACCTACAGGGAGCTACATTACTTCTTTTGGGCTGAAATAAATTTTAAAATAACGTAGACTCTAAGGGCTACAACTTTGGTGTTGATCACTTTTTCTGTAGAGGACCCTAAGTATTTTTAATAATTAAATTTATGTACTGCAAAAAAAAGACAGAAATACGAATTAAATCAATAGCACACATCTTGATGCAAGATTGGAGGGCATCCACTCATCTTCCTCCTCTAGCCGACGGTGGAGATTGCCCCGACCTGTAGCCCATTTATCTTGGTTTTCCTGGCCACCCACGCCCCTCCCCGGCCAGCCAATGCCACCACCACCTTCCTTGAGGTGGTGGTCGACGATGGGAGGTCTTGGCCGGCCGATGGTGGCCAGAACCGGTGGTTTAGACAAGAAGAAAAACCTCCAAAAATGGAGATTTCGGCCATGTTAATTGGGAACCAATTGGCCCCAAATCCTTGCCAATTTTTAATGTAGATCTATCCACTAGAGAAGAGGAGAAGAACCAGACCTTCTTGGAGCCCGACGACGATGGCGACGGTGTTCGGCCATGGCTTTTCCCTTCTCCAGCGAGCTTGCCCGATCTCTCCATTCTCCACCAAAACCTTCGATCCAATATATGATTTCGACTGTCATCCACCTTTTGAAGCTAATGGTGGAGTTGGATTTGAGAATGGGGGGTTGTATAGGGGGAATTTGAGGGGTGAAAATTTCGTCCATGGCCATTAATGACCATTAAGCCTAATTTCGTCCGTGGTGAAAACTCCCCATTTCAACCCCCATGTGGGCTGGAAAACTCCTAAAATTCTTGTAACATCCAGGGGAGATGAATCCCCATCAATTGGGAGAGCATTTGGCCTCCCCTGGCCATGAATGTCATTACTTCTCTCTTTCTCTCTCCTCCATTTTGGGGGAAAATGGGATTTTCTCTCTCCTGGCCGAATTCTCTAAAATTGAATGGCAATTTTAGTAATTCCCAACCCCATTAGGTGGTGGACCACCTCAATTGAGTCTAGCCCAAGTGGATTGGGCTTGATTAGGTCAAAATTGGTTATTTTGACCTAAATTTAGGGTGGAGTTGACTTTGGTCAATTTGACCATTTGGGTTGGCCTCAATGGGTGGTTAGTGACCCATTGGCCTCCCCTAAGGGTTAGGAAGGTCTAAGTAGGGTCAATTTGGCAAAGTGAGGGTCAATTGACCCTTAATAGGCCACTTTGACCAAAACATGGTTATAGTTGACTTAGGTCAAATTGGTCAACTTGGTGGCCCCATGATGAGGTTTTTTAGTCCATTGGGTCCCTAATATCCTTATAAGGGTAGGGGCAAGGTCAATTTGGCATGGTGGAGGCCAATTGACCCTAATTAGGCTACTTTGACCAATTTAAGGTTAGGGTTGACTTTGGTCAATTTGGCCTCTTTGGTTGACCCCAATGGGTCCTAGATGCTCTAAGGGATCCTCCAAAGGGTTAGGTGTGCCATGGTGGGGTCAAAGGGTCAAGGTGAAGCCCTAAAGTCCAACCCTAAGCTTGGTAACTAGAAATTACTATTTGTAGACCAAGGTGCTCTTCTCCTTCAAGCCTAAGGCCAAGTGATCTCTTCAAGCTTCGTAGGGTTTTTTCATGACTTAGTCATGACAAAACCACTCTAGGGGTCTAGTTGTTTGGGGGATGTTACAAATGGACCCCATTTGGTAACCCTCATTAGGACTTTCTATTACGCCTAAAGCAAACCAATTTTCATTCTGATGAGATGAACATGGGCGAATCGCGCGCCATTTCTCTTTTCCCATCTCTGTCGCGTAAAACTGACGGCTCTCTTTCCTTATCCAATTCGGCTCCTGGTGAAAGAAAAGAAAAACTGCAGAATACATTTCTCTCTCTCCTCCAGGCGACCTTCATCTGCTGCAAAAGCTCACCGATGTTCATCGCCGACCTTCATCCCTACTATCGACGATTTTTTCCTCCTCTTTGGTTTCAAGAAAACCTAAGTCGACACCGATCTGATTCAAGCAACCTCTTGCATCGTTTTATAGACATCCTGCCAAGGAGTCCTCCCTCTGTCGTTTCAGTTACTGCAGAGAAACGCCTGTGCCAAGATTTTACGGTAGCAGACTTGATCACACTCAAATGTATGGCGTTGCATATTTTATATTAAGGCTCTGTTTGGTTGGGCTGTTGCTGATGGAAAGCTGCTGATGAAAAGCTGCTGATAGAAAAATTGCTGATTCTGGAAAACGGAGTTTTGTTAAAAACTGTTTGGGTGAAATGGAGTTTGTAAAATGGAGTTTGTAAAATGGAGTTTTGAAAAAGTTGTTTGGAAACAAAACGGAGTTTTGAGCGATTTTTTTTTACCGAATATCAGAAAAATATATATATTTTCCATCATATAATACCAAACACACAATAATAATGTCCACATTAACCATATATCATGATATCTCCTACGATCTAGATTCATACAACTGATCTGTTATACTATCACGTAGCGCGATCATCTCCTCCACACCACCTGCAGTGTCAGGGCATGTATCTTGTCGCTCTTGTGTGACCAGTCCATCATCTCTACCCCTCTGCTCGGACTCACTGAAATCAAAATCCACGCGCGAAGGGTGACGACGAATGAAATTATATAAAATCATCGTGGCCATGACAATATGTGCATGTTTGTCGAAGCGATAGCTTGGCATGTCCCGCAGTATGGCCCACTTCTTCTTCCAAACCCCGAACGATCGTTCTATCACACTTCTAAGCGATGAATGACAATTTTAGTAATTCCCAACCTCATTAGGTGGTGGACCACCTCAATTGAGTCTAGCCCAAGTGGATTGGGCTTGATTAGGTCAAGATAGGTTGTTTTGACCTAAATTTAGGGTGGAGTTGACTTTGGTCAATTTGACCATTTGGGTTGGCCCCACTGGGTGGTTAGTGACCCATTGGCCTCCCCTAAGGGTTAGGAAGGTCTAAGTAGGGTCAATTTGGCAAAGTGAGGGTCAATTGACCCTTAATAGGCCACTTTGACCAAAACATGGTTATAATTGACTTAGGTCAAATTGGTCAACTTGGTGGCCCCATGATGAGGTTTTTTAGTCCATTGGGTCCCTAATATCCTTATAAGGGTAGGGGCAAGGTCAATTTGGCATGGTGGACTCCAATTGACCCTAATTAGGCTACTTTGACCAATTTAAGGTTAGGGTTGACTTTGGTCAATTTGGCCTCTTTGGTTGACCCCAATGGGTCCTAGATGCTCTAAGGGATCCTCCAAAGGGTTAGGTATGCCATGGTGGGGTCAAAGGGTCAAGGTGAAGCCCTAAAGTCCAACCCTAAGCTTGGTAACTGGAAATTACTATTTGTAGACCAAGGTGTTCTTCTCCTTCAAGCCTAAGGCCAAGTGATCTATTCAAGCTTCCTAGGGTTTTTTCATGACTTAGTCATGACAAAACCACTCTAGGGGTCTAGTTGTTTGGGGGATGTTACAAATGGACCCCATTTTGGTAACCCTCATTAGGACTTTCTATTAAGCCTAAAGCAAACCAATTTTCATTCTGATGAGATGAACATGGGCGAATCGCGCGCCATTTCTCTTTTCCCGTCTCTGTCGCGTAAAACTGACGGCTCTCTTTCCTTCTCCTATTCGGCTCCTGGTGAAAGAAAAGAAAAACTGCAGAATACTTTTCTCTCACTCCTCCAGGCGACCTTCATCTGCTGCAAAAGCTCACCGATGTTCATCGCCGACCTTCATCCCTACAATCGGCGATTTCTTCCTCCTCTTTGGTTTCAAGAAAACCTAAGTCGACACCGATCTGATTCAAGCAACCTCTTGCATCATTTTATAGACAGCCTGCCAAGGAGTCCTCCCTCTGTCGTTTCGGTTTACTGCAGAGAAACGCCTGTGCCAAGATTTTACGGTAGCAGACTTGATCACACTCAAATGTATGGCGTTGCATATTTTATATTAAGGCTCTGTTTGGTTGGGTTGTTGCTGATGGAAAGCTGCTGATGAAAAGCTGCTGATAGGAAAATTGCTGATTCTGGAAAACGGAGTTTTGTTAAAAACTGTTTGGGTGAAATGGAGTTTGTAAAATGGAGTTTTGAAAAAGTTGTTTGGAAATAAAACGGAGTTTTGAGCGATTTTTTTTTACCGAATATCAGAAAAATATATATATTTTCCATCATATAATGCCAAACACACAATAATAATGTCCACATTAACCATATATCATGATATCTCCTACGATCTAGATTCATACAACTGATCTGCTATACTATCACGTAGCGCGATCATCTCCTCCACACCACCTGCAGTGTCAGGGCATGTATCTTGTCGCTCTTTTGTGACCAATCCATCATCTCTACCCCTCTGCTCGGACTCACTGAAATCAAAATCCACGCGCGAAGGGTGGCGACGAATGAAATTATATAAAATCATCGTGGCCATGACAATATGTGCCTGTTTGTCGAAGCAATAGCTTGGCATGTCCCGCAGTATGGCCCACTTCTTCTTCCAAACCCCGAACGATCGTTCTATCACACTTCTAAGCGATGGGTGCGCATGATTGAACATCTCTCGACGTCCTTCTGCGCGACGTCCACCACGGGCAAAGTCAGGCAGATGATACCTTGTATCTTGATATGGTTTTAAATATCCTTTCTGTAGAGGATAGCCAGAATCAACCAAGTAATATTTTCCTGAAACATATTAAAAAATGTTTAACAACAGAAAATATTTAAAGTAATAATTAGATGAACTGATTTTTTATTATTTACCTTGAGATGGATGAGGGAACTTATAACGAGGATCAGTTATGACATAATTGAAAATGCGACTATTGTGCGCCGATCCCTCCCAACCTGCCATAACAAAAGTGAAACACATATTGAAATCACAGGCCGCCATGACATTTTGTGTCAGTCTGCCCTTTCTCCCAATATATGGAACTTGACTTCCTACTGGTATGCACGCGTCGACATGTGTTCCATCTATTGCTCCAACACAATCTTTAAAAAAAAGGCATATAACGCCTGTCATACATAATCTCTGGCGGAATGCAACCGAAAGACCTATCTGATGGCTGTATCACTTCCTCGGCCAACTGCAACAAAGCACGAATACCACGAGCAAAAAATCTGCTAGTAGTCTCCGTTGAGTGCTGAAACCGCTCGCGTGTTTTTCTCATTGATTCATTATGAGACAATATATATATGGTCAATGCTAGGACTTCTCTGGCTGCAGTTCTTCTTGTTCCCTGAAAACCACACTTCTCTTCGAGAGCATGCAATAAATCTATAAAAATTTCTTGACTCATCATGAACGAGTCATGAAATCTAACTCGAGTCCCACGAAGTAGCTCTCCGACCCAAATATCGTCTGTTTGCTTTGAAGTCATGGATGGAACTGGATGGTTTAACATCGAGGTGTGTTCGGAGATATAACATATTGCTGCCACCACATTTTGATGATGGCTAATAACACAATTTCTTCTAAAGATGGCGTGCTTCTCGTGCTCTGCTCTGGTATTCTCCGATTCATCACTAGACATTTTCTGTTAGAAAAATAATTAACACTATCAGCAAGTAATTAACATTATCACCAATTAATTAACATTATCACAGAACTCAAGCAAATTTCTAATAATGTTCATAATGTCCACATTTAAACAACATAATATAATATCCATAATGTTCACAAACATAATATAACAAAACAACACACAAAGTCTCTCTACTACGCCCCACGAGTATAGCGGTTTTTCAACCACTTGATATTCATGCCTTCTGGAAGGCACATGAAAGTCTCTCTATGTTTTGCTTCCATCAAATATGTGGTGGCAAAATCATAGAAGTCTTCATCAGACTGCACTTCTGAGTACGTGCCTAATTTTTCTAGTGCATGTCCAATAGTGAAAGAAGAAGATGAAATCTTGGGTGGCTCCTAGATGCATCGACTTATGATTTTCGAGGACTCGGCCAAATCTTCTAACACCGAGCTAGCAGCTTTCTTCTTTCTTTTGCTCCTTTTTTTGCTTGTTTCAGATAAATTTGTTGTCTCAGCTGGTTGAGGAGCTCCGATAACCTCAAGGTCATCATGTTCATCCGCTGACATTTCTCTTTCATCAATAGACTCCGTACCAAGATTCGTGGTGTGAGGGGTGCAAGAATGATGCCCTGTAGCGACAACCGAACTAAACATCAAGTTCAGTTTATCCTCTAACTCTGGGGGGATTCCGGCATACCGAAATTTCTTTGTCGTCGGGACAACCTACAAAATAAAGTATTTTAAAATTAGACATTGAGGAATTTTAAGTTAAGAAATTTCTTTGCAAATGAATTTAAGTAAAAAAAATACCTTCAATCTTTCGTCCCACCACTCGTCTGAGGTGTCTATAGTCTTTCTTGATGCATTCCAACCCAAACCGGTCTCACCACGCTTCAACTCTGTCCATAATTTCCACTCTTTCTTCAAATGATCCAATTTATTCTTAAGTCGGACTTTATCATATTTTTTCCCGGTTTGCATTTCAAATTTATTCATAACATTTATCCACCCTGTTTATTAAAATGTGTGGTGGGTCGATTCCCAAGTTCTATCTCTTTTATGCAGATATCACAGAATAACAGCACATCATTGTTGTCCCACATAGCGGCCACTCCATCATCTTTGGTTTTGCCCATCCTTAAAAAATTGAACAAGATTTGACCTAAACAACATTTTAAGAATAAAACACACACACATACATACAACATATAAACACACACACACACACACAACACACACACACACAATATATAAACACATGAACACCAACACACACACACACATGAACACCAAGCACATACACATGAACACCAAACACAACACACACACATATGTATATGAACACACACACACAGCACACATGTATATGAACACACACACACACATACATATCAACACACACACACATGTATATGAACACACACACACACATATACATATCAACACACACACACACACACACATATACATATCAACACACACACACATGTATATGAACACACATACACAACACACATGTATATGAACACACACACACACATATACATATCAACACACACACACACACACAGCACAACACACACATCAACACCAGCATACACATACACATCAACAACACACACATCACACCAACAACACACACATCACACCAACAGCAACACCAACATACACATACACACACACACATCAACAACCCAAATACACACACACACACACATCAACAACCCACATACACACACACACACATCAACAAATACACACAACAAAAATACATACACATACACACACACACACACCAACAACACACATACACACACCAACATCACACAAACAGCAAGTACACAGCAATAAGCCAACCATAAATCCACAAAAACAGCCATAATAAGGAGGAGGAGAAGAAGATGCTTACAGTGAAGATCTGGAGCCCGAAGAGGAGAACGGGGGTGGATCAGCGCGAAGATCTGGAGCCCGAACCCTAACACCTGCAAGAGAAAGACGATGAGAATCGGAAAACGGAACCCTAGATCTGCGAGAGCAGGGAAAAGGCGAAAAATCGGTGAGAGATACTGACCAACGGCTGGGAAATCGCAGAATCGGAAAACGCTGCTGGGAAATGGCCGCTGGGAAGGGGGAGGAAGGGAAATCGACCGCTGGTTTGGGGGAGGAAGGAGAAATCGCCGCTGGGACGGGGAAGAAGAAGAACACGCGCGGGTAATGCTTTTGCGGCCAGACGCGAAGAAAAGCCGTGGTCGGACCATAATAGAAAATTGCGGACATAAGTAAACGGCTTTTTCGAAATAAGCTGCGCCAAACGCCGCTTCCGCACTAAACACCGGTGTGTTTCCACCGCACAGCAGCCTATAAGCCACACCAAACGCCACCTAATTTTATGACCTTAACAGAGATCATTTATGATTGAGCCTTTTTAAATTATACAAAGATTCACGTGCTCATTCTCATGATCATGTATATTGTTATCTAAATCCACATGTCCCTCATTATGATTAGTTAAGGTAACCTGCATGTGCCGATTCTTTCTCATCGAAAAGATTAAACTTTAAATTGCTCTTGTATGCTAACGAGATCCATTGATGTCGTGGATTTCATAAAAGGAACACCTCAATACTCTTGGGAATTGCCGCCATGATGAAGCACAAGCTTGAAGCGAAAATAGGTATACATTAATTTCCGCACTTTATTGGTATACTTATTTGTTTCTACTACTTTATATTGTGTGTTTCTTTATTGTTTAATTGATTAGAAATTATTTCCTACATGCTACTCCAAATTAGAGATTGATACTCTTTGAATGAGTCGATCCTGCATTTTTCAATTGTTGTTGAATTCAGTAATCAGTGTTATCAAAATTTTATCGATACTACTAATTAGCGCAGCGACACCTATATTTTACTTATCGGCAGGCTGCAGAGGAAGAGCACGAACTATAAGCGGGAAAGAATGCCTAAAATACTCTTGGCTGAATAATAGAAATGTTTTTTTTTTGAATCAGAAATTAATATTATAACTTCTACTAAATTTTGGTACGAAATGTGCCAAAAATCCTTTAAAAACAAAACTAGCCGTGAATAAAAAGACTACCGGTCCGGTCCGGGACCGGTCTTTTAAAAGACCAGTCTTTTGGCCGACCGGTCCCGGACCGGTCCCGTCTAAACCAGTCCCGATCCGGGACCAGTTTTTCCCCTCTGGAGGAGGACCGGCTGGGACCGGAGGACTGGTCCTAACCGGTCCCGGACCGATCTTTTTTTATTTAATTTTTTTTAAATATAAAAAGAGAGTGAGGTGAGAGAGAGTGATAGAGAGAGAGAGGGAGGGGGTCAGATGATAGGGGGGGGGGGGGGTTATAAATTTTTTTTTAAATGAGAGAGAGGGGGGTTATTAATTTAAAAAAAAAATATATTTTTAAATAGCCTAGGGCCTAGGCTGTGCAGCCTAGGCCATAGGATGTGCAGCCTAGGCCCTAGACTGGCGCAGGCTGCACCAGCCCAGCTGCTGCAGCAGACCAACATCATTAATTGTTGTCGGTTAGGTAACAACTGTTACCAACAGCTCTTTTAAAGAATTGTTTTAAGTTTTAACAACTCTTTAAAGAGCTGTTAACAGCTAACAACTCTTTTAAGAGCTGTTTTAACAGCTCTTCACGGGAGTCCCGGTTCCGGTCCTATCCCAGGAAGACCGGTCTTTTATCGGTCCCAGTCCAGGAGCGGTCTTTTACCGGTCCCAGTCCCGGACCGGTCTTTTACCGGTCCCAGTCCGGGACCAGTCTTTGAGGGAAAAAGGGGAACTAGTAGGGACCTCTGGGACCAGTCCGGAACCGGTCCGAGACCGAATCAGTCCTAACTTGGACTGGTCCCCAGCCGATCCTAACCAGTCCGGTCCCAACCGGACCGCTTAGGACCGGTTTTTTTGTACCCGAAACTGATTTTGCTCAATTCCATGAATTTTCAAAATGAACTGCAGCGACCAATTCATCGAACATTTGCGCCGGTTTTAGGTCTCACCAATATCCGCTCCTCTTCCGCTCCCGATCCCGCGCGCAGCTCCTCGCCGTTGCACCTCCAGCGCCGCCGGTAGTCCTCTTCGTCCTCTTTCTTCTTTTTCTTCCTCTTCCTCTTCCTCTTCTTCGCCCTCTTCTTCTTATTCCTCCTCTTCCTTTTCTTCTTCTTCCTCTTCTTCGCCAAATAGTCCGCCCCTCCTCCTCCTTCTTCCTCCTCTTCCTTTTCTTCCTCCTCTTCTTCTTCCTCTTCTTCTTCTTCGTCTTCTTCTTCGTCTTCTTCTTCCCCTGCTTCTTCTTCCTCTTCTAATTTTTCATTTTTATGTTTTTTTATTCATTTCAGTTTTTTATTTCTCTCCATCTCAATCTCCTCCTCACCTCATTATACCGATCTCTTCCTAGATTTCCATTGTTTTGATCTTTTTAGAGGCTTTGGTTCTGTATTGATCGTCCTTTTTTCTGGTTAGCTGCTACTGGGAGGAAGATCAAGATCAGCCTCTACGGTAGGATTCACTTAGTGGCCTCCGTCTCTTGTCTCTCTTCCTATGGAAGACTCTGCGAAGAGGAGGGACAGGCTACAAGCCATGCGCATGGAGGCGTCTTCTTCCTCAACCGACAAGCCTTCCCCTTCTTTCTCCACTCCAAACATGCCCCTCTCGAATCCTCTGATCTATCCGTCTGTTCCTTCCCTGGAAAGCCAGCTATCTCCGCACAGATTCGACTACTATACCGACCCCACGGCGGCCTACTTTTCTGCAGGTAGAAACATGAACAAGAAAGGTGAAGACGCCGGACATGACAGCTATTGTCGTCCCCCCATTTTTTCCTCTCCTATCCGCAGCGCCTCACCGCTGAGCTATACGGCATCCCAACAATTCGGTAATTTTTCTTTCGTAATATTTCCCTTTTTTGGTAAATGTGGAATCTTCATGGTTGAATTTAAAAAAAAAATTTATTTTAGGAAAAATATTTGTGGCACCTTATAATTTAGAGGAAGGACAATTGATCCCATATTCTTTACAACAACTCCAATGGGAATCTCTATAACCTCATATTTAAAGATCCCTATTGTACCATGTTCTCCAAATATGAAGAACTTGGGTGTTCACTCCAACCATGTTCTCCATATGTGGAGAACATAATATTTTTGTATGTATATGCATATATATATGCATATGTATATATAAATATATATATATATAATTATAATGATAAATTTTTTTATTAATTTATTTTTTGCATTACTTGATTGATGAGGAGAAAGAATCCAATGTTGTGAAGCGACTGGAGGACTGCGATATCGACTAGAATGCAATGTTGTGTAGCAAGTACTAGGACTGCAATATCGTCTTGAAGACCTACCGCCGACGGTATCGCTAACGCCCAACGTTAGCCTTCTCGACGACACAATATAGCTTCGAGACGACAAACTGGACCTTTTAGTCGATATAGCTACCGCCAACGGTAGTACTTACCGCGCGACGTTAGCCTTCTCGACGACAAGCCGTTTCGACGCAAGTCGTTTCGACGACAAGCCTTTTCGGCGACAAGCCTTTTCGGCGACAAGCCTTCTTGACGATACACTACTGCCAGCGGTACCACTACCGCGCGGCGTTAGTGGTCTGCTACCAATTATGCTTTGTTTATTACCTCTAGCATTGGATTCTCTAGCATTTGATTCTTATCACTTCACGTATCACTTCTCCAATAAAGATGTAAACAATGTTTTAAAAAAACTATATAAACACCACTACTGGCTAACCACATATACTTCCATCGTACAAAAATGAACTATGGAGCAGGGTCATCCCATTTGCGATCTCCATCGTCTTCAGATGATGAATTATTTTATCAACAAATTCATCAGTGGGAAGAAGACACAGATGAATGGGAGAAAGAAGATGAAATTTTAGCTCGTATTTATACCTCCAACAATGCCAAAATTGTAGCTCAACTTCAAGATGATGAACGTCTGAGATGCAGAGGTTCAGTACCTCGTCACGTGGTAATCAACCGGGGGAGGATTGAAGGTAATACTACTCCAACCATATGGTAATCAGTACCTGGTTCTTCAAATATGGAGAATTTGGTTGTTCAACTTCAACCATGTTCTCTATATTTGAAGAACAAGATATTTTTTAATATATGTAAACTTCCTTCTCTTCTTATTTGTCTGAAAAGGTAAAATCAACAGGTAAAACTCCTAAAAACTTACAGATATAAATTTCAAAAATATGTAAAAAATATAACCAATAAAATAATATTTTAATAATAATATGATAAATAATAATTAAAAGGTATTCAATATTAGTCTCGTTTTGTAGGTCTCGACAAGACGATTTTATTGAAATATTATATGTTATAATTGGAAAAGTATATTAACGGTTACGGAAGTTATAAATTAATATAGAAGTTTGATAAAAAACAATTAAATATTAAAAAAAAAGAAAAAAAAAAGAAATGGTGGGGCGGCATTTTCTCTCCCCTCCTCTAAATTTAGTGGAGTAGAGAGAGCATCGGCATTTATGCCGATGCTTTTGGCGACCGGTTGGAGCAAAATCGATCGACATTTCTAGAGAATGTAGATCGTCATTTATGTCGATGCTTTTGGCGACCGGTTGGAGCAAAATCGATCGACATTTCTAGAGAATGCCGATCGGTTTGAGATGCTCTTACAAATGGATAATTAGAGCCCTGTACTTTCAAAAGTAGGACAAATTTATATATATCAAAAGTAAATACAATTAAAATAATTTTAATATGAAATCTCATTTTTTTATGTAAATTAAACTTAGTCTTTAAGATTTAATTTTTATCTTAATTTGAAATTGAAATTAAAAGAGTGGATAGTGGGTTTGTAACCCTGGCCACTTGAGTAAAAAAGGTAAATATCAACCCCTATGCCATATGAAATTTCATGAAAAGATGGATGCATTTTTTCTTATATTAAATTGTATATTGTTATATTTATCTGAAATTTAATTTCTTGATACATCATTATCTCAAACTGAAATAGAAATCCTCTATGTTGCAGTGCTCGAATAATTAATTTTTTTTCTTGAGCCTTAGTATTTGCATGATCTTTAGTTCCCAACTTCTCTCGAGCAACTACCTTGATTTCTTCATCTAACCTCATGTATGTCTCCGTTATTCTCAAATAGCAAAATTAATATTTTTTCTCTTTAGCCATCATCATAATATACTGTTGATGTTTTTTTTCCACAAAAGCTCTGCACAGCTCTTCTATGGTGTGGGTCTTGGCGCGTCCAGTGACCGTTTACTTTTATTGTGAGATTTGGAGACGAGAGTGGAGTTTTTTTTAGTTAACGATCGCAAATTGTTTAGAGTGCTTTAGTAGTGTTTTAGGGTACTCGTGAACTCTTTTCTGGGAGGGAGCGAGTACTTTGAGGAACTTGAGTTGATCTTCCAAGCCCCTCTAGCTATAGTATTGGTCCTATTTATAGACTCAGGGGGATTGCCTTGCAGACAACTTTCCTTCATCCGGGATGCCCGCCCTCTAAGATGGTTGTAGGGGATTCTAGCACCTTCTAGGGTGCTCTAGCTTGTGCTACAATGACCTGCGAGTACTCTCAGTGTGCAAGTACGCTGAATGCGAGTTCTTTCTGATTGGAGGATGCTTCTGGAGCAGTCGTTCTGATATGGGGCGGGTGCGAGAACTTAGTACCTAGAGAATACACACCTCGCCACCCCTTTAATTGTGAGTACACCTTTGGCGAGAACGAAATCTAAAACCGCTTCCTTGCTTAAGAAAAATGGGTACGGTGTAAACAACCCAAACAATTATCCCCTTATTTTTCCAAATCTCTAAAAGAGATTTCAGAAAAATTAAAACTGGTGAGAACTCTACTCACATTTTTCAAAGCAGCCTCATGCCTATAAATACCAGTAGGTCGGTCATTTGGTCTGTACGTTTCTTGTGCGAGCCTTCGTTCTTTCGAGTGCGAGTACCGTTGAGATGGAGAAATTGAAAAAGGTGTCTGGTCTCAGCGATCTTCTGGCTCGGGCGAGATCATTAAAATCACCCGCTTCTCCTGCTGCGACCTTTCTGGATAAAACCGTTAAAGCTAAAACGAAGACGAAAAAAGTTAAGACTCCGCGAAATCCGCTTCTGGCCAAGGGAATTTACCCGTCTCGCCCTTCATTGATATTACCGGGTCCCCCAGTGTATACTCTCCCCCTGCTAAGGATGATGTCGCCCTATTGACAGTCGAGGTGAGAACCTATAACATATCTGCGGTTTTGACACTACCTGCGAGTTCTTCGGGACCTCCAAAAGGTATAATTTCCTTGATTTGTTATTACACGTGCATGATTATATGAACCTCGACGGCGATGGTGAAGATATTGTTAATGTAGCTGCGAGATTAGATCCTACTTCGGTGCTTTGGCTGGCAGGCTTGGAAGGTGAGTTTCAAAGCATCGTGGTTTCAGGCAGTTCTATTGGCGATGTTTTAGAGCGCCAATATACTTCTAGTGTTGCGACGCTGATCATTCAAACGAATCAGATTTGAAAAGAGCCCAACTGGAGATGAAGAGAGAAGTAGATCTCTTGCTGAAGGCAAAAGCGGATAACGATTTGGCGAGATTGTTGGCAGAACTTACTGAACTAGAAGAGGGAGATTTTGAGAAGACTGATACTGTTAAAGAAAAAAGAACGACGGAGGAAAAGAAAGCAGAAGTCAAAAGTTCTAAGGGAGATGTAGTGGTGGAGGTGGGAAAACCGCAGAAGAAAGGAGTGAATGCAACTATGGAGGAGAAGAAAAGTAATATTGTGAAGGCAGTTGTGACTAATGTCATAGATGAAGAAGAGAAGAGAAAGGAGGAGTTGACAGTGAGTAAGGATGCCGAGGAAGAGAAGAAGAAAAAAGATACGGCAACGAATAAGGCTGCGGAGGAGAAGAAGAAAAAAGAGATGGAGGCAGCGGCGAATAAGGTCACCGAAGAGAAGAAGAAGAAAGAGGAGAAGGCGACAACGAATAAGTCCGACAAAGAGAAAAAACAAGAGGAGGAGGCGGCGAATAAGGCCGCCGAAAAGGAGGAGAAGGTGACAGTGAATAAGGCCGCCGAAGAGAAGAAAAAGATGGAGAAGGCGGCGACGAATATGGCCGCCAAAGTTATGAATATGGAGGAAGAGACGACGCATAAGGCCGCCGAAGAGAAGAAGAAAGAGGAGGAGGAGGCGGTGAATATGGCTGTCGAAAAGAAGAAGAAGAAAGAGTCTGCAACAAAAAGGGTTGGCGAGGAAAAGAAAAAGAAGAGGAGGCAGCGACGAATAGTGCCACCGAAAAGAAGAAGAAAAAGGAGGAGGAAGCTACAATGAATAAGGTTGCCGAAGAAGGAAAGAAGAAAGAAGTATTGAACGAGGGGAGGAAGAGAAAAGACAGGATCCTAGGGGGGAGTGATGGGACTGGTCCGAATGCGAAAAGGAAGGCTGGAGCTGTCGCGCAGCAGAAGGCGGTGAGAATAGATGGGGTTGAGGAAGGAGAGATCGAGGGAGTCGCTCTAGGGACTAGCGAGAAGGACTTAACTACTATCCTTAGGGGTATGGAGACTTTTGTCCTCCTATAAGGTCTGATGGGGGTGAACACATTCTTCCTAGCAACGGTTCTAAAGAAAAAGAAGTACTCGGTGCAAACGGGCTCAGGATTAAGCAAGATATGATCTCGTTATGTCGCGAGGCGAACCTGCGGCGATCTTTATGCTTAAGGCCACACCGCCAAAGTAGAGATGCAGCGCATTTCTAGAAGGTGACTTGGTCATCCCTCCTGAAGAATTGAAGATGAGACGTCTTGAGATGGAAAATGCCGAGAAAATGAGACCTAATGGTGCGAGTTTTAGACCCGAACCATCCGGAACCAGGAGATTTCCACCTCCGCCCCAGAGGCGCGATTACATAGGTAAATTTTCACTTTTATGCTAATTCGTCCATTCTTAGCACCTCTGTATATGAACAAAAGAGATATACAAAATTGTGTCAACTACAGAGGAATTTAATTAATGAGTCATACCATGAAACTATGCGAATGAGTAATAGAAATAAGAGTAAGACAAGAGACTAGTATCTCAGAGAACCAATTTGGATTCATGTCAGGGCGGTTGACAATGAAAGCTATACTTCTCTTGAGGAGACTCATTGACAACTATCGGGAAAGAAAACAAGATTTGCATATGCTGTTTATTGACCTTGAGAAGGCTTATGATAGGGTTTTAAGAGAGGTCTTATGAAGAGTTTTAGAAAAGAAAGGTGTAAATGTATCATACATTGACATAATCAAAGATATGTATACAAATTTAGTGACGAGGGTGAGGACATCTGGAGGATTAACACAGGAATTCCCTATCACTGTTGGCTTACATCAAGGGACAGCTTTAAGCACCCATCTCTTTACCCTTATCTTAGATGAGCTCACCAGACATCCAAAAAATAATACCTTGATGTTTATTGTTGCGGATGATATTGTTTTGGTCGATGAGATGCGCGAGGGTGTAAACGCGAAACTTGAATCTTGGCGAGACACTTTAGAAAAGAAGGGTTTTAGGTTGAGCAGGGCAAAGACGAAGTATATGGAGCTTAAATTTAGCAGTGCAAGAAGGACGAATGACTCCCTTATTGAGTTGGGTGATCAAGATATTTCACGCATTGAGTGCTTTAAATATCTGGGATCCATAGTTCAAAAAGATGGAGGTGTAGATAAAGATGTGATACATAGAATCCAAGTAGGTTGGTTGAAGTGGAGAGGCACGTCAGGGATCTTATACGATCGTAAAGTACCATTAAAACTTAAATGCAAGTTTTACCGTACTGCAATTAGACCAGCGATGCTCTATGGTTCTAAGTGTTGGGCAGTGAATTGTGTACATGAGCAAAAAATGGGAGTTACGAAAATGAGAATGCTTACGTGGATGTGTGGACACACGAGACTGGATAAAATTAGGAATGAATGTATCAGGGATAAGACATGAGTGACCCTAATAAAGAGAAAATGCAAGAAGCTCGACTAAGATGGTCCAGACACATACAAAAGAGACCATTAGAGGCACCTGCTAGGCGTTGTGAGAGTTTAGTCACTAGGCATGTTAAACGGGGGACAGGTAGACCAATAAAGACTTGGAATGAAACTATAAGGAAAGACATAATGTACTTAGGCATTAGTGAGATTATGACTAAAGATAGGGCTCAATGACGACAAAGAATCCATATAGCCGACCCCACTATAGTGGGATAAAGGCTTGAGTGTTGTTGTTGTATGCTAATTCGTCTGTTCTCTTTGACCGCGTTGCAATGCCTTGTTGTTCCTTTCAGATTCCAGGTCTGCTCCGGTAAGAGCTCCAAGTCATACAAACGAGGAATACCAGCGAGTTCTCCACGATAACGACTCGTTATGGAGGCGAGTTCAGAGCTTGGAGCGAGGACATGTAGAGTTAGTTACAGAGATGAAGAGATTTTCCGGGCAACACAAGGAAGCAGTGAGAGAAAGTACCTCTAGTTCGACGGAGAAGTCGAAGGAGAAGATGGCTCCGGATGCGAATACACCAATTCCTAATGTGGACAAGAGCGGAAAAGCAAAGGAAAAGACTCGCTTGGAGAAGGATAAAACGGGAATCCATGCCATAATCGCACGTTACCATCAACTAAAAGACCAGATGGACTTTGTAGTCTCTGAAATGAGCGAGATTGTCGTTAACTCAGGAGTAGAGAGACAAAATCGCGAGTGATTTTGGTTTTGTAATTTTACTATTAGCTGGACACTATTTTCTCTTTTTCCTTCAATTTTCATATGAACATTTTGTTTTATGAATTGCTTTCATGCTTTAATCATAGCAATCACACTTTGTGTTTTGCATGAGATGCGAATAAATGCTGTGCTGTCATGGTTTCTCATGTAGATTGATGTGAAAATTGATTTGACCTTTTATTTTGTACTCGCGTTTCTTAGTGATGTGGTTTCGAGAGGTCTTATCCCGGCGTTTCGACTTTCGATGCATTCTCTTATAAATAGGGGTCGGCTCAGGCCGGCTTATATCACTCTCTATGGATCTTGAATTTGGCGAATACCTTGCCATGGCTAGGAAGAGGAAGTCGCGGTCCGAGAAGTCGCCGTCTGAGAAAAAGTCAAAGAGGGAGAAAATGGCTCAGCGCTTTAGTGCGGCAAGACTTCTCGAGCCCCTAAGGTTTTCGCCGCGGAGTTCATAGGGTGTTGCAAAACGTATCCGCTTCCGCCGGGAGTAATCACGAGTAGGCCTGAAATTTAAAAACCGAAACCGCAAAAAACCGCAACACCGTACCGCACCGCACCGTTTTCGAACCGCACTGAACGGTGTGGTTGTGCGGTTTTGATTATTGAAAAACCGCATAGTTTGCGGTGCGGTTCGGTTTTGGCCTTGTCGAAACCGCATAAACCGCACCGTATGATTATAAATATTTTATTTTATATCTTATAAGTTATAAATTTTTTACAAATTAATGTATACTTTCATCTTTGCTGTTTCACATAGACATTTCTAGCTAGGTTTTTACATTTTTTTATTAATTTTTCACAATCTTATAAAGTTATATTTTGTTTTTTACATTTTTTTCTATATCTTTTAAGTTCAGAGTTCTCCATCTCTCATTTCTCCCGACCCACTCTCGTTCTTTACTGTTCCGCCAAAGCTAGGTCACGGGAAGCCGGAAGGAGTGTCTTCTCCGACGCATCGGCTCGCGACTCATACTCACGCGAGCGAGGGCGGCTTTACTCCGGCGACATCCCTACTCCGGTGACATCTCTTCTTCGGTGGGCCTGCAGGGGCTGATCCTCTCTTTCGCATCCGATGAAGGTGGAAGCCTACTCCACCGTGAACCATTGCGTGATCTTAGGCAGGGTGTGAATCGACAGCGTATTTAACTTCCATTAATGCATCACAAACTTCTTCTACTTTTACATTCCAGGCCTTTATAGAAATTGCCAAATTCTGCGATTTCTTGGGATTAAGAATTTGAATGCGGTTTTTAGAAACATCGTTTGCCAAATCCTTTTTGGCGGCATCACTCCGGCGCTCATCAGTAGCACTGTATCCAAACAATGATTCTATCATCTCCTCGTTAAACCTGTAAAACACAATATCAAGCACCAATTATTCCATTATTTTCATACAAGACAAACGAGTGATAAATATGAATTAAATACTACACATTGTGAGACATTGTGAGAAATACTACACATTGTGATAAATATGACTTAATCTGATGCCAAACCATCGACTGATCCGGATTTGCCATCACTTTATCCCAAAAGAATGGCTTCAGCTTGGTCTTGGCGTCACCACTACCTGGACATTTTGGTTTGGATCAACCTTAAAGGACAATGCACCGTTCTTCTTCACTCTGTTTTTGTTAGTGTTGTTCTATTAATTGTTGAGTTGCTCGTCATTTTTTTTACTTTTGTTAAGTTGCTCATCAATTTATGTTTTTATCATTCTTTGCAGTGGTTCTTTGGCGGCATCAATAATGATATGAATGTTAAAATTTATTGTGCCTAGGCCGCAAAAACTTATTTTAATTTTTAACAATTATAACAAAACATAAGAAAAAAACCGAAACCGCACCGCAAAAACCGACTCCAAACCGCACCAATGTCACACCGCACCGCACGGTTTGGATGTGGTGCGGTTTTGTAAAGTCAAAAACCAACCCTCTTTGGTGCGGTTGCGGTTTGGGCTCAAACCGCACCAAACCGCACCAGTTTCAGGCGAGATTCCATTGCCCTGACGAGCAAATTAACATGGTGTCACGAGGTTCCCTTTGAAACGTTTCATTATGGTCTCCGGTTTCCCCTATGACCTGAACACGTCATAATCTTTGAGCACTATGGTATAGTGCCGAGTCAGATGGTCTCGATTTCCTACTTTATCCTTGTATCGTTTGCCATATATCTTCTCCGAGAACGGGTCCCCTAGAACTTGCGAGTATTTCAAAACTTGTTCTTTCTAAGATCCCCAAAAGATGGTACTGTCTTTTACGTCGGTTCGCGAGTGTAAGTTCTTAATCTTCCGAACAAGGCGCACCACTTGATCCGGAGCTTCATCGTTTACTCGGGTGATCTTGGTCCTCTGGTTGTCCTACCTTCCCCGCGAGAAGAAGACTTTATTCCCCCAAAGCTGACCAGTGTAGAGCTAGAAGTAGCAGACTTTATCTCGCATAATCCACTTGACATGGATTTTTATATGGATTAGATGAACGAGGCCATCGCTCTTGGACCGACAACAGGTTAGGCGATTAGATTTACGACGTATTCGCTCCAGTCTTTCTCGCAAAACGTATTCCTCGCTATTTTCTTGACAGGTGATCTCCATCTGCCAAAAAATCGCCCACACCGCCGCCTGGATACCTCGACCCAGAGGTTGACCCTGATTATCTGGCGAAGGCCGAGCAAGCTCGTGAGCGGCGAAAACAGTATGCCAATAAGTGGCGAGGATTGCTTCCTTTGGCAGACGAGACTCGAATCGACCTGTCTTCAGAAGAACAGGAGCCTCATCGAGCGGTGGAGAGTCAGAGACAGGCTCCGTCAGCGAGTACATTTGGAACTAAGACCGATCATCCTTTCACCCGTGCTGGAGCCAGTATCATGAATGTTGCTGCCGATCCTCTTTTCTCTTTTGACGAGGATACCCAGTGTTTTTCAGTCAATACTCGCCTAGTGGACTTCTCATAATCGAACGATTTATTCGAATTCCAGAAGATGTTCTGCACAAAAGCTCACATAGATGAGATGGGGGAGGTACCTCTCTTGGAGCTACCCGCAAATGCGATGAGATTTAATATGCAGTCTATGATGGTCAATCACTATGTTGCCATCCAACTACAACGCTCTTCCGAGATCATAGATGGGAAGAAAAAGTTGATTTCAGAGCTGCAATCAGAAATTGAAGTGAGTACTCGCTTTCAGCCTTCGTTATTGAAAAGGTCCTTTATTTACGAACTCCATCTTTGCAGGCCCTTAGGAAGAATCAGAAATTGAAGAATCCATTCACGTGGACAATCCTGAGTACATTTTGGAAATGTGTCGGGTCTCGGATTTTGCCGAGGAGACGCTTTCGAAGCTGAAGTAACAAGATATGTTGAAAGCAGAGTTTGCAGATGTCCACTACCTCGCCCTCTTTCCTGATGCCGTCGTTCCGGAGAAGCGAGAAGACGAAACCGATTCTTCCGATGATAATTCGAGTGATGTCTCTGATTACTTGGGAAGCTCGAGTTCTTCTGAATCAAGTTCCTCGGAAGACGCCCAAGACTAGGAATAGTTTTATGTTATGACACAGAATGAGTCGGACCCTCGCTGGGGCCGCATGTATCAACGCCGACCACATGCGCAAAATGCATGAATGTTATCCGCTGTTTTTATTTAGTTCCCGTCGATATGTGCCTTTTTATCCGTTATGGTTTTTTTGGTTCCCATGTGTCTAAGCCCTAGTGTGGGGCGTATTTTGTGAACAAGTTTAAGTGGTCGGTTGGATCAAAGGTTGGGTATGCAAGAATTTAGTTTCCCCAATATCTCTTTCTCTAATTCCTCTCTCTAACCTTCTCGTTTCCCCTTCCCGAAACCCCCGTTGTTCCGCCTTCCGCGCAGCGGAAACCCTAGCCACACGACGTCTCCGTGAGATCGCGGCGGTAGCTTCCGGCTCCTCCTCTCGGGTTCTTCTCCGCCTCCAACCATAACACATCCGGGCTCCAAGCGCGGACACGTCGATTCTGCGTGGGACTTCTCTCTCTCACGTCCGGTTACGAGATCTCAATCGGGAGCACATAACAACTTGGTATCAGAGCCAAACACTGACGTTCCCGTCTCCGACACCTACCGCGACGCTCTCCGCTCACCGTGCCGGCTACAAGCGCCCCCGGCGCCAGCCACCATAGCCGCTGGGTTGCTGCCTTCCCCCTTCGTCACTCTTCCTCAATCTCCCTCCATGGACGAAGGCGGGCCTTCGCTCACACATGTCGTAAAGCTGTTGCAGGACATGTTCAACACCCAAAATGCTAAGATGGAAGCCTTAAATGCCCGTTTGGACGCCTTACAAGGCGCCCCGCCTCCACCGCCGGTGGCAATGCGGCCTCTCCCGCGACCAGTCGTGTGGATTCCGCGCTACCCCGATCGGACGGTTCCCCCTTCTCTCGCTCCATCCGCATGGATTTCCCCATCTATGGAGGGCGTGAAGATCCACTTCCGTGGCTCACCCGATGTGATATCTTCTTCTCAAGTCAGCGGACTCCCGCAGATGAACGAGTCGGCATCGCTTCGTTCCACCTCCGCGGGCCGCCACAATTATGGTTTACCTAACTCATGCGGGAACACCCGAACTCCTCGTGGGAGGACTTCCGTGAGGCTTGCACTCTCTGATTCGGGCCGGGACTGTCGGGAAATCCCCTCGGCGACCTTGTAGCCCTCAAACAATCGAGTTCCATTGATGAGTAGTTGGAGCAATTTTAGATTCTGTTGTCGCGTGTCACCTCCGTTTTGCCTGAGCAACAGGTTCCCCTCTTCACAGTCGGTCTCCACGAACGCCTGCGTTGGGATGTGGATTACAACAGCCGCCCGATCTGACGACCGCCATGAGCCTTGTGCGGGCTTGCGAGCGCCACCTTCTCCTGGACCGCCCGCCTCCAGGGCGCAGGAATCACATCGCCAACCGCCTTTCTTTTGCTCTGACCGACTCCAAGCCTGCCACCGGAGAAGATCAACCGCGCCCCATTTTCCGGCGCCGTTTATCTCGTGCGGAAATGGTGGCCCGCCGCGAGAAAAGCCTAGGTTTCAACTGTGACGAACCCTTCGCCCCCAGTCACCGGTGCAAGCGGTTATTCTGGCTTGAAGTAGATGCCCCCCAAGGACGAAGAAAATGGAGCCGAGGACTCCAACACACCTCATCTCCCGATCCACGCCATGGCAGGACCGCAGGAGGGGTGCACGATTCAGATGTATATCAAGATTGGCGTGACGAAACTTCTAGCTCTCATGCATACAGACAACACCCACAACTTCATCCGTCAGGACAGGGCCATCAGTTTGCGCCTTCGCTTCGCCTCCCGTAGCCAAGGCAAAGTGGCAGTGGCTAATGGCCAGCAGATGCCTTGCCCTGGAGTTTGTTGACGCGTGGCCTTCATGGTGGACGACTACCATTCCCACATGGGCTTCTTGCTCCTCCCTCATAGTAGGTGGACAACCACCCACCGACCTCGCCGGGCTTCTCCACTCGTTTGCCGACCTAATCAGCCCTAGGTCGGGCCATCCGCCCCGCCGCCGACATGATCACCACATCTGTCTTCTTCCGGGGACGCCTCCAATCGTGGTATGGTCGTACCGCTATCCATTCCACCAGGCACCAGAAGGATGAAATTGAGAGACAATGCGACCTTCTCCTTCAGCAGGGCCTCATCCGGCGCTACATCTCCCCTTTTTCTCCCGTCCTGTTAGTTCGCAAGAAAGACAGCTCCTGGCGACTCTGCGTAGACTACCGGGTGCTTAACTCCCATACGGTGAAGGACAAATTTCCTATTCCGGTGGTCGAGGAACTCTTAGATGAACTACATGGTGCTTGTTTCTTCTCCAAACTGGATTTGTCCTCCGGCTATCACCAGGTCCGCATGGCGTCGGGCGACGTGGAGAAGACAGCCTTTAGAACCCACCACGACCATTTCGAGTTCTCGGTCATGTCGTTCAGTCCCACGAACGCTCTCTCCACTTTCCAGGCGCTAATGAACGAGGTATTCCACCCTCTCCTCCGCAAATCCGTACTTGTTTTCTTTGATGATATTCTAGTCTACAAGTCTTGGGCAGAACACATGGACCACCTCCACACAATTTTCCGCTTGCTCCACTCTCACCAGTTGGTTCTCAAGTCCTCCAAGTGCTCCTTCGGGCAGAGCTCCGTCACTTATCTCGGGCATGTGGTCCACAGTTTGGGGGTCTCGGCCGACTCAGACAAGCTCCACGGGGTGGCGTCGTGGCCTATGCACACGCCAATCTGGTCGGATTTATCCATGGATTTTGTCGAAGGGTTGCCCTTTGCTAGCGGAAAAACGGTTTTGATGGTGGTTGAGGATCGTTTTTCCAAGGGGGCCCATTTTATAGCCTCGGCCTGACCGCTTCTCGCCAAGAATGTCGCTAGGATTTTCTTTCAAGAGATCTTCCGCTTACACGGGATGCTGGAGACTCTTGTTTCCGATCGCGAAAAGGTTTTTTTAGTTCTTTTTGGATGGAACTCTTCGCTCTCAGTGGCACCAAGCTCGCATTTTCCTCGGCCTACCACCCTCAGTCCGATGGCCAGACGGAGGTGGTGAACCACATAGTCGAGATGTATTTACGATGCATCACCGGGGATCGACCTCGCGATTGACCTCGCTGGCTTCCATGGATTGAGTATTGCTACAACACCGCTTACCATACGACGCTCAAGACCACCCCTTTCCGCCTTATTTATGGTCGGGAACCACCCCACCTTTTGTCTTATACAGGAGGCTCGACCCGGGCGGACGTCGTAGACCTGGAATTGGAGGACAAGGATGCATTCCTCTTGGCCGCCCGGAACCGCCTTCTACAAGCCCAACAACGCATGGTAGACGCCTACAACCGGGGCCACTGCGAGCTTACCCTTGCCATCGGCGATTGGGTATGGGTTCGGCGAAGACCCTTCCGCCAAGTGACCGCCACAAGGCCCTCCAACAAATTGGGACCAAAATTCTTTGGCCCTTTTCCGATTACGGATCGCATCAGAGAGGTGGCGTACCGTCTTCACCTTCTGCCGGAGGCTCGCATTCATGATGTTTTTCACATCTCTCAGCTCAAGCATTCGTGGGCTCCCCACTGCCATCTCCACTTGTAGACATACCGGTCCAGCTTGAGGACAAGCTGTCTTTCGACGGGCGCGGGGATGATGTTATGACACAGAATGAGTCGGACCCTCGCTGGGGCCGCACGTATCAGCGCCGACCACATCGCAGAATGCATGAATGTTATCCAATGTTTTTATTTAGTTCCCGTCGCTATGCGTCTTTTTATCCGTTGTGGTTTTTTGGTTCCCACGTGTCTAAGCCCAAGTGGGTGGTGTGGGGGGCTATTTTATGAACAGGTTTAAGTGGTCAGTTGGACCAAAGGTTGGGTACGCAAGAATTTAGTTTCCCCAATCTCTCTCTAACCCCCTCGTTTCCCCCCTTCCCGAAACCCCCGTTGTTCCGCCTTCTGCGCAGCGGAAACCCTAGCCGTGCTACGTCTCCGTGAGATCGCGGCGGTAGCTTCCGATTCCTCCTCTCGGGTTCTTCTCCGCCTCCATCCATAGCACCTCCGGGCTCCAAGCGCGGACACGCCGATCCCGCGTGGGACTTCTTTCTCTAACGTCCGGGTACGAGATCTCAACCGGGAGCACATAACATTTTACTTTTCCTTCTTTATATTTACTCGTGCATAAGGGAATATTTAAAAAATAACAAGGAGAAATAAAGTAAAAGGATATTACTTCATACAAAATTTGTAGTCACAAGTTTAGACTCACTGTTACAAAATTATGTAGCCTCAAGTTTAGACTCGTTACGCCTCTGATTACTTGGGAAGCTCGAGTTCGTTTGAATCAAGCTTCTCGGAAGACGCCCAAGACTAGGAATAGTTTTACTTTTTCCTTGTTTATACTTACTCACGCATAATGGAATATTTAAAAAATAGCAAGGAGAAATAAAGTAAGAGGATATTACTTCATACAAAACTATGTAGTCACTAGTTTAGACTCTTAGGTTTGATCCCGTAATTAGTACAACTTGTCAGCTTGGGTACATCCGTTCATGGTCCCATATCTTTTGCTGTTACTTAATTTCTGGTAGGTACGTCATTAATGCGCGGTAGATGAACCTTTTCAATGCTCCTACCCCTATAAATTGGAAAGTCCTCCGACCGCTTGAAACACATCTTTCTTCACTCGGACATGTTTCTCCCTTACTCTCTTGGCGATTGCTCAGGCTGGCTGCGAGATCTCCTTGGCAGCGATCTGGAAAATGCGGAAGAAGACTTCTCCTTTCTGGAACTCAGGGTTTAGAGCGATTTCAATGTGGACCTTCTTGAGAGTTCTGCGACTTCGGACCCGGATTCCTAATAGTTATTCCGAATCCAAATCTACTTCTGGTTGGGGGGGTGGGGGGTGTCAATATAATGACAAAGGGTCTCAGTTTCTCCCCCCAAAAGGTTCTCACGCTTTCAGGATGTTTACGACTTCTATCCATTGTTGTAACATCAACCTGGACGTATTTCTCGTGCCGATAGCCAGCGCGAGATTGATTTTAGTTGATTTATATTTTTGTTTTTGTTTATCTTTTCTTTTGCTAAGACTCGTTTCACCTTTATAACGGCTAGTAGTTATTTTTTTCAGATTGTAATGTTTTCAGATCTGATTGAATAAAGAAACTCTGTTTTGTTCTTGTCCTGTTTTCATCATTATAATATGACATTCAACTATGAACGAATAACAAGTCTACTAGCAACTCATGTGTGAATGTGTGAAGGCGTATTTCTGGTTAATTACAAGACTTGTTTTACCTTTATTCTGATGAACTCGTCCCTCCCGTCCGACGAGTACCTTTCGTGTGTTTTCTGAAATAAACTTACGCAGGACGATCTCCAAATATTACTTCGGCGAGTGCCATGCATGAATTTGATATTTCTTTCAATTGAATCCCACGGTTGATGCACATCCAATCCATCATGATTCCATAGAAAACGAATATTAATCAAACAATATGTGAATTCTATGCGCGTTCGATTCCAATTATTCAAATAAGGTTCGGGGAATAGAATATGGCCAAATACCGTAATAAGTGTAAGAAATGTTTTCCACAATATTCAAGAGTCGAATGCTAAGAACTACTCCATCATGAATTTTATTAGAAATGAATACCATTTAGGTGATGCGTAAATTCCGTACGCGTCCGATATCAAATAGGAGGAGGCTGAGTAATATTCAATAGATGAATTTTTTATAAGAAGCAAACACCCAGTGAAAATATGCCCAAATAATTTCTGAGTTTTTGTTAAAGATCGAATATAATTATAACACTTGATGCAATTTTTTGTGACGCATAAGTGCGAGTACAAGTTCGAAGATATGCGAGTACTTGCAATAATTCTGATGGAATCCCAGAGAGCATGCAGAGAGCCAATATGATTACAACTCTGATACGATTTCCAGACAACTCATTAGAGCGAATACCCATATGCTAGTACTTGTTGTAAATGAATTTTCGAGAACATAAAAGACAGAATATGATTATAGTTGGTAATGCTATTTCCTTGTAATCAATAAGCGCGAGTACTTATATAATGACGTGCGAGTACTTTATTTAATTTTGGTGACAACTTCTCCTTTCTCAATACCTTCAAAGAGCCTCGAAAGCTATCTACTAAGGTGGACCAGTTGGGCATAAGAATCCACTATGGGAAGCTTGTCCTCAGAAAGGTACCCTAATAGTAGCAGTCTGATACTTTCCAGGATTCTCGAAAATTATCTACTAAGGTGGACCAGTTGGGCATAAGACATCCGCTATGTGAAGCTTGTCCTCAGAAAGGCACCATAATAGTAATATTGTGATACTTTCATCTTCCTTGGGGTCTCGAAAGCTAATCTACTAAGGTGGACCGGTTGGGCATAAGACATCCGCAGAGCTTTCTTCCGCCAGGATCGTGCAGTGAGGTTATGGGTGCCCGGAGACAGTGCTCCTCCGAAAGGACGCCTCAGAAGTTTAAGGCATATGTTATTCAGAGCTTGTCCTCAGAAAGGTACCCTAATAGTAGCAATATCTCTGTTGACGCTCGGTAGAGTTGTTCTATCACTCGAATCTGCGTATAACATTCCATGTATGCAAGTCGCAGTTGTTTTCGGTGAAAGCAATCATAGTGGTTTTATAGCTGCGATTGTGGAGTGCGACAGGTACCGACGGAGAGATCCGTAAGCTTAAAGTTCTCCGCATGAGATTGGATCCGTAGATCTCAATTCAAGGAGGCTCAAGTGAGTTCCGTCGATTCCCATGCTTAAAGTCCTCCGCAAGACTGGATCCGGAGATCTCAAATCAAGGGGTGTCAAGTAAACCGTGAAATTTCCTTTTGCTTAAAGTCCTCCGCGAGATTGGATCCGGAGACCGCAACACAAGGGGGATCAAGTAAGCTAAGGGTTGGTATGCCATTAGTTTAAGCAAGATAAAATTTGTTGAAGCCAGGAAAATCCTGACTCCAAATGTTCAGACTAAAAGACAGCCTGAGGCTACTTATCCCGTGGCTCGGCTACTCGGATCCGAAGGCTAGAGCTAAGAAGAGAGAGAGGAACTACAAACATACCCTAAGCGCGTCAGCAGGGAGGTCCTGCCACGTATCCCGAAGTTTGGGAGAAACTTCCCCTTCACAACCACAAACGACTGAGCTTGGTACGGGGAAATCATCTCTTGGTGACTAAGTTGCTAGTGGGGGGGATGAGGGGTCAAGATTTCAAGAGAACACTAGCTGTCTCCAAAAAGTGATGCCAAAAGATGTCCTGAAGAGGTGTTTTTCCTGGTACCCCTGAGGGTCTATTTATAGACAAATCCGGGGGGGGGGGGGGGGAGGGGATGTAGGCGACTATACCCGATCCCTGCGAGGTTGCCTATGTCGACCTGCCGACTATGTCGACTACGGAAGAATCTCGCATTCTGGCGAGTATTGGAGGATCTCGCATACTTAGCGAGATGTCACCGACGTTGCCTACCTGGCGAGTATGGAAGAGGATGCTCGCATACTCGCCCATGGCCTTCAGATGCTCCTGCTGGTTAACCTTGCCTTGACCTTTGACTTTGACTTCTGCCTACGTGATATGAATATGCTCTATGCTCGATGATATATGGGTTGTACACAATCCCCGCTATTTGCGAGCTATAACAGAGCTCGGAAAAAAATTATCCAACCCTTTATCGGCGAGGGGCTTCGGCGAGAAGCTGCCATACTCGGCTTGTCTCATTGGCTGGCTTCCGCTCTCTATAAATAGAAAGAGGGGGGAGGGGGGCTGCTGTAAGCTGTCCTTTTTGAACTTGAGCGAGATGCATGTCACCTCTGAAGAAGTCGCGGGTAACAATCTCGCTTTTGAGAAGATCTTGAACCTTGGCTCGTCGAAACGTCATCGTCCGGATGACGATACTGGTGATCGCAAGAGAAAGAAGAAGAAGGTCGCAAAGGAGGGGCCAAAGTGCCCGCTGCTGCCGATGGGGCTCCGCCGCTTGTCGATGATCCCTTAGTCCCTGCGACTAAAAAAATGTTGGACTAGATGGGTTTGGGCGAGGATATCGAGCAACTCGCTAACGAGACCTCTGGTCTTGCCTCGCTGCAGGCCAATGCTGCAGAGGATCCGAATGCTCCCCCTGCTCAGGATAAACCTAATCTCGCCTCGCAGCGGGATGATATCGCCGGAGATACCTCGCTGCAAAATAAGACTGTCGAGGATGCCTTGCGAGGTTTGATAAACATCTTTGATCTTGTCTTGCTTCTAGCTTAGCCATTCTCACCTGATATTACTGTTTCTCGCAGGATCTTCACCAACAGAAACTCCAAGCGAGGCGAGCTTGCCTCCTCCGCCGAGCAACACTCCGTGGACGCCACTTCGCTTCGCTTGGTCTCACTGGTCTCTATAGTGGATACGCCGAGCTCCAGGGTTGGTCCTTCGATGCGGATCAATTTGAGCAGCGGGAAAGTCCACTTTGGGGCGGTCTCTTCGCTATCGAGGTCGCCTGAGGGACCGGTTCCTTCTGTTGGCAACTTGCAAGTTCCGCCGCCAAGCAAACCACCTCAGCCACTGACGAACAACCTACCACCGCTGCCTCCTCTTTCAGGTGACGCTCGTCCTTCCCTGGTCGCCTACCTGAACGCTGCTACCCTGCCTTTTCCGCATGGCGCGAGAAACAGAAGGTCCCATCCGCTCGATGCCTCTTCCCGCGGAGATGCGCTAGGATCTGATTCTCACGGGAAGGCTCATGTGGACCCTCCTGCCGACGATCAATCCCGACGAGCTGAGACCTCGCACCATCTACATGCTCCTTTCGATAGGGGGCACTGCAGGGGCTCGCCGATAGGTCGACGTGTCTATTCTCAGCATAGTCCCTCTCCTCGCTAGATCCGCACTCCTCGACGCGAGTTTCCTCGCCGAGAGCGTTCTTCTCCTCGGCACGACGCGAGACCTCAGACTCCACGCACTGATATGTCTTCAACTTTCTGGAAGTAGCTGCCTTTTCCTTTGGATTATTGATAACCGCTTCAATGTTATCAGGTCGCGCTTCGACTTTGGGGGGCGCGTTGATTGACGCTATCGACCTTCCTCTGCGTGAGTATCAAGAGAAGGTCGCTTCCGCCTAACTTGATCTCGAGATGAAATTCAACCAACTGGCGATATGCGAGCCTAATCGTAGACTTGCCGCGCTGGAGGTGCGAGTTGCGAGGACGGAAGAGATCGAGCATCGGCTGGTAGGAGCGGAATCCAGATTCTGCGTGATCAACGAGTTGGAGCAGCGCGCCACGATGGCGTAGCATCGACAGAACCTATAGCTGGACGTGCTCCGCGGGTTGACGACGAGCATGGGCTCTGTCGGCAGACTGGCGAAGATGGAAGACCATCTCCGACAAGGCGAGGAGCATCTGGCTCGTGCAAGCGAGCATTTCCAAAGCGCGCGTGATCTAGGATTTTCTGGGCGACATGCTCAATCCTCTGATTGACGCGGGAACCTTCAGATGCCCTAGACCTTGCCCTTCAATTTTTTTCTTTATTTTGTATTTGACTTCTTGGGCGAATTTTGTAAACATTTATTCGATTGATTTGATAATTCCATTTGCGGGTATTAATTTTTCTCCTTTATTAATTACTTTTCACTCCTTGCGATTTGCGATGATGCATAGTGTTTAGTGTTGATCTCTGCGAGTATTCATTTTGCTGGATATGTCAAAGCTATGGCTTGATATCTGTTCAGAAGTGGTCTGTCGAAGATGACATTATAGATACTGGGAGCATCCACAATAAAAAGGTCTCTTGCCTTGTTATTTCGCAGAGCGTAACAGTAAGATCTATGATCCCTTCAATTTCTTCTCTCCCCTGCAAAGCCATAGAGGGGCCCATCGCAGGCTTGGAGCTTCTTTTCTACCTTTACTGCGTCGAATGCGGGCATGAAGAGAACATTAACTGAACTACCCGCGTCGATCAAGATTTTGGTCACCACTTTGTTGTTAATTACCGCCCTGATGATGACCGCGCCATGAAATGGGTTGGCCGTTTTTGGGAGGTCCTCCCCAAAAGAAATTCTTCCTTGGAGGCTGAGGCTACCTCTCAATAGTTGATTCTCTTTGTGTTGGACTTCCCGGAAGACTCAGGGACAGCTCCATAGATGCAATTGATAAAACCTAGGGCACCCTTGTTTTCTGTTTCCACACATTCTGGCTCGACGTCTATACTCCCGAATATGCCAATGTCCTCTTGCTCGATGCATTTACATCGTAGTTCTTGTATCTCCGCTACCCTTTTCCTTTTGGAAGAGGTAGGTTGGACGTCATTCTTAGGGGTGACAAGCTCTTTAAGCTTTCCCGCTTTTAATAGTTTCTCGATAAGGTCCCAAAGGGCTCGACAGCCTTCCATGTCATGACCCGTATCTCGGTGAAAATGGCAGCAGAGATTAATATTCCTATGTACAAGTCCTCCCTGGAGAGGGGGAGGTCTCTTGTGCCCGAGTTGCCTTTGCAGGATTTCCACCACCTCGTTCATGGGGACGATCAAGTCTGTATATACTTCTTGAACGTCATCATATCGTGTTGGGTAGACCTTTGAGGTTGACGGGCAACTATGAGGAAGAGACGACCCTTTTTTTGTGTGTGTGTGGGGTGGGGGGGGGAGATCGAAGATATTGCGATCTCATCCGATTGGGTTGATGCGGATGTGGAGGAGGTCGAGGATGATGAGTATTCCGTCCACGCGGTGGTTGGGGTGGAAAGGATTCCTGGCGGCATGATACATGTCGATACGGTGCTGGGGGGGGGGGGGTGAGCGGAGGTTCTTGACTCTCGACGTTTGCGAATAAGATCGCCAAGGGAGGAGACGAGGTCAGGGTTACTCTTTTCACCCTCAATGAAGTGATTAGCCTCGTTGATGAGCTCTCCGTAAGAGGTCGGCGGATTCTTTTCGATATCAAATTTAAAGAGGCCTTCCTGAATGCCGCAGGTCAAGGCGACCTGATACCAGGATGGATCCACATTATGGATTTTGAGAATTTCTTTCTGGAACCTGTCCACAAAATGACCTAGGGACTTCTCACGTCCCTGCTTTATATTAAAAATGGCGGGTGTACCACTCTCTCTTTTTTGAGGTCGTGTACCTCAGAAGAAGTTCCTCCGAAGATCTCGAAAAGAATGAATTGACTGAGCAGGTAGCTTGTAAAACCACTCTTTAGCTTCATCGTCAAAAGAGGTGATGAACAGTTTACATCGGATTGCATCAGTTAAAGTCCGCATTGTAGTTGCGGACTCAAAGGCCTCTAAGTTTCAAGAAGGATCTTCCCTTCCTGAAAAGCGAGGGAGGTGAGGTTCTCTGAATCCATTCAGGACAGATGCCCAACAGACTCGTCAGCAAAAGGCGAGGGCTCATCTTCTCTTCTTGGAAGTTGGCGAGTACTCCATAGTTCTTTACTCGCGGGAGCCTATTCACAACTGGCCTGAAACGCTCTCGTACCCTATTGACGAGAACCCTCTCCTCCGGGGCGTCGACGAGTATTCTGTAATTTAGTACCCACGGAGTCCTGATCGCTGCGACACTGAAACGTTCTCGCCTGTCATTGGCGAGTTGCCTTCCTCTATCTGAGGCGGGGGGGGGGGGGGGGGGGGGGGGCTCACGATTCAGATAACGATTACTTGGGGTCGACGCTCCCGCATTTGGTCCTCCGACCTTCTCAGCGATCGGGACGAGCGTACTCATCATCTGATCGAATTCCGCTCTCGTAATCGGCTCATCGGGTTTGCGAGAACCCCCATGTGAATTTTCAAAAGAGTCTCGTCTAGCCATTGCAACCGTTCTTTCTTCGATCACTCGAATTTGAAGATCATGTGTTGAACTGTTGATGCTTTTTTCACACATGCTTGGCGCGTTAAGTGACCGTTTATTTTGATTACGAGATTTGGAGACGAGAGTGGAGTTCTTTTTAGTTAACGATCACAAATTGTTTAGAGTGCTTTAGTGGTGTTTTAGGGTACTCGTGAACTCTTTTCTGGGAGGGAGCGAGTACTTTGAGGAACTTGAGCTGATCTTCCATGGGGACTGCCCTGATGGGCAACTTTCCTTCATCCGGGCTGCCCGCCCTCTAAGATGGATGTAGCGGATTCTAGCACCTTCTAGGGTGCTCTAGCTGGTGCTAGAACGACCTGCGAGTACTCTTGGTGTGCTTCTTTCCGATTGGAGGATGCTTTTGGAGCAGTCGTTCTAATAAGGGGCGAGAACTTAGTAACTGACGAATACACACCTTACCACCCCTCTTCTGTCGAGTACACCTTTGGGAGAATAAAAATCTAAAACTGCTTCCTTGCTTCGGAAAAATGGGTACGGTGTCGGTGTAAACAGCCCAAACATATACTTTCATTGTAATAACTGATTCAAGTTTATTCCTTTCCCCTATAAGCCATATACTACATATGTGAACTAATCAGGAACATCACTATTATGAACCGAATCAAGTTTATATGTATGTTGTCATTTCTATAAGACTATAGACCGAGGTGAAAAGCTCAACGAACTCGCCAAAAAGACAACTATTAACAAATGTGAACTATTTATAATGGCATCAAATTAACTGGAATAATTTTGAAAAACTCTTCTCCATATAAACAAGATATTGTTTTTGTGAATATTTCAATTCCATAATAACCATCACTATCAAATATAGTTTAGCCTTTCAAGCTCCAAAAAATTCACAAAAAAGGCACACAAAGACGCAAACCTCTGAGTCTGGTAAATCTTGAGCCTTAGGTGCGCCCGAGGTGCACCTTTAACAACATAGATTACAACATATTCAACTTTTTTTAAAGTTAAATTGAAATTTAAATTTGCTGAATTGCTACCCGGAATTTTAAAAACATATCGACAATTTTAAAACACCGGACACCAGTTTTAAATTGCCGCCTGAACTGTTAGAACTGCTATATTACAGTTTTAGACTGTTGGACAGCAGATTTAACTCTAAAACTGCTGTTCAGCAGTCTAATACTACTGCAATTGCGTCTAGACAACAATTTAAAGGCTAAAACTGCTATCCGGATGCAGTTTCGGCAATTCGCAACTTCCGAACAGTATAATTGCTGTCTAGAACATCTAGGCTGCAGTCTTAGAACACTGGACAGAAGGCCAAAAATGGCCGCATGCAGTTTCAGCAAATTTTAACCTCTGAACAGACAGTTTTAGACAACAAAACTATTGTCCAGAATTAAATTTAGTATTATTTCAATGTCCTACGCGCACGTATGCCCAAAAAAAACTATAGGAATGCTGTAATGAAACTGATTCAGGAGGGCCAAAGGAAGCACGCCGACTAATTTGTTCTGCAAATCATAAAATAATCTACAACCAACAACCACGATACTATAGATCCACACAAATATGAAATAACATCACGATATCTTAATATTGAAAACAAAGGTCCATACAACAATATGACACTCACGAAGTAAGGGAGGTTGTCATGCAATGGAGATCCAACGACTCGTGGGTGGTTGGTGATTGCCCGTGGAAGAAAGGAGCGTCGTATGGTGGCTGGAATCAGGGTGCTGGAGGTGGGGGAGGACTTGATTTGGGGCTACTTGCTGGATCGGGAATCAACAATGAGTAGGGAGCAACAACACAAAAAATACGGATAGATGTGGGTTGGGCGTGGACTTCCCGAAGTGGCCGGAGGGGGTTGGATCGTAACTTCTAGGAGGGTGATCAACTACTTTGTGTAGGGCTGGAGCGTGGAGATGTTGAAATGAGGTGGAATGACTTTGTGGAGGCCGGACGGGATGATGCAAGGGGCGTCAGGTGTCGGGGCGGGATCACGATGTGAAGGTTACGACATGCAGTGCAAAGTGGGGAGGGTTTGCAATGATTTGCGGTTTTACTATGCGAAACAGGCTGAAGGCGGGACTGGATACGTGCAATAGGATTCTCGATGGGAGGGGCTTTATGGATGGAAAAAGGAAAACAAAAATGATACAATACCTATGAGTCATCACTTAAGGCCTCACAGAGTCGTCACAGTGAGCGGATCACTGTATTTCGGGAAATTCTCTCCAAAATCTGCAATGAAGAATCCAGCAACCCATGTATCTTATTTTTATAAGAAATAAAACTAGGGCAATCTTAAATTGACGGCTATGATGGACCGTTAATTTAATGGGCCCGATCTAACTAAATAATACATAGACATAACAATATAATATATGAAAAATATTCAAACATCGATCCAGATGAATCCGCGGAGTCGGATCGTGGATCTGATCATGTTCTCCTGCGTGAGTGGACAAAAGCGGATCCCGCCTTGCGACAATCTGATGGTGAAGCTCGATCCCCATCAACTCCCCCCCAACCGAAAAGACTTTATCTTCGATGAATGGGGATGAACATACTATAGTCGAAGTCCAGTGGCGAGTCGATCAAGCTCTGTGGGTGCTACCCAAGTGTCATCGGTGAGAGGGCGCCCTCTCCAGTGTAGTAAGCAGGGTTGTAAATATCGGATGTCGACATGTCGAATTGAGTTTTTAAATGTCGGATATCGGAAGTCGGAGACATGTCGGGGATATTTTAAAATATCAGATTTACATATCAACTAAACAAAAAAAAATATTCTTATGTATTAGTACTATAATTAATTAATTATATGTTCTAAAAAATAGCATATTGAGTCATGTATACCCAAAATAAATTTAAAGAATATCCAAAATAAAATATTAGTAACACACTACGGTTACTATTAACAATTACAAATATGTAGTACAATATATAGTTTGTAAAATATTTTTAATATCATACATTTATTTACATAATACTAACCTCTAGCAAAATAAATAAAATTTATAAGTTAAATATTTTGGATTAATTATAACCCTTTTCATTCTTAATAAATATATGTTAAAAAAAATCAACTAATAAATGTCTAGAAGTTTTAATATTTTTGAAATATGAAATAAAAAAGGTAGAGTGAGAAATAATTTAAAAAAATAATTATAAGAATAACGCATAAAAAAGAGAATGAAATATTAGGTCCACTCGTTTTAAGCATATATAATAAATACATATAGATGATTTAAACATTAACAAAATATAAAATAAAATATCGAACGATATGTTCAAAAGTCGTGTCAGCCGATATATCAGAAAAAATCGGATATGTTGGTCTATATTTTACAAATGGACATAATTATTTTTTCAGAAAAAAATATCATTTTGCACTTAAAAATGACATGTCTGACATGTCGGAGGATATTTAAGTATCAGCACGAAGGACCATTCGAAGAGGGTACGTACTCATACAATAATATCTCTGTAGTACTCTCATCGCTCAATTCACATGCTGATGGTCCTGGTGCAATCGTTGGTGCCGACGGTGAAGCCATATGAGACAGATTCAAAGGTGGGTTGGGTTCGAAAGCAGGCTGGGTGTGGGGCTGAGGATGTGGTGATGAAGGCTCAAGGAGATTTCCACAGTACGGGTCTACGTACTCAGGAGGCTCGAATTATGACGTCAGGTCCTCAATATTGAATGCATGTCGGATACTCATACTCTTGGGCATTGTTTTAAATATCCTACGACATGTCTGACATGTTTGCGGACATGTTGTTTTTGAGGGAAAAACAACATTTAAAAATATAGGTCGACATATTAGAGATTGTCATTTTGTAAAATATAGGTCGACATATTTGATTTTTTTGATATATCGGCCGACACGACTTTTGAACATATTCTCTGATATTTTATTTTATATTATGTTAATAGTATATGTTTAAATCATCTATTTGTGTTTATTATATATGCTTAAATAGAGTGATTCTATTGTTTCGTTCTCTTTAATATGTGTTATTCTCATTATTATTATTTTAAATTATTTCTCTCTACCTTTCTTTGTATTTCAAAAATATTAAAACTTTCAAACATTTATTAGTTGATTTTTTATACTTCTAACATGAATTTGTTATACATAAAAAAACTTATAATCAATCCAAAATATTGAACATTTAAACTTTTTTATTTGCTAGGGTTTAGTATTATGTTAGTAAATATATAATATTAAATATATTTTACAAAAATATTTATTTGTACTTGTTAATAGTAATCGTAGTGTGTACTAATATTTTATTTTGGATATTTTTTGAATTTATTATGGGTATACACGAATCAGTGTTTGTAAACTTGTTATTATTATTTTTTTAATTTTAGAACATATAATTAAACTTATTAATACATAAAAATATTTTTTTGTTTAGTAGATCTCGAAATATGATATTTTAAAATATCTCTTGCATGGCTTCGACTTCTGATATCTGACATATCGCCGACATGGCGACATCGGAGATTCACAACCTTGTTATTAGGGATATCAAACTCATAGACATTTGTTCTAATCTGTCTCATGATTGTGGAGGGACCCAATCGTCTAACGCTCAAATTTTCAGTAGGCCCCCGAGGGAACCTCTCAACGCGGATTCTCACCACCACCTGCTCGCCTTCGTGAAATACCTACTCCCTCCTATGTTTTTTTGTGCTCCCGACTGTGGTTATCTATATGAGATTTTTAAGATTTATTACCAATATTGATCCTCCGTCGGACCGACTCATGTGACCTAAGCAAATTACTAACAAGCGACTCAACAGATTCATACGACTCAATAAATATGACACTCTCTATGAGGAAGTTCGATACTGAATATATCTAAAACGAAGTGGCCTATCAGGAGTCCCTTTGGGTGGAGTGTAGAAATAATCATCGAGTGTGCAATGAGTATCAAAATAGCAGCATGAGACATCAACACTGAAATACGAGCTCATAACACGTCAAATGTCTCTCAGGGAACGTGACTCCTCAGGGGGCTCACTAGGAGGTATGTATGTAAATTTATCGCGAGTACGATGATCACTTAAATGAATACCAAAAACACCGACGATAGAATGTGACTCAAGAATGTGGCGAGTGCCCCTAATAAGAAAGAACTCATTCGGTGAGTCAGTAGGCAGTGTGATGGAGATCACGATGATCCGCTACTCATTATGACGATTCGAATCCACGGATGCGTCCAGATGATTGTTTCGAGTCAATTTCATGTATTTATTTTGTTTTCGTGTTCGTTTGATACCCGATCGGCTCAGTCATTCTGAGACGTCCGATCCGGGTGCCCTAATTTTGTTATGAGTATTTATACATGCAGGGTTCAGTTGGGGGAGGGATCGATGGTTGTTTCCAGTTTCACGGAAACCATCGGTCACGCCTCTTCTCGATGCGATGCCGGGAACCGCCTCCTTGGTGCGACTCCAAGGTAAAATCCGTCCACGTCCTCCACTGCTCATCCACCGTACGCCCTTCTCCTTCTCCACGCCCTCCCCTAACCTTTCCAGCAACCCACGCCCCCACTCCCCCACTCCCCTTCCCATCCCGTCGAGTCCAACACAGAAAAACCGCCCAGCTCTGTCTCGTGAACCCTCTGCCTGCATCCTCCATTTCTCCCGTTAAACCCACGCTTGGAAATCCCATCCTGCACAGTCCCGTGAACCTCCCCTGTTATAAACTCCTCCACTTTGCAATTTCCCACTGGTGGCAGCCCTAAAACCTCCTCCCAGCTGTTTCTATTGGTCCTTATCCCCAAAATTCCTTCCCTGCACCCCATTCCTCTTTACCGTGAATCTCCAAACAACCTAATCAGCAACCTTTTGTTTCCAATATTCTGATTCCAGCCCTCATACATTACTACCCAGCACTCCCCCACTCCGCATCCCGCCGACCAGCCCTCCTAAAAACTGCAGCAGCCTTGGATCCCTGCATTTCGCCACCGCCTGCATGCTTAAGTCGCTTTTTAGAGTTATTTTGTTTTCTATTATTGTTTATTTGAACTGTATTTTTTTGGATGTGAGATTGTATGTCGTTGTTATTGTGAATTCGTGAATTTGCGGAACTTATTTAGTGCACGCTTAAAAGTATTTGCACCTCAATCATTTTGTGAAGTAAAATTTGTTCTTCCCAAATTAATTTTGTGAACAACTGTGCGACTATTCTAAATCTTTATTTTAACTAATTGCTTGTGGCTAAATTGCAATTGGATCATTTGCATGCGCATTATGCTTGCATGTCATTTTAGGGTCGTCATAGGCACATTGCATTCATTGTGTGATCGTTTGCACTGCATCTAGGATTAGGGCATCACTTGTTCACCACATATAGATTCGTCCTGCATAATAATGCGGCCTAGAACTCATCAAGAGTGCGGTGGTCCATATTAACTCTCGAAATATCAGGAGTATGCTCAAGTGTATTTATGGAAAGCCCTACGCACTCGATCCTACACTCAGGATCCGCTCTCTGGGGCGATCGAAAACGTGATTTGAAGAGATGCCAATGGTTCAGTACTCACAAACGAATCACTCATTTGAATTTCTCCCTCTGATGTAATCCGACTTGATAAACTCGATGGAGAATAAGAGAAAATCAACTCGCAGCTCGTTACGCTCTCAATCTCAGAGCAGTCGAATGTTTTTAAAATTATTAATCAAAATTTGAGTGGGGAATTCCCTTGCGCTCGCGGCTTGAACCTTATACGGATTGGTAGTTCCACAGACAAGGATTTGCATAAAATAATTTATGGAAAATAACGTTCATTTTGAATAATTAGAGAGATTTAGGCAAGCTAAGTATTACTTAAAGAACTAGATTAAAATATTTTAATGAAGTTTAAGCACCGAAGATGGAGGAGTTTTTACCAAGCACGTCAGAAGGCTGCAATTAAGGAGTCCGACTCTCTCAAGGTGGGAGAGTCTTTGTGAGGGTCGGGTTAGAGCCAATAGGCCACTGGAAGAGAAAGCCGAAGTTGACAGTGGCCCTTAGGAATTCTGGGACGGGAACAGTGAACAGGACCCTGGAGTGGCGTCGATAGGACTCCGTAGGGTTTCATAGGGAGTCAGATACAAGAATTCAGGAGCTCGCATGGTGTGCCGTCACGATGGAGCTCGCAGGGTGTGCCGTCACGATGGAGCTCTGTAGTTAGAAAGACAGACGAGGTCGACGATGACAGAAAACACGTCAGAACGGGCAACGTCGATTTATATGTACAACGGGCAACGTCGATTTATCTTAGTGATGATCAACTACTTCAACAAGTGGATCAGAGCAAAAACATTGATAAAAATTACTACTCAGATTGTGAAGACTTTTTTTGGAGTGGGATCGTGTTGGCATGGGATATCTCTCGCTATTGTCACCAACAACAAGCCTCAATTTTCAAATGAAGAACTTGGAAGCTTTTGTGAGTAGGTGGGGATTGAGCTCTGACACTCTTCAGCTTATCGTCCTTGGAGTAATGGTCAAGTAGAAGCAACCAACAAGTTGAACTTGAATCTCTTGAAGAAGGGTTGAGAACGTCCGTGGCAACTGGGCTGAACAAGTTCCTTCTGTTCTTTGGGCTCTTAGGACCACTCCTACCGCATCTACAGGAGAAACTCCATTCAAGCTATCACACAAATCCGAGGCACTTATCCTTGTTGAGTTTGAGGTGATGAGTCCGAGGGTCGTCATGTCAAAAGAAGATAGAGAAGAAAGAAGGTGTGAGAATGAAGAAGATATACACTACGACCTAGATCTAATTGAAGAACTACAAGATCTCGTTGTCACTAGATAAGAAGAAGTCAAATGAAAAAAAATGACAAAATACTTTGACAAGAATATAATGGTAAAGCAATTTGCCGTTGGGGATCTAGTGATGAAGAAAGTGAATGTCGTTGGAAGAATGACTTCAGTGGGAAAGCTTAATCCAAATTTGGCAGGGTTGTTCATCATGAAGGAAGTGTTGGAGCATGTGTTCCACATCTCTTTGTTTGAGAATAACAAATCTCGCATTGTATTTGATCTTGCTTGTCGTGTGTTTATATTGTGCAGAAACGATAGACACAATATCCCTATGTGTAGAATGTTGAATGAAGACGATCTACTGGAAAGAGAGCTAACACCAGAGTTAACGCCCGCATTAACTTATTGTCGAGAAGGGATACTGTCGAGAAGGGATATCGTCGAGATAGATATCAAGAGCTAACGCGAGCGTTAGAAGCTAACGCGAGCGTTAAGCCATGTCTTACACGTTCTGCCACGACTTCAACGGTTGCGCGGTTTCAGCCACGTTCGTACACGACCTGATAACGTTGGCGTTAGGCTTAACGCTGGCGTTAACTTCCGTTGTCTATTTAAAGGAAAGAAGCCTCTCATTCCACGGGGAATGCTGAAAATCTTCAATCTTTCGTGAGAGCCTTCATTCTCATGTTCCAGAGCACGCCCATTTTTGAAGATCAAGAGCTAGAAGGAGATTTCCAAAAGTCAAATTTCAAGGAGGACGCAAACTTCAACTCCGATAATGTTCATGGTGTTTCTTCATCATCTCCTTCAGAGCTCTTCAATATAGGGAGTTTTCATTTCATATTTTATATTGTAATCTTCCTTTTTCTTTTTGTGACAATAGTAAATTCGTCGCGATTGTTGGCGACTAGGCCTTGTGAGATTTATAGGGAATTCACCGTCGTGTGTGTGGCGTCTAGGTCTAGGTGTTGATCTAGGGAGAGGCTAAAGGTCGTATCTTGGGTTAGATAGGTTATAACCAGTCGGTCCTTGGGAGAAGGATCGACGAAGAAACAAAAAGTGATTTTTTCCTTGTCGCCTCAATTTCAAGCGTTATTGAAATTATTATCTTTATAATTATCTTTTGAAATATAATCATTGTGTTCATCCTCTCTGAATTTCTGGAATTTTATTTCATTAAAGAATTTTTAAGAAAAATCACTTAGGCACTTTTTTAGAAGAGTTCTATTTTCTGGAGAGCTAACGCCCAGCGTTATCACTAACGTCGGCGTTACCAACAAGTTCCAAAAAATTTCTTTTTCTGCAATTAACTTGAAAAATCACTCTGTTTTATATAAAAGTTGTAAACTTCTTATTCACCCCCCTCTTAGGGCATCATAAGATCCAACAGGAAGTACTAAAGAATGACAACTATCACCTACAACTCACGATGAGAGTGATATAGCAAATACTTAGAATAACAACAATCTTATGCGTTATTATGCATAGTACCTAAAATAAGATGCCTTTTTCAAATAAAATATACTTGCACTCTTTTCAGTATATGGTTGGCATTTTAGAGCTCACGAACGTTTGCCTTCCACTACAACTCATGAGTGCTTTCTATGTACTATTTACGTCATACGAGTCCTAATACATTTGAGTTGCTTCCCAACTCGCGTTATACATGATGCGATTTCTCAATTCGTTTTTTTAACTCTCACCAGTACCTACTTGCATCTCCGTGTATTAAGGTCATTGGGTCGTAACTCCCACAGATCACATCCCGCTAGAATTGTTTGTGGTTGTGTAGTGGCTGGCCTGATCCAATATCATGCTATGATTAAATTATGCAGTTGTCTCTCTTTGACATTAGGGTTGTAATATTCACTACCATTACTCTCGTTGGAATTGTTCGCGACTTGTGATCTAACAAACATGATCACTCAATGGTGTCGTCCATCAACAGTGCACTCGCAGACACCCAGAAACCCCTTATGAGGAAAGCTTTGTGCTCTATTTTCATTCCTGTATCATGATTGTTCCTAACATATGTCTTATGCCCAACCAGATGTTCTCTAGTTGTTTGGTACCTGATAGTTTTAAAGTGAATTCGATAGCTTAGAGTTTTTAAGTTGTTTTTGCACTTAGAGCTCGCAGTCATTACTTTACAAAATTTAGGTTCGAAATTTTGCAAGAATCATTTCCAAGTACTACGAGAGATCGCGAGCTCTCATCGAAGGCACTAGCTTACATTCAAACGGGTTTCCGTGAGCACACATTCAAATGAGCAGAAGGAAACAAGTAAAATAACACAAAATTAAAACATTAAGTGAGACATGTATAGAAATTCCTTTTCAGTACTATTGAGATTTTTACATCTTTTTAGGGCTCAAAAAATAAAAACTTTTACATGTATTCTCCTATTGCTACTCGCACTCACTAGGACTTCTGCCTGAACTCACTAACTCCGGCTCTGAAGGCCACCTTGAACCCGTAGATCTTGTGTATTAACCACCACCGCTTGAAGCTTTAGCACTTAAAGATAATTTATCAACAGGGATCGAGGGCCAAAAAATAACGTATTATAAGAGACGTCCTCGAACTCTTAGTTCATCATAAACAGGGATCGAGGGCCAAAAAATAACGTATTATAAGAGACATCCTCGAACTCTTAGTTCATCATCCCAAGATCTTTAATTTTCTGAATGATCCTCAGCAGAATCACAATCAATCCTTAGCATCTCCCCAGTACTCTCTTTGGTTGACATTCTGTTGCTCACAAGCACCATATGTGTTCTCTCTGAATCTGCGCAAGTAAATTATGAACGAAGTCTAGTCCTATTTATAAAATTTTGAGTGGAAGTTGAAACGCCATCGCAAATAGAGTTCGCGAACAATTAGGTAACACTCGCATTATCTATCTTTAAAATTTCATATGTTCCATCAAAGTGTAGGTAATCCAGGAACACTTAAGTTTATATTAAATTACAAGTAGCAGAATTGCATTTGCCGATACCATTATGGAATTCACAGCAACTTTTTGCATTATTAAATCATTATGGGGGACGAGTAACATGGTATTATTCAAGGACTCACAAAATCTATTATAAGCAATAAAATAGCGTTCACCGAGAGTATGATATTGAGTGTGTTGTTCCCCTTATTGCGCCGAGTATAAACCTGCAAGATATGAGTAGAAGTAGCCGAAACAGGAGGGGGAATACCATGAACCGGAACTTATAAGGTAGAGGAACATGTAGAGGAATAATAGGGGAGCTCACTTCCAAAGGTATATACTCCCCCTGAATTGAGGGCCCATAGTAAGCCTCAAATTCACGAAAAGTGATATCCATAGTAACAAAGAGCCTCTTGGTATGCGGATGGAAACATTTGTACTCTTTCTATGTGGATGAGTAACCTATGAAGACACACTTGAGAGCACGATGGCCGAGTTTAATAGGACGTGGGTTATTAAATATGGACAAACATACACATTCAAACACCTAAGGGGGAAGTAGCGTAGGGGACACATGGAGAGCGCCAAGTGAGGTGTTGTTCCCAAGAACACAAGGAGTTTATAAGATAAGCAACGGTGATAGCAACATCACCCCAGTATAGCGCACAATCGACAATAGACATCTAGCAAACTCCAAGAGATGATGATTTTTATACTCAACAACTATAACTGTCACTGTTCCGGTTCAGTTTCAGTTCTACTGAAACCATGAACCGAATTTTTAAGGTGACGGTTCTTCAAATTGGAACCAAAACTTTATTTGGTTTGACCGATTCCGGTTCCAGTTTTGGTTCCAACATAATTTTTGGAACCATCGTGCCTACGGTTCCGGTTCAGGCTCAACAAGAACCAAAACCGAATTATTTACTAGCGGTTCGGTCCGGTTTTATGCGATTCCGGTTCGGTTCTGATTCGCTCGCATTAGATGTCACTTAAGAACATTTAAACTCTCATAACACCGACATTTTTAGGCATAGACTATGCTTGTCCATTAATTGAGAATCTAAATTCTAGTTGACATGTATTAATTCTATGATATCTTGCCTTTTTGTTTTGGAAATTATAGTTGAAATTATGTATGACCCTTGATGCGGCTACGACAAGAATACCGATGTCGTCAAGTGATAAATAAAATGAGGAGTTACCCCCGAGTATCGATCTCACGCGGAACACGACGGGGTGGAGTTTACTTATGAGAGAGACTTGAGATTGAAGTCTTCTCGTCGGTGTTTTAACGAGCGGTTTTGAGTTTGATTAATCCTAAGACAATAAAAGAAAACTAATTTAGCTATGTGGGTCGCCTTCACCGCTTCGCTTCTCCGCGGGTCGCCTTCCTCCGCCTCGCACTTATTGCGCCTTGCAATTGCAAAGACCAACCTCGCAACACCACTGGCTCGCGTCTAGCTCAACTGCACCGCAACCCATCTCACAACCACAAATCCACAAACATACAACTTCACAAGCACAAATCCAAAATTCTAACACAACTAGGAAAATATTATCATAACCATACCATCCACAATAGAACAATGTACCTGTGAACACTCACACTAAATGGTCATGGTATGTGAGTGCTTTAGAATACAAGTCAATAACCATACAAGAGTCTTAAATGAGAGGAAACAGACTTAAGTTACCAATCCTTTGCACGGAGAGAACGAGAGACCCTTCCTCGGATCCAAAGGGGAGCCCGGCTTGGTCCACCAGCTCGTCCTCTTCCTCCTTGGCTGCTTCCACGATACGGGAGGAGCTGTCACCTTCTCCTAGTCGTGTCTTCACCCGGGGTCGTTCACCTCAACACAAAGGGCTTCTGACTCGAAGAGCTACAAAGGACCCTTGCAAATGTCTTCTGGCCCCTTTAAGAAGCTTGGTGAGGTATGAGATGAGTGGGGGTCGAAATCCTAACTTCCTGGGCTGAAAATGGCGAAGACGACGCTTCTCATGCTCGAAATACGATTGATTTCACGAACAACGCTAATATAGGAAAACAGGGCACACGCGCGTGCGGCGCAAAGCGCACGCGCGTGCGTGTGTTAAACAACAACAGAAAAACTGGGCGACCAGGCCGCACACGCACATTTATACGCGTGAGCACGCGCGGCCGTAAATTACGCACTCACAAACTCGTATTCACCCAAACTGCGTGGACAACACAGAATGACCGCGCACCCGCAATTGCACGTGCACGCATGCGCGTGTGAAAATAACCCACGCGCAAATTCGGATTCACAGAAAATGTGCAAGCTAAGGAGGAAAGAGGCGCACACTCTTGCGAAAATTTCGCATGGGCGTGTGTGAGCTAATTTGAACATAAAATCCCTTAAATTGTACGAAAATCCACACTTGTACAAATAATTCATCTTAACAACCCAGATAAGCAAAATATAACAATACGCACAAGAAATCCACACATCTAGCACAAAAATGGGGGAAAACGATAAGAACCACGAATAAAGACACTATATAAAATACACGTATCAAATACCCCCAAACTCAAACAATTGCTCGCCCCGAGCAAATCGCTCTCCTCCCGGCTATTAGACAAGGCTAAACTCACAATTAGAAAATGAAAGTAAGAAGTATACAGAGAAGTTCTATGCTCAAGATGAAATAGGAAGAAAGCTAGAATTAACTTTTATGCATACTAAATATATATACTTTTCAAAACTAAATATCACTAGTTATATTCACTTATACATAAGAAAATCTGATCGTCCTAGACCTTGCATAGAAAGAAAATAGCACCGCCGCTTAGCTTATCATTATCCTCCCGAGACTACGGGGTAGCCTCCAAAGAAATCCATCAATGTCGATTCCCATAGGCTTGTCTGGTCACACTCTCTCCACGACATTAGCTAAATCTAATTTTACAAATCATTAGGACTTAGAATTAGGATGAATTGTTAGGCTTGGGTTTAAGGTGAGGTAAATCAAAAGATAAACATGAAGGCAACTGCGAAATCCCCGGTTCTAGGGGCAATGAACCTACTAACAGCCAATCTGCGACAATCACACTTAAACCAAAATAAGAGCTAGCATCAAAATCAACCTACCAAAGAAAAAGAATGGGAAGTGATACCCCAGACTTGAATTTTTGCATATGTGGTCACTTCCACATTGGCCAAACACCAACTCTCATTTTCAACTCAGATTTTTCTTTTCTTTTTCTTCTTTCTATTTTCATTTTTATTTTCATTCTTCTTTTCTATTTTTCTTTTCAAAAGATATTTCATTTAAGGTTTTTCAAAAACACCTGAATATAAGCTTTTTAAAGTGCGCATCAAATCACAAATTTCACTTAAAAACACAAGTAGAAAATCAAAATTTGATTTTAAGCTCAAATCTAAGTGTGATATTAGGTCAATCTTTTTGGCATTGGTGATTATGAGGTAGGGGTGAAACAAAGGATGGGTATGAGGCCCAAAGAGTGTATGCAATGGTAGTTCGTATAGGCACGGATGCAAAAGCTCAAACTATCCAATAAAAGGCCTACGTCATATTTGCACAAATAAAATAGTCTAGGCAAAAGCTTTGAGAGTCGCTAGGGGCAAGTTCTTGACATCGAGAAATGATACCCTTTCGTCAAAATTGGATAATACCCAACTTGCAGCTCGCTACACACATTTCTACGCAAGTTACGGACGAAAATGCTTTCTAACGAAAAGCTATACAGTGTAGATATAAAGTATAATTGTATAAACAAAGGAGCATAAAAAGAAATTAAGCTATAATAAAATCCTATCACAAACATGTGCACAGAACTAGGAACACTGCTTGAGTTAATATATACTCTCATAATCACGTTCTAAAAGTAATTTAAGCTAATCTAACACTAATGAAAAAGAACGAGAAAATCTTAGAAATTAACAAATGTTCAAGTCCTAAGCGCGTGGGTGCGGACATGAAATGTACACGTGCAGGAAAATGAATTTTGTTTAAAATTTGGGGGCATATTTTGAAAGATAATCGTGCGTACGGAATGCAGAATGAGTGAACGTGCGCAATCGCATAAGCTATCTACCCCCAGACTTAAAGCAAGCATTGCCCTCAATGCAAGTTAAAATTTGAAAGACAAGAGGTGATAGAAACTCGTTACCCAATGCCCGAGATGGGGCATTCTGAGATGACCATATCCTTGAATTTGATAAAATGTGCACCCGGTCCTGAGCTTAGCCGACAAAGATGTGCGATTCAGTCGGGACCTGCGGGGTTAGCTCCAACAAAACAAGAAAAACAAGTAAACATTAATAAAAACAGATAATTATGGGGTCCCTCCCAAGAGCGCTTTGTTTAATATTTTTGAGCTGGACCAAATACCTGTATTAGCAGTTTATATAATTGTCCAAAATAAAATTCACGAAAAAATTAAAGACGATCACTCAAAGGTCACAAAGTGACAAAATGTTTGAACGGAGAAACGGCAAGGGAGGGATCAGTTATATGCTGATTTGTAGCGTGTCTCAGCCTGGATGGCTGAGGAGGCAGCAGTGCCGGTGCTTCGATTCAGGTGAGGATATTTCCCACGTGGTCTGGCACCAGAATTTTTTTTTATTTGCGGCTGCAAGGGAGCACGCTTCTCTCTCAACTTCCTTCGCAATTTGACCCGGAGTGATCCCCACTGCGTGTCGCTCGATTCAACGCTATGAGATACAACCGCCGCCCAAGTGGTATTGCTCCAACCGCCTCCCAAGCAAACCATGAAATGAGGGGAAGGAGACAGTCGAACATCGAACTATGTCACCAGGCACTAGGAGATGAAATTGTGGCTGACCGCCTGACCCCACTGCTAATCAGCACCGTCAGGGAAGTGCCATGCATGAAACCAAAGAGTGTCGTAGTGTGGGGCCAGATGTTACGCCAACCGCAGAGCACAGCCGCGTGTGGGGTCCCATGTCGGGTGGTGAGTCATCGCCCTACATGGCTTCAAAATCCCCAAGGGTGATCTCAGGTTACTCGCCAATGGTGACGTGGAACTCCTTCAAAGGACAGTCATGAGTCCGGGAGTAGGGTTGTTTACAACGAAAACAAAGGCCGTTAGTGCGAAGATCGTACTACTCCTGGTTGGTCATCTGGAGGTCATTCGGTAGTCGGGGCGGTCAGGGAGATGGTCCGAGACGCTGATAAACCGTAGTATGCACCTGGGGTGGTGGTTGGAAGCGTGTTGGAGGGTAGGAAATCGATCAGAGCGTAGAACCCCTCGGTGGGAGGCCGATGTCGACAAAGGTGACACTAAAGTCCGCTTCCACCAAGCGGGCGAGATCCATGGAATAAGTAATCGTCCGGGGGTGGTGGGTGCGAAGGCGGTACCGGACGTGGGGAAGGAGCCCCTGCATGAAGAAACCTAAGTAATGATATGGCGGTAGGCCAGAAACGTGCGTTGTCAAGGCAATGAACTCGTCGTTGTAGTCGTCAAGGAGGCGCAATTAGAGGACACCACATAAACGTTCTACTGCTGTCCGGAATAGCGAACATTGTAGCGGAGGATGAGATCCTATTTGAGTTTCATCCAAGAGAGTGAAAGGTAGTTTTGTCGTAGCCAGCAGACCCAGTGAAGAGTCGACCCCTCCATGTTGATGAGAGTCGTAGCAACCCTTTGCAGCTCTGGAGCTAGTTGAATGTCGAAGACTTGTTCCGCACGGGCAATTCACCCCACGGGGTCTGGGCAGTTGAAAGAGGGAATGACGAAAGAGCGGTGTGGTTGGAGGAAGCCTGCGATAGGTGCGATAGGGTTGCAGGGGAGTTCCAGAGGCGCACCGAGTTGAGGGGGACTCCACGTTGGAGGCCAAGGATGTACCATGGCGGCAAGCGATGAGGGCATCGAACTTCGCATTCAGCCGCTGCATTAGAGCTTGGAGGGAAGCGTTGGAGGCCTCGTAAGCATCAAAGTGGCAGGAGATGGCCAGATCCATGGTTGAAGAGTTGGGGTGTCGTGGTGCGCCATGGAACGAAGTTGTGGAGGCATCCACGCGGCAGAAGGGTAGGCGCAGGGCAAGAGTCGCGAGTTGTCGCTGTCGGGATCGGCAAAACAAGAGTCGACTGTAAAGACTGCCAGGGCGGGTCGAGGAAGGCGCAATCTTGAAGGACACAAGGTGTCTTTGCGGATGTGGCGTTGTCGTCGAGAGGCGGATGCGTCGCTAGGAGAATCAACGACCGATCGGCCTAGAAAGATCGATTGCGGAAAGGAGCAGTGCGTAGCATAAGCAGAAATAGGGTTCGATCGGAAGAAGCATGCACATCGGGAGGAAATGCAGTCGCACGAGTGGACGACACAGATGATTGTGGGAGTGCAAGCGCGTCAGGCGGGCCGAGACGTGGAGGTGCAGGATTGTTTCGGGTGGCGGAAATCGCAGCCTGACGATGGCAAGTCGAACCAAATGTTAGGAGGTAGAGTTTGAGAAAGGAGAGGGAAGAGGAGGGGGAAGAAGAGGGAATAGAATCATCCCCTAGGGCTCTTCTCAAAATAATCCTACTCCCAAAATAATCCAAATAAGAGACATACATATGCTTATATAGTGCCTACTTCCAAAACACACAAGGGCAAATGGTAAATAACCACACGACCCGAAATACACATGCCATATTAAAATATAGAGCAGATGGGGATGCAATGCCCATGCGCACTACTGGAGAACGTTCGTCGTCGTGTAGGGATCTGTGTCCTCATCACCTCGTTCCCGACGTCAACATGTGTTTTGTCCTAATCCCCTCGTCCCTCACCCTTTTGTTTATTTATAACATCTCCCTCTAAATATAGAGCTGACGGTTTTGCATAATTACAGCTTGTAACTTTCAAAATTACAATTACCCCCCTCATGTTTACATTTCATAATATACATGCACAAAAGACCCTCCTGGAGATTTACTCCAAGGAGGTACTTTTGTGCATGGTTATGAAATGTAAACATTGAGAGGAGGTTTTTGTAATTTTGAAATTTAGAGGGGTGCAAGCTTTAATTATGCGAACTTCGAGGGGAAGTCCCGGTAAATAACCCTATATATATAGAGAGAGAAAGAGAGAGGGATGGGACATGAGACGATATAATGAATACACGTAGCATAATCATAAGAGAAGATAAAAATATATTACAAAAATTTAGAAGTACCCCTGGAGTACTATGTGATAACAAAACATTGATGAGACTTTGGTAAAATTTGTTAAACCACAATTTAGCCTATGGTGTTGAATAGATGTGAGTGCTGGGCAATAAAAAATTGTTGATATCTAAGTTGAGTGACAGAAATAAAAATATAATGAGATGGATGTGGTGAAAAAACTTGAAATATATATTAAAGAGTGAATATATTAGAGGAACAATGAGAGTGACACCAATCAAGATTTGAGGATTAGATTATTGAAAATAAACTTAGATGATTTTGACATAACAGCAAAATCTAGAATATGCACAATTATACTAGTAGGTAGAGTTAATGTGGAAGAATTAGAGAAGAGAAGTGGTAGACCCAAGGAACATTAATGAAAGTTGTTCAAAAATTCGTTTAGTTTATATTTAGCATTTCAAGCAACACTTGGCTTGAGCAAATAGAAAGTGAAGATCATAAAGCCGACCCTATAATTTTGTGATTGGATTGGAAGTGTGATTATGAATATGCAAATTTGATACAAATAGGTTTTTCATCACAAAGATTTCAAAAAGTCTATGTGCATGCATGCCTTTTTTATCCTGAATTTTTTATTGTTGTTATTTCAAGTAGAAGGCCATTGATTTTTTTTTGCCTTGATTGATGTTCATTACGGCTCCGTTTGGGGGGACTTATTTTCACCGGTCAAGCGGTTACGACTGCATGAACCGAACCTTAATTACATGCGGTTCAGGTCCGGTTCATGCGGTCGTAACCGCTTGACCGGTGAAAATAAGTCCCCCCAAACGGAGCCTACATTACATCTTTGGTTTTCAATGAATGTAATGAAGCTTATTTTAAGAGTAGTAGCTTCTGTTAGACAGATTTTGTATGCTTGTTTCATACTCTTCCGATTCTCATTACATGAAAAATCTTAAACACTAGAATGTCCTGCATCAACTGAAACCATGAAAGTTTTGTAAATTGCTACCACTGATTATGATAATGGAAGGAAAAGCATGCATAGATTTGATTGTTCTTTGTGAGTTCATGGCATTAATTTGTAATTTTTTGTTCTGATTGTTGTTTATTAAGTCTTTTGAAAGGCAATGAAGTGTGTTGCACTAGAATTTTTCTCTCCCCAGCTTTAACAACTCTTGTTTTTCGCACTTCATGTGAAGAACATCTCAAGTATATTTTTAGTATTCATGCCCAGCACCTTACCCTGAGACACATAATGTTTTCTTTAGAGTTCTAACTAGATGACCAGCACCTTGCGTCAAGCACAATAACCCATTTAATTCCCTTGCTGTCGTTTTGTGCATCCTAGTTTCATCCCATCATATTGGTTTTTTTGTTTGGCTATACTTCAATTTTTTGAAGTTTTATTTTAGTTTGGGTTACAGAACAATAGATTGCACTATAAATGAAAAATGAGATACAAACATGCGAGATACGCTCACACCAAGTTTTTGAGGGTTGGTTCCCTCTAAGAATTCCTCTCCAAAAGAGAGCTTCCGAGACTATTACCAAGACAAAAAACCAAAGATTCTTCACAACTCTTTATATAGGGAGGGATCAACTAATATCTTCTAATTTACCAAAATGACACTATTGAAATGCTAACAATTAATACGACTCGAGACACTCCCAGGAAGTTGGGTCTCGATCTCCTCTTACCGAGTGGCGTATCATCCAAATGCGTATACAAGTCTACTGAGGGTGCATATACGTTCAATTTGGTACATGGGTTTATCGAAGAGAGGTCTTTCTGAGGAATTATATATTCTGTTCCACGCTGCTTATGATTTTTTTTAAAAGTTCCCCCAGTTTCCCACTTTTAGTTAAAAGTCAAAGCATTGAATGCCTGTTAAACATTCTGCTCCTATTCTAGTTTTATTTTGTTATTATTTATGGAGAATTGGAGATCCACCTTAAATCTCCAAGTTTAATTTCATGGAGATTTATGCCATACCCCCAGTGTTGTTAATCTTAGCTTTTTTTTCCATCTAAGACTTCTATTTTTTTTCCCAAACATTACATTTTACACTCGCTGGCCTCGCTATGCCAACCTTATTGTTTGTTTATTTGTCAGCTGGACAACAGAAGGAGTACCATATGCATCCTGCCAATATTCGTGCTCATCAAGTTCCATCTCCGAACACACCGTTTCTCCGACCCCAGACCGGATCTTTGACAAGTCCAGTTCAATATCCTAGTCCTGCATCAGGAGATAGGGGAGCTCCCCATCACCTACCCAGACCATGGAATATGTCTGCAAATTCCTCCGAGCACAGTTTTACTCCTAATTCTTCAAATGGCGGCGGCCACTCGAGCTCCAGACCCATGAACAGCCCATATTCCGGCATAAGAGGAAGCCCGCATTCTCACTCGAGCGGCAGAGGCAGGGGGAGAGGAGGATCTCCATATAATAATCAGGGTTATGGCTCAGGAAGGCTAAAAAAGCTGGACAGTTTCTTCATCAAGTCCTTGGTGAAGGATCCTTGGCGGAAGCTCAAACCCGTCGTCGGCAATATACTTGTTCCCCTTCAACCGCTTCCATGGCTTCCGAAATCAATCACGACGAAAAAACCGAAAGTTGACGAGACTTCTACCGACATCAAACCGAAGCAGAATCTCGCCGAATTCTTAGCATTGGCTTTTGAAGAGTCCCAGGAAGGGGAAGGATCGACGATGCCACAGCCCAACGAGTGAATGTTAAGCTGATTGCAATCATTCGGCGGGGCAGGTATGCAATTTTATGACTGTTTAGCCCTTGTATTTTAAGTAGAGTTTCGGCGCCTTTCTGCTAGAAAGGATTGGTGGGGTACATTGGGGCTGAAGGGCATTTTTGTCCTTGGAGTTGTGTGTGAAACAACTGTATCTGTTTTTGCTTGGAAGTATTTATAATTAGTTTTTAAGAAAAATATTCTCGTGATGAGATGTAGAATTCTGATCAGCATTGACGCCATTGTTGTGATCAGTCCTTCAGTTTGTCCAATTTATCTAGGTGATTGTTATCCGCAAAGCAGTTCTGGCTATCCGTGTAACGCCCCCAATATTTCGACGTTTAGCAAATTTGGGGCGTGGTCTGCGATTAGAAGCTTTGGGGGTGCAAGTAGAGAGCTTGGTGTGCGAATAGCCAAGTGGTGTGCGGATATCAATTTCAATTTAGGGTTTTGATAAAAACCCCAAAGCCCCCCCCCCCCTCTCTCCCGATCGCTCCCTCTCTCTCGTTTTCGCTCAGGCCGCCGCACAGGGAAGTCTATCTCTCCCCTCCTGATCTCTCCCTTTCGCTCTTTCGACTAGGGCTGCTGCGGATCCCTAGCCGCGAGCCTCCGTCGGGGCTTCCCCCTCTCTGTGTGTGTGCCATCGAGGAAGGAGAAAAGAGGTGGAGCCGCCCTAAGTCCTTCCTGCTCGCCGCTCCCGACCCCTAGATCGCCCGTCGCGCCGAGAAGCTCGTCGCCCCCCCCCCCCCCCCCCCCCCCCCCCCCCCCCCTACTTCCCTGTTGTCGGTCGTAAGAGAGACAGAGGGAAACAGCTTGCTATCGTGTCTTTCCATCCCCGACCTCTAGGGCTCGCGACTCGCAGCCATCGTCTTTGTCCAAACTGAGAGGAGGGCAAGCTCTGTGTGAGTGGCTAAGGAAGAAGAGCCTTTGCCGACCCCCTTGTCGTGAAGAGGATGACGACCAAGGCTTTGTCGTGGGAAAGTTGATCATGACTTTCCGAGAACCGCTGCAGAAAGTCTATGCAAAGCTCAAATCATCGAGTGGAGGCCAAGTTCGTGAAAGTTCCAATGGATCCATAATGCACGTCAAGGGTAACGATTCTCTTTACTCTCATTTGGACATGTTTTAGTCCGTTCCGTGCATCGTTGAGGCCCCTACCCAAAAGGGTGAGGTCGTGGCCTCCGACGGGTCGATTTGTGTTATCCCCGTCAAATCTTGCATTCATGTAGAGTCCATGCGTGAAATGGACGTAGGCGCGCTGTGTGAAGCCCATCCGAGACGGTTCGTCCGGATTGGTGATGCTTTTTGATATTGTGCGTGCCGGGGGAAAACTCCGTGTTGATATCCTGTTTCGTAGGACTAGAGAGTTCTACTGCACGCGCAGCAACGCCTGGGGGTGTGCCCTGGGAAGCACCCGATGTTAGAAGCGGAAAAGGAGTTCTGTTTACTATCGCTGGCGATATTGAATATCGCCAGGCGACAGCTCCCAGACTTGGTTCTGGTGATTTTGTTGTGCCCACCTGTTGAGAGGACTTGAGGCCTGTGTGCCCGACCTGTGAGGGTGTCCTGGTGGATGACTTAGCGGCCCGTAGGGCTGGCTAATTTAGAATACCTGGGCTGAGGGGACGCCATACCCGCTCTTCGTGTTGTACAACGAGAGCTGTGAACAACGGACATTTGGCGAACCTGAAACCGCACCATTGCAGCACCTGACTAGTAAGGCTCGTACATCACGTCAGGAGGCAATGAGAAAGAGTCTTCGGACTACGGATTGTTCACAATTAAAGTACGGGAGCGCCCTGGTATTCGGGTCACCGGCTTTAGCCTCGAAGGGCAAAGCCATCAAGAGTGGATGGTGGTGGAAGGCGGAGTACACCAAAGAGTGCCTGAGAGCACGGGACGTGGGGGCCATTCCCACGTTTGTGATGTTGCATATGTATGAACTGCTGTGGACTTTGTTAGTCGCACTCTTATATATATATGCTGCTGAGACTGTTTTGCAGGGATGGTTAGAACTGCCACCCCCTCGAAGGGGTGAGGTCGTTATAATTTGGTCAGCTTTAGCTGACCGTTGTCCTGTTTTGCCACCGTTTTTGGTGGGCTTGTTGTACAGGTGCTGGACCGAGCGGGAACATAGCGGGCTCTTAGTGGGCTGAAGCCCTTGTGATGCTGCGGCCCTTGAAGGCCTTTTGATGTCCTTTGCTTTTCATGTATGGTCGGCCTGCGCGCCGATGTTGGTAAACTGTAAGGCCGTCGTGCCTCTTTTGTTGTGTAAAACCTTTTATTCCTATTATTAGAAGTGGACATACCCGGGTACGTGTTTTGGGGTTTATCCGGTCTCTCTTTCTTTGCTTCCGCATAGAATGCTCTGAGTTAGGTTCGTTGTTTAGTGTCATTTGGTATTTCAATTAAGTGACGTTCATGTTTGTTTGGTAGTATATGGCGTGGGGCCCCGGCCGGACCTTCTGTCATATGCTCCTCGAACGGATGGAGGTGTTACAAATTGGTATCAGCTTCTAGGGTTCCGTATCCTTCTAAGGAATTCGTGGACGAATTCTTTTAAGGGGTGGTGAGAATGTGTGTGCGCTACCGTCGAGACGTAAAATAAACCCAAAAATGTCCACTTAGGAATGACCAAAATCATGGTTTTCGTGCACTTTTGGGAATTTAAGCGTCCCCTGCTTAGTGATTTCCCCTATTTATTACGGCTAGTTCACGTGTCTCACATGTGTAAGCATTAATAATGACTGGCTGAAGTGCTTTTGGCCTTCATTTCTCCAAGGATTGCGTTATTGGAAAATGGAATTAGCAGTTACCTGTAAAGGAATACGAATATCAGGAGAATCGATTTGGGTGTTTCCATAACTTAGGTGTTGACCACCGTAGTATTCTGATAAGTGTTGTTAGTCTTTGTGGCTACCCTTGTGTGAACATGACTAGTGGAATGAAAAGTCATGGTCTTTAAGTTGAGATCTGTTGTAGTGATTCACCCGATACGGTATTAGATAACTATTGATGACGTCAAACCTTTGGCGACCTATTATTTGGAATCGTTGGATTACACTTATGCCGTGTGAAGCTAAGTGTGATGTATTGAAAGAGGCATCCGATCATTTGTGTTACCCTACGCTTGATGGTGTGACCTCGATGTGCGCAAGCGAGCGCATAAATTCACACTTAAGATTGATGATTAAGTAGTGACACGCTATGTTAATGGCGGTGATGAATTTTGATTCATGAGCAAGGAAGTGTATTGAAAGGATGGGTGAATTCCCGTCACGCTCTTTTTGGACAGTAGCGGGATGCTCCCCTCTGTCGTGCTCTTTTAGTTAAATATGAAATCTATTCTTTTGTGCAGAAACATGAGATAGACCGTGAGTTTGATTTGAGAGTTTGGACCGGTAAGAGGTTCAGTGAAATTGGGAGGTGTGCACTACTAATTTTAGTTTGGGTGCTTTGTGTGCACTATGCTTGTATTTGGGAGCCATAGATTGGCTTTGAGTTTGTAAACTCTATGACTTGGGTCCCCGAGAGTCTGGTATGGTTGTCCGGACAAGTAAATGCCCAGGTGTGTTTGCAGGGTTTTGTATACCCTATACTGTGAGTGCCATGAGAGCACTAGGTTTGACTCAAGTCTAATATTCGACTTGATGATCTTACACTGTTGTATAGTCCGTATGATGGATTGCGTGCGTGGTGACTAATTTTGGCATCGTTTTAGCATGGCGTGTTGAATCTTGTTGTCGCTAAGGTGTCACTTGTAAAGTCTTATCCTAAGACCGTTGTAGCATCCATGCATTGGATGTTGTGACTAAGGACCCGAGTGTTCTTTGCGTGCTGATTAGTTGTTTGTATTATATAATGTCGCGTGTGTTGCTGAGTTCTTCCGCCTTCCTACTAGGTGATTGGTGAAGAGGTCGGTCTCACTCCCTTGCAGGAGACAACCACAGCTAGTGAAGCTGAAATAGGAGTGATGGAAGATCATTGTGCCGGTGCGACTGCTGGTGGGACACCCATCCCTTTGGCATCTGCGCCTATGTCTGTTATTGGAGAAGCAACATACGAGACTCGTGAGTGGGTGACTTACTTCTTGAGTTGCCATCCACCTTCGGTGTCGAGTCGCCCGCTTATGCTTAAGATTGGTTGGAATGGATTAAAGATCTCATTTTGGCCTTAAGAGTCCAGTTGGAGCTGAGGGTCACTTTGATCTCCTTTGCACTTTTTGGGGTGGCTAAGAGATGGTGGCAAGAGGAGTGTCGTGTACGTTTTGCTCGACGCCCTTGGTCCCAAATCCCCGTGGAAGAGTTTGCGTCGGCGTTCTGGGAACATTTCGTTCCGATGACTACCCGCCTTATACTACGAGAAGATTTTCTGATGTTGAGGCAAAAGGAGATGTTTGTGGATACTTATCTCTAAGAGTTTTTGTGATTGAGTCGTTATGCTGAGCATGTCCTGGTGACTGATGAGGACAAAGCGCGTTATTTTCTTAAAGGCTTGCGCGAGGAGTAGAAGATCAGATTGCGCGCAGCAGCGTCTATCAGTTTCCCCATTCTGATTCAAGCTGCCCGCAACTTGGAGCTTATCGTTCGCTTAGGGCAGAGTGAGTCGGAAGAGGAGTTTGAAAGAAATTGATTAGTTTTTAAGAAAAATATTCTCGTGATGAGATGTAGAATTCTGATCAGCATTGACGCCATTGTTGTGATCAGTCCTTCAGTTTGTCCAATTTATCTAGGTGATTGTTATCCGCAAAGCAGTTCTGGCTATCCGTGTAACGCCCCCAATATTTCGACGTTTAGCAAATTTGGGGCGTGGTCTGCGATTAGAAGCTTTGGGGGTGCAAGTAGAGAGCTTGGTGTGCGAATAGCCAAGTGGTGTGCGGATATCAATTTCAATTTAGGGTTTTGATAAAAACCCCAAAGCCCCCCCCCCCCCCTCTCTCCCGATCGCTCCCTCTCTCTCGTTTTCGCTCAGGCCGCCGCACAGGGAAGTCTATCTCTCCCCTCCTGATCTCTCCCTTTCGCTCTTTCGACTAGGGCTGCTGCGGATCCCTAGCTGCGAGCCTCCGTCGGGGCTTCCCCCTCTCTGTGTGTGTGCCATCTAGGAAGGAGAAAAGAGGTGGAGCCGCCCTAGTCCTTCCTGCTCGCCGCTCCCGACCCCTAGATCGCCCGTCGCGCCGAGAAGCTCGCCCCCCCCCCCCCCCCCCCCCCCCCCGCTACTTCCCTGTTGTCGGTTGTAAGAGAGACAGAGGGAAACCGCTTGCTATCGTGTCTTTCCATCCCCGACCTCTAGGGCTCGCGACTCGCAGCCATCGTCTTTGTCCAAACTGAGAGGAGGGCAAGCTCTGTGTGAGTGGCTAAGGAAGAAGAGCCTTTGCCGACCCCCTTGTCGTGAAGAGGATGACGACCAAGGCTTTGTCGTGGGAAAGTTGATCATGACTTTCCGAGAACCGCTGCAGAAAGTCTATGCAAAGCTCAAATCATCGAGTGGAGGCCAAGTTCGTGAAAGTTCCAATGGATCCATAATGCACGTCAAGGGTAACGATTCTCTTTACTCTCATTTGGACATGTTTTAGTCCGTTCCGTGCATCGTTGAGGCCCCTACCCAAAAGGGTGAGGTCGTGGCCTCCGACGGGTCGATTTGTGTTATCCCCGTCAAATCTTGCATTCATGTAGAGTCCATGCGTGAAATGGACGTAGGCGCGCTGTGTGAAGCCCATCCGAGACGGTTCGTCCGGATTGGTGATGCTTTTTGATATTGTGCGTGCCGGGGGAAAACTCCGTGTTGATATCCTGTTTCGTAGGACTAGAGAGTTCTACTGCACGCGCAGCAACGCCTGGGGGTGTGCCCCGGGAAGCACCCGATGTTAGAAGAGGAAAAGGAGTTCTGTTTACTGTCGCTGGCGATATTGAATATCGCCAGGCGACAGCTCCCAGACTTGGTTCTGGTGATTTTGTTGTGCCCACCTGTTGAGAGGACTTGAGGCCTGTGTGCCCGACCTGTGAGGGTGTCCTGGTGGATGACTTAGCGGCCCGTAGGGCTGGCAATGTTTTGTTATATGTGCCAAGCGTATACCCTCTTTATTTTGGATTTTCGTTGGGGGTTTATCTTTCTCTTGTATGACTTTGAGAGTCAAGCCCATTTTTGATGATATGATAGTTTTTGTATATGGTGCTCGTGAAGCATTAACAGGAATGGTGACTATAGCGGACGAGTTGAAATTTAATTGTTGTGTAGCGATGTTGTTGTGACCGCGTATGAGTCGGACCTCGCAACGTATTGATGATGAAAAGTGCTATCTGTGTTACTTGATAATTAGCACGCTCGTGAAGAGTTTTTTTTAGTCTACCACAAGATAGATTGAAAGGGATTCCTTCAAAGTTGAGTTGTTGGCACGATACTATAATATTTATTTGTCGTGAGTTAGAGATTGTTAGTTTGGGAACCTGATCTTTGGACGTGTGTCCAACTTAGTTGGAATCATGAGTAGGTTCACAAACAGTGGAGTTCGTAGTTTTTTTGGTAGGATTCTTACGGAGGTTCGTACACGTTTGAACTCAAGTAAATGCCTCATCGAGATTGAAGTATCTCGGATATGGTTTCTCTTTTGTGTATGATTTACACAAATTTTGGGTAGTAGTTAATGACTTTGGAGCATGCATGAGTTGTGTCACTCGTGAAGCGTGTATGTGGTGGCACTAGAAAGAGTGCAACATGTAAGTGCTACTCATAGTTTGCTAGCATGAGATAAGACCCATGTCAATTGGGTGATTGGCTTATGTATGAGGTCAATTAGTCGTAATAAATTATGATGAATACGACTCGGTTGAAGTTATTGTTTTGACTTATAAAAGAGCCATGACGAAATATTGACATATTGCATTTGAGGTTTTGAGTTGATAAGCGAGAATTGAAAGTGTTGGTAGCAAAATACGTGTTTATCATGTGCAATGTTTGGATTCGTGCAAGAATTGTGGAACTAGCGTGAAAGATGATTATATCGATTTAGTCGTGTTTTCTTATTGCGTGGCTATGTAGTGATGACCCTTTGTGAGTTTGATTTCCTAACATGTTGGTGAATGAAAATTGTTATTTATGACACTTGGCAAATAATACCCGTGAAGCGTTGCTAGTCTATCCTATGATAGGTTGAGGGTAGTTCGTTTGAAACTAAATTATTTGCACGATAATACGAGTATATATATGCGCCATGAGTTGGAGATTGATGGTTTGAGGACATGATCCTTGAAATCATCGCATAGGTGAACTTATATGGTCGTTATGACCTATGTAGTGAAACCTCTAGAAAGGTTTATTTGTTTGAGCTTGTTGCTTGCGTTGAAAGAAAGTGTAAAGAAAATCCAAGTGATTGTGCCCTGTTGAGATTGTGATATCTCAGGCATAATTTTCTCTTTCGTGTGTGGCTTACACGAAATGCGAATGGTAGTGGTACGTGGTGTTGTGTTTTTACGTATTGAATAGATGTGATGTTCTACTATGATTACCGCCAATGATAGACTTCCAAAACTATCGTAATCATGACGTGTTTGGAGTGTAAGTGAACTCGCAATAAATTGGAATCAATGTAGTGATTTGATTCTCTTCTGAGAGGTCGAAGTTCCTCATTTTGGGAAGAGTGTGACTCTTCTCGACGTAATGGAATGACCGTGGAGTGACGGAAATGAGAGTTCGTAAGGCTTGGTGGTTACAACCAATTTGACGGGGGAATCCTTGTGATGATGTATGTAAAGATTCGTTGACGTTTGTATGTCCGAACCTAGGATGATTCCTCGGGCGTTGAAAAGCCGTACGAATGTTATTCGTGACCTCCTAGGGTGGTATCTGGCGTTTGAGATCACTTTGTTTTCCTCTTGAAGGTGTAAATCAGTGTAGCGCAATGGAAGCGTGTTGGGTCCATAACCCATAGGTCGTTTTGTAATTTGACGTTTTGTATCCTTCTCTGTTAAGATCGAATTTAAATTTCGGGATGAAATTTCTTTGAGGAGAGAATTGTAACGCCCCCAATATTTCGACGTTTAGCAAATTTGGGGCGTGGTCTGCGATTAGGAGCTTTGGGGGTGCAAGTAGAGAGCTTGGTGTGCGAATAGCCAAGTGGTGTGCGGATATCAATTTCAATTTAGGGTTTTAATAAAAACCCCAAAGCCCCCCCCCCCCCTCTCTCCCGATCGCTCCCTCTCTCTCGTTTTCGCTCAGGCCGCCGCACAGGGAAGTCTATCTCTCCCCTCCTGATCTCTCCCTTTCGCTCTTTCGACTAGGGCTGCTGCGGATCCCTAGCCGCGAGCCTCCGTCGGGGCTTCCCCCTCTCTGTGTGTGTGCCATCGAGGAAGGAGAAAAGAGGTGGAGCCGCCCTAGTCCTTCCTGCTCGCCGCTCCCGACCCCTAGATCGCCCGTCGCGCCGAGAAGCTCGTCGCCCCCCCCCCCCCCCCCCCCCCCCCCCCCCTACTTCCCTGTTGTCGGTCGTAAGAGAGACAGAGGGAAACAGCTTGCTATTGTGTCTTTCCATCCCCGACCTCTAGGGCTCGCGACTCGCAGCCATCGTCTTTGTCCAAACTGAGAGGAGGGAAGCTCTGTGTGAGTGGCTAAGGAAGAAGAGCCTTTGCCGACCCCCTTGTCGTGAAGAGGATGACGACCAAGGCTTTGTCGTGGGAAAGTTGATCATGACTTTCCGAGAACCGCTGCAGAAAGTCTATGCAAAGCTCAAATCATCGAGTGGAGGCCAAGTTCGTGAAAGTTCCAATGGATCCATAATGCATGTCAAGGGTAACGATTCTCTTTACTCTCATTTGGACATGTTCTAGTCCGTTCCGTGCATCGTTGAGGCCCCTACCCAAAAGGGTGAGGTCGTGGCCTCCGACGGGTCGATTTGTGTTATCCCCGTCAAATCTTGCATTCATGTAGAGTCCATGCGTGAAATGGACGTAGGCGCGCTGTGTGAAGCCCATCCGAGACGGTTCGTCCGGATTGGTGATGCTTTTTGATATTGTGCGTGCCGGGGGAAAACTCCGTGTTGATATCCTGTTTCGTAGGACTAGAGAGTGCTACTGCACGCGTAGCAACGCCTGGGGGTGTGCCCCGGGAAGCACCCGATGTTAGAAGCGGAAAAGGAGTTCTGTTTACTGTCGCTGGCGATACTGAATATCGCCAGGCGACAGCTCCCAGACTTGGTTCTGGTGATTTTGTTGTGCCCACCTGTTGAGAGGACTTGAGGCCTGTGTGCCCGACCTGTGAGGGTGTCCTGGTGGATGACTTAGCGGCCCGTAGGGCCGGCTAATTTAGAATACCTGGGCTGAGGGGACGCCATACCCGCTCTTCGTGTTGTACAACGAGAGCTGTGAACAACGGGCATTTGGCGAACCTGAAACCGCACCATTGCAGCACCTGACTAGTAAGGCTCGTACAGCACGTCGGGAGGCAATGGGAAAGAGTCTTTGGACTACGGATTGTTCACAATTAAAGTACGGGAGCGCCCTGGTATTCGGGCCACCGGCTTTAGCCTCGAAGGGCAAAGTCATCAAGAGTGGATGGTGGTGGAAGGCGGAGTACACCAAAGAGTGCCTGAGAGCACGGGACGTGGGGGCCATTCCCACGTTTGTGATGTTGCATATGTATGAACCGATGTGGACTTTGCTAGTCGCACTCTTATATATATATGCTGCTGAGACTGTTTTGCAGGGATGGTTAGAACTGCCACCCCCTCGAAGGGGTGGGGTCGTTATAATTTGGTCAGCTTTAGCTGACCGTTGCCCTGTTTTGCCACCGTTTTTGGTGGGCTTGTTGTACAGGTGCTGGACCGAGCGGGAACATAGCGGGCTCTTAGTGGGCTGAAGCCCTTGTGATGCTGCGGCCCTTGAAGGCCTTTTGATGTCCTTTGCTTTTCATGTATGGTCGGCCTGCGCGCCGATGTTGGTAAACTGTAAGGCCGTCGTGCCTCTTTTGTTGTGTAAAACCTTTTATTCCTATTATTAGAAGTGGACATACCCGGGTACGTGTTTTGGGGTTTATCCGGTCTCTCTTTCTTTTGCTTCCGCATAGAATGCTCTGAGTTAGGTTCGTTGTTTAGTGTCATTTGGTATTTCAATTAAGTGACGTTCATGTTTGTTTGGTAGTATATGGCGTGGGGCCCCGGCCGGACCTTCTGTCATATGCTCCTCGAACGGATGGGGGTGTTACAAATTGGTATCAGCTTCTAGGGTTCCGTATCCTTCTAAGGAATTCGTGGACGAATTCTTTTAAGGGGTGGTGAGAATGTGTGTGCGCTACCGTCGAGACGTAAAATAAACCCAAAAATGTCCACTTAGGAATGACCAAAATCGTGGTTTTCGTGCATTTTTGGGAATTTAAGCGTCCCCTGCTTAGTGATTTCCCCTATTTATTACGGCTAGTTCACGTGTCTCACATGTGTAAGCATTAATAATGACTGGCTGAAGTGCTTTTGGCCTTCATTTCTCCAAGGATTGCGTTATTGGAAAATGGAATTAGCAGTTACCTGTAAAGGAATACGAATATCAGGAGAATCGATTTGGGTGTTTCCATAACTTAGGTGTTGACCACCGTAGTATTCTGATAAGTGTTGTTAGTCTTTGTGGCTACCCTTGTGTGAACATGACTAGTGGAATGAAAAGTCATGGTCTTTAAGTTGAGATCTGTTGTAGTGATTCACCCGATACGGTATTAGATAACTATTGATGACGTCAAACCTTTGGCGACCTATTATTTGGAATCGTTGGATTACACTTATGCCGTGTGAAGCTAAGTGTGATGTATTGAAAGAGGCATCCGATCATTTGTGTTACCCTACGCTTGATGGTGTGACCTCGATGTGCGCAAGCGAGCGCATAAATTCACACTTAAGATTGATGATTAAGTAGTGACACGCTATGTTAATGGCGGTGATGAATTTTGATTCATGAGCAAGGAAGTGTATTGAAAGGATGGGTGAATTCCCGTCACGCTCTTTTTGGACAGTAGCGGGATGCTCCCCTCTGTCGTGCTCTTTTTGGACAGTAGCGGGATGCTCCCCTCTATCGTGTCAGTCCTTGGCCTGCACATAGTTATGAGACTGTGCGGCGTGCACATAGCCGAAGTCGGCCTGCATATTGTTATTGCCTTTATCCCTGCATGTGCGCAAAAGAGGTTATTTCAGAAAAATTCAAATATATTTTATTCTGGTGGTTGAAATATTTATTTTGGTGGAAACCCAAAATGTCCGCTTCTAACAGTATGTTGCGGCGATATCTCTCTCGTATAATTCCTTGTTACGATGGAAACTAGACTGATTGCTGCATAACTCAGAACCAGATGACTCCGTACAAGAAAAATACACAGTTGAAGGCTTAGGCTGCATTTGGCGCGGCTTATCGCGGGCTTATTTGCTCCGGTGAGGTTGGACAAAAATGTCATTGTCATACTAAATCTTATGCCCCAAACTAATTTATTTTTTTGGTAGCGGTAGTAACATTTGTCATACCAAACATACATTCAATGACAATGACGTTTATGTCCAACCTCACCGCAACAAATAAGTCACCGATAAACCGCGTCAAACGCAGCATTAGTTTGGCGGCGCTGATTTCCCGCGGAGGAAATTTGCGCTTCTGCCCAGCCAAACAGGGCCCAAGTCAGATAATTTTTACTGATTTATGAAAGATAATTTATACTTATTTATGAGTATCGGAAAACAAATTGAAATAAATACCCTGATGATTCTTATTTTATCGATCCCAAGCCACTATATGAACTAATCTAGAACTCAAAGTTCTTCTGTGCCTGAGCAGCATAAACGGCTAAGCAGAGAAATTATACAAACAGATAAAAGTAGTACACGAAATTTTTAACATATGAAGTGATCGAAAAATCGTTTTCTTAAACTCCGTTCTCTGCGTAAATATTTGATAATGAGTGCTGGGATTGGGAGAAAATAGGTCTGATGTCTAGCCGATTTGGAGTGAGGTAGATCGAAAGCGCAATTTTTGAGGCTGTCTTGACTCTAAAGCGCAATTTTTGAGGCTGTCTTACCTCACCGGCGCTGCTACCTGTGATCAAGAACGGCCCATCCTCTTGAACTAAACCGGTGTCCGGACGAAGACTCTGCCCGCCAACGTATCTGGCCAAGCAATCAAGATTTTTACGCACGCCGCAGAAGGTCTTTCCACATCCGGGTTGCGGAAAGGTGAATTCAAGATTCCTCCCCGGAACATCTGTGGCCATTTGAGCCGCATCCTTGCAACCTCCGCTTCGCAACCCTTTGCGACCAACATTGTAGTTGCTGGCTGGAGCAGGACTGTTCCTTTATTTTTCTATCAAGAAGTCAGCATCCCTGCTCTTGTCAACGACCCCCAACCTTCTACGATGGCGGACCATATCTTTGTTCCTCTTGAGGTTTGCAAGCAAAGCTTGTTATGCAGCTTTGATGCCTTCCAACAAAATATGGATTGTCCTTTTCAGCACCTCATTGCTGACACGTGGCGACAATTTTTTGAACTTAGAGACTGTTAAGAAAGCTGTCGGGCCTAATCCTGAAATATAACAGAATTTCTCAACAGATCCAAGTGGTGGTAAAGAAATAAAAAGGAGAAGATAATGAAGAAGAAAAAGGGAGTCATGGAGCTCGAAGATGACGACTGAGGACCACAGCGGATGAGAGCAGATCAAGTGAATGATATAATTTATGAGGACTTATAAATAGTTCTCACTGTTCCTGTTGTAAGGTATCACAAAATCAGTCTAAATAGAAAAAGAAAAAGAAAGAAAAGTCTTTTTCATTTTTGTGTGTTATGCTAAGGTATCTTACATCAGTGGTATCAGAGGTTTTGTTGCTCTAGAAGAGGCTGTCTGAGGGAAAGGTAACCTGAATTGCTTTCCCACAATGCAGCTTTCACATTTTTCAATATTTGCTTTGAGTACATTTATAGAATCCATTCCAATCACCATATGTTTTGTAGCAAGAGCTTGTAAATCTGTTGTTTAAGTGACAATATTGATGATTTAAAATTGAGATTTGCTTTTTAGAGCTTTTGGAAATTTATCTGAACTAATATCTGATAAAAGCAAGTCTACCTTATCGCGTATAGTATATGATATTTTTAGAAAATATTAAGATCGTATTTTTCCACGGATCGTGTTGATTATTTCTACTTATAAAGAACGAACTATTATTTTATCGAAATGAGATTTGATTTTTTTTTAAAGATTTTTGGAGAGCGATTATAAAAGTATAATTAGGGTTCGAAAACGATGATAAGGATAACGCCCGATGTCGAATTACCTTGAGATGAAAATAGCTTTTTTAGAAGTAAAAGATCTAATTTTTCAATTAATTAAAACGACTTTGCCGTGGAGGTTCCATAAGTATGAACGCACCTCTCTCATGGGTATGCCCACCTGAGATTAAGAATATTCGACCGAACTCTCGTTCTTTAATTGAATCTCATTAATACTCGCTTATGTTGTGAACCTCGCTATTGGGTTTTATTCCAATTCGAGAGACTTACCTCATCCTCTCTTGAGAGTAGGGCGTAATTCTCTTTACCCGCAAGTGATCTATCCATACGCACGAGCCCCTCGGCTAACTAGTGTATGGAAACGGAAATGAAAACCACACATCGATTATATGGTTTCACTCAACGTTTTTCTCGGGTAAACCTTAAGCTCGTTAATTGATTTAGAAAAGAAAGAGATTTTTTAATTATAGAAAACCATTTATTTTTCCAAATGCTCTTCGACGTCGTGGGCTAAAGGAGATTCGCCACTCATCGGAATGGGGACGGCTTTAGTGATTAAAAAGTACATGATAGTATTTTAAGCGAATACGAGTGCATTTAGCAAAAATTAAAGAAAGACAATTAAAAACACACTAAATTGAAAACTCACACACTCTACAATAATTTAAATGACAAGTAATAAATCTAAGTTAACACACTCACACACTCTACTTAGGCCTGCGAGCGGTGCGGTTCGGTGCGGTTTGGGCACAAACCAAAACTGCACCGCATGGGTGCGGTTTCTGACTGATCAAAACCGCACCGCACCGAAACCGTGCGGTGTGGTTTCGATTCGGTGCGGTTTTAGGTCGGTTTTTGCGGTGCGGTTTCGGTTTTTTGCAATTTTTTTGCCCCTTCTTTAATTTGGGCAAGGTTCGTCTATGAAAAGTTGAAAACTGATTATAGATCTAATAACCATCATGAGGTCTTGCAATATAGCCTATGATTAGAGTGTTTATAGATTTTGTAACAATGTACTTCTGTAAATAGTTCCATCATAGCATGATCTGTAGCGATGTGTATGTAGATTCAACTCTAAATAGTCAATCTAGTTACAAAAATCGACTTGAGATAGTATATTAATTAAATAAATCATTGACTGAAACAACTAGTGACAAATGCAGGCAAAAATCAATCTAATGAAGAAAAAAGATTTTAGCTTTTCAACCAAGTTAATGGAAGGATCATGGAGACGATTATCACAACCACTGGCACCGAGACAATAAAGTTGTAACAACCACTCATACAAATAGTCAATTAACCATCAACAGAGTTTAGTGTTTTTTTCATTGTAGTTTTGAAGTTGAAAGCAATGTATTTAACTCGCAAATTTTTGCTTCCAAGGAATGGCTCTTGTGGCAAGAGCCATTTGAAGTTTGCGCCTATACATGGAACTATTCATTATTCTTGCTAGGAATAAGTAGCAACATATCTACTTTAGTTATCAGCAAAGCTAAGTGGGCTAAATAATGTGTTTTATGTATCGTCTCTTTAACATGATTTACTTCACCTAAGGAGCATTTCTGGTAAGTTGACTGATAACTTCCCAGAAGAAGTTATTTTGGCATCGCATTCTTATCATTATATGATCATAATTCATATAATATTGATTAGAAAATTGCAAAATGATATATATTTAAATGTTTGAAGTTACTCACTTTTAGTGATTTTATGTTAGGAAAGAAGGAAACTCTCATTAATTATGAATGATGAAGTTATTATCAAGGCTAAGAAGAGGATTCAAGAGGCTTTCAACTTGCCAAATGCGGAATTCTGAAGAAAAATCCCGAAATAAAATTGTTGCAACAAATCTGAATTTTGTTACAACAAAGCTGATAGTTACAGATTTTCAGAAATTCGAATTATTTCAAAATTGGGCAGTTACAATCTTAAGAGGAGGCATTTATTCAGCAAATTAAGACCAGCAATTAAGGCACGCCAAGGAGAAAAATCTACCATATAATCCCCCCCCCCCCCCACGTTGGAAGGAAAGGAAAGACGAAAAATGAGAGGAAATTAAGGAGGGATTTTCGGCCAAGAGAGAGAGAAGGGGGCGACATCTTGCTAATTCCAGGAAATTGAGAAAGGAATTCTGAATTCTTCAAATATGTATTGTAAGATCTTTCTAGTTTTGGGTTTCTTCTTCTCCATTATGAACTAAATCTCTCAAGTCTTGTATGATGAGAGTATGTTGATTTTTGTGATGAAATTTTACTTTTAATCTTATTGATTGTTAATGGATTATCTTATTTGGATTATGAATTTGTTATGGAACTCTTGATTTATGAATTTTATGCTCTTTATCGTTTCGAGAATCGAGAGATGAGAAACGTATTTTGAATTAGAATTCTATTTACTTGCATCACAAGAATCGAGAGAGTAGTGGTGTTAATCTTTAATCAAAGTTTCTTTTATTTCACTAACACTTCAAGAATCGAGAGAGGAGAAGTGTGAGTTTCAAAATTCTAATTTAGTATAGGAGAGAGAAAGGAATTTCCTCTTCTCGCTAAGTGACTACGGTTGTTATTTCGCACAATATTCTCAAATTCATTTACGCTAGAGATAACTAGAGGAATTAGAATATTGAGATTTCCAATATCGAGAGATTTGGATTTCTCCGTTTAAAATTGTTACAAGATAATTCGTAAAACATTCACATAAGATAAATCATAAAAATTCATCATAATAATCGTCGGAAATCGGAATACAAGACTGCTTTCCTCAACTGATTTTAAACAAGTATTTTTTATTTCTAGTAAAAATAATCTAGTTTTTCAATCTTTATTTTAATGTTACTTAATTTTCTAAAAACTCATCCGTTTTGATCCGCTTGAATTTAAAGAAATGGTTTAGCTAGTACTTGCGAGAACTAAATTTATCACCTCTCCGAGGGAACAATCTCACTCACACTTTATTACTTGATCGACACGTATACTTGCGTTTATAGCTTTATTTTGCGCGCATCAAGTTTTTGGCGCTGTTGTCGGGGAAGTGTAACGGATTTAGTGTCTTATCTTGCAATATTAGTAACCCTTAGTATTTGGAGGTCAAACTTTAATTTTAGTTAATTCCAACTTTGTTTTTCTTTTGAAATCTGTTAGTGTATGTCCATGTATCGCTCGGTAGAATTAGTACCATTAAACTCAAAAATTGAACGAACCTGTAGACGTAATAGGAAGAACACTAGATTGGAACATTTAAATCACCCTATAATGGATTTAAATAATCAAAACCATCAAAATTTAGAAGACGAGGTTCATCAAGAGTGGCAAGATTTAGGAGGTCAAGTAGACCAAAATGGGCAACCCGTAGAACAAAGAAGAACCTATCGTGACTATAATATGCCTTATCGGGGAGGGGTACAATTCAGTATTGCTAGACCCGCAGTAGAGGCTAATAATTTTAAAATTGATTCTTTGGTCATGCAACTTGTTCAAAATAACAAATTCGGGGGCTTTAATCATGAAGATCCTAATTCCCATCTGAGAACGTTCATAGAAATTTGTGATACATTCAAAATCAATGGCGCATCTGAAGAAGCCATTAGATTGCGATTATTTCCCTTCTCCCTCGAAGGGAAGGCTAAAGATTGGTTGAATTCGCTGCCTCATGGTTCTATAGCTACTTGAGCTATTTTAATTGGAAAATTTTTTGGCCAAATATTTCCCCCCATCCAAAACCGCTAAGTTAATGAGGGATATCTCCACGTTCATGCAAATGAATGGAGAAACTCTCTACGATGCTTGGGAACGATTTAAAGAATTACATAGAAAATGTCCTCATCATGGACTAGCTATTCACCAACAAGTATGGACTTTCTATAATGGCCTCTAGACATCTACTATGATACAAGTAGATGGAGCTGCAGGAGTCTCTCTCATGAATAAATATCTGGAGGATGCTTACGGCATTTTAGAAGACTTATCTTCTAATAATTACCATTCTATTGAGCGTCAAGCACAACCTTCCACCACAGCCGAATTATATCAAGTTGATCAATTCACGTCATTTGCAGCACAAATGACATCTCAATTTAATTCGATTAATAAAAGATTAGATGCTTTGACTGTGAATCAAAATCAAATGAATCCTCAAGTTAACAGTATAACCACTCCCATAATCACCTCTAATCCTACTTTAACAATAGAACAACTTGTAAGTGGGAGCGAAGAAGTAAATTACATAAGAGGCCAATTTAAACAAAACTCAAACTCTTATCAAATCATTATATTCCCGAGTGGAGAAACCATCCTAACTTCTCTTGGAAGAATAGTGGAAATGGTTCAACGCCAACTCATTTATTTAATTCTAATCCTAACCCTCCTCACCAAAATCATCAAAATCATCATCCAAATCATGCAGGTAATTCTAGGAAAATAACTGACGACTTCATCATAGAGTCAATGCAAAAAAATGAAGCACATTTTATTAGCTTGGAAGAATCCATGCGGATGATTGAATCTCAGTTAGGACAAATAGCTGCGACATTGAGTATGAGAACACCGGGCACACTCCCCACGAATACCACTCCTAATCCCAAGGGAGATAATCATCAATGTTAAGTTGTAACACTACGCAGTGGAAGGGAGCTGGTTAGTGACAAAAGAAATAATCCATTAGAAAATAATAACATCAACACTAATATGGATAACAACCCTTTGAATAAATCTAATAAAGAAATAATCTTAGAAGAAAATAAAAGTGGGGAAGAAGTGGAGATTCTAGGAGAAAGCATGAAGTTAAAGAATGCTAATCCTCCAAATGAAAAAGAAAATAGAATTATCTATCCATCTCCTCCATTTCCTCAAAGATTAAGGAAGAGTAAACTTGATCAACAATTTCAGAAAATTTTAGAAATCTTTAAGAAACTTCAAATTAACATTCCCTTCGCCGAAGCCTTGGAGCAAATGTCAAGCTACGTGAAGTTTATGAAGGATATTTTAAATAAGAAAAGGAAATTTGGCATAAATGAAATGGTGGCACTTACACATGAGTGTAGTGCAATCCTTCAAAAGAAATTACCTCCTAAGCTAAAAGATCCGGGAAGTTTCACTATTCCTTGCTCCATTGGATATCAATTCGAAGGGAAAGTTTTGTGTGATTTAGGTGCAAGTATAAATTTAATGTCGTTATCAATTTATAAAAAATTAGGATTAGGATAAATAACTAAAACATCTTTAACTTTACAATTGGCAGATAAATCTCTTACTTTCCAAAAAGGAATTGTGGAGGATGTTTTAGTCAAAGTAGAAAAGTTTATTTTTCTGGGAGATTTTGTAGTTCTTGATATGGAGGAAGATAAGGAGGTTCCTATCATAGTAGGCCGTCCTTTCTTAGCAACCGGGAGAACGTTGATTGATGTTCATAAATGAGAACTCACCATGAGGGTAAATGATGAGCAAGTCACATTCAATGTCCTCAAAGCCATGAAATTTCCTGATAAAGAGAAAATAGGATGGAAGAGGTAAACAGTTTAACACTCCATGAATTTAGGAAGAATTATGAAATTAATAATGAAGAAGTTTGACTTAGAATTTTTCTCAGATTTTGATGAATCTTCTGATGATGAGGTAGAGAGAAAGGAGTGTTTGGAGTTGGGTGTTTGTCAAGCAGCATTTTCCCGTATTCCGGAACCATTGGATATAAAAGAAGGACCAAGTGTGTCCGAGACATCATTAATAACCCCACCCATTCTTGAATTAAAACCCTTACCGGAACATCTATCTTATGTGTATTTAGGAGATGATGACACGTTACCGGTTATAATTAACTCCAACCTATTGTTAGAACAACATAAACAATTAATAAATCTTTTAAAACAATATAAATTAGCCATAGGATGGACTATAGCGGATATTAGAGGGATTAGTCTTTCGCTATGTATGCACAAAATTCTTTTAGAAGAGTCATATAAAGGATCCATAGAGCCTCAAAGACGCCTTAGCCCACCTATGAAAGAAGTAGTAAAAAAAGAAATTATTAAATGGTTAGATATTGGAATAATCTATCCCATTTCCGATAGTCCTTGGGCTTTCCCGGTTCAATGTGTACCTAAGAAAGGGGGAATGACGGTAATAAAGAATGATAAAAATGAATTAATTTCAACTAGAACTATCACGGGATGGCGAATATGCATGGATTATCGGAAATTAAAAAAAGCTACTAGAAAGGACCATTTTCCATTACCTTTCATAGATCAAGTCCTTGATAAATTATCTAGTAATGATTTCTTTTGTTTTTTAGACGGGTATTCCGGATATAATCAAATCACCGTAGATCCGGAAGACCAAGAAAAGACAACATTTACATGTCCCTATGGAACATTCGCATTTAGGAGAATGCCATTTGGTTTGTGCAGCGCACCGGCCACTTTTCAACGTTGCATGATCGCTATATTCTCTGATCTTATGGATCATGGCATAGAAATTTTTATGGATGATTTCTCCATTTTTGGAAAAATATTTGATGAATGTTTAGGTTGTTTAGAAAGAGTGCTTTCTCGTTGTGTGGAAACTAACTTGGTACTAAATTGGGAAAAATGTCATTTTATGGTGCGTGAGGGAACAGTCCTTGGACATCATGTTTCGAAAAATGGGTTAGAAGTTGACAAAGCAAAAATTGAGGTTATAGAAAAATTACCACCGCCGAAGAATATAAAAACTTTACGAAGCTTCTTGGGACACGCAGGTTTTTATAGGAGATTTATCAAGGATTTTGCTAAAATCGCTAAACCATTAAGCAGTTTATTGGAAAAAGATATTAAGTTTGATTTTAATGATATTTGTCTCCTTGCTTTTAATTAACTTAAAACCCGATTGATTACAACACCTATTACAGCGGCTCCCGATTGGGGAGAACCTTTTACGATCATGTGTGATGCTAGCGATTACGGCGTTAGCGTTGTATTAGGCCAAGTACGTGAAAAGATCTTTTACACAATAGCCTATGCCAGCAAAACTTTAGTTAAGGCTCAAATCAATTATACCACTACCGAAAAGGAATTATTATCCGTAGTGTTTGCTTTCAAAAAATTTAGATCCTATTTTCTTTGTACTAGTGTTATTGTATTTACTGACCATGCGACTATTCGATATCTAATGGAGAAGAAGAATGCTAAACCAAGGTTGATCTGTTGGGTCTTATTATTGCAAGAGTTTGATCTTGAAATCAAAGATAGGAAAGGGATTGATAACCCAGTAGCTGATCATTTATCAAGGATAGAATCTACCAATCCTCTATCACGTTCAGAAATTAATGAAAAATTTCCCGATGAACGGATTTTAGCTATCTCTGAATATTCTTTACCATGGTATGCTGATTATGTGAATTATTTAGCAAGTAGAATTATCCCTTCTGATTTTAATTTTCAACAAAAGAAGAGATTTTTGCACCATGTTAGATCTTATGTAAGGGATGATCCTTTCTTATTTAAAATTGGGGCTGATGGGATGATAAGGCGGTGTGTCATGGAAGGAGAAATGAAGCCTATTCTAGAGAAATGTCACAACTCTCCTTACGGAGGGCATTTTATGGGAAATAGAACGGCTTTGAAAGTACTAGAATCGGGATTCTTTTGGCCCTCTTTATTCCGAGACGCTAGAGAATTTGTATAACAATGTGATCGTTGTCAAAGAAGTGACAACATAAAGAAAAATAATTATTTGTCGATAAATACAACCTTAGAAGTTGAGTTGTTTGATGTTTGGGGAATAGATTTTATGGGGCCTTTTGTTAACTCTCAAGGTAATCTTTACATACTACTAGTCGTTGATTATGTGTCCAAGTGGGTGGAAGCAATTGCGACTACCAAAAATGATGCAAAAATAGTGTTACATTTCTTAAAAAACTTCATATTTAATCATTTTGGAACCCCAAGAGCGATAATAAGCGATGGAGGAAGTCATTTTTGCAATTATCAATTTGCTACACTTTTAAGGAAATATGGAGTCAAACATAAGGTAGCACTAGCATACCACCCTCAAACCAATGGTTTAGCCGAAGTGTCTAACAGAGAAATAAAGCAAATCCTTACGAAAACTGTGGGTGTTAATTGTAAGGATTGGTCTCAAAAGCTAAATGATGCTTTGTGGGCATATAGGGCCGCCTATAAGACACCAATAGGTTTAACTCCTTACCGATTAGTGTACGGAAAGGCTTGTCATTTGCCTTTGGAATTAGAACATAGAGCTCATTGGGCCATTAAAAAAATTAATTATGATTATGACAAAGCAGGTAACTCAAGGGTCTTGCAATTAAATGAGATGGAAGAAATAAGGATGAATGCTTATGAGAATTCCCGAATTTACAAGAAAAAAAACTAAGAAGTGGCATGACCAACGTTTGAGGGAAAAATATTTTGAGCCAGGACACCTAGTTCTTTTATTTAATTCACGGTTAAATTATTCCCAGGAAAACTCAAATCTCATTGGTCAGGACCATCCCGGGTAAAAGAAGTACACCCATATGGAGCAGTGACTATTTTGAATGAAAAAGATAATTCTGAGTTCAAAATAAATGGTGAGAGGCTAAAGTTTTATAGAGAATTCGAGAATGAGCGGATGGTTTCGTTCATTCGGTTGGCCTAATGTTCCATAAGCATGATTGATGTCATTGTTGAAACCGATTTCTCGATCTCTGTGGAGTTCGGGGCCCCCAACAAGTTGAGGGGTGGCCAACTCTTACTCCCCCCAAGGGAGAGCTCTAGGTTGAAGGTGTTGGAACTATGAACAGGACAAAGGGCTCGGCGAAGAGGTCCCACCACATACCCGGAAGATCTTTATAGCGCTTCCCCTCCCAAGCTAATGTCGGGCTTGGGCACCACTGGAGGCTCTCCTCACCCCACTAGAGAGAGACCTGGGGAGGAAGAGGGAGAGAGAGCTAGCCTAGGATAAGCTTGCCTCCAAATGGTGCCTCCTTGTTCTTATTTATAGGATTTCTGGATTTGGGCTGCAAATAGCCAAAAACTGGCCCGCGGAATTACCAAAATACCCTCGGATTGGGCTGCAGAGAGCCAAATCCCGCTGTTCTGGAACGCTAAACGCAGACCGACCCCTTCCCCCGGAACTGGGCGAGAGGGGGTACCTCGCGGGTCTCGGCGAGCACCCTGCTGGTCTCGGCGAGCCCCCTAACTGGGGTACCTCGCGGGTCTCGGCGAGCACCCTGCTGGTCTCGGCAAGCCCCCTAACTGGGGTACCTCGCGGGTCTCGGCGAGCACCCTGCTGGTCTCGGCGAGCCCCCTAACTGGGGTACCTCGCGGGTCTCGGCGAGCACCCTGCTGGTCTCGGCGAGCCCCCCTAACTGGGGTACCTCGCGGGTCTCGGCGAGCACCCTGCTGGTCTCGGCGAGCCCCCTAACTGGGGTACCTCGCGGGTCTCGGCGAGCACCCTGCTGGTCTCGGTGAGCCCCCTAACTGGGGTACCTCGCGAGTCTCGGCGAGCCCCCTAACTGGGGTACCTCGCGGGTCTCGGCGAGCACCCTGCTGGTCTCGGCGAGCCCCCTAACTGGGGTACCTCGTGGGTCTCGGCGAGCACCCTGCTGGTCTCGGCGAGCCCCCTAACTGGGGTACCTCGCGGAGAAATGATACTCTGAAATGCCTCTTGGCTCAAGAACCTACTCGGCGAATACAGGGTTGTACACAATCCCCGCTCTTTTCGAGCGAGGTACACGCTCGGAAAGAAACGTCCAACCCTACATATTCGACGAGTGTCGCTGGGAATCCGGCTAACAGTGCTATCTCGGAAAAAACATATAGCCTCCCCGTGAGTTCCTCCAACCTTGCCGGCTAGCGAGACCATCTCGAGGGAAAAGGACATTGCCTCCCTAGGAGGTCAACCTGCACCTGCCGGCTAGTGAGAGTCCGGTCAGCGGAACCATCTGAGGGGTAACAACACTTACCTCCCTGGGAGGTCAACTTGTCCTGCCGTCTAGTGAGAACCCGGTCAGCGGAACCATCCGAGGGGAACATCGTTTACCCTCCCTGGGAGGTCAACCCGTCCTGCCGGCTAGCGAGAGCCCGGTCAGCGGAACCATCCGAAGGGGACATCACATACCCTCCCTGGGAGGTCAACCTGTCCTGCCGGCTAGTGAGAGCCCAGTCAGCGGAACCATCCGAGGGGAACATCTCTTACCCTCCCTGGGAGGTCAACCTGGCCTGCCGGCTAGTAAGAGCCCGGTCAGCGGAACCATCCGAGGGGAACATCACTTACCCTCCCTGGGAGGTCAACCTGTCCTGCCGGCTAGCGAGAGCCCGGTCAGCGAAACCATCAGAGGGGAACATCACTTACCCTCCCTGGGAGGTCAACCTGTCCTGCCGGCTAGTGAGAGCCCGGTCAGCGGAACCATCCGAGGGGAACAACACTTACCCTCCCTGGGAGGTCAACCTGTCCTGCCGGCTAGTGAGAGCCCGGTCAGCGGAACCATCCGAGGGGAACATCTCTTACCCTCCCTGGGAGGTCAACCTGGCCTGCCAGCTAGTGAGAGCCCGGTCAGCGGAACCATCCGAGGGGAACATCGCTTACCCTCCCTGGGAGTTCAACCTATCCTGCCGGCTAGTGAGAGCCCGGTCAGCGGAACCATCCGAGGGGAACATCTCTTACCTTCCCTGGGAGGTCAACCTAGCCTGCCGGCTAGTGAGAGCCCGGTCAGCGGAACCATCCGAGGGGAACATCTCTTACCCTCCCTGGGAGGTCAACCTGGCCTGCCGGCTAGGGAGAGCCCGGTCAGCGGAACCATCTGAGGGAAACATCACTTACCCTCCCTGGGAGGTCAACCTGTCCTGCCGGCTAGTGAGATCCCGGTCAGCGGAACCATCCGAGGGGAACATCACTTACCCTCCCTGGGAGGTCAACCTGGCCTGCCGGCTAGTGAGAGCCCGGTCAGCGAAACCATCTGAGGGGAACATCGCTTACCCTCCCTGGGAGGTCAACCTGTCCTGCTGGCTAGTGAGAGCCCGGTCAGCGGAACCATCCGAGGGGAACATCTTTTACCCTCCCTGGGAGGTCAACCTGGCCTGCCGGCTAGTGAGAGCCCGGTCAGCAGAACCATCCGAGGGGAACATATCTTACCCTCCCTGGGAGGTCAGCCTGGCCTGCCGGCTAGTGAGAGCCCGGTCAGTGGAACCATCCGAGGGGAACATCTCTTACCCTCCCTGGGAGGTCAACCTGGCCTGCCGGCTAGTGACAGCCCGGTCAGCGGAACCATCCGAGGGGAACATCTCTTACCCTCCCTGGGAGGTCAACCTGGCCTGCCGGCTAGTGACAGCCCGGTCAGCGGAACCATCCGAGGGGAACATCACTTACCCTCCCTGGGAGGTCAACCTGTCCTGCCGGCTAGCGAGAGCCCGGTCAGCGGAACCATCCGAGGGGAACATCACTTACCCTCCCTGGGAGGTCAACCTGTCCTGCCGGCTAGTGAGAGCCCGGTCAGCGGAACCATCCGAGGGGAAAAGTATTTTGGAAAGAACTTTTATGACATTAGTCATTCGGTTATATGCAGGAAAAACTAAGTATGAAAACACTCCATCCTACTACATGGACTCGAAGAAAAAACTAAGCACGGAGACCGGGACTCGGGCTTCTACTCCCAGGCATGGTCCTCCTCGACCTCTTCTGGTTGTTGACGCTGCGGCTTTGGACACCTCGCCTCCCTTAACTCCAAGAACTCGGGGCAGGCGGATGTCGCGTGACCCTCCTCCTCGTGGAAGTCACAATAAGGTAACTCCACTCGGATGCCCCCTCTTCCTCCCGCGCGGTTCCTTCTTCTTCTTTGGCCGATTGACATGGTTTGCTGGGGCGATGGAGGGGGTGTTTTCTGCCCCTGCCTCCACCTCGGGAGGTCGGCCCCCTCTTCCTGAAATCCATCCTCCTCTTGGTCGAACTTCCTCTTGGGAGCCTCTACCTTCCTCCCATGCTGCCTTGCCTCTGGCTCACTCAGCTTGGCCAGCCTTCTTATGAACTCCGGGTTGGCCTCCTCACTTTCAACTTCTTCTGCCACCCTTTCCATCAACTCCTCAAAGGACAAAGGAGCTCTTCTCTTGAGGTCCATCTTGAAGAAGCCCTCCGGCAGCCCCACCGTGAAGGCGAGCTTGAGGGTGTACCCGGGCACTTCTTGGATGAGGAGAACCTCCTCCCTGAACCGTTCCAGATAGTGAGCCAGCGACTCCTCTGGCTCTTGCTTGATCTTGAAAAGTGCTTCGACATCTTTCTTCCTCTTCCTTGACGTTGAGAAGCGTAGCAGGAAGCCTCGACGCAAGTCTTCAAAGGCATAGATGGATCCCGCAGGGAGCTGGTGGAACCAATCTCTAGCCTTCTCCTTCAGAGTTGTCGCGAAGAGTCGACACTTGAAAGCATCCATCATGGGCCTGATGGAGACCATATCCTCAAACCACTGTAGGTGCATGACGGGGTCATCCTTGCTGGAGTAGTGGGACGTCTCCGCCCCCCTGAACCCCTCTGGAACCGGGGCTGAGAGGATCTGCTCACAAAAAGGACTTCCCACGCTCGCCCCCTTTTGGGGCTGGGCGAGTGGGGGCATGGCGCCTCCCCGCTCGCCCCCTTGTGCCTCGGCGAGTGGGGGTCGAGGACCTCCCCACTCGCCCACTTGGGTCTCGGCGAGTGGGGGTCGAGGACCTCCCCACTCGCCCACTTGGGTCTCGGCGAGTGGGGGTCGAGGACCTCCCCATTCGCCCACTTGGGTCTCGGCGAGTGGGGGTCGAGGACCTCCCCCCTCGCCCACTTGGGTCTCGGCGAGTGGGGGTCGAGGACCTCCCCACTCGCCCACTTGGGTCTCGGCGAGTGGGGGTCGAGGACCTCCCCACTCGCCCCCTTCCAGCACCTCCTTCCCGGATGGCTGGCCGAGGGTGTTCTCGCCAACCTGCTGAGGTGAGGCCTCCGGACCACTTTCTCTCCTGCCTTCGCTTATCGCGGCGAAAGCTACCTGCAAGGTCTGCATGACCAACTACAAACCCCAATAACGTATCTTTAGATCGAGCACTACTGATCTACTGCATTATATAAGGAAACCCAATCAATGTCGGGAGAATAATCTGTGAGCAGATTAGAGCAAAGGCAGCCTCCGAGAAGGGGAATCAATTATGGTTTCCTACCTTAATCACTGAGCTCTGCCAACACTTGGGAGTAAGCATGGGAGATGGGGATTTAGTCACCACAGTTTCACATCACATTACTCAAAACGTTGTCACTTCGAATATCAAAGTATTGGATGACCCCAAAATTCCTGCAAAGCAAGATGTTGGAGCCTCCTCAAGCAAACGCCCAAAGACTCATGAAAACTCTTCCCAGGACCCAACAGGTATGGATATCGCTTTGGCAACTTTACAATATATGAATGAACACCAACAGAATCATCACTTGGTGGTCGAAGCACGGCTGCTAACTATTCTGCAAAATCAACAACTACTTCTTCAGCACAGCCTTCTTCCAGTGGGAAATCAAAGTTTTCCATTCTTAAGTCTGTTGGATGATAATGGATATCTGCTAAACTCCAGAGGTAAACGTGCGGGTCCCTCACTACCCAAAGCGAATGTTGATGATTCCAGTGATGATACGGAGGACGCTTATGTGTTCAACGATAACGACGAGGAAGACGAGGACCAATGTGGGGACGATCACGCGGATGATGTCGCAGACAGTGCTGAAGATGATTAGTGTTTTAAACAAACACTCTTTTCTTTTATCTTAACTTTAAAAATCTTGATGTTCTAAATTGCGTATGGACAAACAATTACCTACTATTGCTTGAATTTCATTTTGTGCTACTTTCTAAAATGACTTCGTGCATGGTGCTTATTATTATTATTGGAAAACTTTTTAGTTAGCAATTATTTGACTTGCTTGCAGGTGATAACTCCTAAGGGAGATATCTTTCTTGATATATTATTCTTATTTTGTTGATTGCAGAGATAAGTTCAACATTGTTAAGCACATGCTGACTGTCTTCTTTTGATTTATCAGGGGAGCCCTCTATTTATGAACTCAATTTAAGGATTTACTTCAATAACTCTATGACATATTTCGTGATACAAAATAACACCTCTTCTTATTTTGTGCCTTTATTTAATCCTTTGCTAGAGACTAGCATTGCTCTGAGTGTGTGGGGGGGGGGGGGGGGGGGGGGGGGGATATCTTCCACCATGTGGATGATGAACATGCTATTAAATCTGAGGAACTTCACTCTTGTAACTGTTGATTCAAAAACTATTCTAGAAATTCAAATTAATTTGATTGGTAGGCTACTTAATCCTAAAAGTTTAGATTACGACTTTGAAGTTAGTAAGATGTTTTAAAGCTCTCTTAAGAATTCCGTCTATGCACCTTATTCCTTAAAAGAGTTTGCTTTCTTTAAATTAATTTCAATTGCTTCTGAACTTAATAGTGAAAGGATGAGCAAGAACTGAGTCAATGATGTAAGCCAAGACATTGAGATTAGGCAGTCAATTGGTAAAAATGATTAAGGCCATCTTTGGATTAGTTCACACCACAAATCCTACAATTATCCATCATTCCTTGAGCTTGAACTTTTGATACTATTTGACCAGGCATTGTTTTTCTTATAATTTTACTAGTTATTTCTTAGTTAACTTTCCAGCTTTGGGGTTTAAAAAGGAGAAAAAGAGAAGAGAATGTGTGCCATAGTGATATGGGGCCTAAGTATGTGTACACCTACTTGGAATGATCCCAACTATGATCATAAATAAAAAGAAAAGAAAATATGTATAATGACATAGTGATATGTGGCCTAAGTATGTGTACACCTACTTGGAATGATCCCAACTATGATCATAAATAAAAAGAAAAGAAAAAAAATGTATAATGACATAGTGATATGTGACCTAAGTATGTGTACATCTACTTGGAATGATCCCAACTATGGACTAAAAAATGATGATTAAAAAACCTCAAAGTATGGAAAGTTATTAAGAATATTAACTAGGGAAATATCATTTAACTTCACCATAATTGATGATGAAGTTTTGAGAAATAAGTTACATGGGAGTAAATAATTTTAACGAATAACACACACTACACTAGAGATCTTAATAGAGCTTTATCATTTATCGAACTAATGAATTTGTGAATGTTTGAAATTTTATGGATTGAAAAGTTTATTAATTATTAATGCGAATCTCTTGAGTAAGTTTGGAGTTGATGGTATTCAAAAGTAAGGTGAATCAGATTTTTATTTGTTCATTCATCTATTTTTCAATGATCTTTGCTAGGGACTAGCAAAGAACTAAGTGTGGGGGTATGATAACTTCCCAGAAGAAGTTATTTTGGCATCGCATTCTTATCATTATATGATCATAATTCATATAATATTGATTAGAAAATTGCAAAATGATATATATTTAAATGTTTGAAGTTAATTCTCACTTTTAGTGATTTTATGTTAGGAAAGGAGGAAACTCTCATTAATTATGAATGATGAAGTTATTATCAAGGCTAAGAAGAGGATTCAAGAGGGCTTCAACTTGTCAAATACGGAATTCTGAAGAAAAATCCCGAAATAAAATTGTTGCAACAAATCTGAATTTTGTTACAACAAAGCTGGCAGTTACAGATTTCCAGAAATTTGAATTATTTCAAAATTGGGTAGTTACAATCTTAAGAGGAGACATTTATTCAGCAAATTAAGACAAGCAATTAAGGTACGCCAAGGAGAAAAATCTACCATATAATCCCCCCCACGTTGGAAGGAAAGGGAAGACGAAAAAGGAGAGGAAATTAAGGAGGGATTTTCGGCCAAGGAGAGAGAAGGGGGCGACATCTTGCTAATTCCAGGAAATTGAGGGAGGAATTCTGAATTCTTCAAATATGTATTGTAAGATCTTTCTAGTTTTGGGTTTCTTCTTCTCCATTATGAACTAAATCTCTCAAGTCTTGTATGATGAGAGTATGTCGATTTTTGTGATGAAAAATTACTTTTAATCTTATTGATTGTTATTGGATTATCTTATTTGGATTATGAATTTGTTATGGAACTCTTGATTTATGAATTTTATGCTCTTTATCGTTTCGAGAATCGATAGATGAGAAACGTATTTTGAATTAGAATTTTATTTACTTGCATCACAAGAATCGAGAGAGGAGTGGTGTTAATTTTTAATCAAAGTTTCTTTTATTTCACTAACACTTCAAGAATCGAGAGAGGAAGAGTGTGAGTTTCATAATTCTAATTTAGTATAGGAGAGAGAAAGAGATTTCCTCTTCTCGCTAAGTGACTACGGTTGTTATTTCGCACAATATTCTCAAATTCATTTACGTTAGAGATAACTAGAGGAACTAGAATATTGAGATTTCCAATATTGAGACATTAGGATTTCTCCGTTTAAAATTGTTACAAGATAATTCGTAAAACATTCACATAAGATAAATCATAAAAATTCATCATAATAATCGTCGAAAATCGGAATACAAGACTGCTTTCCTTAACTGATTTTAAACAAGTATTTTTATTTCTAGTAAAAGTAATCTAGTTTTTCAATCTTTATTTTAATGTTGCTTAATTTTCTAAAAACTCATCCGTTTTGATCCGCTTGAATTTAAAGAAATGGTTTAGCTAGTACTTGCGAGCACTAAATTTATCACCTCTCCGAGGGAACGATCTCACTCACACTTTATTACTTGATCGGCGCATATACTTGCGTTTATAGCTCTATTTTGTGCGCATCATTGACCTATCGAACTAAGCAAATCATTTTGTTATATTGAGTGTTAGAGGAGTTAATGAAACAGAAGCACCCATCGTGATTCATGCATAAACCTGTAGAATATTTCTTAAACTTTTCTCCCTCAAATGGAATGCACTATGCAGCCCGTAATGCTTATATTAATATAATTTTAATACTTATATTTTATATATTATATAGTTATATTTTATATAAGATTGTTTGAAAGATTGAAAGCTTGACCAGACTAAAGTCTAAACCCACTCATGAATCATTGAATCAGTGAATCACTGTGCGGACAGTTCTCTTACTAGACATAAGATTTTAAAATTTAAAACCTAAGTGACGGCGCGGTGCGGTGCGGTTTTCTCGGTTTTATGGAGCTATAAACCGCACCGCACCGAATGGGGGTCAGTTTTGACACACACAAAACCGAACCGCACCGCACCGACTAGGGGTCGGTTTTGACACACAAAACTGAACTGCACCGCAACCGTTCAGTGCGGTTTGAAATGCGGCGCGGTTTGGTGCGGTTTGTCGGTTTGGTGCAGTTTTCGGTTTCCCTGCACAGGCCTAACTCTACTTTGAATTAAAACTAAGTTACAAAAAATACAAAAGCTATCTCATACACAAACACACACTCTACTTTAATGAAAATTAAGTTACAAAAAAGTATAAAAACTATCTTATACACACACACACTCTCTACTGAATTAAAAGCTAAGTTACAAAAAAGGACAATACTATCTCATATACGCACGCACTCTACTTTGAATTAAAAGCTAAGTTACAAAAAAGAAAAATACTATCTCATACACGCACGCACCCTAACATAACGAGAAACTAAGTTAAAAGAAAATAAAAACAAAATTAGTACTCACACACCAACATAAAGAGAACTAAATTAAAAGATAAGAAAAATCAAACTCATATACACAGTTACACACACTCTAACATAAGAAAAAGAAGAACAAAACGAGAAAACAAACTATTTCATTTCCAAAATGAAAATTACAACTAGACTAGGAGAGAATTACGAAAAACATAAAAACTTAAGAGAAAAAAAAGGAAAATGCACAAAATAACTTATAAACACTCAAAACTATTCACAAAAACTTGATTCTAAGCTTCGGCCGAGCCTCTTTATTGATAGACAAAATTTTAGAATTACACGCTCTCGGTCATGGTCGTGACCGAGGGCGTGACCTTGCGCGTGGTGGAGAGGTCAAGTGGTTGGCCTTCTGGATGGATCTGGAAGGGTTGACGGGAAAAATGGCTGCACACGGCCATGACAAACATGTCACGGGCGTGACCTTGGGCGGCAGGCGTAAGTAGCATTAAGGGCGTGGCAGTTGGCGTGTCCCGGTGGAAGATTGGAAGTACATGGGCATGACCAACTTTAACACGGGCGTGATTTTGTGTTTCGTCGAGACATCAGGTCGATCGGCTTGAAGGCGCGGCTTATCGTCTTGACCAGGAGTACACGGGCGTGACCCGTTACACGGCCTCGGTCACGGGCGTGACCAAGGGCGTGACTTGATCAATTCATCGAGATTTGTTTTGAAATTGGCCGGGAGCTGGAAATTAACATTTTAAGTTACACGTCCGTGGTCACGGGAGTGACCGAGGGCGTGACCTAACAAAAAATATGAAAATGCTGCAAAACAGAAATAAAGCTAAATTAGTAAGGAAATAATAAAAACAAGCAATTTATTCATTAATTTAAATAGAAAATTTACAATTTTAATTAAAACTATACTAAGAACTATACTAAAAATACGTATAATTTATTACACATCGAATTCCATCATACTTAAGTTTTTGCTATTCCAGAGCAAAAGTAAGAGAGATATTCGTACGGAATTTTAATAAGTTTAATTTTTAGGCTATCATTTTAATCAAAAGAGGGACCTAAAAATAAAAATTCGAAATAATGTCGGTCCGACCCCACGATAATTTCATGCACGTAATTATTAATATTATAATCATTCTCATAATATCATGCATCGACACATCTCAAATTATCAACATTAGTCGCAAACTATCAAGATCAGTCCAGTCGTAAAAGACTTCACTTGACTAAAAAAATATTAGTTCGACCTCATGATAATTCCACATGTGTAAATAAATAATTAAATATTATATTTTTGCACGATAATTAGCATAGCATTTCCATGTTATCAATATGCACGCAATCTACAACTCAGGGTCTCATTATCACTTGAATACAAGCGACACGACCCTTCGTCATGCCTAGCGAGTTACCACAATTATTTCGGCAGCATTTAGGTATAATATCATCTACGAAAGCTACGAAAAATGATAACTAGTGAGACATAAATATTGAAATATTTTCCACCTACCTCAATCTTTCACGCTCTCAAATCTCTAAGCTTTAAACCTCCTCTTAGCAACGTTGGCACCTCGGTGAAAATTCGGCAGAACTCCGACAACTAATTGCGCGCAGGAAGAAAAATATTATTTTGGCGCCGCTTTCACAACACCTAGTAAGGCTTCGTCACAAGACGAGGCCAAAAACTAGCCCCCAAGATCCTCCCAGATATTTCCTAAAATTTCTGCAGCGATCTGATACTTTCTCTCCTCTCTCACACAGTCAAGTGATTGGTATTTATAAGAGCTTCGAAATGCCACAAAAATCGCCTCAATCCGAGTTCGGGAGCTCCCAGAAATGGGAAAAAATAAATCAAGCCAACATGGTCACTCTTAACCCCCCGATTGGGCGACATGTTTCCCGTACGGGCACCACGTGGTGTCCATCTGGTCAGCCACGGGCTGGGCACTCGCAGGCGTGTGCCCAGGACACGCATTGGGTCAATCGCGGGTCGACGCATTGTCTGCATGTGGCCCACGCGCGTGGCGCTCTTCTATGCCGCCATATGGCGTTGAGAACTGCCACATGGTGTTCTCTCCTCTTTTTGGTCATTTTGGGTTCTTTTTTTAGTATAAAAAAATATGAAAATATCTACCCTGGGTTTTTCAACGTTCCGAACCCGATTCCTTCCTTCGTTTAGCCAAATTCCGAATGGATATTGCCAAAATTGCATTTTTTTCATACGTGCCCAAATTTCTATAAATAAAATATTGTTTTTATAGATTTTGTCGTCCTGAGTCTATTGGTGGACGCAGTTTCTCAAAATTTGCACTGATTGCATTGAAAGCCACACTTTACCCCGCGAACTTTGATTTCGGCAAATAATATGTCGATTCCTATGTTTTTCGATGTTGAGTCCATTAGCGGACACAGTTCTTGAAATTCGCACTGGTTGCACCAAAAACACACTTTTTCTTGCAAACTCTAATTTTGACAAATAATATGTTGATCCCTTTGTTTTTTGACATTCTGAGTTCATTGGCAGACTCTGTTTCTCGAGATTCGTGCAATGTGCACTGAAATTTGTGTTGGTTGTACTAAACATTACACTTTTTCTCATGAATTCCAATTTCAACAAATAATATATCGATTCCTATGTATTTCAACGTTCTGAGTTCATTGGCGGACTCCGTTTCTCGAGATTCATGTCGATTCTGAAAATGTGCAATTTTGATTGATCTCAGATTTTAGCAAATAATATGTTGATTCTTAGGTTTTTTGACATGAGTCTAACAGGAGACTCCATTTTTTGAGATTCAACTCCGTTTGATAATTGAATGCCTGAACGTGATTATTAATACATAACCAATACTATTCAATATTAATCATGATTAAGTTGTTACGAGGTATTACAACGACTCTAGACACTAGGGAGAGTGAACCCTGGGAGTTTGTCTATTATTTTATGTCATGCTGGCTCCCTCCATTACTTAGCCGGATTTCAATTATCTCCGGATGTCGCTCACATCCAAGAGAACACCATGATGTATATCAGGGCCTAGGTGGTGAGACACGAACACACCCAGAAGTGGCGGAACCAGACACTATCACCGTTTTCCACAACGGTGAGACCCGTAGGGTTAGCTACCCCATGGAAGCATAAGTGTTAAACTATGTTGACATATGGTGTTTCTACAGGTTGTGAACACATGTTGGGCTGCACACTACCTAAAGGTGCTTTCATTATATAAATGTCTATTTCTGTGCTTTTGAGTTATTTATCCGGCAGTATTCATTTCAGCACTTTTTCCTAGCTTACTAACATATAGCTTGCATATGTTCCTGATAGTTATATATATATATATATATATATGTATATATACATATACTTATGCGGCCTAACTATTTTATGTTTCTTCAACTATTGATAATCTGCAGAGGCTCACTCTCATCCCCAAGCCATAGGGATTTGGGGGAGGGTGTGGGAATCCACTAGTCTTCATGACTAACGTGTCGTTGTACACTTTTGCAGGAGACGGAGCAGCGCGAGGCTCAGCCAAAGCATAAGAAAGTACCCGTCATAGAGTATGCACGAGTAGATGTGACTGTCTCGCCACCCGACCTTAGAGATGTGAGATCTTAGAGCTTAGTGGGAGCGAGGGATTTTGTACTTTTGTTATAGCCCAATCGGGCACTATGTACAAACTTATGTGTGTGTGTGTGTGTGTGTGTGTGTGTGGTTTTTTGAGTTGCTTTCGCAATTTTATGAATTTGGATGTAATGATGGTTGATGCCTTACAAGGAGACCATTCAACGCTAAAAAAATGAGAACATTATCTGTTTGGAAAGCATATGGTGGCCTTCTTGGGCAGTAAGGTTCCCCATAACCTCATCTATTCAGGGGGGGGCATGCATGCTCTTCTGCTCAAGTGTTCACTTTGCTCAAGTGTTCACTCTGCTCAAGTGTTCACCATGTTCAAGCGTTCACCCCGCTCACTCTCTCGCTCAAGTGTTCACTCTGCTCTCCATGGTGCCTGCTCAAATAACAGCTCCAGAGATCGTTTCTGCGAGCACCAAAGAAGACTTTGATTTTTCTATTTCAAGCACTTGTTAGCGGATAGGTGGCCCGTCACCCTCCCAAAGATTCTAACACTTGTAAATGCGTACAAATTAGTGGATTTGGTTGGCACCGAACTGACTCCATGGTTTTTCCATTTCCAGGTTATTCCGCATAAAAGTCTTGTTGTTCTTGTTGTTGCTTCATTTTTAACTGTTTGCATGCTTGGCTCACTCTCGATCTAAAACAGGTCTATTCTTCCGGATCGGGAGAGCAGAAAGCGACTCGTAATAGTTTGACGTCATCTATAGGAAAGTGTTTCAAACACAAATGCTCCTAACCAACAACGATGGTGAGAAGGAGTGCCCGCTCCACCAACAGAGATGCGCCCGAGAAGTGGGATGACCTGTACCCTGCCAACTACCCCTCTAACAACATGCCACCTCTCGAGGAGGTCTTGATCATGCTAGTAACATTTGTGGAAGAGCACATCTGTCTGATGGAGGAGCGCCAGGCTGAAGTGGTAACACTGTTATGAGGTTTAGGATCTCATCACGCTCCTGACCCCGCAATCACTACGAGGGGACATCCCCTCCAGCCTCGAACCGCATCCTACCTGATTACACTGCTCACCTAGAAGATGCCTCCATGTATGAACTGTCTGACGCCGCCAAATTCTTTTGCCCCAAGGGGCCTCGTGGACACACACAACTTAATCCCCTCCCGAAGGAAGTGGACACCGTACCTGCTGATAGAAGACTCACTCGCAAGGAAGTGAGGAATATAATTGAAGAAGTATATGGTCATGGTGGGCATCGGGCCTCGAATGTGCGATGCCCCTTTCAGCATGGTTCCCCTCTAGCTCCTCAGGTCCTAGTGCATCATGTCCAAACAAGTTTAAGTTTCCAAACATTGAGACTTTCTATGGGATAGATGATATCCTTAAGCATGTCAACCACTTTGCAATAATTATACGTATCTACAACGCTCCTAATCAACTCATATGTCATGTATTCTAGCGACTTTAAAGGTGCAAGAATGCACCTAGTTCCATTCCCTAAAAGAAGGGGCGATCAACAACTTTGTAGAGTTAACACAATAATTCATCGACCAATTCATAGCCAACCATCGAATCATCAGGTGTAACATCCCAACTTTTATTGGGCCACTAGACCCTAGTGAGCCCAATAAAAGTAGGCCCGGGCAGTAGAAAACTACCATCTTAAGTAACGTTGCGTGCCGCAACTAAATCATTGGGGTACAGTGACCAAACAAACCCCGATTGGACTTCCGTCAGTTCCGTTAGACTTGTATGGACAATACAAGCGCAACGGAATTCGCTGCACTTCGATCCGAGGTCGTTTGGAGAAAACGACCATTTCGGGTGTCGTAGCGCGCCACTACCTCATTATTATGAATAGTGATCATACGAACCCCGATTGGACTTCCGTCAGTTCCGTTAGACTTGTATGGACAATACAAGCGCAACGGTATTCGTTGCACTTCGATCCGAGGTCGTTTGGAGAAAACGACCATTTCGGGTGTCGTAGCGCGCCACTACCTCATTATTATGAATAGTGACCATACGAACCCCGATTGGACTTCCGTTAGTTCCGTTAGACTTGTATGGAAAATACAAGCGCAACGGAATTCGTTGCACTTCGATCCGAGGTCGTTTGGAGAAAACGACCATTTCGGGTGTCGTAGCGCGCCACTACCTCATTATTATGAATAGTGACCATACGAACCCCGATTGGACTTCCGTCAGTTCCGTTAGACTCGTATGGACAATACAAGCGCAACAGAATTCGTTGCACTTCGATCCGAGGTCGTTTGGAGAAAACGACCATTTCGGGTGTCGTAGCGCGCCACCACCTCATTATTATGAATAGTGACCATACGAACCCCGATTGGACTTCTGTCAGTTCTGGTAAACTCGTGCGAACAATACAAGCGCAACGGAATTCGTTGGGCCTCGATTCAAGGTCATTTGGGGAGTATGCCATTTTACGACTATGCAGATCGCCTCAGTGCAACGCATGAGATATAAAGCATACGAACCCGGCATCGGCCCCGACAAATCTTGTTGGACCCCGGGGACCAAGGAGGACCCCGCCCTAAGTTGACTCGGTCAAACCCCCCCCCCCCCCCCCCCCCCGACTTGAAATTTATTGGGAAATGAAAAGGAAATGGGGGGGGGGGGAGGAGAGAGAAAGCCCCCCAAGAAAAGGGGCTGCCCATGAATAGGCAACCCCTATTTGGGCAAAGGGGGCAAGAGAGAGAGAAGGGAGGGGAGGGGGAGAAAATATCTCCCCCTCCCTTATCCCCACGTGGGGGATAAGGGGGAGAGCTCCCCCTTCCAATAAAAGGAAGGGGCAGCCCCTCTCAAACCCCCACCCCAGTCCCTCTCAGCCTCTCCCTGCCGGCAGCCCAGCCCTCCTCCTCCTCCACCTTGCCGGAGCAAGCCCACCTCAAGCCGCCACCTCCTCCTTCCTCATGGCCGGCCACCGCCCCTCCACCTCTCGAGCCCCACCTCACCTCCAGGTAGAACCTCCCCCCTCCCCCTTCCTACCTCCCGGAGGAGGCCGCCCCTCTCCCCGTCGCCTGTGCGTCGCCGGCCGCCGCCCCGAGCCTTGCAAGGCTCGGGAAGGAGGCTGGCCGTGGAAGCCTTCTTCCCCAGCGCCGGTGGTGGCGCTGGGGGACGTAGGTCCCCTCTCGGGGACCTCGGCGCCGGCACAGGGGAGGCGGTCGGGCCGCCGGAGGACGCAGCCGGCGGCACCCGTGGCCTCCCCCCCCTCCTCCCCGTTTTCCTGTAGGGGAATAATCCTCTTCCCCGGCGGTGGCCGGCGGCTCCAGGCCGCCGGAACACCGCCGGAGGGTTGCCCCCTCCCCGGCGCCCCGACCAGTGGCGGCAGGGAGGGCCCTGCACGAGGAAGCGGCGGCGCAGCAGGCCGGCATGGCCCATGCCGACTGTGCCGCGCCTCCCCGTCCTCTCCTGCTTCCCTTTCCGGTGGGATCCGGCGGCGCCAGGCCACCGGACCACCACCGGAGTGGGTGCCGACCCCCGGCGCACCGACCGGGGGCGGCGCCGGCGCCCTCTCTGCGGAGGCGGTAGCGTAGCGGGCCTGCATGACCCATGCAGGCCGCGCCACCGCCTCCCGCCCGTTTCCTTGCTCTCCCCGGCGGTGGCCGGCGGCACCAGGCCGCCGGACCATCACCGGAGGAGTCGCCGGCCCCCGACGCACCGAGCGGGGGCGGCGCCGGCCCCAGCCGGCCGCTGCCCGGCGGCGGCAGCGGCCCCCCTCCCAATATTAATCGGGAGCCGCACGATTTTCCCCCCAGGAAAATCGTGCGGCTCCTATTACCTTAACTCCCGCCCCGCCTTCCTCCAACTGTGTGCCCCCCCACAGCGGATCCGCTGTGGATCCGCTGTGGGGACTCAAGGAGGGCGCCCGGTGTGGCGCCCCAGCCTTCTCCCTTTCTCTAATCGCACCCCATCCCGCCCCCTTCCTTTTCCTAACCGCACCCCAATTCCCTTTTCCCCTTACCTAATTTTTGAGGAAAAAATGGGGTAGTTTCAGAAAAAGTTTTCTAAATAGAAAATGTGCCCCACCCTAAGGGGCACCTACTGTATTTTTTTGGGATTTTTAGGAGGAATTTACTATTTTTAAAACCCTTTATAGAGTTTATTTTGAGAAAATAAACGTCCGAACAAGTTCGCAAAAATCACCAAAAATTAGGGGCTCTATCTAAAGGTGTTTTACAACTACTATAAAAATTGGGAGGTGTGGTTTCTTATTTTGGTCTTCCAAAAGCTTTTACAAGCGAAAATAAACGCCCAAAAAGAACGAAATTCATCAAAATGAATCGGCGTCCCCTCGACGCATATTTTTAAATGCCTATTAAAAATTATGCGTATCTATCCAAGGAATCGACTAAGCTCGGAATATCGACGCGAAAATCGGAACGAAATCGCGGCGCGGCGCCGAAATTTAACCCCGCCGCGACAATAATAAAAGAGCGATTGGACTACTAACCATTTCCTTATGCTGTTACTGCTTTGCGTACTTTCCTTTAAATCCAGTCTCGCACTGGTCCCCCGCATTTACTTCTCGTACTTTCCTTAAATCCAGTCTCGCACTGGTCCCCCGCATTTACTTCCCGTACTTTCCTTAAATCCAGTCTCGCACTAGTCCCCCGCATTTACTTCCCGTACTTTTCTTTAAATCCAGTCTCGCACTGGTCTCCCGCATTTACTTTCTGTACTTTCATTTAAATCCAGTCTCGCACTGGTCCTGTCATTATGGCCTCTGCTTTCGGCCTACTTTTCTGTTTATTACCATGGCCTCTGCTTTCGGCCTACTTTTCTATTTATTACCATGGCCTCTGCTTTCGGCCTACTTTTCTGTTTATTACCATGGCCTCTGTTTTCGGCCTACTTTTCTGTTTATTACCATGGCCTCTGCTTTCGGCCTACTTTTCTGTTTATTACCATGGCCTCTGCTTTCGGCCTACTTTTCTGTTTATTACCATGGCTTCTGCTTTCGGCCTACTTTTCTGTTTATTACCACGGCCCCTGCTTTCGGCCTAATTTATTTGCTAATGCAGAACTGTCATGGCAACCATGCAGTGCTTATCCTCCCTCCTACGAGGCCTTAGTTGGGGAAAAACTTGGGGTTGAGTTCCTCCTCCCAACTTAGCCCCAAGCAAGGAGCCCTCATACCGCTAATCCTCCCGGTCAGATGTTGTGTGACCGGTCGAGTAGAATTGCCACGACCCTTATATGCTTGAAGCGGGTGAAGATTGTTTGGGAGTGGCGGGTCGGTCACGCTCGCAGACCGTTCGTACCGGTGCGGGTGGGTTGACGACTCATGGCGACACGGAGATGTGCACAACGGGTTATCACCCTCCGAGCCTGCAGTTTTACCTCCTCTGGTCGGCCTACAAATCGGCTCGTCGGATGTCGCTCACATCCAGTTAGTACACCAAGTTGTACAAGAGGGCCTGAATGATACGGTACGACTACATTCAGAAGTGGCAAGACTGGCCACTGTCACCGACGGCCACATCGGTGAGGCCCGCGGGGTTAGCTCCCCTGCTTGAAATAAGCGGTCTAAACTGTGTCGACACAGGGTCTTTTGTATGCGTATAGGTTTGAATACCTGGGCGTGCGTGTCTGCGCGTTATAGTGTTGTGTACTTACTATACGGCGCGGTTACGAGCTTTAGGGAGGGAAGCCCTATATATATATGTATATATATAAGAGATATATATGTTTACCTGCTGCTAACCCTCTACCTTGCTTCGGCTATTTCGTTTCTGTTCTTTAACCGCCCCCTGGATATGGATCCGGGGAGGGGATGTATTTTCTACTTAGCTCTGTGACTAACGGTTATTTCTTATAACCAATCACAGGAGATGGGACAGCAAGGAGCCCCTGCACCGCAGGATGAGTTACGAGCCTTGGAGATGGCCCGTTCGAATACCCCAGCCTCGCCCCCTATCTTCAGAGACGTGAGTTCGAGAGTATAAGGACTAGCCTAGGGCTCCCTTTTGTTTTAGACTATGTAGCCTTCGAGGCAGTATTTTGTAAAACGATAGGCCTAGGCCATATTTAAATATGTAATATAATCAGCATGCTTAGCTTCTCTTATTTCGATTGCTTCCGCTGTGCGTTCTGATGTGTTGTGATGATTCTTGTGCCTGACAAAGAGACCACTCAGCGCTTAAGAGGGTGGGACGTCGCCACCCGAAAAGCGCTGGGTAGTCCCCCTTTGGGCAGTAAGATTCCCCCTCCCTGAACCAGGTTTAGTTTAGGGAGGGGGGTCTTACAAATGGATCAGAGCCACCACGATCCGACCACATGGGGCAGTCTTTCGATCCTCCCTTCCCCGGTTCCGTTTCTTGGTTCGGGACGAACCACGCAGCGGAAGCCTGGTGGACCCTTTAGGTTAAGGTTAAGGATTCGAGACTGCACGGTAGTACACCCACACGCTTTCCGCTTCCTTTTCTTTCAGTCCTGCAAAATCCCCTTATTTTTGCAAGTTCTGATGCCCGTTTGTTACTTCTCCAGATACCGGAGTCAAGTAACGGAAGGTCCTCCTCCCGGGACCAGTACCACCCTACCACTCCACCACCAGCCCCGGCCGCTCCAGCCGCAGTTCCGTTCGGAGAGACAGAGCTCGGACAGACCCTGGTAGCCCTGTTAGCCGCCTTCCAGACAGCCACTTACGACCACCACAGCAGGCCACCGTACCCACCGATCTGCTGACGACATTTCGGGGGCTAAGGCCCCCCACCTTCCGAGGTACCGAGTCAGCCATCCAGGCCGAGGAGTGGGTGGAGAGGGTAGAGGAGCTTCTAGTAGGGATGATGTGCCCCGCAGTAGCCGCAGTGTCCCTGGTGGTGACCATGCTGGAGGGCTATGCCCGGGACTGGTGGAGGGCCGCTAGCCGCTCTACCTTCAGAGGACGACCACTCAGCACGATCTTCTGGGGGAGTTCTCAGAGGTCTTCTTAGAGCATTTCATTTCGGATGCAGACCGGATGGCGCTCCAGGAACGGTTCTTGCAGATCAGGCAGGGAGATAGGACGGTTCCAGACTACCAGAGAGAGTTTATCCACCTGGCCCGCTTCGCCGGGACCTTAGCAGGTACGGATAAGGACAGGGCGGCCAGATTTTACCGAGGATTACGAGACGACCTCCGTCAGGCCCTGATCATGATTTCCCAGGCATCCTTCCACACGATCGCCTCACATGCCACCGCTCTAGAGATGGACCAGCGGATGGTAGCTCAGCAGCGGAGGGGACATGTAGGTGTTCCCCGGACTCAGGGCCAAGAGAGAGGAGTAGGTCCTCGCAGGCAGGGCCGAGACGGGAGACAGCGTCAGCGTCACCAGCCATATAGGCAGGCACCCCAGCCCCGATCAACACCCCAGCCCCGACCAGCACCCCAGCCCCGACCAGCACCCCCAGCCCCAGCACCGCAGGTCATCCCAGCCGCACGACGAGATGTTCCCTTCGCAGGGAACTGCTACCTATGCCAGCAGCCTGGGCATATACGAGCCTTCTGCCCACAGGCTACCGGGAGACCCGGTTTAGGAGCAATACAGAGAGCGGCGGAGAGAGGACGAGGTGGACACAGAGGACGTCCCACAGGCAGGAGGGAGCCGGCAAGGCAGGGCAGAGCAGCACCGCTCGAGGCATACGCGTTGGATCTTCAGCACGGTCCTGCTCCTGACGTAGTGATAGGTATCTACTTCCGATAGTACGATATCCTAGGAGATGTTATAGCTTTATATATTGGGACTTTTGTATATGTCATCCCTACTCCTGTATATTTGTGAAAAGCTTATGATCATGATATATATATATGTAATCAGGTTTACTTTTGGTAGAAGGTCATCCCGCTAAAACACTGTTCGATACCGGCGCCACACATTCTTTCCTTGCACAAAACTTTATCGCTGACAAGGAGAACACGGTGCGATCATCCGGGATGTCAATCCGAATACGACTCCTGGATGGATCAGATATGACTTCCACCGAGAAGTGTTCCTTCCAGGCAATGCTAGGAGGCATAGAATTCGAAGTCAACGCAACCGTTTTGGCAATAACCGGATTCGACATCATTCTGGGGATGGATTGGTTGGCTGAGCACAGCGCCCAAATCAATTGTTCAACTCGAGAAATCCACCTCCAGAATCCGAATAGGCAATTTATCACGCTAGCCGGTATACCCTCTGTCACCCGCATTATCTTAACGTCTGCACAAACCGTCAAGGCAGTTCGACGGAAGGACGAGGTATACCTAATCTACTTTGAGATGGAAGACACGACACAAGTACTCGCTAAAGTGCCTGTAATCAGGGACTTCCCAGATATCTTCCCAAAGTCCCTTCCCGGGTTGCCCCCGCAACGGGAAGTGGACTTCCGAATCGAACTTACTCAAGGAGCCCGACCAGTATCCCGAGCACCATACCGGATGGCCCCGAGGGAACTGGCCGAGCTCAAGATTCAACTACAAGAGTTAGTCGACGCAGGATTCGTACGTCCTAGTACTTCGCCCTGGGGAGCCCCAGTACTGTTTGTTAAGAAGAAGGATGGATCTCTGCGTCTCTGCATTGACTACAGAGAATTGAATAAACTCACTGTCCGGAATACCTATCCCCTACCCCGGATAGATGAATTGTTCGATCAGCTGCAAGGCGCGTTCGTCTTTTCCAAGATGGATTTAAGATCCGGCTACTATCAACTCAGAGTGCGAGAAGAGGACATTCCCAAGACCGCCTTCAGCTCCCGCTACGGACTGTACGAGTTCATGGTAATGCCATTTGGGTTAACCAATGCCCCGTCCGCCTTCATGGCTTTAATGAATACCGTATTTAAACCCTTCATGGTTTTTTTCGTAATAGTCTTCATAGATGATATCCTCATCTACTCGAGGAACAAAACCGATCACTCCAGGCACCTCCAAATGGTTCTGCTTAAGCTAAGAGAGCACTCGCTGTTCGCCAAGTTTAGCAAATGCGAGTTCTGGATGGAAGAAGTCGGTTTTCTGGGACACACGGTTAACAAAAATGGGGTAGCAGTGGATCAAGCCAAGGTACAAGCAGTACGAGATTGGCCGCCACTTAAGACAGCGGCAGACATCCGAAGTTTCCTTGGCCTCGCCAGCTACTACCGTAAGTTCGTCGAAGGATTCTCCAAGATTGCGTTACCGCTTACCTCCCTCACCAAAAAGGATGTGACATTCCATTGGTCTCCCGAGTGCGAAGCAGCGTTCATCGAACTGAAGAACCGGCTGATATCGGCCCCGATCCTGACTCTCCCCTCAGGAACTGAGGGCTTCCAGATCTATGCTGATGCCTCTCTGAAAGGATTGGGAGCCGTGCTTATGCAACATGGCAAGGTAGTAGCCTACGCCTCACGTCAGCTCAAGCCGAACGAACTAAACTACGCCACCCACGATCTAGAATTGGGGGCGGTAGTTTTCGCATTAAAGGTTTGGAGACACTACCTCTACGGGGTACGATGCGAGATTTTCTCCGATCATAAGAGCCTCAAGTATGTCTTCACCCAGAAGGAGCTGAACCTCCGACAATGCCGGTGGTTGGAATTTCTCTGCGATTACGATTTCGCCCTTCAGTACCACCCCGGCAAGGCTAATAAGGTTGCAGAAGCCCTGAGTCGGCAGCCTCCAAGGACCGGTAATTGGTTAGAAATGGTACCGGAGGAATTAGTCGAATCTTTGGCAGAACTGGATACTATCCTCATCACCCGTAGGAATCCGATGGAATATCAGGCCCAACTCTACTGGATGGAGATTCAGTGCGACATCAGGGACAGGATAAGAGAAGCACAGAAGATCGACGTTGAAGTAGCACCGATCATTCAGGACTTACAACACGGTGCACAAGAAGACTACAACTTGTACGATGGCATCCTGCAATACAGACATCGCATATTCATTCCCGCTGTAGAGGGAATCCGGGAGGAAATACTCCGTGAAGCACATCAAACGAGGTATTCAATACACCCGGGGGTAGTAAAAATGTACACGGACCTACGAAGGACATTATACTGGCCAGGAATGAAGAAGGACGTCACAGATTATGTAGCCCACTGCCAGACCTGTCAAATGGTTAAAGCAGAATGTCGTAGCCCAGGAGGTCTGCTACAACCCCTGCCGATACCAGAATGGAAATTCGAGGATATCTCCATGGATTTTGTCCATGGCTTACCCCGATCTCGTGCAGGTAACGACTCCATATGGGTCGTAGTAGACCGCCTTACCAAGGTAGCCCGATTCATCCCGAACCGGCAAGGCGACGGTGTCGACATTTTAGCCCGACTATTTATTGAGCAGGTAGTCCGATTTCATGGAATACCCAAATCAATCGTCTCGGACCGCGACGGGCGCTTCACATCGAAGGAATGGAGAAGAGTGCAAGCTTATCTAGGAACCAGATTGGCATTTAGCACCGCCTTCCACCCCCAGACCGATGGGAAGATGGAAAGAACAAACCGGACGATGGAAGATCTTCTCCGATTATGCATAATAGAACACAACGAGCCATGGGAGCAGTTACTACCTCTGGTGGAATTTTCATATAACAACAGCTTGCAGGCAAGCATCAAGATGGCACCTTACGAAGCCCTCTACGGAAGACGCTGTCGGACCCCACTATCTTGGGCACAGGATGAGGACCCCGAAGCCTTAGGGGTCACCTACATAGACGATACCACTGCCGCAATAAGGTTAATCCGGGAACATATGCTAGAAGCGCAGAGCCGGCAAGCCAAATATTATGATGCGCGTCATCGGATGGTGGAATTCAACATGGGAGATATGGTTTTCTTGAAGATTAAGCCGATGCACGGGATATCCCGAATAAAGAAGCAGAAAAAGCTGGACCCCCGCTACTTAGGCCCATATCAAGTCATCGAAAGAGTTGGCCCGGTGGCGTATAGGTTAGCTTTGCCAGCCGAGCTGGGAAACCTTGACGACGTGTTTCACGTCTCCTCGCTGAGACGCGTACTACGCCAACCCGAGCAACAACTCCCCGTTTCACCGACATCAGTACAATCTGACCGATCCGTCCAACTCAAACCAGTGAAGATAGTGGACTCCAAGATCAAAGAACTGCGGAACAAAACCATCACGATGGTCAAGATCTTGTGGTCAAACTGTGGACGCGAAGAGTTTACTTGGGAACCAGAAACGCTCGTTCGAGAAAAATACTCGACACTCTTTCCCCCAGGTATATCCTTTAAACCCCTACTTTAGCCAATTTTCAGGGACAAAAATCTCTTTATTTTTATTGGATTGTAACATCCCAACTTTTATTGGGCCACTAGACCCTAGTGAGCCCAATAAAAGTAGGCCCGGGCAGTAGAAAACTACCATCTTAAGTAACGTTGTGTGCCACAACTAAATCATTGGGGTACAGTGACCAAACAAACCCCGATTGGACTTCCGTCAGTTCCGTTAGACTTGTATGGACAATACAAGCGCAACGGAATTCGCTGCACTTCGATCCGAGGTCGTTTGGAGAAAATGCCCATTTCGGGTGTCGTAGCGCGCCACTACCTCATTATTATAAATAGTGACCATACGAACCCCGATTGGACTTCCGTCAGTTCTGTTAGACTTGTATGGACAATACAAGCGCAACGGAATTCGTTGCACTTCAATCCGAGGTCGTTTGGAGAAAACGACCATTTCGGGTGTCGTAGCGCGCCACTACCTCATTATTATGAATAGTGACCATACGAACCCCGATTGGACTTCCGTCAGTTCCGTTAGACTTGTATGGACAATACAAGCGCAATGGAATTCGTTGCACTTTGATCTGAGGTCGTTTGGAGAAAACGACCATTTCGGGTGTCGTAGCGCGCCACTACCTCATTATTATGAATAGTGACCATACGAACCTCGATTGGACTTCCGTCAGTTCCGTTAGACTCGTATGGACAATACAAGTGCAACGGAATTCGTTGCACTTCGATCCGAGGTCGTTTGGAGAAAACGACCATTTCGGGTGTCGTAGCGCGCCACTACCTCATTATTATGAATAGTGACCATACGAACCCCGATTGGACTTGAGTCAGTTCTGGTAAACTCGTGCGAATAATACAAGCGCAACGAAATTCGTTGGGCCTCGATTCAAGGTCGTATGGGGAGTATGCCATTTTACGACTATGCAGATCGCCTCAGTGCAACGCATGAGATATAAAGCATACGAACCCGGCATCGGCCCCGACAACTCTTGTTGGACCCCGGGGACCAAGGAGGACCCCGCCCTAAGTTGACTCGGTCAAACCCCCCCCCCCCCCCCCCCCCCCCGGCTTGAAATTTATTGGGAAATGAAAAGGAAATGGGGGGGGGGGAGGAGAGAGAAAGCCCCCCAAGAAAAGGGGCTGCCCATGAATAGGCAGCCCCTATTTGGGCAAAGGGGGCAAGAGAGAGAGAGAAGGGAGGGGAGGGGGAGAAAATATCTCCCCCTCCCTTATCCTCACGTGGGGGATAAGGGGGAGAGCTCCCCCTTCCTATAAAAGGAAGGGGCAGCCCCTCTCAAACCCCCACCCCACTCCCTCTCAGCCTCTCCCTGCCGGCAGCCCAGCCCTCCTCCTCCTCCACCTTGCCGGAGCAAGCCCACCCCAAGCCGCCACCTCCTCCTCCTTCCTCATGGCTGGCCACCGCCCCTCCACCTATCGAGCCCCACCTCACCTCCAGGTAGAACCTCCCCCCTCCCCCTTCCTACCTCCCAGAGGAGGCCGCCCCTCTCCCCGTCTCCTGTGCGTTGCCGGCCGCCGCCCCGAGCCTTGCAAGGCTCAGGGAGGAGGCTGGCCGTGGAAGCCTTCTTCCCCAGCGCCGGTGGTGGCGCTGGGGGAGGTAGGTCCCCTCTCGGGGACCTCGGCACCGGCACAGGGGAGGCGGCCGGGCCGCCGGAGGACGCAGCCGGCGGCACCCGTGGCCTCCCCCCTCCTCCCCGTTTTCCTGTAGGGGAATAACCCCCTTCCCCGGCGGCGGCCGGCGGCTCCAGCCCGCGGGAACACCGCCGGAGGGTTGCCCCCTCCCCGGCGCCCAAACCAGGGGCGGCAGGGAGGGCCCTGCACGAGGAGGCGGCGGCGCAGCAGGCCGGCATGGCCCATGCCGACTGCGCCGCGCCTCCCCGTCCTCTCCTGCTTCCCTTTCCGGTGGGCTCCGGCGGCGCCAGGCCACCGGACCACCACCGGAGTGGGCGCCGACCCCTGGCGCACCGACCGGGGGCGGTGTCGGCGCCCTCTCTGCGGAGGCGGTAGCGTAGCGGGCCTGCATGGCCCATGCAGGCCGCGCCACCGCCTCCCGCCCGTTTCCTTGCTCTCCCCGGCGGTGGCCGGCGGCACCAGGCCGCCGGACCATCACCGGAGGGGTCGCCGGCCCCCGGCGCACCGACCGGGGGCGGCGCCGGCCCCAGTCGGCCGCTGCCCGGCGGCGGCAGCGGCCCCCTCTCGATATTAATCGGGAGCCGCACGATTTTCCCCCCAGGAAAATCGTGCGGCTCCTATTACCTTAACTCCCGCCCCGCCTTCCTCCAACTGTGTGCCCCCCACAACGGATCCACTGTGGATCCGCTGTGGGGACTCAAGGAGGGCGCCCGGTGTGGCGCCCCCAGCCTTCTCCCTTTCTCTAATCGCACCCCAGCCCGCCCCCTTCCTTTTCCTAACCGCACCCCAATTCCCCTTTCCCCTTACCTAATTTTTGAGGAAAAAATGGGGTAGTTTCATTAAAAGTTTTCTAAATAGAAAATGTGTCCCACCCTAAGGGGCACCTACTGTATTTTTTTGGGATTTTTAGGAGGAATTTTACTATTTTTAAAACTCTTTATAGAGTTTATTTTGAGAAAATAAACCTCCGAACAAGTTCGCAAAAATCACCAAAAATTAGGGGCTCTATCTAAAGGTGTTTTACAACTACTATAAAAATTGGGAGGTGTGGTTTCTTATTTTGGTCCTCCAAAAGCTTTTACAAGCGAAAATAAACGCCCAAAAAGAACGAAATTCATCAAAATGAATCGGCGTCCCCTCGACGCATATTTTTAAATGCCTATTAAAAATTATGCGTATCTATCCAAGGAATCGACTAAGCTCGGAATATCGACGCGAAAATCGGAACGAAATCGCGGCGCGGCGCCGAAATTTAACCCCGCCGCGACAATAATAAAAGAGCGATTGGACTACTAACCATTTTCTTATGCTGTTACTGCTTTGCGTACTTTCCTTTAAATCCAGTCTCGCACTGGTCCCCCGCATTTACTTCCCGTACTTTCCTTAAATCCAGTCTCGCACTGGTCCCCTGCATTTACTTCCCGTACTTTCCTTAAATCCAGTCTCGCACTGGTCCCCCGCATTTACTTCTCGTACTTTCCTTTAAATCCAGTCTCGCACTGGTCTCCCGCATTTACTTTCTGTACTTTCATTTAAATCCAGTCTCGCACTGGTCCTGTCATTATGGCCTCTGCTTTCGGCCTACTTTTCTGTTTATTACCATGACCTCTGCTTTTGGCCTACTTTTCTGTTTATTACCATGGCCTCTGCTTTCGGCCTACTTTTCTGTTTATTACCATGGCCTCTGCTTTCGGCCTATTTTTCTGTTTATTACCATGGCCTCTGCTTTCGGCCTACTTTTCTGTTTATTACCATGGCCTCTGCTTTCGCCCTACTTTTCTGTTTATTACCATGACCTCTGCTTTCGGCCTACTTTTCTGTTTATTACCACGGCCCCTGCTTTCAGCCTAATTTATTTGCTAATGCAGAACTGTCATGGCAACCATGCGGTGCTTATCCTCCCTCCTACTAGGCCTTAGTTGGGGAAAAACTCGGGGTTTAGTTCCTCCTCCCAGGTTAGCCCCAAGCAAGGAGCCCTCATACCGCTAATCCTCCCGGTCAGAGGTTGTGTGACCGGTCGAGTGGAATTGCCACGACCCTTATGTGCTTGTTCTATATAAAGCGGGTGAAGATTGTTTGGGAGTGGCGGGTCGGTCACGCTCGCAGACCGTTCATACCGGTGCGGGTGGGTTGACGACTCATGGCGACAGGGAGATGTGCACAACGGGTTATCACCCTCCGAGCCTGCAGTTTTACCTCCTCTGGCCGGCCTACAAATCAGCTCGTCGGATGTCGCTCACATCCAGTTAGTACACCAAGTTGTACAAGAGGGCCTGAATGATACGGCACGACTACATTCAGAAGTGGCAAGACTGGTCACTGTCACCGACGGCCACATCGGTGAGGCCCGCGGGGTTAGCTCCCCTGCTTGAAATAAGCGGTCTAAACTGTGTCGACACAGGGTCTTTTGTATGCGTACAGGTTTGAATACCTGGGTGTGCGTGTCTGCGCGTTATAGTGTTGTGTACTTACTATACGGCGCGGTTATGAGCTTTGAGGAGGGAAGCCCTATATATGTATATATATAAGAGATATATATGTTTACCTGCTGCTAACCCTCTACCTTGCTTCGGCTATTTCGTTTCTGTTCTTTAACCGCCCCCTGGATATGGATCCGGGGAGGGGATGTATTTTCTACTTAGCTCTGTGACTAACGGTTATTTCTTATAACCAATCATAGGAGATGGGACAGCAAGGAGCCCCCGCACCGCATGATGAGTTACGAGCCTTGGAGATGGCCCGTTCGATTACTCCATCCTCGCCCCCTATCTTCAGAGACGTGAGTTCGAGAGTATAAGGACTAGCCTAGGGCACCCTTTTGTTTTAGACTATGTAGCCTTCGAGGCAGTATTTTGTAAAACGATAGGCTCCGGCCATATTTAAATATGTAATATAATCAGCATGCTTAGCTTCTCTTATTTCGATTGCTTCCGCTGTGCGTTCTGATGTGTTGTGATGATTCTTGTGCCTGACAAAGAGACCACTCAGCGCTTAAGAGGGTGGGACGTCGCCACCCGAAAAGCGCTGGGTAGTCCCCCTTTGGGCAGTAAGATTCCCCCTCCCTGAACCAGGTTCAGTTTAGGGAGGGGGGGTCTTACATCAGGAACCCCTCTCACCTCTCTGGGATTCGCCAGAATGAGGGGGAATCTTCCTCTGCCTTACCACCGAGGCGTGAC